>OY283152.1:12422500-13622500 GCA_958299815.1 Sarcophaga carnaria | reverse complement strand
GTTTGTATGCAGTTCTACAACGGTATATAAATAATGTAGATATGCAAAATAACCAAACAATGCATCAACTATACCTCCGATGTTTGATTGCTTTTTGACTGCGTTAAAAATACACATTGACGACGTTTTGAAATAGAATACATTGTATATATTTTGTACAGCGGCTTTATGAAACACGATACATTGTTCAAACACAAAGCGACTAACGTTTTGGAAGGCAGTCTATGTATCTTTTTCAACGCTCTTTTGTTAGTCTGTCCAGGATAAAGATTCCACCTATATTTTCCGAAGTCGTAATCACAGTACGAACGCATCTTTCCTGTGTTACAGTTGATTTATTAGTTGCCATCAACGTAACTAGGTGTATACATACACTCAGCCACAAAAGTATACATACGGTTAACAAATTTCAGAAATTTTTTAACCAATCCGTTTTCTTTGAAAATCTTTATAATTGTCTGACAACTTTCTTCGATTTTAAGACGGTCTTTTGCATTGGTTCAGAAATTTGTGAAATTTGTTAATCGGATGTATACTTTTGTGGGCCTGTGCAGGGCCACAATTCAGTTCAATTTCAGAAGACCGTCTTAAAATCGAGGAAACTATAAAGATTTTCAATTTCAAACTATAAAGATTAAAAATTTCTGAAATTTGTTAACCGTATGTATACTTTAGTAACTGTGTGTATGTACGTGTTAAGTTGCCTCGTTTAACACTGCTACGTTTAGCGCTGGAATTTATTGCAACGTAACCTCGTATCTTACTGTACGTACTTACGTACATAATTGGTCATTACAACCCTTAGATCAGGATTACGATCTAGTTTCTCAAAACACTTACATATGTTGTGTGTGTTAATTTTATTTATGATTGGCGCCACCTACAGTTTAAGTTGACGACTTCGAAGGTCAGATTTTTGAGAAACTTTATCATGACAATTTTATTTACTCTCAGAGTTTTTTCCAGAAATCTGCTGAGAAGCAGTAGCTGAAGAAATATTTTCTTTATTTCGTTCTGTGAAAGATGTCTGACCTGGGTTTTGAACCGTGGCCCCATGTCTAATCAGTCGACACACTACCTACTATACTACGGCGACTACAGACTTGAAAAATTAATCAGGAAACTTCACTATTTTAAAATACAAACAGAATTTAAAATGAGTTCCTGGAATTTACAGAGACGTAGATAGAGGCCGGAGTGGTAGCTCTGATATCACAAAGCTCACTGGAGCACGCATAGCGGCCCGTTGTGATGGCACGGGTGAACGCAGTCCCTGTACTAACCAAGTTCCACCAAAATCAGGGAAGAGAAAGAAGTTGGTCAGCGCAAGGGCTGCATATCAGAAGCACGAAGATAGCCTTAGATTTTGTAAAATGAAGTTTTGGTTGTATTTAAAGAGAAAATACAACAAAATTAGTAACAGGACCTCTGCATCATAGTAAATTTTCAGTAATGATCCTCGTACATCTAAAACTGTAAGTACATAAAGTGTTAAACTAGAAGAGGAGAAAAAAGAAAGAAAGATAGTAAGGAGAGGAGAGCAAAGTATAGGAGCAGGGGAGAGTATAAAAAGATGTCCATGTTGGTAAATTTACAAAAATATCGCGTGTTTTACGAACTTGAAGATTTTCAAGCAGGATAAACGATGTTTTCAGGTGCTACTCTCTATTCATATGGAAATTTTTGTATCAACCTAATGCTGTTGCTGTTGCTGCTGCTGCTGCTGCTGTATTGTTAATGTTGTTGCAACTATTACCATTGCTATGACTATTGCTGCTGTTATAAACTATGCAAAGATAGCGTTGCTATATAGTCAAAGTGTGCAAAGAAGAGAACAACTTTTATCAGTTCTGGAAAAAAGTAAAAAAAAAAATATTTGGCGCGAAACGTGTTCTTGTGACTTTTTTTCTTCTTTCGCTCTTTACACTTATATTTTTGTTAAAATCTATTTTCAACGATTCGTTCTTCTTATTTTGATTTCGTTTCTTTTTTTTTCGTTTTAAATGCACGTTTTTCAGTTTGATTTTCTCTTTTGCAACACCAAGCAGGAAAACAGAGGGGAACCTTAACTCGTTATCACCCAGCAATTCTAAAGCGAAATCCAAGTAACCAATCGTGCTATAAGAACGTAATGAAATTTCCAATAAAAAAAAATAAAAATAAATAAATAACCCGAGTAATAAGTTCGGTGACCAAGGGCAGTAAAGGGGAAGGGGAACTATTTACCACCATTTTAGATTCTTTATTTTTTTTTTATTACAATTTCTTATATTGGAAAGCATTATCGGAGATAATAAATACGCCAATATATACTGGAAATGCTAGAAAACTGAAATGTTTTTAATGCTGCTTCGAAAACTATTAGATAAGGGAAACAGTCACTTTCAACAGTGAATAATAATAAAAATTATAAAATATGTTTAAAAAAGTGCTTGGCTTTGATTTTAAAAGTGCATTAGAATTGCTTTAATGAAAAAAGAAATAGATTCTAACTGATGAACATATTATTGGAGACGGAAGGGTCTCCAAGCGGAGCGTCACCGTACTTTCTGATAGCCAGGCGTCTATCAAGGCTCTGAGTTCTAATGTGATGACCTCCAAGACGGTGTACGGCTGTCGCAGATATCTCGACGAGATAGCGGAACGATATGACATCCATATCGCATGGGTACCGGGGCACTGTGGTATTCCGGGTAACTGTAGAGCTGATGAACTTGCCAGGCGGGGCACGACCATCGAACTCTCCGATGAGTTCTCCAATCTGGGCGTACCTCTGAGGACCTGCAAGCTCATAATTGATAATGCGATCGTCGATTCTGTCAACAACAGGTAGGCGGCCTCGGACACGGGTAGAACGGCTCGTAAAATCTGGCCAAGGCTGGATGAGGGGCGCATAAAAGAGGCGCGCTCAGTGTAGTTGTCGGTGTCATTACGGGGCATTGCATTATGGGTACGCATGCGAGGCGCATTGGCCTGGGACACCTTGCTAACGACTTATGCAGAAGCTGCAGAGATGAGGAAGAATAAGAGGAGATTGTCCCTCATCTGCTGGGTACATGCCCGGCTCTTTGCCAAAGGAGAAGGAAGTACTTGGGATGATCTGAAGGAACTGTCGGGCATTGACATTGGCAGCCTGAATCGCTTCATCAGAAGCTCCGAATGGTTTCGAGACTAGGGGATAACGGATAACTGTGGGCCCAATGCGGCCTAAGTGAGTCCATCCAAAATTTTTTCTTGGATGGGCAGCCACCTCTACCTACCTACCTACCTAACTGATGAACATCATGGCTCCACATTAAAATGCAATTCTCGTAAGCTTGATAGAATTTTCAATAGATTACATCATATTTGGCAATATCGCTTTCAGAATAGAGGATCCATAATATTTCAAGGAATTATATGAAGACCACTAAAGCCTAATGAAGTGTTAAAAGATCGGTGTCTGTACACAACATCATATTACAGGACTAGAGTCACATGAATTGCAAGATGTTCGAAAAATACTTCCCTGATTCTTGTGATTACAAAGATGTTGATTACTTTTGCCTCTGGTCTGTGATTCGCCATTTATTGAATATTTGCCTTTCACAGATGAAACAATTCTGTACTCTGCCATCAGAGATAACGCTACCTAGCCCTGCCTAGACCTCAAAAAGAAAACTTCTTCACCACTACGCCCAAAACAATAACCACACAATTTTTTCCTAGAGGGTGTTATTTTTAAAAAGTAACATATGGCAACCCTAACATCCTGGCTGGTAGAGTTTTGTTGGCTCCAAATTATATGATATACTTTTGATATAGTCAAGGAAAAATTTATCTAGGCTCCACCGTTACCACCAAAAAGGATGTCAGTCTGGAGATTAAACGCAGGATCACTCTTGCTAATAGGTGCTACTATGTTCTCAATAGGCAATAGCAGACAAAACTCTCTCGTACGACAAAACTAATACTTTACAAGACGCTCTTTCTACCCGTACTTCTTTATGGCGCATGGGCATGGGCCATATTAAGCACTGATGCAGCAGCCTTGAGAGTATTTGAGAGAAAAGTCCCACGTAAGATCTTCGGTCCAGTACGAGTTGGCAATGATTTTCGCATTCGATCCAACAGTGAGCTGTATGAGCTCCTCAACGACATAGACATTGTGCAGCGTATTAATATCCAGCGTCTACGCTGACTCGGCCATGCCGTTCGAATGGAAGAGAATGCTCCGGCGAGACGGGTATTTAATGCGGGAATCTGCGGAAGTCGTCGAAAAGGACGAGCTTGTATGCGTTCGAAGGACCAAATCGAGGAAGCCCTGTCATCGATTGGTTTGACCAATTGGCGTAGGCGCGCAAGAAGCAGAGGCGCCTGGAAGGATGTGTTGCGGCAGGCCGAAATCCGTTAGCGAGTTGGCGATGATTTTCGCATCCGATCCAACAGTAAGCTGTATGAGCTCCTCAACAACATAGACGTTGTGCAGCGTATTAACATCCAGTGGTTGCGCTGGCTCGGCCATGTCGTTCGAATGGAGAAGGATGCTCCGGCGAGGCGGGTATTTAATGCAGGGATCTACGGAAGTTGATGATTGGACGAGCTTGTATGCGTTGGAAGTACCAAATCGAGATAGCCCTGTCATCGATTGGTGTGACCAACTGGCGTAGGCGCGCAAGAAGCAGAGGCACCTGGAGGGATATGTTGCAGCAGGCCGAAATCCGTTAATTGGGTTCTTAATATCCAATTAAGTAAGTAAGTAATGTTGGAAATACAATTTCAGGTCATGTGCGAAAACTCTGTCTTGAGCAAGCAGTCGAGCTTTCGAAGAAGGCAGCTTCCACTCCTCTGATGGGACCAGAACTCTTCTATAGATTGCCAGTGGATTTTTGATAAGGCTTAGTCAACGACTTTATCGGTGTAGTCGCGCTCTCCTATCCTTTTGTTTGTGTTTGGTCTGTGTGATTCCTCCGCTTCCCACTCCCCCCTTTCCCATATACCCTCCTTTCATCCTACCCGCTATACTATCCTTCCCTCCTTTAGGACGTTGTACAATGGGTCAATCTGACCTCCGGGTACTGTACCTGTCTTGACTGACAGGTACACGTCCTCTAATCTAACCTAACCTAACCTAGTCAACGAAAGCGAAGATATAGGGAGTCAAAAACGTTTCTTAAATCAAGTGTGTTGAAGCAATCGAAACTTTTGTTGGGAAAACACAACCAGCGGAGATCTGAAGTAAGCATCAGACTATCCAGGAATTACCAGAGGTTGACAACCAGTCTTTTTACAGGGCACTGTAGACTTATTCAGAATAGGGATTGTTTCGAGCCTAACATGTACATTCTGTGACTGTGAGAATTAATAATCGATCCTGTGGGGCATTAACGTTTCCCAGAAGGAAACATCTGAGTGCATACCAAATGCTAGGCCGGGAATTGTCATTGTTAACGCCCAGCAGAGTCCTTAATTATAATATAGGAACACGCTATAAAGTTGGAGGATAGTACAATCGATCATAGGGCGTTGTTGCTAATCAACGAAGTATGGCAATCCAAAACAAAAAAATACAAGAATACATAAATATTCTCGATTCCTAAATCAGAACCCATTCCAAAACTTAGAACTTAGAACTCATGCAGTCATCGAGGAGATAAAGCGAGCACATTGTGAAAAAATCAGCGAACAATCTAATTTGTCATTGTCAGATATTCTACACCGTATTGCAGGAAAAGTCGATGCACAACTTAATTCGCAAATATTCGTTGTATTTTCAAAAAGAGGAGTCAAAACAAAAGCTCTTTTCATAATTTCATAAAACCTCTCTTCGTAACCTTAACGAATGAAAGCTAACACTCCTCCAATAAACACCATCTCCTTTAACGGCTTGAGAAACATTGACCAGCTTATATTTCATCAAGCGCTTTGGCCGGTGAAAACAACAAGGAAAATAAAAACAAAATCATCATTTTTATTAGCTGGTGATGGCTGGATCTTGCCTTAAACTGACTGACTGACTGACGGATCATACCACTTTTTTTTCCTCTTTTTTGTTGTTCTTTATGCCCCTTAGACTTTCAATACACTGGCTGGCTGGTTGGTTGGCTAGCTGGCTGGCTTACATTGATTCTGATGTTTTGTGTGTTAAAAATCCATTTTTTGCCTTTCTTTCTGTCGTTTTTGTTTTAATTTTTTATTTCTGTTCTGTTCTCGCTGTACTGTTCTGTTCTGTACTGACCGCATCTCTGATTGATATTGACATCATCTTTATTTAACTCAACGAGCCGTGAAAGTGTTATAATGCAACCGCATATTAAACGTCAAAACAAGTAAGAAAGAAAGAAAAAACTCATAAAGTCCGTCAATTTCTCATGTTACTTGCTTTGGCTTTCTGAGGAGATTCATTTTGATGGCTGATGGTGCTTGATGTGCTGTTGAGTCCGTTTGCTGTTGCTGTGATACCCATCATTTGGGTTGGGATTTTATTTTTTTTTTATTTTTTTGAAGGCTTTTGTAAATGTTTGCTTTAGTCTTTCATACTCATCATATAAATTAATTTGTTCTCTTGCACCATATGGGAACAGCCACTTATGTATACATGGAGTATGAATCATTGAATGTCCATTAAAACCGTAACAAAGATCGGCTTGTAATTTTGTTGATAACATAGAAAATAAGTTTAAATAAACCAATGACTCTAAATAACCTCGAGGGAATACAAAAAATTATGCAGATGTTTCATATTTTATGGGTTCCTCATCATCTTTTTATTTATTTTCGTTGATTTCACATAAGCAGTTTATTGGTTCAATGCAACAAGTTCTAGAATGTTAGGGTTGCCATATATCATTACCTAGAAATAACGCCTTCCATTAAAACATATTTTATTGTTGTATTGAATATAGTGTTGAGAAACTTTACTTATTGAACATTATACCTTCTCACATGAGACGGCGCTGATTGACTTTCCTATGACGTTCTCTATTCATGTTATTCTCTCAGGATAGTTAGCGCTCAGACAGCTTCCTGAATGCATTACTTCGGCAAGGTTAGAATTCATTGGAATTCATACTGTATGGAAATATTTTAGGGATCGAGGATATTGCCGGAGAAGCTAAATGTTTTCTATAAATGAACAAACAAAAAGTTCTCTACATAAGTCGGACTAAATCGGATAAAAAAATGGACTTGGGGGGGATATAGAGCTAGAGGGCTGGATAGCCATGGTAACAAGGGTTCCAAAACAGTCAAACCTGTTTTAGAATAGCGATCCAGCCCACTAGTTCCGAAAACCTCACCTTTTTATCGAATTATAAATGAAACACAGGATGGCTGCCTTCCAAAATGTATCAATACAAAGTTTGTATGCAGTTCTAATACTGTATATAAACTATGTAGATATGCAAAGTAACCAAACAATGCATCAACTATAAACCCGATGCCTGATTGCTTTTTGACTGCGTTAAAAATACACATTGACCACGTTTTGAAATAGAATGCGTTGTATATATTTTGTACAGCGGCATTATGAAACACGATACTTTGTTCAAACACAAAGCAACTAACATTTTGGAAGGCAGCCGATGTTGCGGTAAAAATCATACTTTTCACCACACAGTCTCTTTTGGGCTCATTTCTCCAATTTCTTTAATTTTTCTCTAATTTGTTTAAACCTTCCAAAATGTTAAATTTGACTTTGGTTGAGAGTGTGGCGAATCTCCTGCCGCAGCGTCTTTTCTCTGAATTCAGAAAGAAGAAATTGTTACATTTAACTAAATCCGGGGAATGTTAGCATTCAAATCAAGGAAATTTGCAATTTTCCTCCATTTTTAGTTTTCTCCCCCAAATCTCTCAAAGGTATTGACACAAATAGTTCAAATTTCGACAGCAGAAAACTGACAGATGTCTGTTGCCAGGAGCAGTTTTGGTCTTTGAACCAGCTTCGTATAGAGTTTCCTCTTATACCGACAGTTCCTTAGGTTCGGTTAGATCGGAGTGGTAGCTCTAATATCAAAAAGCTCACTTGAGCACGCATAGCGGCCTGTTGTGATGCCACGGCTGGACGCAGTCTCTGTACTAACCAAGTTCCAGCAAAATCAGGGAAGAGGAAGAAGTTGGTCAGCGCAAAGGCTGCACGACAGTTCCTTAGCTAAACCAATTTTATTGCAGTTTAGTTGTACGGGAATCCAAACATATAGAAATCATTTTATATTCACCGTCAGTATCTGCATGTATTCAGCATTTTAGCTTTCATACACAAAGAAATCAAATCTGATGGAAGTCACCATAGTCTAGTAGGCATTGTGTTGCCTTTTTAGACGAAAACTTGCGGTTCAAGCCCAGTTTAGACATTTCGAAGAAAACGGTGACTTCTTCTCAGCAGTCTTCTGGCAAAAACGCTGAAGACTAAATCAATATGCCATGAAAAGTTTCTCAAAAGTCAATCGTTCGGAGTCAACGTTAAAATGTAGGTTGCACCACACATGGATGGATGAAATAACCACCATAGGGTGGTGTGAGCAACTAGGTCGTAATCCTGACTAAAGAGTTGTAATGACCAATTTAGCACTTAAGTAATCCGTAATAGTAGTCGCCTTAGTCTGGTAGGTAATGTGTTGGCTTATTCGACGTAAAGACCGGGTTCGTATCCCAGCTTAGACATCAAAACGAAATATGATAAAGAAAAAAATATTTCTTCGGCGACTTCCTCTCAGCAGATTTCTGGCAAAAACTCTGAGAGTAAAGAAACCTGCCATGAAAAATTTTCTCAAAAATCTGTGGTTCGGAATCGACATCAAACTGCAGGTCCCGCTACTCACGTAAAGGGCCCGCCAAATAACTTTTTTTTTTAAATGCTTAAAAAAAACTACCGAATATTTTCTCAAATTTCTTTTTTTATTTGACAGTACAATCATTCCGGTTAATAATGGAAAAAAATTTCATTCAAATGGCTGCCTCGGCTGACCATGCAGTAGCCTACACGATCGGTCCAATTTTTAAGCACATTATCGATTGTGTGCAGCTGTATTTCACCAATAGCTTCACGAATATTGTCCTTTAAAGCGTCAATTGTCTGTGGCTTGTCGGCGTAACATTTATCTTTGACGGCACCCCACAAATAATAGTCCAACGGTGTCAAATCGCAGCTCCGAGGTGGCCAACCGACATCAGCTCTGCGGCTGATAATACGATCTTCAAAAACAGGATGCAAAACATCGAGTGCAGCTTCGGCTGTATGGCACGTAGCGCCGTCCTGTTGAAATCAAATGTTGCCAATATCCTTCTCTTCAAATTTTGTGAACAAAAATTCGTTCAACATGGCCCGATAACGATCGCCATTGACTGTAACGGCCACTCCTTGCTCATGTTCGAAGAAAAATGGCCAATTATGCCTCTGGACCAAAATCCGCACCAAACAGTGACTCGTTTTGGGTGCGTCGGCTTGTGCTCAATATATGCGTGCGGGTTTTCTGTGCCCCAAATGCGACAATTTTGTTTGTTTACATACCCGCCCAGATCAAAATGAGCTTCATCTGACAGGATGATTTTTTTGCCAAAATCGCCATCTTCTGGTGTAGGCTACTGCATAGCTAGCCGAGGCAGCCATTTGAATGAAATTATTTTCCATTAATAACCGGAAGGTTTGTACTTTCAAATAAAAAAAGAAATGAGAAAATATTCGGTAGTTTTTTTACAGCATTTTCAAAAAAAAAGACCCTTTATAAAACAAACGCACACAACATGAGTGGTGTGAGAATCTGGGCCGTAATCCTGACTGAAGGGTTGCAATAGCCAATTATGTATGTATGTATGTATGTAATCCGATTGAAACAGAAAATATTTTGTGGTCCCATTTCATAAAAACATTTTTTTTATTCTTTTTAGTTTTTAATTTAAATTTTCTGTTACCTTGCTGTGTGTGTTTCTTTTTTGACATTTTTGGCCTTTGAACCTCTCTGTAATCATAATTGGTTCTACAATTTTAACTTGACTTTTATAACAAACATTTCAATTCATAGTTTGCGAGGCGATATTCACCCTCCAGTAGTGAAACGTATGTACTTGAACTGCATAAACTTGGTAAAGGCAAGTGTATTTACAAATTATTATTTTTTTTTAGCTTGTAATATTTGCAAAATTGGAAAAAAAACAAGAAAATCTAATAAATTTTTTAATAAAATAAACGTGTTTCATAGACCAACAAAACAGCAAAAGATAATGATTTTTTTTTTCTGTAAGTGAAACGGAGAGAAGAAAAAAATATTAAAATAATGAAAACGTTTAATAAAAATCGTGATTAATTCACACCCCACTTATAAGCGGCAGCGGCAACAAAACAAAATCGATTTCTTTATACTCGTAATACTAAAAAATCAAACAAAATTTCAAATAAAAACGAATGGTTTTTATAAATATTGTGTTAAAATAATTATACCCCAGGCTACGAAGAAAAAAAACAACAACTGCCGACACCTTTTCTTTTTTTTTTTTTTTTGATTTGTTTTGAAATACAGAAACTGAAAAAGTTTGAAAAAAAACGTAATAAAACACAATAGAAATAGAAAACATGAGTCTTTTGAACACAACAAAAATTATTGAACAAATCATATACAAATTCCCTATAAATCTCGTAGAGATTTGAAAGGCACAACGAAAACCTGGTGAAAATTTGTTAAAAACCTCGCCACCAACACCTTTAATCAGCACATGAAATTGCAATTTTTTTTTTGTTTTTGTTTTCTTTTTATAACGAAATGAAACGAAACGATGAAATTTTTTTCAAAAGATCTGTAGAAAGAAAGCCAAGTTAACTATGGAGTGAAAAACTAATTGGTTTGCTTTGCTTTGGTACTTCAAAAGTACAATTATTTTTAAACATGAAACCTTTCAGAGGAAACCACATACATACATACATACATACATACTCATACATATACCGGGGCAATATTCAGTGGAGTCACCATTTTAAGTTCCAGAAAGACGACAACAACGCGAAACCGTTAAATAGAAAAGTTGTTAAAAGTCTTCTTGTGTTTTTTTTTTGTTCGCTTAGAAACTAACAGAAGTAAATATTTTCAACACTTGAATTTAATGGGCATTTCGATTTTCTTTCTTTTTCTCTCGCCGCAATACACTCAGAAAAATATTTAAGTTATACAACTCAACATACACATAATTAGTCATTACAACCCTTCAGTCAGGATTACGACCTAGTGTCTCACACCACTTATGTTGTGTGTGTTAATTTTATACATGAGTGGCGGGACCTACAGTTTAAAGTCGACTCGGAACGACAGATTTTTAAGAAACTTTTCGTGGCAATTTTCTATTTACGCTCAGAGTTTTTGCTAGAAATCTGTGAAAGGAAGTCGCCGAAGAAATACTTTTTGTATTTTATTTTGATGTCTGACCAGGGGCTCGAACCCTGCCTAAGCCAACACACTACCTACTAGACTACGGCGACTACAATACAACTCAAGTGCTTCGTTTATTAAACTTTCAGATTGGTTTCTAGCATAAGGTAGTCGTGCTTTGCCCACATCTTCCATGAGTTTGGTGGAATTTCGTCAGTACACGGACTGCGCTTTCTTCTGGCGTCACAACCGGCCAACGGCTATGAGTGCTTAAGTGGGTTTTGGTAATCGAAGCTGCCGCTTCCACCTAACTTAACTCAAGGCACAACAGAAGCAGACCTGGCAAGTCCATCATCGACCAGATAATCACACTTTGCAAATCTAGGGGAAGATCGATTAAAAACCATGACGACACTCACCATTTGTTTGTCGACTATAAAGCGACATTCGATAGACCTATAGGCGATCGCTTATTTGCCGAAATGTCTCAGCTAGGTGCTGCTGTGAAGCTTATAAGACTGTATAGTATGATATTGAACAATTCCTACAACTTGGAAAGACCATCAGATAAGCCTTATCATAGACAGTGTACTACGGCAGGCGGGAATAATTCGGAATGGAACTATTTTTTACAAAAGAAGTCGCCGTGGTCTAGTAGGTAGTGTGTTGGCTTATTAGACGAAAAGCCAGGGTTCGAGCCCCAGGCCAGACATCAAAGACAAAATACAAAAGAGTATTTCTTCGGCGACTTCCTCTCAGCAGATTTCTGGCAAATACTCTGAGAGTAAATAAAAATTGCCATGAAAAAATTCTCAAAAAATCTGTCGTTCGAAGTCGACTTTAAACTGTATGTCACGCCACTCATGTATAAAATTTAAAACACACAACATAAGTGGTGTGAGAAACTAGGTCGTAATCCTGACTGAAGGGTTGTAATGATCAATTATGTATGTATGTATGTGTCTATTTGCTTGCCGATAACATTGACCTTATTGGAAGTACCAAGTTTAACGGATGATTTGGCTTTAGAATGAAAGTCTACCAAAATGGATCTGCAAAACGATAAATAGAAACGTACAAGCCATCAACTATACCTTCGACGTTGTCAAGGAATCTGTTTACCTTGAATTGGCTGTTGTAAGAAAAAAAATTTACAATCTGGAGATCAATCGTAGTATAGCTCTTGCCAACAGGTGGTATTATGGTCTTAATAGAAATTTAAGCACCAGAGTTATCTACCGAGCGGCGAAACTGTTGCTTTGTATGCAGTTTATCCTTGTCGTCTGATACAAAAGATTTTCTGCTCAGAGCGAGTTGACGATGATAATAGCATCCGACTCAATAATTATCTGTATGAGGTCTTCAACGTCATGCATGTTGTTCATCTGCGTTAATATCCAGAGAGCAACTACACAGACAACAGCAGACATGACCTAAACGATACCAGCTGAACACTACAGCGGAAATCTAATGGAGTTTATAATACGGAGCCAAATTTTAGAAAAACAACTTCATACGGAGTTTGCAATTATTTTGAAACCTACAGGTCCAGCACCGTGATCACAATATAGACAATCAGTAATCGCCTTTATTTCCAAGCCTAGTTTTATTTGAACAACCAGCACTCAGAGGCGTCCTGTAATCATTTAATGCGGAGCAAGAGAAATTCATTGTATGGTGTAAACAGAAGTAGATGGCAGAAAAGTTTTCAGTAGGGGAAGCTTTGTACAATACACTAAACAAACGACGACATGAGAGACAATTTCTATACAAAATATTTGACTTTCGGAAACAAGCTACCCAATTTCACTAGACCACATATTGTTGCAGCATCCATAAAGCATTCTCCAGCAACTCTACCAAAGTATGAAAGAACCTCTTCCAACCTTTTGAGGCTAGCATTTTGAGATTTTAGGAAATGCGACTTCTGGCACTATAGTCTCCATAGATATTTGAGCACCAGAGAGATCTACAGAGGGACGAAAGTAATGTTCTATATGTAGCAGATCTTTCTCGTCTAGAACAGATGCCTTTGTAGTATTAGAAAGAAAAAATTTTCTG
Source organism: Sarcophaga carnaria (assembly GCA_958299815.1). Lineage (NCBI taxonomy): Eukaryota > Metazoa > Arthropoda > Insecta > Diptera > Sarcophagidae > Sarcophaga > Sarcophaga carnaria. The sequence continues at coordinate 13,609,106 of OY283152.1, read as the reverse complement.
TTGAAGGCGAGTTGGCGATGACTTCCGCATCCGACCTAACAATGATCTTCTGTATAAGCTCTTCAACGACATGCATGATTAACATCCAGAGCGCGACAACACTCGCTCGTACATGTTTAGGCCATGTACGACATCAGCTAAACACTACAGAGGAAATCTAATGAACATTATAATACGATACCATTTATTCTGCTGTCATATGGAGTTCTCAAAAATTTTGAAACCCTCAAGTCAAGTACTCTGATCACAATTAGACAACCAGCAATTAATCAATGCGGAAAAAAACTGGCAGAAAAGTTTACTACGAAAACTTATCCATTATACACTATCGACTGAATGTGATGTGAACATGGGAGACGATTTCTATACAAAATACTAGACTAACTGCCCTATTTCATTAGCTCAGCTATCGCTGTTGTTCGATTAAGCATTAAAGCTCATTGAAATGATATTTTAATTAACCCATAGAGCTGGATACTCTGCTCGTACTAATAAACACTTTCATCTTCGAGAAGCCACAATGCAGACTTAGTGTCATCGGTCTATACATAAGAATATAAAGGGTCCGCCAAATAACTTTTTTTTTTGAAAATACTTTAAAAAAAGAACTACTGAATACTTTCTCAAATTTCTTTTTTTTTATTGGAAAGTACAATCCTTCCGGTTAATAATGGAAAATAATTTCATTCAAATGGCTGCCTCGGCTGGCCATACAGTAGCCTACACCAGAAGATGCCGATTTTGGCAAAAAAAATCATCTTTTCAGATGAAGCTCATTTTGATCTTGGCGGGTATGTAAACAAGCAAAATTGTCGCATTTGGGGCACAGAAAATCCGCACGCATACATTGAAAAGCCGACGCACCCAAAACGAGTCACTGTTTGGTGCGGATTTTGGTCCAGAGACATAATTGGGCCATTTTTCTTCGAAAATGAGCAAGGAGTAGCTGTTACAGTCAATGGCGATCGTTATCGGGCCATGTTGAACGAATTTTTGTTCACAAAAATTGAAGAGGAGGATATTGGCAACATTTGGTTTCCACAGGACGGCGCTACGTGCCACACAGCCGAAGGTACACTCGATGTTTTGCGCCCTGTTTTTGAAAATCGCATTATCAGCCGCAGAACTGATGTCGTTTGTTCCCCTCGGAGCTACGATTTGACACCGTTGGACTTTTTTTTGTGGGGTGCCGTCAATGATAAGTGTTACGCCGACAAGCCAAAGACAATTGACGCTTGAAACGACAATATTCGTGAAGCCATTGGTGAAATACAGCTTAAAAATTGGACCGATCGTATAGGCTACCAAGGCAGCCATTTGAATGAAATTATTTTCCATTATTAACCGGAAGGATTGTACTTTCAAATAAAAAAAAGAAATTTGAGAAAATATTCAGTAGTTTTTTTTTTAAAGCATTTTCAAAAAAAAAGTTTTTTGGCGGATACGTTAGAAGGGAAGCAATAATACAGACTTCGAGTCACCGGTTCATACATGAAAGGTGTATTGCATTCTTGTGCGGCTATATGTAGGTGCTGCGCAAAGTAATCAAATCAGATAAAGTGAAGTATTTCTAGCAACTTCTTCAGAAATGTAGACACTTGAATACTTCTTTTGAAACTTGACAGGTTAGATTAAGAATGGCTGGCGGTTACCCCAGATGACGTAGTTATTATATTTAAATAGCAATATAATGCCCGACTGCTGAATGGAAACATATGTATCAGCATTCTTCCTAACAAATGTCCAGAAAATTATAATTTCCTGTAAGTGCGGTCATAATCTTAGGTTCTATTATTGTTAGATTCGGATGGTATAAGCTAATATTGAACTTGTGATTCAACAAGCAACACATTCGAATAGGAACTCTGTGCTCTAGAAGTCCTTCCTATGGATTTGAAAGATAAAGAAATTAAAAAAAATTCCGAAAAAGGCTATGAACTTCACTTAAAACAAATCATTTTAATCCTTTCGCTACACAAATATTTCTTCGAGTGTAAAAGGTAACAGATTTCGTAAAACATTAACACCAAAAACAATAAAAACAATAAAAAAGAATCAAATAATCATTGCAAATCATCATCTTTTTCCTCTTTTTTTTTGTGGAATTTCTGGTGCCCAGTTTCCTTAGCTTTTTAGATATCGAAGTCATTGTCAGCATTAAAAATAAAAAAAAATAAAAAAAACTGGAGAAAAGAAAAGCAAAACAGAAAAAAAACGAATTTACACGAAAATATTTATCATTCATCGTTTGATTCTCTGGTGTTTTTTTTTTTTTAATTTTTTGTTCATATTTTTTTTTCTTTTTTTTTCGAACAAAACAATACGAAACAATACCAACAAGAAACAACAATAAACCGACAAACTAATGGTGAAAAACAAAAAACCCCAAAACAAATCACTACAAATAATATGAAAATAATAACAGCAACAACAACAATAAAAAAAGAATATATCGTCGTATATTCAATATTTAACAAATAATTTTATAAGCAAAAGAAAACAAAATATCGAAAATCGCAAAGAAACACACAAACACAGAGAAAAAAAAGGTTAAAACCCCAATCAACATCATCGTCATCATCACCATCATCATCTTCAGCAGCATTTGGGGCAAAAAGCAAAAAAAAAAAAAAGAGAACAAAAATTCAATACAATGGGAAGCCACAAAAGAGAATTGGGAGTATGAGTTTAGCGAAGACACCAGCAACACCTTTTTAACAATCAATAGAAGAGGAATTATAGCCGCGAAATATTTACAGGGTGACAAACAATGGCAAACATATTACTAAGGTCGGCACGGTTTTATTTATTACGGTATTCCATCAGGAACTTCAGGTCTTGTTGCACAATACATGTACAAGTCCTTCAAGCTATTTTGTTTGTATCAGGAAGAATATGACTTCACTTGGGGCAACTTTTGGATTCCATTACAAGTTCTGCATGGCAAACTAGTCTTATATTTTGCGGAGACTATGACACTGACTAGTAGGTAGTATGTTGGCTTCTTAGACGAGAATTCATGGATTAATCTCCGGCTCAGACATCTCAAACAAAACGAAATACGAAAACATACTACTTTCGGTGACTTTCTCTGAACGGGGTCTTCTGGCTAAAACTATTAAATTACCATCAAAACTTTCTCAAATCTGTCATTCGGAGTCGGCCTTGTACAGTAAGCCCTGCCACTAATGGATAAAATTAACACATAGCATGAGTGGCGCAAGAGAAGCTAGGTTGTAATCCTGACTAAAGGGTTGTAATGACCAATTAAGTACTTAAGTAAGTAAGTAGTGCTGTAGTCTTTCCTCTTATGTATTAATAATGTCCCAGTGCGTTTTATTCCTTGGCCACCATGTGCTTGAGATGTTGTGCAATCATCCGCTTGTGAGGCTTCACAGTTTACGTATAATGATTGCATTTACTGTCGTGACGTCGCCGTGGTCTCGTAGGTAGTGTGTTGACTTATTAGACAAAAAGCCAGGGTTCGAGCCCCAGGCCAGACATCAAAACAAAATACAAAAAGTACTTCTTCGGCGACTTCCTCTCAGCAGATTTCTGGCAGAAACTCTGAGAGTAAATAAAAATTGTCATGAAAAAGTTTCTCAAAATTCTGTCGTTCGGCGTCGACTTTAAACTGTAGGTCCCACCACTCATGTATAAAAATTAACACACACAACATAAGTGGTGTGAGAAACTAGGTCGTAATCCTAACTGAAGGGTTGTAATGACCAATTATGTTATGTATGTTCTGATTGCATTTACTGTGCCTAAATTGCATGCAGAGTTTGATTTCCAAAAGTATTCTACACTACGAATGGCGGCTTTTGCTTTATTTATTGCCATATCTATGTAGGTCAGAGGAGGCGTCGTGTAATGGCCAATACAAGACAAGGCGAAAGAAATCTCGTAGTGTTTTACTAAGTTTAACAAATAAAAGGGGCTTCAATCCCCCACTGGTAAGCCAGTAGTCTCCTGATTTAACATGACATCTATCATCACAAGAAACATCGTAAGAAAGTCAGGCGGCGCCATCTGTTGCTACTTTTTCCACTACAACCGGCTAAAGATGCAACATACCATCTCAAGAACCTGCTGCTGTAGAAATTATTGAAAAAAGGAGTAGGAAGAAACGCAAGGGACAAGTTCAACAAATCGAAATCAGTTTCTAGACGATTGTAAACAACTCACAAGTTCAAAAATTTCCAAATGAAACAAGCTTAGGATATGAACGCTTGTGTTAAGTCTATTCGGATGCAGTCAATCACACCAAATTCATCAACAAGTGTCTCCGAATCATATGCAGAAAGTTCTAGCCAAAGGACACTATCATCATCGATATTTGGAACTCAACCAAATGAGAAGCAAGATTCAAGAGACCGAAGAATCTTAGAAGAATGATGCTAGAAGCTGTGGTGAACCAAAGAACAGCTGGAGGCCTTCAAATGTCCATTGGGGAGCTATTGTTAGGGCTCTTAATAAGAACAAAGTTAGTAAATCTGTTTCGAAGTTCGTTACTGCCTCTAGGTTAATATAATAAGGGACGTAAATAGGGGCACACGAAAAGGTGGTATTCTCTCACCCCGTGCTGCTGTGGAATATCGTTGTAGAGTAGTGCAAGAGCTGCAGCGATGTGGTTATAACATACATACATACATAATTGGTCATTACAACTCTTCAGTCAGGATTACAAACTAGCTTCTCGCACGACTTATGTGTGTGTTAATTTTTATACATAAGTAGTGGGACCTACAGTTTAAACGACAGCTGTTTGAGAAGCTTTTCATGTTAATTTTATTTTATTCGCAGAGTTTTTGCCAGAAATCTTTTCAGAGAAAGTCGTCGAAGAAATATTTTTTCATATTTTGGTTTGTTGGAGATATTTGGCCTGGGGTTTGAACCGTGACCTCAAGTCTAATAAGCCAACACACTACCTACTAGACTATGGCGATGTGGTTGTAAAAGGACGATCTGCGACCCAACAAAAATACACAAACAAGCCGTGTAAAATTCAGATGTTTTATGAAAACCATATCGACGCCTCCGTTCTATAACATTTTAAGTCGAAAAAGTGTGTTTTGAGTTATGAGCTCTCAAAGTTTTCACGGGACATACGACCATATGTGTATTCTAAGGAGATTTTTCCCTATAACTTTGGAACGGATCGGCGCATCTTAACCAAATTTTGACAGTATTTTAGTTAGAGAACGTAGAATTTAAAAATGCAAGAACATTAAAAACGTTCTAGGTACACTTAGAACGTTATAGAATGGAGGCGTCGTAAGTACACTTAGAACGTTATAGAATGGAGGCGTCGATATGATCCCAAGCGGAGTGTTATTGGAAAAAATTAAATTTAAGAAAATAAAATAATGCTATCCAGTTAGGCTAATTAGAATACCGTTAGATCACAACTTGCATCACATAAATCAAAGAAAATTCTATTGAAAGATTTTAGAGTGTACAAGTACAAGTAAAAGTTCTTTAAAGTGCCATTCATTTTTATTTTTCAAATCAAACTCTCATTTTACTTTTAAAAATCTTCGAATTTTTTTTTTTTTTTTGCAAATAATTTGGATTAAAAGCTTTTATTTTTATTTTATTTCTTTGCTGTTTTTTGTTGTATTTGTTATGCATTACTTTGGCACTATTTAATGATTCAATCAGATTAAGATCGTTTAGCTATAAATCATTACAAAATAAAACTTGTAGATGCTATTTTTTTTTTATTCGTTCACTTTCTGTTGTTGTTGCTATTGCTGCGAATACAACAGACAGGCATTTAACCGAAAAACCTTTCAATTTATAGTTCATTATTTTGATTACGAATCCCACCTTGCCAATAAATAAATTCTCCCTCCAACTAAAAGATTCCAAAAAAAAATTGTATTTTGTTTGGTATTATTGGCAACAAAAACAAAAACAACAACAACAAAAAAGATGAAATCCAAGTGATCTTTACAGTGAGAGAAAAAACAGAATACAAGAGGATGATCATTGAACGATTTCTGCTTTGTATCCCAATGGACATTGGTGAGCTTCCAGCTGTTCTTTGGTTCACTACAGCTTCTAGCATCATTTTTCTAATACTATCAATCTCTTGAAAATGGAATCGAAATCGAGAACGATCTGCATATACTTCTCTTTTAGTTAAGTTCCAAAGATCGATGATGCTAGTGTCCTTTGGCTAGAACTTTCTGCATATGATTCGGAGACACTTGTTGATGACTATGATGTGATTGACTACATCCGAGGAGACTTAGCACAAGAGTTCATATTCTAAGCTTGTTTCATTTGGAAATTTTTGAACTTGATTACACTTGTCCAAATACTGATCTCGCTTTGTTGAACTTGGCCCTTGCGTTGCTTTCTACTCCTTAATTCGTTTTCAATTCTATTGCAGCAGGTTCTTCAGATGGTATGTTGCAACTTTGGGCGGTTGTAGTTTAAAAAGTGGTAACAGATGGCGCTGCCTGTCTTTCTTATGAAGTTTCTTGTGATGATAGATGCCATGTTAAATCAGAAGACTGCTGGCTTACCAGTTAAATTATATGATGGGGGATTGAAGCCCGTTTTAGTTATTAAACTTAATAAAACACTACGAGATTTTTTCGCCTTCCCTTGGGTTGGCCATTACACTACACCTCCTCTCTTATTATAGATACAACTGTAAGCAAACCAAAAGCCTCAATTCGTAGTTTAGAATACTTTTGGAAATCGAACTCTACATGCAATGTAGGCACAGTAAATCCAATCATTAAACGTAAACTGTGAAGCTTCACAAGCGGATTATTGCAAAACATCTCAAGCAAAGAATAAAACGGACTGGGATGTCATTAATACATAAGAGGAAAGAATACAGCATTACTTACTTACAGTAATCCCTCGATTTAGGTCGCAATTGGTTCCAAAAAAAGGCGACGTAAATCGAATGACGACGCAAATTGAAGTTAGAGGTAACAAAAAATTTGACGACGTAAATCGAAACAACGTTAATCGAGGCGACGTAAATCGAAGCATTACTGTACTTAAATACTTAATTGCTCATTACAATACTTTTAGTCAGAATGACATCCTAGCTTCTCACATCACTCGAATTGTATGCGTTAAATTTATTCATGAGTAGCAGAACCTACAGTTTAATATGGCCATTTTATTCACTCTCAGAATTTTTTCCACAAGACTATTGAGAGGAAGTAGCCCACTTCCAAATATTTTTTCATATTTTGTTTCGTAAAAGATGTCTGAAGTGGGATTAGAACCATGGGATCTCGTCTAATTAATTTAAATTTTTTTCTCAGTGTACTCTTCTACAAATAATATGAAACAGTATTCAACAAAAAATTAAAAGAGATCAACAACAAAAAAAATCTTTGTTTTCATACACCCAACTAAAGTTTAAGCAGACAAAACGATTGTTTTTAACACCCAGTAAAATAATAATAAAAAATAAAAAACTGAATTGGAATGAATGTTCGTAGCAATAGGAAACTAAAGGAATGCAATCATTAAAAACAAAAGTCGCATGCTTCTCAGAAAATTTTACATCGAAATTAAATGTTTGATCATGCATGCATGATTGCAATTTTGTAGCACTACTCTGCTATAGTAGGATAGAAGTACGTGGCTGTTGTACATAAGAAACATCATTTCTTCAATCTAAGCAAAGTTCAGAGACTAACAGGATGGGCAGCTCTGGGCAGTACAATCATATCAAATAAAGACTTATCAGTCACAACAATAGCAAAAGAAAGTTGGGGTAAAGGAATTTATTGAAAGAATATGAAAATACCACCTCCAGGAGACTAACGGCTGTCAGCGGTCTTTCAATGCAAATTGTTCGAAAAAAACTCTTCGGCGGCGAACATCATTTCTCATTCAGATGATTACGTCAGTAACAAAACTTTTAAAAAGGATTCTTCTGATAGGCTGACATCCAAAATGTTAGTTGCATTGTGTTTGAACAAAGTATAGTGTTTCATAAAGCCGCTGTACAAAACGTTCACAATGTATTCTATTTCAAAACGTCGTCAATGTGTATTTTTAACGCAGTCAAAAAGTAATCAGGCATCGGATTTATAGTTGATGCATTGTTTGGTAACTTTGCATATCTACAAAATTTATACACCGTTGTAGAACTGCATACAAACTTTGTATTGATACATTTTGGAAGTCAGCCATACTGTGCGTGGTTCACATAATGATCTGGTGGTGTCGGGTCGTATTTTTTCGTTGGCTTATTAGACGTGAGGCCACTACTAAACGTCTCTAATAAAAACGAAATATGAAAACATATTTCCTCGTCGACTTCCTCTCAACAGATTTCTCTCAAAAACTCTAAAATTGCCATGAAAAGTTTCTCAAAGAAAACCTGTCGTTCGGAGACGACTTTAAACTATAGATCCCGCCACTTATGGATAAAAATGTACACACTCAATCCAAGTAGTGTGCGAAGCTAGGTCGTAATACTGACTGAAGGGTTGTTATGATCAGTTATGTATGTATTTATGTGCCCTGGAGAAAACCGAGCGCTATGGTCGTATCATAACCGATATTTTTTGGAATGTAGTTTAAGATAGTGAACCCACAAACCGCACACCACGTCCAAGCATCATCATGCATTTCGATGATGTTAAGATTGTTTTTTATGCCGTGATACGCCGTAGTCTAGTAGGTAGTGTGTTGGCTTATTAGACGTAAAAGCCATGGTTCGAGCCCCAGGCCAGACATCACAACAAAAAGTATTTCCTCGGCGACTTCCTCTCAGCAGATTTCTGTCAAAAACTCTGAGGATAAATAAAAAAATGCCATGAAAAGTTTCTCAAAAATCTGTCGTTCGGAGTCGACTTTAAACTGTAGGTTCCGCCGCTCATCTATAAAATTTACACACACAACATAAGTGGTGTGAGAAACTAGGTCTTAATCCTGACTGAAGGGTTGTAATTGCCAATTATGTATGTATGTATGTATCGAGTCTACGCGGGTAAGCTGTTCAAGTTGCAGCATATGAAAATTATAATTCGCCAAGTTATCGCCGCAATATCTCCAGGATTGTGTGAAAAAGTGCTTGAAAACTACCGCCAAAGGACCAACTGGTGGTCATTTAAAAGATGAATTGTAATCAAACAGTTTAAACCCTATGAAGAGGTCATTAAGGAACAGATTTTTGCCAAATTTGGAACCCATGAAAGCCTTAAATATTTCGAATAGCAAATGAAACTACATTGAGGAAATTCTTTACATTCGGTCGTTTCTAAATCTTCATCACATTTGACAGTTTTTCATACACGAGAAAAGATGACTTTTGCGAGAATATTTTGAATGGAATTTCATGATGCAGCCTTCAAACTTAATTGCTATTTCCGGCTCCGCATTGAGATTGTTAAGAACAAAATCTCACTCTTTTAGAAATAAGGTCTCCAGTTTCTTTAAACTTTTTTCTGCGATTTCGTTTTTTTTTTCTCGCTCTTCGTATGCTAATCGTGTTAAGATCTCTTGTTTTACGAAAAAGGAAAAATAAGCAATTGTTTCGTGAACCTGATAAGAAATGGTGTAGTTTTTCTCACTCTTTTCGAGGGTTTATGAAAACCAAAAACAAAACCAAAGAAAAAATGAAAAAGAAATCGTTGCCAGAGATGATCTCAAAACCAAAAAAAGATGCTTCTTAGGAGAGAAGTAGTTAAAGTAGTAACAAAAAAACGAATAAAAGCCAGGGAAACGAGGTTGCCATAGGAGGAGAAGGCTATGGCAGCTACAGCTACAGCTAAAGACAAAGTCTCTGTAGAACAGCAAGATGACGATTATGAAGACGACGAAATGTATTTAAAGGTAATAACATGGTATACAGGTACTGTGTGTGTGGAACCGCCAAATAACCCAAAATAAAAACGCCCCATAAAACAACAACAACAACAACATGGAAAGAAGAGATCAACATCTTCCAAAAAAAAAAAAAAATATGCTACAAACACACACACACACACACACACACACACACACACTATTGCTCCAATTGTATGCCACAAAATGTAGCAGCAGCAGCAGCTGGGAACTGTTTTATTAGAAGTTTGGCCAAGAGTCTGACTTTAAATGTGTTTCTTAAGGTGAGAATAGATGGCCCAAAAGAATGCCACAATAAAGCCAAATTATTAACAATGTTTAGAGAACAACAACAACAACAACCAACAACTAACAGTAGAAAAACATTCAAATCACAGTAGCCAAAAAGCTTGGTAAAGAAGTAGAAGAAGATTTTTGTTTAAATACTCTGGACAAGGTGGTTGGTTGGCAATGCAATGTCTGTCGTAAAGGCTTGTCATCATGCTTAAGATCTGTTGCAACTAAACAACAACAGATGCTAGAGCAGTAGTTAAAACAATAACAACAGCAACTGCAACTGCAACAACAAGAACAACAAGCAAACAAACATAAGGAATGGTATTCAAATTTTCAATATTCAATTCACATGTAAAACAAGCCAATTACATGAAAAAGTATTTCAATTTAAAAGATACGAGAACAACAGTGAAAAAGGAAACAAAATCATGGGTTAAAATGACGGCAGAAAATCTAAAATGTTGCAACTCCACCTCCTCCTACGAAAACAATAATCATTTCCTTTAAAAACAACAAAAACAAACGATTTTCCTTTAAGAAAAGCAAGACTCACCAGCAGGCAGGCCAGCAACACTTTCAACATGCGAATGCTGTTGCAGCCAACACTCACTTCTTCTTGTTCTTCTTCGACAAGGAATATCAGAATCTAAATACTTGACTGCTTGTGTATTTGTTTGTCTGTCCACATCTGTTTGTATTTGTACAATTCCTGTTAAAAACGACCACTATCTCTGTCTCGTTTGGGCGTTCGGTAGGGTTCTGTTGCCTCATATCGTTTCAGTTTTTTTTTTATTTTTTCTTTCTTGATTTTGTCGTTCTTTTACGTTCTCAGCTGTGCTTTTTTTTCTTCTTCGTCTTTTAAAATCTGTAACGCAAAATCTTGCCAAGAAAATATAAAGAAACACAGGCTTAAACCATCCAGCCATCGCAGCTATCCCGGCCATCCAAGGTGTTAATTTTCTTGACTTAAATATTTTGCTACGTTATTACCACAACCATGAGCGTGTCAGTTCATAAAGGTCATTCGGGATTTTTCGTTTCGTTTTGTACGAATATAATACACGAACTAACACCACAAACACAAAGAAGGAGGGAGGGAGTCGTAGCAAACATTGTGGTGGCATTTTTTGTATGCAAGAAGTCGTTTGTTAACGCTGTGACGACGAGCACTAGCTACTCAAGAGGCTTACACTCAGGAAAAGTGATTAGTCAAGATGAATGGGGAAATCTTCCTGGTCATTTAAAGCTGTTATAAAAAATCTTACCGGCAAAATTTAAATGCAGAAATTTAATGAATCTCTCACTGCAATTCAAGAAAGTCTTGCAGATTTATTTAAAGCCAAAATGAAGCAATAATTTGGAAGCACAGCAATTTGAATGCCTTGTCTTTTCCTCTCTATCTTATCTTTTGTTGAGCATAGCATTCCAAACATCCGCCTCCACTACTTCTAGTTCAGCAGTGTGAAAGCTTCTCTCCTAGCGAGCTTGTTTGCTTGCTCGTTGCCGAAATAATCACATGATCTGGACAAACCTTATTTTCCCTGCCTAGCCACTTCAGCTTCCCCAGACAGTCCCATACTACTATATATTGCTTTTAACTTCATGCAGCTAGCAGAGTGCTCGAATGATGATCAGACCTTCAGATATGTCCCGTCTTTTGCTGCCCCTATCCAAGTTGAATTGAGTATATCTTTCGATGGCATAGACTTCCGCTTGGAAGATGCCAAAAAGTTTCCCCATGGCCTGCTTCTGAACCAAGCTTTGTTCTTGTAAGCCACAAAATAGTGCCTCTTTAAGAGAATATGCAGTTTCCGGATTACTCAATTCATTTTTCTTACTAAGTCTCATTTCGGAGCATTTTCCAAAATCATGCAGCTTGCTGACTAAGGGACAGTTAAGTAAGAAGCTGTCAACCAATTGATTGCTTAGATCACGAAATCCTATAATGAATTTCATGTTACGAGTTGTCTGTCACCAACGTTAACAAATGCTCGAAAAATTTGGTCTTCACTACCAAATGCAGCGGACTTAAATATAACAGAGTCTCCAGCGCCGCTGTCAGATAGGTTCTTATTGCCTTTGTTCTGCCACCATAAGTACGTGTTTACTATACTGCAACCATCTTACTATCCATCAGTGGGGCAAATACCTTAAGGACTTTCCTTAGTTTCCAATTGCTTATAATAGTTTTTGTATAATGAAACCCAGTCTAGTAGGTAATGTGTTGGCTTAATAGACGTGAGGCCACGGTTCAAAGCTTAGATCAGACATCTTTGCTTTGGACGTTGCACATTGACTCCCTGAGGAAATTGGTAGTAGTGAGCGGATTTGTTGTCTTGTCGCAAAAAGGCTTGCGGACTTTTATATGTTTGTTGTTTGTGAATTGAAGTCGCCGTAGTCTAGTAGGTCGTGTGTTGGCTTATTAGACGAAAAGCCAGGGTTCGAGGCCCAGGCCAGACATCAAAATAAAATACAAAAAGTATTTCTTCGGCGACTTCCTCTCAGCAGATTTCTAGCAAAAACTCTGTTTCTCAAAAAACTGTCGTTCGGAGTCGACTTTAAACTGTAGGTCCCGCCACTCATGTATAAAATGAACACACGCAACATAAGTGGTGTGAGAAACTGGGTCGTAATCCTGACTGAAGGGTTGTAATGACCAATTATGTATGAATGTTTGTGAACTAGAGAGAGGGTTGGATGTTAAGTCATACAACCGTTGTTTCAGATACAATTGAATTCAGTTTGAAACCCCGATGTTTATTCACAGTCACCTGAAGCAAGAGGAAATTTGTATAGAGCACAGCCCAGATTTACGCCTATATTGAATTATAAGGGCACTATTTTTATGGCCTTTAAAACACCTCAAAGTGTTTAATGTTTTGGCTTATTAGACGTGAGGCCACGGTTCAAGTCCCAAGTGAAACATCTCCAACAAAACGAAATACGAAAAAATATTTCTTCGGCGTCTTCCTACTTAGCAGATTTATGGCATAAAATTTGCCATGAAAAGTTTCTCAAAATAATCTGTCGTTCGGAGACGAGTTTAACTTTAGGTCCTGCCATTCATGTATACAAAAAAACCCATACAACAACAAGTGATTTGAGAAACTAGGTCGTAATCCAGACCATTTATGTTATGTGTTTGCTTTTGCAGTCCAATTAATACGAATTAATTTTTTTGAGTGTAAAGCCTCAAATCATCACATTGTAGCCAACCATCACACTGTAACTGAAATCCAAAACGAAATCTTATGGTATTTAATACAGTTTCTATGTCAATTGTTGTTGTTGTTGTTGTTGTTGTTGCTATTTATTTCACAGATATTTTAACACGTTCGCAGATATTTTTTTTTTGCTTTTCTTATGATTTTTTCTTAAATGTTTCCTTGTTTTCTAGTTGAACAAATTATTTTTGATTTGGCCATTTCGTCTAACAAATATTTGACTGTCTATCTTCATTCATTTTGTTTAAGAAATAATATTTTGAATTGAAAAAAAATAAAAAAGCAAAACGTTTCTCTCAACAATTTGTAACATTCAATACAAATATTGTGGAAATAAATTATCACAGATTTTTCATGCTTTTTTTAAAATTTTTTGAGCAATTTTTTTAAATTTTTTTTACTGCAATTTTAACCATAATACACACACACGGTGGTGTAAAGTGAGATGTGGGTTTTTCGTTCGTTTTTTTTTAATAAATTTAACTCACGTTTCGTGTTGACGTCTTTATTGACTTCAAATAACCAACAATTTTTTTGTATGAAAATATATTGTATCTTAATTAATAACTGTTATTTACTGTTAATGTTTAAATATATTTAGTTTGGTGTTGTTGTTGTTGTTGTTGCTGTTCTTGTAACCAAGTTGGCATTTGGTGTTAAAATTTAAACAACATTTTGTTGAAATTTACTGGCAGCACATGTTTTCATAATTCCAACAGTGGGTTTACGGCTCTCGCCTATTCCATTTAAATTTAATTCGTGTTAAATTAAACAAAAAAAAATATAAATATGATTGAGAGTATTACTTTCAATATTGACAAATTACTTATTGAAATATTACCAAGTTATGGCTACAACAGTCCACTACTTTTTCCTTTAAAGGAAATTCATTAATTCTTGAATCGATTGCCGTTTTACAATTTATAACTCTTGTAGGAAACACGTAAATGGATGAATTACTCCAAATGGTGTTAGAAAAATATGATTTTTTATACTTAAAAACAGTTTCTGACTCAATATGCAATAAGGAGCAAAAGTGAGTACATGTTTAAATACTATTTACTGCATTTACATACATAACTATATTCAATTAATTATGGATGGTTTTTTAAGTACATGTAATGTATGGATTGGGTCGCCGTAGCGTAATAGGTAGTGTGTTCGCATATTAGACGTAAAGCCCGGGTTCAAACCCCAGGTCTGACATCAAAACGAAATATGAAAAAAAATATTTCTTCGGCGACTTCCTCTCAGCAGATTTCTGGCAAAAACTCTGAGAGTAAATAAACCTGCCATGAAAAAGGTTCTTAAAAATTGTCGTTCGGAGTCGACGTTAAACTGTAGGTCCCGCCACTCACGTATACAAAATTAAGGCACACAACATGAGTGGTGTGAGAAGCTAGGCCGTAATCCTGACTGAAGGGTTGTAATGGCCAATTATGTTATGTATGTAATGTATGGATAATAGCTAATGTTCAACTGTGTTGACATGTCTGTTCAATAAAATTTCTGATATCATTATGAACCATTTAACGCCAGAACAAAGCGTTCAAATTATGGAAATTTTCTTTGAAACAAAAAAAGAAAAAAAATTTAATTTATTCGTCCAGTTCATACATCACTTCGTTCATTGTACAGTCCACATTATCGACTTGATAAGCATGTAAGTCGCCGTAGTCTAATAGGTGATGTGTTAGCTTATTGGACAAGAGCCCGTGCTTAGAATTCCAGCTCAAACATCTCGAACAGAACGAAATGCAAAAAAAAACATTTCTTTAAGCTACTTCCTGTCAACAGTCTTCAGGCAAAAACACTGAGAGTAAATAAAATGGCCATGAAAAGTTTCTAAACTCAGTCGTTTGGTTACGACGTTAAACTGTAGGTCTCCCCACTTATGGATAAAATTAACATACACAGCATGGGTGGTGTGAGAAACAGGATTGTAATCCTGACTAAAGGGTTCTAAGCTAAGCTAAGTATAAATATCACAGAAATAATAATAAATGGAAGATTAAATAAAATGGCCATTAAAAGTTTCTCAAACCTGTAGTTCGGAGATGACGGTAAACTGTAGGTCTAGTCACTTATGTAAAAAATTAACACACACAACGTGGTTGGTGTGAGAAGCTACTTAGGTTTTAATTCTGATTAAAGGTTTGTAAGGACAAAGAAAGATTATTTGAATATATTGAATTTTCCTACTGTTTTCTTAGAAAGCGAATGGGAAAAAGAAGAGAAAAGAAAAGAAGGAAAAAAACCAAAACTACGGTTCATCTCAACAAGAGCACTGTTGTGCATATGCCACAAAGCTGTCATTTGTTTTACAACACTTTTCAACGATTTTTATTACATGTTTTCATACAAAAACCATCATCATCCTCGTCATCATCATCAACAACATATACACGACGTTTTAAGCAGATCATTATCTGATCGGAGAATATTAAGTGCAGTGGCTCCTCATTTCCTTCGTGAGTGGTGTGAGGAGCTATTTAGGTTTTAATCCTGATTAAAGATTTGTAAGGACAAAGAACGATTATTTGAATATTTGGCAGATCCATTTTCACCTTTTTGGGGACATGGGCCCCATACCTAATAACGAATTACAATCTCAACAGAATGACACCCCTAAACGTATCACATAAATCGTGAAGAAATGGTTAGAGAGAGAGTGTTTTAAAAAAATAAAGTTTTTCTGCGACCTAATGCTTAATTTACTCCACAACGTCCAAGCCATTGAGGACTTTATACAGCTCTTTGTAAGATCAAATTCGGAAATCATCATTAACTTGCACGGAAGCAAAGATCTTACGTACAATTTTTTCTCTCAAATACTCTTAAGGCTGCAGTTGCATACAACAAATACTTCATTTTGCCCTCCATTTACTGTAAACGCTGAAGGTATCAGTTACATCTCGCTTGGTACGCCCAATTAGATGCCATTGTGTTGCACTGCCGTCTTCTTCAATGCACTCTCCAAGACGAAGTTGAAGAAATTTCATGATAAGGGAGCCACTTGTCTGATTATACTCGGACGGTATCAAAAGGTTGGCAGAAGTGCATTCCTACCTTGACGGTGCTGCAGAAGTTTCTCACCGTGATACTGCACCGCCTCATCAGCTTTTCAGAAATACTGAGCTGTGATATTGCAAGAGACCTATCGAATGCTGCCTAATAGTCGAAAAAGGATGGTTTATATCCACTTGTTTTTAATGGGTGTTCTCTAGGACTTAATGTAATGTGAAGATGTGGTTGAGGGCGGACATACCGGGTTTGTAAGGTCCAATTGATGTTTTGATTTCATCCACTGATCGCCAATTATAAGAGAACATCTGATTCCCTGGGAATTTTTAATTTTCGTTACTCAAAAATGTGTTACTGCACAGTCTCATCAGCTTTTCAGAAATACTAAGCCCAGTCATTGCAATAAGGCTATCGAAGGCTGTCTAATAGTCGAAAAAAGATGGTTTATATCCACTTGTTTTTCATGGGTGGTCTCTAGGACGTAATGTAAGGTGAAGATCTGATTGGGGGCGGACATACCGGGTTTGTAAGGTCCAATTGGTCTTTTGACTTCATCCACTGATCGCCAATTATAAGAGAACATCTGATTCCCTGGGAATTTTTTATTTTCGTTAAGCAAAAATTTATGGAAAATGGGAGCAAATTTCAAGAGAAATTTTAATATCAGAGTATCGTTAGAAAATTCCTCAAATAAGAGCACATTTAAGAAAGAATACTTTCCATGGCAGTCGTTACCTTTTTTTCTTTTTTTTTTCTCTTTTGTTTGCTTCATTGTAAACAAATATTAACGCAGATAATTAAGCGCCGCATATAAAACCAACTACTCATGCTCCAGATCAGCAAAAGTGACAGCAGCAGATAAATTTCTAGCCATTAAATGCAACAATCGATTGCCATGCCCCAATCTAGTAGTGTCTACCGACTACAACCAACCAACCACTATCAACAAAAATATTGCCATTGTCATCGTCATCATCATCATCATCAAAATTATCATTGGCAATGGCAGACAGGCAGGTGAAGATAAAATAAAAATAAAAAAAGAGTATGTAACGCATATTCAACGATCTTGAAACCATTTTTTAAAAATTTCCAATAAAATTTTCTTTTGGAATTTTTTTATCTTTCACCAAAGTAGAGAGGAGATGAATAGAATAGCGGGAGGGAAGTGAAAAGATTGATTGATATGCCACAGTCAACCATAAAAGTTCATGTTCACTCCGTTGCCTAGGAAACAAGAGAGAAAAGCAATTTTTGAAAAGATTTTTCTATGTTGAGATGATGTAACGAAATGTTTGAATGTGTGGGTGTTTATTTCTAGGTTCACGGTAATTTTTGTAAGAAAATTCTTCTTAGGCTTCTTAGACCTCTGGTACACTATGAGTTGTATGGCACGTGTGATGATTTTTACATTTTTTAGAGAGTTTTTTAAATAACACCAGGCAACCAAGCAAGCTGTCATACAAGATGGTCGATCACTACAATGTTCATCGGTGTCAATTGATATGACCACAGTAATACTCTGACATCCACAATATTGAATATTGGCAGGCGAAGTCGCCGTAACCTAGTAGACAGTATGGGGTTATTAGTCAAGAGCCCATGGACCTAATCCCCATTCAGAAATCTTGAACCGAACAAAATATGAAAGAGAAAATATTTCTTTCGGTAACTTTCTCTTAAAAAAAAACTTTTCAAATCTATTGTTCGGCGTCGATCTTAAGCCGTAGGGCCTGCCACTCATGAATAAAATTAACCCACACGATATGGGTGCTGTGATAAGCTGTGGGTTATAGTGACCAATTAAGTAAGAAAGCAAAGTAACAGACTTCGCAGCAATAGAGACAAAAATGATAACAACGCGTCGCCTTAAAATTTCTATCTCAAACTTGTTATCGAAGTTAAATTCAAGCATACAGTTAGCGATTGCAGAAAGTACTTCCCAGTTTACCCGGAATTTTAGGATTTTACACTTCAGAAGACAACAATATCTCTGCGCTGCAGGTCTCTTTTGCCTGAATAAAAGGTGCGAGTGGATGCAGCAGTTTATTGAAGGCATTGGAAAGGGGTTTGCATATTGTCACATTGATACCTTTCGTCGTGGTCTAGTAGGTAGTGTGTTGGCTTATTAGACGTGGGGCCTCGGTTCAAACCCCCAGGTCAGGCATCAAAACGAAAATATGAAAAGATATTTCTTCGGCGACTTCCTCTCAGCAGATTTCTGGCAAAAACTTCGTAAAGTAAATAAAAAATTTCCATGAAAATTTTCTCAAAAATCTGTCGTTCGGAGTCGACTTTAAACTGTAGATCCCGCCACTCATATATAAAATTAACACACAGCCAACATAATTGGTGTGAGAAACTAGGTCGTAAGTCTGACTAAAGGGTTGTAATGACCAATTATGTATGTATGTATGCATGAAGCCGCCGTAATTTAGAAGACAGTGTGTTGGGTTATTAGCCACGACCCCGTAGATCAAACGCCATCTCAGATCTCTTGCAGCGAACGAAATATGAAAGAAAAAATATTTCTTTCTGTGAGTTTCTCTCAAATCTATTGTTCGGCATCGATCTAACACCGTGGGGCCTGCCACTCATTTATTAAATTAACCCCGTGGGTAGAGTGAGATGTAAAGTTGTAATCCTGACTAAAAGTTTATAGTGACCAATTAAGTAAGAAAGTAGTGAAGTAGTGACTTTGCAGCAGTAGAGACAAAACTAATAACAAAGTGGCGCTCTTAAAATTTTAAACACGAAGTATTTTGATCTCAAACATGTTATCGAAGTTAAATTCATGTATGCAGTTAGCGATTGCAGAAAGTACTCCCCAGTTTATCCAGAATTTTAGGATTTTACACAACGAAATATGAAAAAATATTTCTTCGGCTACTTCCTCTCAGCAGATTTCTGGCAAAAATTTTGAGAGTAAATAAAATGGCCATGGAAAGTTTCTCAAAAATTTGTCGTTCGGCATCGACTTTAAACTGTAGGTCCCACCACTCATGTATAAAAATTAACGCACACAACATAAGTGTTGTGAGGAACTAGGTCGTAATCCTGAGTAAAAGGTTGTAATGACCAAGTATGTATGTGTGTGTATAATACCTTTCAAACTCATCTTCCTATTCAACAGAAAGGCTCTGACCCCATCCATTAAAAGCGTGAAAAGTCCTGTTTTGTCCAGATCATCTGCCCGTACATTGCTTTGAATTCTCATATGACTTCAAAAATATGACTTCAACAAAGAATGGAACTAGTCCCCTGCCTAACTGGTTAACCATACCCAGACAGGGTATGCATACATGCTAACAGGCCCTAAGAAATGGCATCTTGACTGTCGGATTGCTTTGTCCCATACTCTGTACCTTATAAAACAGAATTAAAATCATATTTTTGCTTTCACTTGTCACTTGACACTTTATTCTTTTTTGTTTTCCTCCCTATTTTCTTATTAAACGAATAGGAAAAAGAAGAGAAAAGAAAGAAAGAAAAAAACCAAAACTACGGTTGTTCTCAACAAGAGCACTGTTGTGCATATGCCACAAAGCTGTCATTTGTTTTACAACACTTTTCAACGATTTTTATTACATGTTTTCATATAAAAACCATCATCATCATCCTCGTCATCATCATCATCATCAACAACATCAATAACAGAAACATACACGACGTTTTAAGCAGATCTTTATCTGATCGGAGAATCTTAAGTGCTGTGGCTCCTCATTTCCTTCGTTTGTTCGTAGAGATTTGCTTCTTTTTTTTTTGGGGTGACAAGTTGGTTTGTCTTTTAAAGTATTTTAATGGTATTTTTTTGTTTTTGTTTTTATTGTGGTTGTTGTTGTTGGTTTTCTTATTTATTAATTTGTTTATTTATTTAATTTCATTTCATTTAGTAGCTGATAATAGCAGAAGAAGTAATAGAGGGTATCAATGGTCCCGTCTCTGTAATCTTTTGTCTTTGTTAAGGTTGGTCGAGGTACTTGTCGTCTAGTCATCTATTCGTCCCCACGTATAATGAAGTTGAGCGCAGAAGAGAAGATGTGTGCCTTGAAAGTCGGCTCTTTTTTTTAATGAGTTTTTCAAAATTGATAAGACAATTTAAATTTTATTCGAATTGTTTTCATTTCAAGCTGATATCAGCCAGCTTTAAAAAAAATTTTTCTTTAAAACATTTTCAATATTAAAACTGTTGTTTGTTTATTTTAAGAAATTTAATATTCTTTTTGTATGGTTTTGATAACATTTTGTTTTTTTTTTATTTGAAATACTTACTCAATTTAGATGAGATGAACTAACCTGCAACAAGATTAAGAAAAGAAAAAAGAAGAAAATTTTATTATTTTTTTTTAAATATTTTTGGTTTATTAAAAACAAATTTAGCATATTAACGGCAATTAAATATAGATTATCTTCGTGTTTATAATGATCATAATAAAAGCAAAGTTCAGTTTTGCAGAAAAAAAATTCGACTCTGTTTTTAAATTAAAAATTTTGCAAAACCTTTCCACAAATAATTCTCTTGGCATGATTCTTTGAAATGGAATGGGGAAATATGAAACGCGTAATTCACGCATAGAGTTAAAATAAAAATAAGATTCAAAATTATAATTTTTAATAAGCTTTGCTCAGAACGTGTTGAGTATTGTATTGTGCGTAGACCATTGAAGCAAAGGCATGAAAACCGTTTCAATATTTACATCTTTTTGAATTCTTTTAGGTTAGGTTAGAGGACAAGTACTTGTCAATTAAGACAAGTACAGTACCCGGAGGTCGAATTGACCCATTGTACAACGTCCTAGTTTCTCACACCACTTATGTTGTGTGTGTTAATTTTATACGTGAACGACAGATTTTTATTTATTGAGAAACTTTGCATGGCAATTTTTATTTACTCTCAGAGTTTTTGCCAGAAATCTACTGAGAGGAAGACGCCAAAAAATACTTTTTGTATTTTGTCTTTGATGCCTGGCCTGGGGCTCGAACCCAGGTTTTTACGTCTAATAAGCCAACACACTACCTACTAGACTACGGCGACTTCAAAAATTCTTTTTAATCTTGCAGTTCTGCTGAAAACTCTAAAAAATGTAAAAATCATTACCAGTGCCGCCACCCTACTCATAGTGAACCAGATGACTAAGAAGCTGTGAATCATGGAATTTTCTTTAAAAAAAAATTTCCGTGGACTCACAAATATACACCCCATATTCAAAATTGATCTCTATGCAGGCCAGCAACATTTTACTCTCAATGCGTTATATCTGAACACAAAAAAACCTTTTTAAGTTGCTTTTCTCCCTTGTTTCTTAAGCAACGGAGTAAACATCAACTTTTACGGTTGGCTGTGGCCTACCAATCAATCTTTTGACTTCCCTCTCGCTGTTCCTCCTTCCTTTCTCTCTTATGGCGGCAGATAAAAGTCAAACCGAAAATTTTCTCAACTTCAATCAGCAGTAGCAATAAGAATTTCTGATGTTCAGTATTGCACGAAGTAAGAACCTCCGTGCCACTCAACACAATATCTGGTGCAAGGAGGATATTGTATGATCCAGCGGAAGAATCTTGAAAAATTTTAATTTAAAATAGAGACTAATTCTACAGATAAATACGAATAATAGACAGCCTACATAGGGTATCCCTTTAATACATACATAATTGGTCATTACAACCCTCCAGCCAGGATTATAAGCTAGTTGCTCACACCTCTTCTGTTATGGGACCGACAAATTTTTGACTAACTTTTCATGGCAATTTTATTTTAATCTCACAGTTTTTGCCAGAAATCTGCTGAGCAGAAGACGCCGAAGAAATGTTCTCCCGTATTTCGTTTTGATGTCTGTCCTGGAGCTTCACGTTTAATAAGCCAACACACCTATACCTACTAGACTACAAAGACTAAGGCTGTAACCTCAACTTGGTTGAATAAATCTTCAAGTGGGAAACTTCACAAAACAAGAAACAAGACTTAAGACTACAAGCGTATCCTTACTTCCCACAATCCTGAGGCCTGTTCAGAGGTTTGGTTACTATCCTCAGGTTAATTCTCGGTTGTCTAATGCAGAACTCAATTCTCTTTCGATTGTAATTACCCTGCAAAAATACTGATTCTCTCAAATCTATACAATTTGGAAAGAGTCTTCGGCTCTACATACCCTTCTTTAGCCGAGTATGCCTTTCGAAACTTCTCATGCCACTCCACAGAAAGAGACTGATTCAATCAGTGGCATGCCATTTTCAAAACCACATTAATGGACAGCAAAAATGGTAAAACTGTATGTCTTGTCGATTGATTCTGACCGCTTTTACAATTAACAAGATTGAAGTCAGAAAAAGTTTTTTTTAGATAAGGTGGCAGACTCCACTTTTAAGGAAAAGATTACCATTTAGGCCAGCTTTAAGCCCATTGCGGTATCACAATATCAATATTCAAATCGGGGATCAAACATTTTCTAGCTGAAGCCATCCTGAATCCACAATAAATCCTGCTATTACAGGAATTTTTATATTCGAGACCTAGATCAGGGATGCTAGAATGTGAGAGATTAGAAATCGGCGTCTATTTATGACAAGAACAGGCATAAGGTAAAAGCTGTTTCTTCCTCCTCTTCAGACGTACAGTCTGCGGAAGCCATTACCCGGCATGCCAGGTCTCTCGTCAGGCCTACCAAAATGGCAGTAACCCTGTCAATATCGCTGTTGTGCGATTGGATGCGAATTAAGTTTGGTAGTCGGTTCTCTTCTTATCCATACGTCTCCAGCAGAGTCTAGCAATATTGCTGTCAACGAGATTGAGCCTCCCTGTAAACCGTATGCATAATATCCTATTTAACTGAGGAAATCGAAATACCTATGCTCTGTACCATGACTGAGATTGTAAGCTCCATATCAGTTCTAGACAGCACATCGGTAATGCAATTACCAACGATATTCCTATATCCCAGACCCCATATAAGAGCTTCATTTGAATGATTAGAAATTTCCCTAAGAAATCCTCGGCATTCATAGCCAATGACGGTTCATAAGGACTTAGGTAGGTCATAGTTTCTCACACCACTTATGTTGTGTGAGTTAATTTTATTCATGAGTGGTGGGATCTACAGTTTAAAGTCGACTCCGAACGACAGATTTTTATTTATTGAGAAACTTTTTCATGGCAATTTTATTTACTCTCAGAGTTTTTGCTAGAAATCTGCTGAGAGGAAGTCGCCGAAGCAATACTCTTTTGTATTTTGTCTTTGATGTCTGGCCTGGGGCTCGAACCCTGGCTTTGCGTCTAATAAGCCAACACACTACCTACTAGATTACGGCGACTTCATCATAAGGGACTTAATTGAAGCCAGAATAAGTGAATAGAAAATATGTTTTATTTAACATACGCCTTTAAAGACCCAGCAGAAGCTGTGAGAGTTTGGCTGGGAAGATTTGATGCATCTACATCAGACAGACATGTTGCACTGATGGAACGATGGCTATGCTCCAACATTTTATTGATCAAAACGGGGTTAATCAATATTTGCCATCGACATTACAGTGTCTTGCAATTCAAATACATCGAAATTTGTCCACCTTATTCTAGACATATGAATTTTATGTTCCCTAAAAGACCAGAAACTTGCTCACTTAATTGATTATTACAACCCTTTAGTCAAGATTGCAACCTAGCTTCTCACACCACCCCTGTTGGGTGTGACAGGGACCTACAGTTTAACGCCTCTTTCGAACAACAGATTTTTAGAGAAACGTTTCATTGCCATTTTGTTTATTCTCAAGAGTTTTTTGCCAGGAAACTTCCAGGAGAGGAAGTTGTCGAAGAAGAAATATCTTTTCGTATTTCGTTTTGTTCGGGCTCTCATCTAATAACATAGAACACTATCTGCTAGACTACGGAAACGACCAAAAGGAATAAAAACACCCACGCACTTCGCTTTTGTAGTTCTAACTAGAAAATTTACCCCTGAGTGGGTAGAGTTCGGCTGCCTTCCAAAATGTTAGTTGCTTTGTATTTGAACTAAGTATCGTGTTTCATAATGCCGCTGTACAAAATGTTTACAATGTATTCTATTTCAAAACGTCGTCAATGTGTATTTTTAACGCAGTCAAAAAGCAATCAGGCATCGGATTTATAGTTGATGCATTGTTTGGTAACTTTGCATATCTACATTGTTTATATACCGTTGTAGAACTGCATACAAACTTTGTATTGATACATTTTGGAAGGCAGCCTTC
The DNA here is from genome assembly GCA_958299815.1 of Sarcophaga carnaria. NCBI lineage: Eukaryota > Metazoa > Arthropoda > Insecta > Diptera > Sarcophagidae > Sarcophaga > Sarcophaga carnaria. Next base: position 13,584,522 of record OY283152.1, on the reverse strand, counting down.
GTTACAGAAGGTCGTCGTTTCGCACTCAAGGCGACAGGTATTTTGTTTTATTAATAAACCTGAAATCATTTTGACAAACTAGGCATAGTTTTTAGGCCATTAAGTGATGTGTGTGTTAATCAGTCATTGTGGTAATCATTTCTGGAAATAATTTTTTTTTTTTTATTTTGATTAAATATTTGAAAAATAACGATAATTTATCTCTTAATTACGGTTTTTCTTTTTATTTTCATTTTTTGTTTATTTTTCTAAATGTTTGTACGATGTTTTAATGCGTTCATGTCATATCAGAACAATCATTCCAATAAGACAGAGAGAAACATTAAGAAATGTAATGGAAATCTTGTTAATAAAAAATTATTCTTTCTTATCAATTGGGGATACAAAGACAAAGACATGGATACACAACGACACACCACAGCACAGATCCGGTGACAGACACTGTGTAGATACACAATATAATGTTGCATGTAATTTATCCATGTCAAGCGGTAAGTGATTATATTCATACCCAGTACGTACTTGTATTCGAGTATTGAATTTGATTCGATTGGATGGGAGGGAATTGGAATTGGATTGCAATTGCAATTGTTTAGAAAAATGTGGGTGTTTTTCTGTATCACTGTTGTATCTACATACATGTAGCAGAGAATAAGTGCAACTAATAGTGTGTATATGCTGCTTATCTTTTCAAATACTCATAGCAAAAGAAGAAGCAAAAAAAACGCTCAAGTGAAATATAATTTTTTTCTTTCTTTCTTTAATTGCAGTTGTTCAAGTCAGCACAGCAGCAGCTGTCATTAAGAATTTGTAATAAAAAGAGGAGAAGAAAAACAATCGAATCGAATCGCATTGAAAAAAATATTTCAAGAAAATATCATAAAAGAAGATGTAAACGAAACGACGTAGTATTGATTTGTAAAGGTAAGGAAATAAATGATTTCATTCAACTTTAGAAAAGTAATACACAAGTGGAGTGCAACCTGATAAGCCAAATTAATCGCAGCACTTACAACCAAAAGAACAACCAAATGCAAAGGGTTTTTTCCACATCATTGTTGTTGTTCTGAAATTATTTGTCAATCTTGTGGCAATATGGTATACGCTTGTAATGATTGTAATTAATTTTTGTTCTTTTCAAATTTCACTCTTTATCTTTAGACAGATAAGTTGTTTTTTCTTTTTCGTGTAATTAATTCTCTCTCTATTAATTAATAAATGTTACCCCAAGACCTGTTATCGTTTTGTGAAATGTTTTTTCGATTTATCAAATGAAATTGAAAGAAATCGAGGTTTACGTACATATATCTAGCGCCGCATAACATCATTTCAGACACTAACTAACACTTGGTTATGAAATCACTTTAAAATGATTGCCAACGTGTAGGACGAAAGATTGTCTCTCAAGTTTCTAAAGGTTTGTTTTTTATAGAGGTATAGAACTTTAAGTTGCAATAAAACAACGATGGATTATTCGATTGACATGAATTTTATTTATCCGAAAGATAATCTTGTGGCATTACATTTTAAATATGATTTCTGGCATATGACCGCCACGGCTGGCGCGGATGTAGTCCAATCTGGACGTCCAATTTTCGATGACTTTTTCCAACATTTGTGGCCGTATATCGGCAATAATACGGCGATTGTTGTCTTCCAAATGGTCAAGCGTTTGTGGCTTTACCGCATAGACCAATGACTTTACATAGCCCCACAGAAAGTAGTCTAGCGGTGTTAAATCACAAGATCTTGGAGGCCAAAACGTGAAATTAGGCGGTCACCAAACGTGTCTTTCAATAAATCTATTGTGGCACGAGCTGTGTGACATGTTGCGCCGTCTTGTTGAAACCACATCTCCTGGACATCATTCAATTCAGGAATGAAAAAGTTAGTAATCATGGCTCTATACCGATCACCATTGACTGTAACGTTCTGGCCACCATCGTTTTTGAAAGAGTACGGACCAATGATTCCACCAGCCCATAAAGCGCACCAAACAGTCAGTTTTTCTGGATGTAACGGTGTTTCCACATACACTTAAGGATTACCTTCACTCCAAATGCGGCAGTTTTGTTTGTTGACGTAGCCATTCAACCAGAAGTGCGCTTCATCGCTAAACAAAATTCGCTTATGACAATCGGGAACAACGGTAATCTCGTTTTGGGCCCATTCGACGAATCTACGCCTTACTTGATGATCGTTTGGCTTCAGATCTTGCACGAGTTGGATTTTGTAAGCACACAAACCAAGATCCTTCCGCAAAATCTTCCATAAAGTGGATGGACACAGATCCAATTCCTGTGCTCGATGGCGGATGGACTCATTCGGGTCTTCCTCAATGCTACGCTCTAAGCACCGTACAGCGTCTCTGGGGATGCGAGTTATCAATAAGAGTAAACGTGGTGCGAAAACGTTCCATGGTTAATCGAATTAACTGCTCTGATGGACGATTTTGTCGACGATAAAATGGACGTAGTGCGCGATACGTTTTCCGCACAGAACCATTCTTTTCGAAATGAAATTGCACTATTTGCAAGCGTTGTTCAGGCGTGAGTCTATTCATGATGAATTGCCAAACCAAACTGAGAATAAATCACTTGACAGCTGTTAAATCGGTCGCCATCTTGAAAAGTAATGCCAACTTAATGTTCTATACCTCTATAAAAAACACCCTTTACAATGAGTTCCGATGATTCATTCTCATCATCACCGAATTTACATGTTGGACTCGAAACAACCCCTGTGCTAATAAAGTGTACTGTGAGTCTACAGTTCCCTGTCAACCTCAGCGTATTCCCCGGTACTCTGATGCATGACTCACATCTCCTCTTATTGTAGTTTCCCAACAATCAAACCCACTTGGTTGCAGAAGAGCCTTGGCCACTCTTTATTTTCGCTTTCATTGAGCATCCCATTCTGATCGTCCACCTCCCACTCCATAAAGGGGTTTTGCTCCCCACATCAAAAGCTCGTTTGCTGCATCCCAAGTCTCGTTCTCATTTCCAAGAATCCCCGCATGACTTGGGACGCAGCAAAAGATGGAAACTTTATTCTGTGTACTTAGCTTATTCCGGCTCTTCGATTTAACCTCATAAGAGTGCTCAAACGAAAACCTGACTAGTCAGCTAGTATTGCTATGTCCTGTCTTTTGTAGCTCGTATCCAAGTTGAACTAAGCGCATCTTGCGATGACATAGACTTCCGCTTGAAAGATACCAGCGAGTTGCCTCATGTTCTAGAAACTTTCATTCTGGGACCCGAAACCCCCGCGCACCTCTGACAAAATCCGTTCTTAACCCATCCACTAGGTGTGCAGCTTCCAGATCTCTAATCAGTTTCAATGAAATTGGAAAACGTAATGCTCCCAGATGCATTATTATTCTTTAAATTATTTTCACTTTAATTTCTCAACTTATCTCACATACAGGAATAGAAACGTAATAATTCGTTGTTAAATTACAAGAAAATCTACTAGAAATGCTACTAAACCGATCGTTAATTTATAGGTGGGTTTCGCACTATTTGTTAAGGCGTTACAAATAATTGTCCGACTATTATACACCCCACCACCATCTAAAGTGGAGTGGTGATATGAATTCGAACCTTTTAATAGCCCGTCTTGCTTGTGGTCCACCTTTAACACGCACAACAACATTAATTTCTTTTAATAAAAATTATAGTCCACGGAACGACACACAAGAAAAAACAAAATAACAACAAAGTGAGTGGAAAGGAAGGAGAAGGAGTAGATGTAGAAGAACAAAATGTGTGCAACACATAATTAAAATGTTTTCGTGCCACCGTTTTGTGTGGTTTTACACCATTTAACAAGACCAACAGCAACAACAACAGCAACAAACAAAACAAGCAGACAACAGACGCACAGCAACAATAATAACAGACATGCAACAAGAGATGAGAGCCGCACAGCACAGAAAAAAACCAAAGAAAACCAGCCAAGAAATCCCCAAATGGTTTGCTTTTAAAAGAAAAAGAAAAAAAGAAAAACAAAGAACAGACAGCAGCAGCAGCAGCATCTAAAGCATGGGCCAGCAACATGAACAACAAACGGGTTTTCTTTGGTGAATGTGTGGTGATCCTTTGATGTGAAATTAAACACACTAAAACATGTTGTTAAACATTAATTTTCTCCCGCAGCCACTAAAATACAACCCAAACACACCGCACCGCACAATAACACACCACTGTACATTAAAACACACATTCAACATGAACAAACAAAACAGCAACAAGTATAAATCAACAGACACACACGCACACATGAGGAGTCGTGGGTTTTTGCTTTATAAGGACAAATAAATTGTTTTAAAGCAAAGCAAAAACAAAAACAAAAACAACTGTTAAGAAACAAACACTCAATTTAAATTCATATAAAAAACAAAACACTCGTCCATTATAGCTGCTCTCATATTTATGAAGTTTCCAAAGGGAGCGCAGAGAGAGAGCAAAAGCCCTTCTTTAAACCTTTTGTATTGCTAAGCTTCATGTTGCTTTATTTTGTGTTGTTTTGTTCACTGTTGTATTGAAGCCTTGTGGCTCTCATGGGCATTAAGTTGTTGGTTTTATTTATATGTTGTGTTGGACAACGCACACACACAAGAGACCGTAACAAAATAAGCACATTACGAGTATTATTATTGTTATTACGATAATGATGCTGATGACGACAATGAGATGATGCTGCCTTAAGATGTGTATGAGAATGACCATCATTAATTGATGCTGCTGTTTTTGTTATTGTTTTCTTGTGGTTGCTTGTGAATGTTTCACATTATAACGTCCATACCGGCCTATTAGTAACGGCGGCAGCAATTATTGAATTTTAAAATTTACGTAAAGGGGCCCGGTTTTTCTTTTATTTGTACACATTTTAAGCCATAAAGAATTGATTTCTTATGACGGCCAATTAAGACGGTTAAATGGAAGTACATATGTAGCAGTGTGTGTGTGTGTTTATTTATGCACATTTTGTTTTGCAGCCTGTTTTGCTTACACATGTCACAAGTGCTTTTTGATTGATCGTTAAATTTTAGCGGATTTCTTTTTATCAACATGTTGCTTTACTTTTTTTGCCTCTCTCTCTCTGTATGTGTGCGTGTGTGCGTCCAAGGAATATTTAAATGAGTGATCAATTTATGATGAATGCCTGACGGCAAATATTTTAAAATTGATTACAACAGCCCAACCACAAGTGCACACGCTGTTTGTTTAAACACTTGATTTGATCAAGGCGATGATGTCGCATTGCAATGTTGATTATGATCGGAAATCTTTGTTAAAATTTATTGGGGGTTTCTGGTTAAAGGAAAAACGAAAAGAATTTGAAAAATTTAGATTCAAAATTGGGCGAATTAATCGAGAATAATTAAATTGAAAAAACGTTAAAAGCTTTTATGGTAGTGAGGAGTGTTGGAAATCATCTTTACCCAGGCTTTTCAAGGAAGATATGTACCAAGAGCATCACTTATTAGAAAATGTAGAACTGAATTAGAAAAAAATCCTGAAGGCCAATACACGTTTCACGTCACGTTTCCTTGCGTAGAGTTGATTATATTTCTAAGAAGTAACTTCAATAACCATTTCATTGCAATATCCTATACACCCGAACATGTCAATGCTACGACGCTTATTTCCACAGTATTGAAGATCCCCTTTTAGATTTAGGAATGCAATCGAAGTTTATATTATCTGTGTTAATGACTTCTCTCTCGCTCTCTCTCTCTATCGATCGTAAGCAGCGTTAGGGTATATAAGGCGCTCCAACTTACCTCCCCTTACTATAAGCACGTTATTTATCGCATAGAAGGTTACCATCGAACCTCTGGCATAGTATCGTATTAATAAGCCTCCGCAAGGTTTTCATCAAGACAGAATAAGTGGGTCCGTAATCCTTAGGGGTGGTGCAAGTAGTAGAACCCCGTCTTTGCTGAATCCAATGGCATGCGATTCAACATGAAACTGCCGAGGAAGAAAAGCCTAATGAAGCCAATGAACCCCAAACAGACATATTGTAGAACGTCGGTATATATTCCATCCGGTCGCAATGACTAAACTCATCAACTGTCGATTTAATTTCATGTACAAACATGATTACTGCATGCCCTTCTTCCCAGACTATGTCTCCATATCCTTTCCGGGTGGAAAGTGGACATCCATCATAAAAGTTTCAATTTTCGAATCGGTCCAAGAGACATTTGTTGTTTTTAACACAATGGGCTCAAAGGATATAAACGCTAAAATCAATCCTTGCCTATAATGTTCCATGTTATCAGCGAAGCATCCCTACAAGTTTCCTTTGCATTCCTTAGAATCTTTTGTAAATACCAATGAAATCTTATAACATTTCCAGTGTTCCAGTTTTTGGGACTTCCTGCAAGTCATGTTTACGGCTTCTTACGGGAGTTCTTTAATTCCTTCTAAATCCAGCAACAACAGACTTTCCTTTTAATTACTTTTATGTCTAAAAATTATTATTCATGGTTTATGTTCTTCACATAGAAAGTATTTTCTTTTAAACGCAAACATGTGTAATAGTTTTTGACCTTTCTGTGACATTAAAATACTTGCACACATACACACACACAATACGTTTAAAAACGGATACTTAAGCCAAAGAAAAAACGGAAAAATTAAGAATGAAACTACAATAAATTATTGGAAAAACCATTTCAAATTTATGGCTTCTGGAAATAATCTCTGCTTTGCGTTGAAGAATAAGAAAAACTAACACAAATTGACAATCTTCTTAAAATATATGCTGATATCAGCACAATATCAAGAGATTGCTGTTGCTGCTGTGCTGCTGCTTCTTGTCTTATTGCCTTTAACTCAGCATCAGTAAACGAAATCATCCATCCATTCTTCTTCTCTTTAACTATTTCATTTGATTTTTTCTTTTTTTTTTTTGTGATAATTTCGTTACGCAAATATGATTTGAATTCTATATTCACAAGACAATTAAACACACAGCCACACATACACACACACAAATATAGTGTTTGTTCTTAAGCTCTCAGGCATTTATGACATATACACACACACACTCTCTCTCTCTCTCTTACATACACACATACACATACACATACATTTATATCTCTTTCATTTAGTCATTCATTTATTCATTAATTCCATTCAAATCGTTTGAATCAGAATTTGATTCCAAATATTCAGCATTTAATAATGACATCACACACACACACACACACACACATATTAAGGGTGTTTTTTTATAGAGGTATAGAACTTTAAGTTGGCATTACTTTTCAAGATGGCGACCGATTTAACAGCTGTCAAGTGATTTATTCTCAGTTTGGTTTGGCAATTCATCATGAATAGACTCACGCCTGAACAACGCTTGCAAATCGTGCGATTTTATTTCGAAAATAATGGTTCTGTGCGGAAAACGTATCGCGCACTACGTCCATTTTATCGTCGGCAAAATCGTTCATCAGAGCAGTCAATTCGATTAACCATGGAACGTTTTCGCACCACGTTTACTTTTATTGATAACTCGCATCCCCAGAGACGCTGTACGGTGCATACAGAAGAAGCTATTGCTGCTGTAGAGCGTAGCATTGAGGAAGGCCCGAATGAGTCCATCCGCCATCGAGCACAGGAATTGGATCTGTGTCCATCCACTTTATGGAAGATTTTGCGGAAGGATCTTGGTTTGCGTGCTTACAAAATCCAACTCGTGCAAGATTTGAAGCCAAACGATCATCAAGTAAGGCGTAGACCTCTGGTTGAATGGCTACGTCAACAAACAAAACTGCCGCATTAGTAGTAGGTATGTGGAAACACCGTTACATCCAGAAAAACTGACTGTTTGGTGCGCTTTATGGGCTGGTGGAATCATTGGTCCGTACTTTTTCAAAAACGATGGTGGCCAGAACGTTACAGTCAATGGTGATCGGTATAGAGCCATGATTACTAACTTTTTCATTCCTGAATTGAATAACCATGATGTCCAGGAGATGTGGTTTCAACAAGACGGCGCAACATGTCACACAGCTCGTGCCACAATAGATTTATTGGAAGACACGTTTGGTGACCGCCTAATTTCACGTTTTGGACCTGTGAATTGGTCTCCAAGATCTTGTGATTTAACACCGCTAGACTACTTTCTGTGGGGCTATGTAAAGTCATTGGTCTATGCGGTAAAGCCACAAACGCTTGACCATTTGGAAGACAACATTCGCCGTATTATTGCCGATATACGGCCACAAATGTTGGAAAAAGTCATCGAAAATTTGACGTCCAGATTGGACTACATCCGCGCCTGCCAGCCGTGGCGGTCATATGCCAGAAATCATATTTAAAATGTAATGCCACAAGATTATCTTTCGGATAAATAAAATTCATGTCAATCGAATAATCCATCGTTGTTTTATTGCAACTTAAAGTTCTATACCTCTATAAAAAACACCCTTTACTTACACACTCAATGCAATCCTATCCTATATGGTAGTTAAAACCAACTACAGCAACAACAACAACAATGATAATAATAAGGGCAATAAGAATAACAAGGAGAAGAAGAAGAAGAAGAAGACGAAAAGTACTTGTACATCGAATAACGGTAATAATAAATGAACATGTATTTGTTGATTCATCAATTGATTTGAAAATTTATGACATCGAAAACCAAAAGATAATTATTGTGTATGGGTTGTACTCTTACGAGGGCCGGTTAAAAATTTCATTTCATTAAAAATCGTCCGTTTCATTCATGTATTTACTTAAATCAGGGTTTGTAATGAAAAATAAAACTCACGAAATGGAAAATAAAATCGAAAACTAAAAATAAATATCATGAGTTAGGTATTAAACTTGAGGCTAAGGTTAGGTAACCCATTGTGATACCACAATCAATATGCAACCCGAGGAACAAGCATCTGGGGTATGGAGAACAACTCAGGTTAGGTTAGGTTAGAGGACGTGTACTTGTCAATTAAGACAAGTACAGTACCCGGAGGTCGAATTGACCCATTGTACAACGTCCTAGTTTCTCACACCACTTACGTTGTGTGTGTTAATTTTATACATGAGTGGTGGGACCTACAGTTTAAAGTCGACTCCGAACGACAGATTTTTGAGAAACTTTTCATGGCAATTTTCTATTTACTCTCAGAGTTTTTGCCAGAAATCTACTGAGAGGAAGTCGCCTAAAAAATACTTTTTGTATTTTGTCTTTGATGCCTCGCCTGGTGCTCGAACCCAGGCTTTTGCGTCTAATAAGCCAACACACTACCTACTAGTCTACGGCGACTTCGTGAGGACAACTCAAGTCCACAATAAATCTTGCTAATGTAGAAATCTTTGTATTTGAGAGCTCGATCAAGGATGTCATGACATGAGTATCGCTATTGCGCGATGGTTGGCCAAGTGAATCCATGCTCTTCTTATCCCAACGAGTCTAGGTTAGGTTAGGTTAGGTCGTAGTGGTAGCTTTGATCATGTCACAAAACTCACTTGAGCGCGCATAGCGGCCCGTTGTGATGCCACGGGTGAACGCAGTCTCTGTGCTGACCAAGTTCCACCAAGACCAGGGAGGTGGAAGGAGTTGGTCAGCACAAGGGCGCACAGAAGACTACCCCACGCTGGAAAACCAGCCAGAAAGTTTGATGAACGAAGCCTATATCCTTGATGTCAACAGATGATAGATCCGTCAAGCTGACAAGAAACGGAGAGCCAAATAATCTAATTCCTGCACCTAGCAAGTGACGGAAACTGACAGAAGAAGTGGATCACAGTCTCCTCTTCCTCAGCGGATCTGCATCCACGGCAGAAGTCGTTGAATGGGAGCCGCATCCTTTCCGCGTGTCTACCCATAACGCAATGGCCCGTAAGCATGGCCACTGTGGTCGAGATGATGTTACGACCAAGCCCAAGCAACTGGTTCGTGCGCCTACTATCCATCAAGGGCCAGGTAAGTCTAGCGATGGAGCAGGACTCCTCATTGACCCAGGATAGGTTGGGGTCTCGAAAGAATTTCCGCACAATAGCCAGCTTGAACGAGGCAACTGGCATGCCTAACTCAATCGAAGACGATTCCGGAAGGAGTGCACCAGGTCTGGCGAGCTCGTCGGCCCTACAGTTCCCCAGAACATTACTGTACCCGGGGACCCAGGCCAGCGAGACGCTGAAGCGCTCAGAAAGAAGGTCGAGACAGCGGCGACATTCCCTAACGATCCTGTAGTTATTCACAAAACCCGACAGAGATCTTATGGCGGCCTGACTGTCGGAGAAGACCGAGACGCGGGTGAAAGGAGCACCGTTAACGCGGATCCATTGAGCGGCCCGGTAAATGGCCATCACCTCCGCCTGAAACACGCTACAGTAGTTCGGCAGCCGGAGAGAAATGTTCAGGTCCAGTTTCCCAGAGTAACGAGTCTAGCAGAGTCTAATATTATTGCACGTACCTTATTTGAGCCTCCATGTAAGAAAAGTGTATACTGTTCAAATTAACTGAGGCAATCGAAATACCTATACCCGGTAATATGTCGATGAATGCGAGCTCTGTACAGGTCCTGGCCAGCTCCTCAGCAATTAATTCCCAACGATATCCCTATGTCGCAGAACCCTTATAATAGTTACCTTTGAATGAATTCAAATTTCCCTGGGACACATTTAGCATTCATAAGCAAAGACGGAAGTGGACACTACGTTCGTTAGGGACTTAAACCGAGAAAATTTAATTTTCAGGCAACCAGCAAGCATTGCGCCCCTTTCACAATATCCATTAGGCAGTAGTGTGGCAGCCTACATCAAAATTCGTTATCGGAACCCTTAATATACCAGAAACCACACTGTCACTTATCGTTGAGCAATCGGTATAAGCCTCAAGGGTCCCATTGAGAATCTCCGGACCTTTAGACCAGAAGTTCCTAAACGGATTTCAAAAATCAAATGAGGGGAAAGCTATAAGGAACCATATAACCGGATCCCGAATGAGTCCATGTCTTCCCATAATGGCAGCATTTCAACAATCCAGATTGGACCAGGTTTTAAACATGATTTCTACAATTCATGAATTAAAATTTCATTATAAAACTGCGGAGTTTTGTTTACTTCAGTAAATTATTATTTAAAACTCAAAAGAATTAAGGATCCAAACAATAATTTCCTAATTGTATACATTCTACCGTACCCTCGTAGATTCAAATCGATTGTTGTATCTGAGAGTGTATCAATGAATTTATGAAATAATTTATGCGTTTAGCCAACAAGGACGAAAAGAGTTTTATTCTTATAACACCTCCTTCCACCCTCTTTTTTTTCTTGTTATTATTGAGGCAGCCAGAAGACATTCTTACGAAATTAGATTTGAGTTATGAAAACAATTGCGCAGGCAGAATATGTACAAACGATAGCAGATAAAATGAAAATACCCATGACCAAAAAAAACAAAATCCGGTAATATCGAGTGATAAACACATTGAGCACTGTTTCGATGATTATCTGAGCGATAACATTGCAGGCCACTTCAGGGTGAGGCATGTTAGCAACCTTTGTGTTCAAACACGTGATCACGTGTCCGAACGTGAGTAGAGAATTTAGAATCTAATGAACGCTCAGTATGAATGAGAAGATTTTTGGGGGCTGATTAGGATTTCGATAATTTATTTAACAAAACACACATACATATATAATTGGCCATTACAACCCTTCAGTCAGGATTACGGCCTAGCTTCTCACACCACTCATGTTGTGTGCGTTACTTTTATACAGTTTAACGTCGACTCCGAACGACAGATTTTTGAGAAACTTTTCATGGCAAATGTTATTTACTCTCAGAGTTTTTGCCAGAAATCTGCTGAGAGGAAGACGCCGAAGAAATACTTTTTTTGTATTTTATTTTGATGTCTGGCCTGGGGCTCGAACCCTGGCTTTTCGTCTAATAAGCCAACACACTACCTACTAGACCACGGCGACTTCATTTATTTAACAAAAACTTTTCATTAATTTTTCTAAAATTAATAAATTTTTTAAAACTGTCAAATAACGCACTTGAACAGTAAATTTGATTATTTAACACCCTACCCTGATATTGGCAGTTTTTAAATCAAAATATTGGAGTTACTTTTCAGACCAAGGATCTAATAACCTTCATTTGAAGCTGCAAATGACCTATCGAACCATTGATTTCATATCACAAACATTACTTATCTCTCTCTAAAAAGTTTCTTTTCGCTTAAAAATTCGAGGATGTTTAAACAGTGATCCATTCGGTTAGCTTCGGTTAGATAAAACACACATAAAGCTATGTTTACATTAAACTGGTCTTTAATTATAGTGCCATTACCTTGACATTATAGCGGCAGCAGTCGATTCCTTTGTTTTCGACTGATTTTTCACACTTTTCAGGCAATATTTCGAGATAATATGGTGAATATTGGTTTCTAAATGCAGCACAGCCTAGTACGTAGAGTGTTGGCTTACTAACACGAATCCAATCGCTTTTTCGCTACTCATAAGTACTCATGAAATTTTGAGTATGCGTGAGTCAACAGTATTGAAATCCAACTATGTACTCTGATTCATTCGTACTCACTACAACGTTGATTTATAAGTACAAGTTGCAATGAGTATGAGTACAACGTTGACATCAAACTCATACCATTCGAAATATGTTTGATTCATAAGTCTTCTCATTTAGATTCATAAATTTAGAAAAATATTTCTAATACTCATAAATGATTCGAATCATTCGTCAAAATTTACAGTCTTAGTTGTTGTTGCATTTACAAAGAAAGAACAAAGCCACATAAACAAAAAAGACAAAGACAGCAAGCAGAGCAAACATACAACCTGCTATAGTGTTCGTACGCGAATCATACTTATTTTGTGATTCGTGTATACGAAGAGTCATGGAGAGCCGAAATCAATAACATCATGCGTATTGTTAAGTAAGAGTACCATGAGTATTTCAAACTTTGAATATGAGTAGTATGAGTATGACATTAAAATAAGTAAGAATGCGTATAAGTATCAGAAATTATAAGTATGACTCGAATCTACTTATCGTTTTGAATACTCACTGCTGACCTCTGGAACAAACCCCAGCTCAGATATCTCGAATAAAGCGAACTATGAGAAAATAAATATTTCCTTCGACGACTTTATCTCAACAGGCTTTGCCCAAAAGCTCTAAGAGTAAAATAATTGCCAAGGGAAGTTGCTCAAGCCTGTCGTTTGGAGTCAACGTTAAACTGTAGGACCCGCCCACGTATGGATAAAAATTAACAGACAATTTTTCAAAATTCAATTTCTCGAATCTCAAAATTATTCCAGCTATCCCACTACCACGGCTCGAAAGAGGATCGACTCTCTGGACTGTCATTTGCATATAGTCGGGTGGGTCTACCATTTCTTATATGTTCCCAAATGGCCACTGATCTTCTAGAGAATTTTCAAACAAAAAATTGATACATAATGGGTGATTGTTTAAGAGCTATAGGAAAATTTTTCGAAAAAAACACATAAAATTCAGAAAAATGCATGAAATCTTTATTCGAATCGATAGTACGGTTCATATAATTTAATGTTTGAAGATTATTTCATGCAAATGTTGACCGCGACTGCGCCTCAAATGGTCCATGCGCTTAGTCCAATTTTGGCATACTCTTTCCAACATTTCGGACGGTATCTCACGAATTAATGCTTCAATGTTGTCTTCCAATGCGTCAATTGAAGCGGGCTTGTCTGTATAGACATGAGCTTTAACATAGCCCTACAAAAAATAGTCTAAAGGCGTTAAATCGCACGATCTAGGCGGCCAATTGACCGGTCCCGAACGTGTAATAAAATGTTCACCGTATTCGCCTCTCAATAAGTCCATTGTTACGCGTGCTGTGCGGCATCTGGCACCGTCTTGTTGAAACCACATGTAATGCAAGTCAAGGTCTTGCATTTTGGGCAAAAAGAAGTTGGATATCATCTCACGGTAGCGCTCACCATTCACAGTTACGTTACGATTCGCAGCATCTTTGAAGAAGTACGTTCCATTGATACCACCAGCCCATAAACCGCACTAAACTGTGACTTTTTCTGGATGCATTTGCAATGGTTCTGGCTGATCTTCACTCCAAAACCGACAATTCTGCTTATTTACGTATCCATTGAGCCAAAAATGAGCTTCGTCGCTGAACACAATTTTTCGATAATGAAGTGGATCTTCGGCCAACTTTCCAAGAGCCCATTCACAAAAAATTCTGCGTTGCGGTAGGTCGTTCGGCTTCAATTCTTGCACCAGCTGTATTTTGAAAGGCTTCACACCTAAATCCATCCGCAAAATTTTCCACGTTGTTGAGTAACAGAGGCCCAATTGCTGCGAACGGCGACGAATCGATAATTGATGGTCATCATTAACACCGGCCGATACAGCTGCGATATTTTCTTCAGTTCGCACTCTACGTAAGCGTGTTGGCGGTTTAATGTCCAACAATGTAAATTCGGTACGAAATTTAGTCACAATAGTCCGAATAGCCGCTTCAGTGGGTCGATTAAACTGACCATAAAATGGAAGAAACGCGCGATGAACTTTGTTAACAGAGCACGCATTTTGATAATAAAATTCAATGATTTGCAAGCGTTGTTCGTTTGTAAGACGATTCATGGTAAAATTATAGGCCAAACTGAAGATGTTTGACAGTGAAACAAAACACGAAACGTGCGTGAGCTGTTTAAATCAGTGTTGCCAAAAAGATAATTAGCTAAAAAAATCACCCGTTAGTTTCAAAGCCAATTTTCACAGTACCATATCACTCTATATATGACTATATTGCTGATTATATCAAGAGGCCTTGAAACCTATTTTTGAATATGATATGGTACACATAGACCTAGGAAATGTCCTAAAATTAGCTCCTAAATAAATGGGCTGGTTCAGATGGATACTGTTAAGCAGCTAACAGTGCTCGGTTAAGGCCAAATTTTGTTTTGTTAAGAGAAAATTTTGCTTTGTTAATGCCAAATGTGGCGCTGCTAAAATATGTGGTTTGCGTCTTGGATTATCAAATTCGAATTTATCTCCACATACATAAATTTGTTTTGTTGTGTAGGTCCTGGATAAGTAGCATATGGAAATTACTACCGTCCAGTTCAAATTACAGAGAAAAAAATCGATTATCATACGGTCATAGCGCACTATGTTAACGGTAATGCTCCTCTCATGGTCGCATTCAAAAGCATACGGCCCAATAAAACTGTAAAGCGCACTAAAAAACACTTTTTCCGGATGTAATGGTTTCTCCGCGTCCATTTTGTTTGTTAGCGTAACCACCGATGTCTCCGCCGAGCTTTATCGCTAAAGAAAATTTTGTTCGAAAATCTACGTTGAAAGCCTCTTACTCTGGTATACACTCAGCCACAAAAGCATACATACGGTTAAGAAATTTCAGAAATTTTTTAACCAATCCGTTTTCGTTGAAAATCTTTATAATTGTCTGACAACTTTCCTCGATTTTAAGACGGTCTTTTGCGTTGGTTCAGAAATTTGTGAAATTTGTTAATCGGATGTATATTTTTGTGGGCCTGTGTAGGGCCACAATTCAGTTCAATTTCAGAAATTTTTTAACCATTGCAAAAGGCTGTCTTAAAATCGAGGAAACTATAAAGATTTTCAACGAACACGGATTGGTTAAAAAATTTGAATTTGAATTTTGTTAACCGTATGTATACTTTAGTAACTGTGTGTATATACGACATTGTGAATAGTCAACCGACTTTAATTGTAGCATAAGTTTAAGTTTTTTTTAATGGAGACGTAAATTCAAGAAGAAGATAAGTTCAATTGCTGGGAATGCCGTAGAATCGACAACTTGGGATTATTCTCCCCATACTTTCTTGCCATTTCCTTTCGTAGTAGGCCAAATATGGTCACCATGATCACCATGATCATTCACGAAAACTGTTTAAATCACCGCTTCCACACTCAGTTAAAACGGTCCCTATTCATAAAAAAATCAGTGACATTTCAAATGAAATATTTTTAACAACTGGACAGTCTTCCCATCTGCTTGAAACCACTTATTGGGTAACCCAATATTACACCAACAGTATTTTTTATCAATTATATGTGGCCATAAAATTTAAAGATTGCCTCCAAGAACATACCTTCTTTTTTGAATATTTCCTTCAAATGCTTTCAATCAATCATCAATCAATTGAACACCTGCCTTGCCGCAATCAATCACTTGCACTCTTTTTCTGCTCTATCGCATGTACTTTAATCGCGTACGAATTTTGATTTGATGAATATTTTGATTTGAATTTGAAAATATGGCCACAAGTCAAGTGCAAACAATAAATATTTTCGATAATTAAAAAAAGCACAAAATGCGAATGAATGTATAAAAATAACCATGAATAGTTTAAATTTAGCGCTACGTGTGTAGGAACACGTCACTCTATTAGACGAGCGAACGACTGACCGATAAACGTTTTGTCGATGAACGTAAACGTCATCGATCGATATACCACCGTATATTCACAATAAACATGACAATTTTGAAGTGGTGCTTGAGAAATGTTAACAGAAAAAGAAATTTAAATTATAGGGTGACCAGATAAGAATCATTGGGCAGCAACGGGTTGAGCTATCGAACTGATTTATTAATCTCTCTCTTGGCTTCGCTGTGCGACTGATTCAGGAAGTCTGGATATCTCAATTTCCAAAATTATTTTGGGATATACCCCTTATTGGGTTTAATTGGGTACACCTTTGGCTACAATTTGTATATATAGTGGGATATCTGCAGCAAGTCCCATTTTTCCACGATATCGATCATCCTACCCAGACATTCTAATACATTTTTTGTCGAAGTTTTTCAATTTTCAAAAGAATTACCGAATTACCAGAGCAGCTGTTGTTCCACTCAGGAACGTATGGACCACAATTTTAAAGGAATAGAATAGGTATTCCATTCTCTGATATCGTATATATTGGGTGACTGCTCTGTTAACCTTAACATAAGCTCTGTTAAAATTTTTGGTTCTTGTCTTTGCTAGTTAAATTTGAATTTATCTTCACATACATCGATGATGCTTATTTTTTTTTTTTTTTTTTTTTTTTTTTTTTTTTTTTTGTAGAACCAGCACTCAGGGTATAATCCCTACTCAGGCAGTGCATTGTGCCAGGTTACGAAAATAGGTTATAGGAAGGTGGAAAGAGGGAGTAGTGTTTTATGAATAACTCGCGAGCATCTGGCTTGCAAGCAATCTCCGTACTTAATCGTAGAAATAGGGTCTAATTCGTATAGATGGCGCGCTGTTTCAGCTCTAAGAAGAAACATTAAAGTGCCATGGTGACTCGAGGTCTGTTATGAGGGTAAACGTCTACGTACTGGAAGCGGGCGAAAGTGCTCGATATCAGTGAATTATTAGGTTACTCACGCTTATGACTCATTAATTTATCGCTATTTCAGCGGAATGTGACCAAGGGTCACTGAAAATTACATATTTTTTTCGCAATACTGAATGGTCTCTTAAGGTAAATTCATATGTTGTCGATTGTCGACCGAACAAGGCATTATAGAAAGAATTTGCTGTTTAGCCGCGTATGTGGTAGCATATGACAGACGTTAACAATGGAAACAGATTCAAATTTAATGTTTTTCTGCGCTCTGACAACCTAGTATTGCTTGACAGTCCAGAGTATTGCTCATATTTAAAAGGAAAAGCTTGTCCTCAGCTTCGTCCAGTACAGTTCAACTATGCGGGAATACCAAGGACTTGTTGCAGTCTCAGAAGAGGATGAAAGAAAAGGATTTAGGATTAGGGATCAGGAAACCAAAAGTCATTCATTGAGAATTTTGTAGTCTTCTTTCGCAATTCAATCCTGTGTTTCAAACAAGAAAAGCATTTTAATCAATTCCACGAGCATTACAACCCTTTAGTTAGTATTACAACCTAGTTTCTCACACCACCCATATTGTAAGTGTTCATTTTAACTACGAGGGGCCGATCTCCTGTTTAATGTCACCTCCGAACAACAGATTTATTAGAAAGCTTTCATGGCAATTTTATTTTACTCTCAGAGTTATTGCCAGAAGCTGCTGAGAGGAAGTCGCCGAAGAAATACTTTTTTTGTATTTTTTATTTTGATGTCTGGCCTGGGGCTCGAACCCTGACTTTTGGAGTTACTGCTGATAGGAAATCGCCTAAAGAAATATTTTCTTCATATTTCGTTCTGTTCTATAGGTTTCAACTGGGATTTGAACCATGTCTACTGGATTGCAACGAGCATAGAATTATTTCACCATTAAACCCACTTTTATGTCGTTATACACATATCGAGCAGTACAATGACTAAAGCAACTAGCTGATGACAAATTAAGAACCAAAAATTCCTAAAGGCCTAGAACAGAGTGCCCATCACCAATACATGGGGTTAAGATAGCCAAATGACTACTGATTGCTGTGCTTTAACGATTGCAACTGCCTAGGGAGCTAGTATGATTTTAAAAGAATACAAATGGAGAGTATGTAGGTTCATCGAGAGAATCGAATCTAATACATACTTACATACATAACATAATTGGTCATTACAACCCTTTAGTCAGGATTGCGACCTAGCTTCTCACACCACTTATGTTGTGTGCGTTAATTTCATACATGAGTGGCGGGACCTACGGTTTAAAGTCAATTCCGCACGACAAATGTTTGAGAAACTTTACATGTCAGTTTTTATTTACTTTCAGAGTGAGTTTTTGCCAAAAATCTGCTGAGAGGAAGTCGGCGAAGATATATTTTTTCATATTTTCGTCTTGATGTCTGATTTGGGGTTTGAACTGTGGCCTTACGTCTACTACCTACTAGACTACGGCGACTGCATATATATGTAATACAGCGAAAAAGTACCAAATATGGCCCGCCCTTAAATATACTTAAATTGCAAAAATTATTGAGAAATTTAATTTATTTTCTAATAACTTTGTGTCTGATTTAAACTCAAACGATTTGTTTTAATTGTACTTGTACGTATAAACGATAAGAAATTTTCTTGGTAACATAGCACCAGCACCACCACACCATCATAATATGAATCACGCTGCTATCTTAACAGTGAACTCAGTGTCTTCACTAATGACATGTCATCGTATCGCATTTGCTGTGGCATTTCTAAAACTGCTTATCAGTTACCAATACGCGATATTCGAAATTGAAATCTTCCAATCAAATATCTTACAATGTGGTGTGGGTAGTTGAGAGGAGGGGGGGGTTAGGCAGGAAAAGTCATTAAATCATTGCTGCTGCTTCTACTTCTACTTCAACTTCTGTTACAATTTCAAATGACAATTTCTTGGTTTTCTTTTTTAATAATTTTTTAACATGCCACTGATAGGCTTCTGTTTTCTTTGCTACTGTCTATCTATCGTGTTGTGTCTGTAGCAAGACAAGAAATAAAATTTCATTTTAATTATAAAGAGATGAGTAAAGAATCTCAAATGCGGAGGGTACTTCCATATGTATATGTATTCTTGTAGCTGATATCAGCTATAAAATGTTATGCTTCAATATGAAAATTGTTCAATATGACGTTATCGCATACAGGCGATCCTATCGCAAGTACATCTCAGCAACATATTTTAGATGACAGCTAAAGTTAACGACAAACAACAAAGATTACAAGAGTAAAAGAGCAGACAGAGTAGACAGAGTAAACATTAGGCAACAGCAGCAGCAGCAGTAGAAGTAGCAATACAAACTTCATCAGCATTTGCAATTACAAGACAGCCCAAGAGATAATGAAAATGAAAATTTGAATTGGAATTGTAAGTGTAATGGGAATGATATGGAGACACGCATTACATATTTCTTAACGCTATGCAATGTTTCTCTCTTTTCCATGCCGTTTAATGGCTTTTAAATTTATTTCGTAAATTTAAAATAAAATTTGAATTTGAAATGCTCGATGGTAATCTGACTCATTTTATTTAATTTACTTTACTTTTATTTTTACAGTGCACTTATGACAATTGATAAGATTGTTGAATTTGAACTGCTTTATCAGTGTCTGATAGGCCAGCCGTATATTGTAAGAAAGACCGCACTTTATAGTACAGTATACCCTAATGTACTTGCCGCAAGTCCACAATGAAATAAAAGTTTCCTAATTAAACTTCTTTTGTTACCGAAAAACCTTATACTTTGATCTCCAGACAGAGTTAAAAGGATCAATGATGGTCTAGTTTTGTATAAACGGGGGTAAGGATATTATCTTTGCATTCATCTGACTTGTTAACTTTGCTGACTGAATATAAAAACGAATACGCCGCTAATAAAGATGCCAAGAACCGGGTGAAGCGAGAATATATTACCCACTCCTTGGAAATTTCTGCAAGCGCTCTTCTTACAAACATGCTAATTGGTCATTACAACCCTTCAGTAAGGATTACTACTTAGCTTCTGACACCACTTATGTTGTGTGTATAAATTTTATACATGAGCGGCGTTTAAAGCCAACTCAACCCAATTTTTGAGAAGCTTTTTTCATGGCAATTTTATTTGCCCTCAGAGTTTTTGCGAGCAATCTTCTGAGATGAAGTCATCGAAGAAATTTTTCATTTTCATATTTCGTTTTGTTGGATATGTTTGACCTGGGGTTTAAACCGTGGCCTCACGTCTAACAAGTCAACATACTACCTACTAGACTACGGCGACTTCTTAGGTTTCAAAAATCTAATCGGCCATAAATACCGCAACACTTCGCCAGGGAAAAACTCTGCTTGAATAGCAAAACTGTAATCCAGAGCAAGGTAAGGTGAGCGGCAAATATATCGGAAGAAAAGAGAATAAGAAATGTCTTCTGCGGAGCAAAAAGAGTGGAATAAAACAACGCCAGAGTGAGCACATAGAGGTATCGCGTCTTCCAACAGGAATTTACGAACTTTGATTTATCATTTATTCAATCTGTTTTGCCATAACATCATGGGTGGTTATAGTATTCGATTACACGTGCAAATAAAAAAAAAATAAAATTGTTTTATCAAAATGGGACTTCACTAGAGCCTGATACTAAAGGGTCCGCCAAATAACTTTTTTTTAAAAATCCTTAAAAAAAACTACTGAATATTTTCTCAAATTTCTTATTTTATTTGAAAGTACAATCCTTCTGGTTAATAATGGAAAATAATTTCATTCAAATGGCTGCCTCGGCTGGCCATGCAGTAGCCTACACCGGAAGATGCCGATTTTGGCAAAAAAAAATCATCTTTTCAGATGAAGCTCATTTTGATCTTGGCGGGTATGTAAACAAGCAAAATTGTTGCATTTGGGGCACAGAAAACCCGCACGCATACATTGAGCACAAGCCGACGCACCCAAAACGAGTAACTGTTTGGTGCGGATTTTGGTCCAGAGGCATAATTGGGCCATTTTTCTTCGAAAATGAGCAAGGAGTGGCCGTTTCAGTCAATGGCGATCTTTATCGGGCCATGTTGAACGAATGTTTGTTCACAAAAATTGAAGAGGAGGATATTGGCAACATTTGGTTTCAATAGGACGGCGCTACGTGCCACACAGCCGAAGCTAGAAGCTACACTCGATGTTTTGCGCCCTGTTTTTGAAGATCGCATTATCAGCCGCAAAGCTGATGTCGTTTGGCCAGGTCGGAGCTGCGATTTGACACCGTTGGACTATTATTTGTGGGGTGCCGGCAAAGATTAGTGTTACATCGACAAGCCAGAGACAATTGACGCTTTAAAAGAAAATATTCGTGAAGCCATTGGTGAAATACAGCTGCACACAATCGATAATGTGCTTAAAAATTGGACCGATCTTTTACGCTACTGCATGGCCAGCCGAGGCAGCCATTTGAATGAAATTATTTTCTATTATTTACCAGAAGGATTGTACTTTCAAATAAAAAAAGAAATTTGAGAAAATATTCAGTAGTTTTTTTTTTAAAGCATTTTCAAAAAAAAAAGTTATTTGGCGGACCCTTTAATTGTCATCGAATAATCTTGTCCAGCCATGAAAATCTTTTTCGGGATGAATGGATACGAGAACAAACTAATTTTTTGAATTTAAAACAATTGTTTTTAAATTTATTTAATATTTAATACTTTACTTGTATTTCCATAATTTTTAATTACATATACACCTAATTCTGTTTTTACACGGTCTTTTTTTACACGGTTTTGATATAACACGGTTTGAAAATAAACTATTTTTAATTTTTTTATACGATTTTATTCCATTTAGCACGATTTAAAATTTTTTGTGCTTAAATTTTTTTGTTTAATTTAATTTATGCAAAGTATGTTCATATCCCAAATTTAAGGGAATTCCCTTTTTGCGTGTACAAGCAAATTTACTAGTCAAAGCAAATGTAAATGGCACAAATTTAGGGGAATTTCCTTTTTGTGCATACAAGCACAAAGGTCAGAGCAATTGAAATGTGTTAATATTTTGTGTTTGGTAAAGAAATTTTTTATTGGCGAATTTGTTTTCTTATCGTTACATTAAATTTAAGGCATTAAGATGAAAGGTAAGCCAATAAGCTATTATATATTTTTATTTATTTATTTATATATTTATATTTTTAATTTTGTTAAATATTTTATGAATCCCTAAAAGAAAATCTTAAATACAAAACTTCTTAAAAAATCCTTGTTTTTCACTATATTTAATAGGTTTTAGAGATTAGGAACCAATCACCTATTTTTGCATGCGATCAGTGTCTTTTTTTACACGGTTTTTTTTACACGGTTTTTTCTGGAACCAATCTACCGTGTAAAAACAGAATTAGGTGTAATCCCATCCCTGAGTTTCACTCCAATCTAAATTAACTTCAAACCGTAAATACGATTTATTATCTCTCATAACAAAGAAACCATACTACTTAAAACACTCTCACTATCTCTATCTCACTCTCTTTTCTATATATGTCGCTCTCTCTTATTGTGCAATTAACTCTTTACATACACACGCACTTACTCACTCATTCGTTAATATCCTTAAATTAAGCCAGTAAATATATTTCAAATAACTTCAATTGTTTTTTATTGTTTCTCTTATTCGGTGTTTATTTATACGCCAACAAAATCATTTAAATTCTCCCAAACGATAATACAAAATAAATAATCTCTAAGCACACACACACACACACACGCTCAATAAAACTGGATTTTTGTTTTCATTCAATTCAAATTATTTTATTATACGAGAGTAGCCTTCATCGTATATGTTATTGTTATTGTTGTTGTTAGTGTTTATTGTTAATTCATTTTCATCTACACTCTTATTAGTATGAGTGTATTAGTGAATGAATGGTTGGTTGGTTGGTTTGTTGGTTTGTTGTTTGTGGCGTTTAGTTTGACATTTAATAAGATTTTGTATAACATTTTAAAAACATTTTGTTATTTCAGCGATTTTAACATTTTTTATTGCTCTTTTAAAAACGTTCTTGTTCTTTTTTTGTTTTGCTTTTATTGCTTGTTTTGTTGTAGTTGCCGTTGTTGTTGTTGCTGCTGCTCTTGTTAAGCGCAGTTAACAACACAATAAAATTTATGGTGTTTTTGGTTAGTGGCGCTTGTTTAGTTGCCATGTAAATTATACTTTAAACACACACTCTTCTTCTACAGCCAGACAAATTATAACAGACAGACACCATAAACACGCGCTCTTTGCCAAACACACTTCCACACAAAATACACACACATACTAACGCTTTTTTAAGACCGTGTGTTTCCTTAACTGCTGCTGCTTTAGTTCAATGAGTGTATGACTTGGAGGCTGATGCATCAACACTACTGATAATAATGCATACCAAAGCATCTTCATCGTCTTCGTCATCCTCGTCTTCGTCTTTGTCCTCGTCTTCGTTTCTGTGTTTGTGTTTTATAAATTTTTTCGGTTTCCTTCGTTTGCAGCTCTCAATACTACATTATCGTATGTGATGGTGGTCGTGATGGATAAAAAACAAAAGTTTCAAATACCCTCTCTGCCTGTAATAATGGTTTTTTGAGTAGTTGGTCGTCGTTTCTCAACTGATAAGAGAGGGAGAGTAACAAAATAAAAAAAAAATATTTTTAAACTCCATCCTTAAAAAAATTTACTATCGCGGTGCGGTTGTTGTCGTTGTATGCGTTTATGTCTGTGTGTAACTCGTATGTCTATATCAGTAGAATGATGATTGTCTCTTAGAATGGGTATGTTAATATATCGGTGAATTAAACTACAGTTAAGGGTAGCGAAATAGTAATAAATGTTCCTAAAGGCATAGGAAAAAAACTTGCATGTATAGCAGCATTGCTGCCTAAGCTAAAAGAGTTAGGCAAGGGAGTTATAGGGCGAAAGAAGAAGAAGAAAAATAGAAACCGAACTAATTTTTCGACGCAAAAAAAGTGGAATAGGAAGACAAAAATGGGAGTAAATGGAGATTGTCTGGCCGAAAGGCCTAGAACGGGCGTATACTCATGCGAAGATGCTGAAAGAAATCTGGTAACTGATCTACAGTGCATGCTGTACGCAGTAGCTGAAAAATCATTTTCTTCTTTGTCTTTGTAACTTCTGCAATTGAAGCCACTGACCACATGATCAAGACCAATATGTCTCGCTCGCATGATTACCCAGAATGCAATGTGAAGTTGTGACTCAAACAACAATGATGAGTGATGAACGTGTTTGTTTTAAGTTAAAGCATATTTTCTGTGTGTCCTAAAGATCCAGCTTTGCTGCATTTTTTTTTGCCTGAATTTGTAGCTGACACTGCCGGGTTAATAGAATCTGATAACACATTGTCATTCCGAATCTTACAGGTTCCCAATGGAATTTCAATTCTATAAAATTCGTATGAAAATTTAGTCATTGTATCACGTCTGAGCAGTTCATCCACTCTGCAATTTTCGGTGCCCAATTGTGTCTCTAAGCCATTTCATTTAAAGGCACATGACAGCCTAAAACTGTGCTCAACGTTATCATGCGAGAACTCAGTGCCCTAACAATTGCTTGTCAACTCGAAAGTATACTAATATCACCACCGTATATATAATATTTCCAGTAAATATCACAGCTGTTCGGATATCTAATACTTCCGTCTAGAAAACACTGCAATAGTACGGTGAACTGTACCAACTTGGAAAAAGTACCTTTACACACAGCTCACGAGAAGTTTCGCACTTCCTTTCCCTCCTATCTGGGATAATAGTCCTGAAAATGATCCCCAATGTCCTCAGTGTTGTGAGTACCCAATTAGCTACTGACCTGGCAATAAGGATCAAGCGGAAAGAGATGTAATGTTATCTCTTGAGGCGACAGAGGTGATGTACCCAATAAGCCGATGGAAATTATGTTGAGGGTAGTCATCTTGATGAGTGATTTCCACTATACTAGACATCTGTAGATCAAAATAAGTCCGAACAATGTTGTGTTCTTTTTCATTCTGCTGAGTATATTAAAAACAACAAGTTCAAGGCAGTGCGTGTAATCAAGATTCGCTCCATACTGCTGCAGAAGCCGGAAAGTGGATGGTTTATCCTTTCTGGTAATAAATACTGGCTATCTTTTAGAGGTTTACATCCAAATCTCGATCAATCACTAGCTTTATTCAGCACGTATTACTTCCAATCGATAATAGGATCCACAAATCTGTTCGAAATTGTGATTCTTATAGGCGATTGCCCCCCAATTGATTTGTCGTTGGGTTTTTCACTGAAGCAATTTAGATATTAAGTTCACTATGGTCTGCTATACACTTTGGTTAGTGCAGTCCTTATGTACCATAGTTTCAAATTTTTAAAGACTCCGTCGATATCCAGAAAGGGAGCCGGGGAATTTGTGAAGCTGTCTCAACGAACATGCCTTTGTTCAGTGTTACCTTTGTTAAGTGTTGCCTTTGTTGAGTGTTGCATCGTGGAACGGAGATTACCCACCAAGCTGTGGCCTGGACTGATATTATCTTCCTTAAGCCATTAAAATAATTTTTATTTCTAATTAGTTTCACAAAACTGTTGTAACATTACTGCCGTTAAACATTATGCATATGCCTGCGTGTGTGTGTGTGTGTGTGTGTAAGAGAGGCGACTACAATCCATTGCATTGGCGACATTCGATAACTTTCTGTTGATTTCAGTTGGTTTGTGTTAAAATGCAAAGTCAAGAAATGATTCTATTCCATGCCATTCCAATGCCAGTAACGTACCTAGTACCAGTGTCAGTGTGTGTGTGTGTATATGTGTGTGTATGAAGTTGAGTTCCATTCATATCTTTGTATCATAATGGAAAACGAGACTGTAAGGCTGGCATTTAGATAAGCGTTTAATTTGTCTTTCTTTTCTTCGCGTTTTGACCGATTCGGTTGGTCTGCTTATAATTCTTCGTATGACTTTTAAAAAGCCATCACCAGCACCACCACCATTGTCATCATCATCATCATCAATATCATCAGCGTCATTATCAACGGTATGCTGATGTTATTAACAGAGTGGGGGTTATTGAGCGTAGGGATTAAGGTTATTCCACTTCATACACTTCTTTTCCATCTTTCTACTTCTTTTTTATGTTTCTTTCTCTTTTGCTTTTGTTTTATTACACGGTATTTGGTTGTTTTACGTTTTTTCTTGTTTTTTTTTTTTGTGAGGGATTAAGTATACCAACTACGATTGGCTGTTAAAGACAGCAGCAGCGAAGGTTGCATATTTTTTTTTCTGTTGTATCAAAATTACATACTTTCCCTGCTTACCACACTGTGGTGATAAGTGAGAGAAGAGGCTAGTCAATCGATTCTTTTTAATTTTAATATTTTTTTCTGTTTTGTTTGGTTTAAAGGAGTAAGTAGTGCTTAATCAGCTAAAAATGTCTTCACCAGTGCAATGGTTGCCACAAAACCAAACATAAATGCAACGCCCATATCACTGCGAAATATTTTATGATTGACAAGCAAAGAAAAAACTGAAAAGAACACAGGGGAATAATAATGCCATCAGTCTTCTGTAGTAGTTTCACACACCGGGAAAGTGGACTCAACACTCCTTTGAACGATATGGACGCATGCAGGGTACATACGTACACTGAATCTAGGAATGGGGAAACCGTATAATGCCGGCCAATCGCTTTTGATAGCAGATCTAGTAAAGGAATTTACTTTAAACGCTATGACTGCTCTGACTGCCAGCAGACAATAAAGTTATCGGTTAGGTTGGGTTGTATTTGTCTCCCGCATTTATCGAATAATTAGAGGTCCTATGGCCTTTGAAATAACAACCTTACAACACACTCGAAAAGTGTGACCTAGGCTGCCTTCCAAAATGTATCAATACAAAGTTTGTATGCAGTTCTACAACGGTATATAAACAATGTAGATATGCAAAGTTACCAAACAATGCATCAACTATAAATCTGATGCCTGATTGCTTTTTGACTGCGTTAAAAATACACATTGACGACGTTTTGAAATAGTATACATTGTAAACATTTTGTACAGCGGCTTTATGAAACACTATACTTTGTTCAAACACAAAGCAAATAACATTTTGGAAGTCAGCCCTACTCATGTTGTGTGTGTCAATTGTATCAATGAGTGTCCCAAAATCTTAAACTGTCGATCTCTCTATTGCAGTGATTTTTATTTTGAAGAACTCAGTTAAAGAAGACAATAAAAGAGAGAGAGAGGCCCCTGAAAAATAAGTCTTCCTCGTTTACAGGCGCACAGCTCCTGCAGAAGTCATTCGTTGGAGTGTCAAGTCTACGGGCCTGCCTTCCAGTGGGCTACCGGCCTAAGAGAATGCGATTTATGGAAAGAAAATATTTCAAATCGGTCTAACAGAGCCCAGCAATACTGCATGTGCGCTCTTGCTGCCCTATCACCAGTAACACGTCCGATATTGTAAGCACCACACATACACAATTGGTCATTACAACCCTTCAATCAGGATTACGGCCTAGATTCTCGCACCACTCATGTTGTGTGCGTTAATTTTACACGTGTGTGACGGGACCTACAGTTTAAAGTCGATTCCGAACGACAGATTTTTCAGCATCATACCAGCCCTATCAAGTTCATCCGGCATATAATTTTAGACGATATCCATATGTCCAGGAATACATATAAAGATTTTCTTCGAATGATTCGAAATTTCTCAGAGAAACTTCGAATATTCATGGATTAAAACGAACGTCGAATTAACGTTCGTACAGGTCTTGATCGCAGCCTGATTGCGTTCTTCAACAAGCATTGCAGCATGGTCTTTGTCTGGGAAACACTGCAGTGGTCAAGCAGGCTATAATATAGCCGGAATGTCGGAAACCACAGCCTACTCTGTCCATCATTTTGCAGCATATTTTGAGCCTCGGACGTTTAGATCTTCAGACCAGAAGTATCTCAATAGAAAACTACAGTCAAACTGCCATAAAGAAAATTATATGGGACCCAAATATGAGTACGAATCCCTGGCATTGCAGCATTTCAGTGGCGCTATTTGGAAACTACCGAAACTAACTCGGCCCTTTGATTCAAGAATTGAAAGTCGGAGAGGAGCCACTTAAGTACAGCTTATAATGCCTTTATGACCAAGTATATATGGAACATAGTACGCTGATGATCAAGCGTGAGCATATTTAAGCAAGGTAAACAACAACATCGCAGTCGCCGTGTTCGTCTAGTAGGTTGTGTGTTGGCTTATTAGACGTATAGCCCGGGTTCGTATCCCAGGACAGACATCAAAACGAAATATGAAAAAAAAATTTCTTCGGCGAATTCCTCTCAGCAGATTTCAGGTAAAAACTCTGAGATTAAATAAAAATTGCCATGAAAAGTTTCTCAAAAAATTTGTCGTCCGGAGTCGACGTTAAATTGTAGGTCCCGCCAATCACGTATAAAATTAACGCACACAACATGAGTGTTGTGAGAAGCTAGGCCGTAATCCTGACTGAAGGGTCAATTATGTATGTATGTATGTAAACAACATCAGAATGTGATAAAGCCAGCACCAGGTCATGGCATCACTAAACTCCAAAGCTTGCCTGAGGCAGTTGTTGCATTTTTCAAGATATCTAAGCTGAGATTTGAACTAGCAACTCTTCTCTAGTAACCCGAGACACTAGCAACTGCACTACTACAAACTACGGAAACAAATACCAACAAACAAAGTTTAACTAAATAGGCCCATTTTCTAATATTTTTTTTTTTGGGAGCAGTAAACAAAACAGAATTGTTTTCATACTCATTATTATTATTATTTTGTTGTTGTTGTTATTGTTAGTATAGTTATGTAGTCTGGTCTTAGTGGTCAATTAAACACGAAAAATGAATGAAGAAAGATCGCCTGGAATAGATAATAGGAGCTCATGAACTTTTTTGGTTTTTTTTTTTTTTTTATTTTTCATTTCAAAACCAGGCGATAAGCTTGAAAATTGAAAAGATTGATCAAGAAAAAGCTTCAGAATTAAAAACACTTTTACAACAACAACAATTATAAAAGAAATCCAACAGAAAAAAAAACAGAAAAAACTGATCATTTAAATGAGATTTCGAAAATAAAATCCTGCACTTGAACGTTGTGGTTGTGTCGTTGGTCTGCTACTCTTCTCTTAATTAAGCAGCATAAGATTGTATATTGAAACACTGCCAACAACAACAACTACAATAACAATATGAATACTTTTGTTGTGATAATGAATTAAAAAACAAAAAAACAAAAAAAAACATGACAGACACGAAAAGCAAAAGCATACAGAACTTTGGAAGAAATCACTTAAAATTGTATTGGAGTGGTCACAAGTTGGACGGACGGGTTTCGTAGAATGCAAACGAAAAACAAGATCAATGATCATCATCTTTGTCACCCATTGTTGTTGTGCTCCATGATTGTCACCACCAACACTACTGTAACCAACAGAGTGGCCTTAACCTGTACATATGTACGTATGTTGTATGGCAGATAAAAATAACAACAAAAATGTTAATTGACTCTGCACTCTGTCTGTTACGCTTATTTTCTCTAAGCTGGGGGGTTTGAATCACAGGCTCTGGTCTCATAAGAGACGCCTATATTCTCGTCTGAAATTCATGATACAGAGACTTGCCTATGTTGGCATAACATATGCCATAAGTGGGTATCATATAGTGGCGCTGGAAGCTCTATTGCATGGTTGTGCAGGCCACAGCTTTGGAATCTATGATTAGGTTGATGAGGGACAAGTCTAACAGGAAATTCATTTGATTTCAGGCCCTTAGAATCTATTGGCTAACACCATCCACCCCAAATGTCCCCTGAATAAAGTCAGAAGTCTCCATGATTTTGGGAAATGCTTTGCAACGAACTGTAGTAACAAAAATGAATGAAGTAATCTGGAAATTGCATACTTTTTCAAAAAAAGAGGACCTATTTTGTGGTGTGCAGATACGTCAAGAACGGATCTTAGAACAGGAACTCGATTTTTTGGCCCCGAAATGATATAAAGGGTCCGCCAAATAACTTTTTTTTTTGAAAGTGCTTTAAAAAAAAAACTACTGAATATTTTCTAAAATTTCTTTCTTTATTTGAAAGTACAATCCTTCCGGTGAATAATGGAAAATAATTTCATTCAAATGGCTGCCTCGGCTGGCCATGCAGTAGCCTAAACCAGAAGATGACGATTTTGACAAAAAAAAATCATCTTTTCAGATGAAGCTCATTTTGATCTTGGCGGGTATGTAAACAAGCAAAATTGTCGCATTTGGGGCACAGAAAACCCGCACGCATACATTGAAAAGCCGACGCACCCAAAACGAGTCACTGTTTGGTGCGGATTTTGGTCCAGAGGCATAATTGAGCCATTTTTCTGCGAAAATGAGGAAAGAGTGGCCGTTACAGTCAATGGCGATCGTTATCGGGCCATGTTGAACGAATTTTTGTTCACAAAAATTGGAGAGGATAATATTGGCAACATTTGGTTTCAACAGGACGGCGCTACGTGCCACACAGCCGAAGCTAGACTTGATGTTTTGCGCCCTGTTTTTGAAGATCGCATTATCAGCCGCAAAGCTGATGTCGTTTGGCCACGTCGGAGCTGCGATTTGACACCGTTGGACTATTATTTGTGGGGTGCCGTCAAAGATAAGTGTTACGCCGATAAGCCAGAGACAATTGACGCTTTAAAGGACAATATGCGTGAAGCCATTGGTGAAATACAGCTGCACACAATCGATAAGGTGCTTAAAAATTGGACCGATCATGTAGGCCACTGCATGGCCAGCCGAGGCAGCCATTTGAATGAAATTATTTTCCATTAGTAACCGGAAGGATTGTACTTTCATATAAGAAAAGAAATTTGAGAAAATATTCAGTAGTTTTTTTTTTTAAAGCACTTTCAAAAAAAAAAGTTATTTGGCGGACCCTTTATTCGGGGTCATGGGGAAATTTGCGGGTATTTTCCAAGCGAAAGTCTATACCAACGAAAGTTGTACTCAAATCAACTTGGGTAGGAGATACAAAACGCCCACCAGTCGAGCACTCGTCTCTCATGAGGTTAAAACGAAAATAGTCTGGAGAAGCTGAATCGGCTGTGTAGAGAAAATATGGTTACCCTCTGCTGGATTCCAACACATGTGGGAATTCTTGGAAATGTGCAAGCAGACGATTTTACGGAGGAGAAAGGCTACCACGCTGTTAATGTACCCGCAACCGTGCTATTGAGTGCTGGCGGATATTTGATAAGGTATGCTTAACGAAAGGAAGATAAAGAGAAGCAAAAATTCTTCTCAAATCAAATGGGTTTGAGACAATCAAAACTTTCGCTGGGATAGACCAATAGGAGGAGATCTGAGTCATACATCAAACTATCCACGTATAATCTGAGATCCATTACGTACCAGATTGAAGTCGCCGTGGTCTAATAGGTAGTGTGTTGGCTTATTAGACGTAAAGCCAGGGTTCAAACCCCAGCCTAGGCATCACAACAAAATACAAAAAGTATTTCTTCGGCGACTTCCTCTCAGCAGATTACTGGCAAAAACTCTGAGAATAAATAAAAATTGCCATGAAAAGTTTCTCAAAAAATCTGTCGGTCGGAGTCGACTTTAAACTGTAGGTCCCGCCACTCATGTATAAAATTAACACACACAGCATAAGTGGCGTGAGAAGCTAGGTTGCGGTCTTGACTGAAGGGTTGTAAATGACCTACACTGACTACATATGTAAGTATGCTTCACGAATGGGAATATACAGAGAAGCATACATTCTTCTCAAATCGAATGGGTTCAGACCATCAAAACTTTCGTTGGGATTTACAATGAGAAGAGATCTGAGTCATGCATCAAACTATGCAAGAATAATCTGAGATTAGTAACAGGTGTTTTGACAAAACACTGTAGACTCAGAACACATTTATTCAGAATCGGGCCTGTTTCGAGTTCAACATGTAAATTCTGTGACGATAAGAAGAATCACCAGAACAGATTGTTGGATTCTATAGGGCATTAATGTATTCCTGTAGGATGCATCCTCCCAGGGCATATCAAGTACTAGATCGGGGAATTCTCCTTCTGGACAACGAGAAGCATCTTGAAAAATAAGACTGAAGGAGAAATTATGTGAATACCTTATAAAGTTTTATCGTACGATACTAAGGCACCTCTTCACGACAATCCGCCTCCAAATAATGCATACTCCCAGGGCATATCAAGTGCTAGATCGCGGAATTATCGTTCTGGACACCGAGAAGCATCGGAAAAAATAAGCTCGAAGGAGAAATTATTTGAATGGCCTATAAAGTTCGAGGGGAATACAAAAGACCGTACGATTACAGTACTAAGGCACCTCTTCACGACAATCCGCCTCCAAATAATGCATTCTCCAAAAACCTCTTCTACCTTTGCGTCATTCTTAATTTTTTGTTATTTACGTACCAGATACAGTGGTGGCCTTATAATTAGAAACGACTTAGCAACATGTATGTATGTTTGTTAATTTGTTCTACAGTTTTCACTGTGTACCCAGGGATCAAAGGCTTTGTTTGGAGGCCGTCTTACATACGTTTTTCCATCAGATTGGGACAAATTAAACTTAGATTCGTCACTCCAGAGAACTCTGTTCCAGAAACATCGTTTCTAGTTATAAGGCCACCACTGTATGATGCTTAAAAGCAATCCAAATTTGATAATTTCAAGAAACAGGCATCAAATCTTTTTAATTTTGTGTGTGTAGGTGTAAAATATAAACAAATTAATTTTTTTTAAATAAATCAGACAATAACAATGTATTTTTAACAACAAAACAAAAATTAAATTTGAAAAGAAAAAATTAATTTATTGAAATCAGAAGCACTTTATCGCTGAAATATTTCAAATTGTTTTGAATAAAATTCCTCATCATGATCAAATGTTGTCTTCTCGTACAATTGATATTTAATTTCATTATTTTTTTTTGTATTTAATTAATGGCATGAAGCATTTGTTTAACAATTAATTCAAGATCGATAAATAATCGATAAAATTCCTTATAAGTAAAGACATTTTTATGTTTTATGTTGCGATGTTTGTTTGTTTTTTTTTTAATTTTTATCTTTTCAAATTAGGAAATAAACTTAAAGAAAAGAAAAAAATTAATGAAATTAAACATGAGTGATTTGTTTTTAATCTCTAAAACTGTTGTTACAATTAAAATTTGTTTTCCCTCAAGTTATTTTTTAATTACACAAACTGTTCCTGTTCTATGTAATGCGTTATCGATAACAGCATTTTAAACTTTTACCAAAAAAAAAAACAAAACAAATTAAAAAAAAAAACCAAAAACTAAGTACAATTAATTGATACCAAAAGTACTTTTCGAATATGTATGTATGTACCTGCGTTCATTATCAGCGCGTGGCATCAATTACATGCCGTAGATTTACCAAAAAAAATCTAAAAAAAATAAATCGAAAATAACAGACACAGGTAATCAGTTTTAGTCGTAAATAATTAACCGTTTTACCTTTAAAAACCATTTTTCTAAAACATTTTTTCATTAAATTTGTAATAAAATAACCAGAGAAGAGATATGAACAACAAATTTTTTTCTGTTCGAATTAAAAGAAACATGGTTGGCTGCATGGCAGAAGCATGACAAAGATACAGAATTGCTGATCGAATAAAGAAAAGTGCTCTCTGTCTGCACGTTTTACTAGCATGAAATCGCATAATTGGTACATGCCTTAAGATATTGAAAAAATATAGTGAATGCAATATACTTATACTGACTTAGACTATAGCCCGTGATTGATAACCTAGCTCAGAAATCTCGAGCAAAATGAATTTCCTCTCAGAAGTTTTCTGTTAAAAATTCTGCGAGTAAAATATAAAATTGCCATGAAAAGTTTCACAAAAATTTATCGTTCGGAGTGGATTTTAAACTGTAGGAAGCGCAACTCATTGATAAAATTAACACACACAACATTGTTGACGTTATTCTATGTTCAGATATGCACTTTTATTGAGTCAATATTCGGTTTATTGAGTACAACATTTTAAGTGTTCAGACATAATAATAAAGGGTGTTTTTTATAGAGGTATAGAACTTTAAGTTGCAATAAAACAACGATGGATAATTCGATTGACATGCATTTTATTTATTGGAAAGATAATCTTGTGGCATTACATTTTAAATATGATTTCTGGCATATGACCGCCACGACTGGCGCGGATGTAGTCCAATCTGGACGTCCAATTTTCGATGACTTTTTCCAACATTTGTGGCCGTATATCGGCAATAATACGGCGAATGTTGTCTTCCAAATGGTCAAGCGTTTGTGGCTTTACCGCATAGACCAGTGACTTTACATAGCCCCACAGAAAGTAGTCTAGCGGTGTTAAATCACAAGATCTTGGAGGCCAATTCACAGGTCCAAAACGTGAAATTAGGCGGTCACCAAACGTCTCTTTCTATAAATCTATTGTGGCACGAGCTGTGTGACATGTTGCGCCGTCTTGTTGAAACCACATCTCCTGGACATCATGGTTATTCAATTCAGAAATGAAAAAGTTAGTAATCATGGCTCTATTATACCGATCACCATTGACTGTAACGTTCTGGCCACCATCGTTTTTGAAAAAGTACGGACCAATGATTCCACCAGCCCATAAAGCGCACCAAACAGTCAGTTTTTCTGGATGTAACGGTGTTTCCACATACACTTGAGGATTATCTTCACTCCAAATGCGGCAGTTTTGTTTGTTGACGTAGCCATTCAACCAGAAGTGCGCTTCATCGCTAAACAAAATTCACTTATGAAAATATACGATACGTTTTCCGCACAGAACCATTATTTTCGAAATAAAATTGCATTATTTCCAAGCGTTGTTCAGGCATGAGGCTATTCATGATGAATTGCCAAAC
The DNA here is from genome assembly GCA_958299815.1 of Sarcophaga carnaria. NCBI lineage: Eukaryota > Metazoa > Arthropoda > Insecta > Diptera > Sarcophagidae > Sarcophaga > Sarcophaga carnaria. Next base: position 13,549,205 of record OY283152.1, on the reverse strand, counting down.
CAAGCTGAGAATAAATCACTTGACAACTGTTAAATCGGTCGCCATCTTGAAAAGTAATGCCAACTTAAAGTTCTATACCTCTATAAAAAACACCCATTATACGCAGTTCAGCTGCTTATTCTATATTTATTTGACAGCTGGTAAACAAAACAGCTGGTTGTTTCAACAACATTGTTTTTTTTTATTTTTTTTTTGTCTTTGTTGACATTTAAGTTGTCAAATATTAACAGAAAGTCTTCGGATAATTGTAATATGCGCACTGAACATACTTATGACAGTTCTGCATTTTAAGTTTTACTCAATATTATAACAATTTTCGTATTTATTGCGCAATAATTAATTGAAACTTTATATGAAATATTGAGCTCAATAAAGGCGTTTATTGCGATTTACGCAATAAAGGTGCATATCTGAACACCGTATTAGAAGCTAAGTTGTAGTCCTGACTGGAAGGTTGTAATAGCCAATTGTGTATACACGGAAATCGCCGTAGTGTAGTAGGTAAAGGGGTCACTTAGACTAGAGTCCATGGTTCAAACCCCAGATCAGACATCTGGATAAAAACGGAATATTAAAAAATATTTCTTCGGCTATTTCCTCTTAACAGGTCTTCTGGTAAAAACTTTCAGAGAAAATAGGATTGCTGCTTTCCCAAAAATCTAGCGTTCGGACACATACAGTCACACACGTACCCCCTAAATATCATTTTTTTTAAATTAATGAACTTCTAATCTAAAATTTCTTTACATTAGAGTCTGTAACGACACATTTACTTAAATAAAGAAAAAAGATTCCCAAAATCTATGAATTTGTGACTGCAGTTTGCTTAAAACCAATATGGCACCACAGAAAATTATACGTACATACATACATACATAATTGGTCATTCAGTCAGGATTACGACCTAGTTTCTCACACCACTTATGTTGTGTGTGTTAATTTTATACATGAGTGGCGGGACCTACAGTTTAGAGTCGACTCCGAACGACAGATTTTTGAGAAACTTTTCATGGCAATTTTATTTACTCTCAGAGTTTTTGCCAGAAATCTGCTGAGAGGAAGGCGCCGAAAAAATGCTTTTTGTATTTTATTTTGATGTCTGGCCTGGGGCTCGAACCCTGGCTTTTCGTCTAATAAGCCAACACACTACCTACTAGACCACGGCGACTTCAAAATTATACGTACGACGTATATTTCGTATACAATTTCTCCAAGGGTAGCCCGGTATATAAAAGGTATTGTGGATAAAAATCCTAGGACTACAGCCGTAGAAATACGAAATACCTCGGAAAGTGATCACAATGTTATTGTGCATTCCAAAACAGTTCGAAGTGTTTTGAGAAAGAACGGTTTCCGCAGCCGAGTGCCGAGAAAAAAGCCACGATTGGAATTCGCCCAATAACATATGATCAAATCAACAAGATTTTTGGGCGAATGTAATATATTTGTCCATATATTATCATTTTAAAAAAATAATTTTTAGGGGGATACGTATAATTATCTGTGTGACTGTATACAACATGGGTAGAGTGAGGAGCTAGGTTGTGATCCTGACTAAATGGTTGTAGTGAGTAAATTAAGTAATCTACACCACAAGGAATTATAGCCCACGATCTATAGATGTCGACTGTTTCTATTCTTTGTGACTTCAACCCACAATTATATTCGAAATGCTTGTTTTGGTCTTTCCATAAAAATAAAAACTTGATTATATTTTTGATAAGTACATATATTCCTGATATTCATCGTTGGCTAGACTCTTACCTCTCCTTTAGGACTCAGAGGGTATTGTTTAGGAATGTATTGTCTAAGACAGTATATGTTACTTCTGGTGTTCCGCAGGGTAGCCATTTGGGTCCTTTACTGTTCTTATTGTTTCTTAATGATCTTCCTTGTGCTATTTCTGATTGTAATATTCTGATGTATGCTGACGACGTTAAATTATTTTATACTTTTGATGATGATCATGGTCAGGCTGTTCTTCAGCGAAATATTGATTTGTTTGTAACTGGGTGCAGAATTAATTTAATGGATCTTAACTTGAAGAAATGTAAATGCATGGGTTTTCTCTCGCGGGGGCGTAATTTCGTCCATTTATGTGATTATTTCTTGCCCTTTGGAAACTGTGACTACATTTCTTGATTTGGGAGTATTATTGGATATGAAATTGTCTTTTATTGATCATATTAGTAGGATGATTGGCAAGGCTCGGGCTGTTCTTGGTTTTGTGAAAAGATGGGCTAGGGAATTCATTGATCCTTATATAACAAGACGTTTGAAGTATGCGTCTATTATTTGGAATCCAACCATTGTCATAGTGATTCAATAGAGTCTGTGCAGAAGCAGTTTTTATTATTCTGTTTACGTGGCTTAGGATGGGATTATGCCAATGGGTTTCCCTCATATGAGGCTAGATTAGGTTTCATAAAACTTCCAACTTTGGAACGTAGAAGGACTGTTTTAGGGGTTTGTTTTGTTTTTAAATCTGATTAAAGGTGATAATGATTCTGAGTTTTTGCTTTGTAACCTGAATTTCAGTATTCCAGCAAGATTTTCACGGCACTATCGTCCTCTTTCTTTAGATTTTTATAGAACGAACTATGGATGTAATTTTCCTTTCCGTAGATTATGTAATGATTTTAACTTATATTATGATTTTATTGATTTTAATTGTAGTGTTTGTAATATAAAACGTAGCTTATATGCTGGCATTAATTTGTAAATTATTATATAAAAATATATTTTCGTTCTTGTCATAGGTAGTTCCTGTTTATTGCTACTTTATTCAGCTTGTGATTAAGTTCTGTAGCTTATTTATGTACTCGTTGCCATTACTTTTCCCTTACCCGCTACAGTCCGAACTGTAGTGTCCCTACGTAATGGGGACGAGCCCTCCGCGGTCGGGTGATGAGTTAGTGTAAGGCCGGGGACGTTCGCAGAAAAAAAAAACTATTTGCAGTAGTTGTTTGATGGTGAAAGACTAATTCATAATTTATTTTATAAAGATTTGAGTATAAATACTAAAGACTTATTCCCTAAATTCTAATTAAATTTCAAAATTATTTACATTCAGTCACGATTACAATTCTAAAAGTTATCGATTTTGAGAAATCAATTTTTTTCCTTGAATTTATAAAAAAAAAGATACGATAATGATTGATTATTTATCTGATTTTGTTTAGGTTTTAATTATAAAAACAAATCAGCATTCGATCTTCTTTATTTCTTTATTTCACTATCAAAATCACTACGCCAATCAATAATCTAAGATAACCATTACGTTACGTTAATGCTTTAAGGCTTATCTTGATAAAAAAAAAATATCACCAACAATTAAGAGGAAAGGTTTTAAAAAAAACTCAAAAGTCATGTTATGGGCACTCTAAGTGAAGAGCAGAACAAATTAAGAATTATTGTGTTCCATTCCATTCGATTTTTTTTTTTTTTGAAATCTTTATGGTCAATCTAAATGAAATTCATCAGCGATAACCTTTATTCTTTTTTCTTCGATTTTTGATTTTGTTTTCCTTTTTGCGTTATCAAGTATTTATAAAGAAAATTATCAAAATAGAACCAAAAAAAAATAAGAAATCAAAGTTTCAAACCATAAATCTTTGTCACACACAAATTTTTTATGTGTACCTACCACCATACCTACCATAGGCCCCACATTTTGTTTTTTTTTTTTAATTGATATTTTAAAAATTGATAATTATTTAAAAATATACAATAAATAAATAAATATTTCGATTATTTCGTTTGGTTTTTAATTGATTAATTTTGCCTTAACGTTTGCAAATAAAAAAAACCAAAAAAATCAAAAATAATCGCCTTTTAAAATCTCTGGCATTACAAACACGTTCATGGGGCTGTTATCGCTGAAATGAATCTGCCGGATTTTTCAAGTCCATTAAATACATAGTTTAGAACTGATTGTGTTCAAAAAAGTTTTCGTTAATCAGTAATGAATTCAAAAAAAAAAAGAAAAAAAAATCAAAATAATGTGGCGATAACATATTCGTCTATTGAAAGTGAAACACAGCCGGCTGGTTCGTTATCATTTAAAATTGTTTGTTTTTTTTTTTTTGTTCATTTGTTTTAATCATATTTATTTATAATTTATTAAATTAAAATCTACTTAATTAAATATGAAATTGTTTTTAAAAATGTCTCCCACTCAAGAGTTATTAAAGCACACGCTACAGAAATCAAATATGGTTGCTCCTTTACAGGTTATCGGTACAATATTGTTAAATTGTAATCTCTATGGTTATATTAATTGCATCTGGCAACACTATAACTTGTTTGAAAGAAAGCATTTTATGCTTAGCAAAATCACATTATTTTGTGAAAGGTTAGCCGGGTTTGAAAAATACTTTAAAATTCTGAGCATTAACGTCATATTTTACGTCCCTACTAGTGAAGCGTAAGAATAAGTCGCAGGCTGCTAAAAAAAATTGTTTAAGTTTACGAAGACAATACTGTAACAAGGACAAACACCCTTCTTTTTGATCTCCAGAACTTTAATGTTAAAGATGAACTTCGCTCTGGTAAGCCAATCGTCAGTGGAATTTTGGAAAAATTTAAAAAGTCCTGCATAGAAAGGGTGTTTTTTATAGAGGTATAGAACTTTAAGTTGGCATTACTTTTCAAGATGGCGACCGATTTAACAGCTGTCAAGTGATTTATTCTCAGTTTGGTTTGGCAATTCATCATGAATAGACTCACGCCTGAACAACGCTTGCAAATAGTGCAATTTTATTTCGAAAATAATGGTTCTGTGCGGAAAACGTATCGCGCACTACGTCCATTTTATCGTCGACAAAATCGTCCATCAGAGCAGTTAATTCGATTAACCATGGAACGTTTTCGCACCACGTTGAATTGGCCTCCAAGATCTTGTGATTTAACACCGCTAGACTACTTTCTGTGGGGCTATGTAAAGTCATTGGTCTATGCGGTAAAGCCACAAACGCTTGACCATTTGAAAGACAACATTCGCCGTATTATTGCCGATATATGGCCACAAATGTTGGAAAAAGTCATCGAAAATTGGACGTCCAGATTGGACTACATCCGCGCCAGCCGTGGCGGTCATATGCCAGAAATCATATTTAAAATGTAATGCCACAAGATTATCTTTCGGATAAATAAAATTCATGTCAATCGAATAATCCATCGTTGTTTTATTGCAACTTAAAGTTCTATACCTCTATAAAAAAACACCCTTTACTACATGCAAGGACATTTGAAATATTGACTGTGGCGTTTGGCGAGTCTACTATGAACAGAACACAAGTTCAATTGTGGTAAGGCCGAGAAGATGTCAATGACGATGCTCATCCTGGTCGCCCGAGCACGTCAACAACCGATGAAAACATTGAAGCAGTGAAGAAAATGATTTTGGATAATCGTCGAATCACTATTAGAGAGGATGCTGATGATGTTGGCATATCGTTCGGCTCATGCCAAGCAATTTATACGTATGTTTTAGGCATGAAACCTGCGGCAGCGATGATTGTTTCAAAATTGCTAAATTTTGAGCAAAAACAACGTCGCATGGACATGGCTCCGGAGATGTTGACGACGTTCAACGATGATCCAGATTTGCTCAAAAAGCTCAGAACTGGTGACGAATCATGGGTGTATGGCTATGACATTGAAACCAAAGCCCAATCATCACATTTTTTCGAATAGTAAAAAATCGAAGAGCACACCAAAACACGACTAACCTTTTTATCTGTCAAAAACAAACTGATAATTCAAAAATGGCTGATATTGTCAACGTACATATATAACAGTCATGTTACCAACATAACAGAAAAAAAAAATACGAAAATCAAACACACGTAACTCACGAAATTTGAATAAACGATTATTTTATGATCACACCTCGTACATAAAGGGTGTTTTTTATAGAGGTATAGAACTTTAAGTTGGCATTACTTTTCAAGATGGCGACCGATTTAACAGCTGCCAAGTGATTTATTCTCAATTTGGTTTGGCAATTCGTCATGAATAGACTCACGCCTGAACAACGCTTGCAATGGGCGTCGAATGGGCCCAAAACGAGATTACCGTTGTTCGCGATTTTCATAAGCGAATTTTGTTTAGCGATGAAGCGCACTTCTGGTTGAATGGGTACGTCAACAAACAAAACTGCCGCATTTGGAGTGAAGGTAATTCTCAAGTGTATGTGGAAACACCGTTACATCCAGAAAAACTGACTGTTTGATGCGCTTTATGGGCTGGTGGAATCATTGGTCCGTACTTTTTCAAAAACGATGGTGGCCAGAACGTTACAGTCAATGGTGATCGGTATAGAGCCATGATTACTAACTTTTTCATTCCTGAATTAAATAACCATGATGTCCAGGAGATATGGTTTCAACAAGACGGCGCAACATGTCACACAGCTCGTGCCACAATAGATTTATTGAAAGACACGTTTGGTGACCGCCTAATTTCACGTTTTGGACCTGTGAATTGGCCTCCAAGATCTTGTGATTTAACACCGCTAGACTACTTTCTGTGGGGCTATGTAAAGTCATTGGTCTATGCGGTAAAGCCACAAACGCTTGACCATTTGGAAGACAACATTCGCCGTATTATTGCCGATATACGGCCACAAATGTTGGAAAAAGTCATCGCAAATTGGACGTCCAGATTGGACTACATCCGCGCCAGCCGTGGCGGTCATATGCCAGAAATCATATTTAAAATGTAATGCCACAAGATTATCCTTCGGATAAATAAAATTCATGTCAATCGAATAATCCATCGTTGTTTTATTGCAACTTAAAGTTCTATACCTCTATAAAAACACACTTTATAAGCTAGGACCGGCGTGGACTTGCTAAAGAAATAGGAATTCATCGACAATCTATTATCAGAAAATTTAAAAAATCTTGATATAACATGGAAGCACATTACTTAGTAAAAAGTTGAATGAGACGAATTTCCATTGGAGATTCACTGCTAAAACAGAATGAAATCGAACGAAGGCTTACAAGTGGACAAGCGTCCGAGAGTAATATGGAAAGAAATATGATCTTCTCCCATCTAAACGATCGATTAAATCGGATTACAGCCGTCAACAGTTGATGTGACTGAGGCAGCAATTCAATTCAAACGATTAGAATTGATCAACAGAACTGTTTTTGTGTTCCATCATGACAACACCGGATTACATAGACCATAGCACTAGCTAGGCACTCTGCGTCTTTTTAGCGACGGTGTGGCAATATATAATTAAAACATAAAATTCCTTGGGTCTATAATATATACACAACAATGCAATACATTTTACAGCAAAGGAACTAACAGTTGGCAACCTTTTCATTCTAGAACTTGTAACTGTAGAGTCATAAATAACTTACATAGCTTTTAACATAGCATTGAATAGAAGGACATTCAGGTGAATTACAGAAATTCTATACACCAGATTAGAGAAATCAAACGCGGGGGAAATATTACGGGTCGATACAACCAGATGTTGCTTATAAGGCAGGGTTCTTCATGTTTAATATGAAGCCTAGTTAAGGATGAACTCTTGATGAAAGCAAGAAAGCTTTAGGGAGGGCATAATAATCTAAAGGGTTCTGGAGAATGTAACCCGATCAAAACCACAGTAGTAATGCTTACGAGAAAGAATACATTTTTTTTTTTTTTTTTGTGGAAAATATTCAACTTCTAGGCAAGGTGGTACATACATACATAATTGGCCATTACAACCCTTCAGTCAGGATTACGGCCTAGCTTCTCACACCACTCATGTTCAGTGTGTTAATTTTATACAACGTGAGTGGCGGGACCTACAGTTTAAAGTTTCCGAATGACAGATTTTTGAGAAACTTTTCATGGCAATTTTTATTTACTCTCAGAGTTTTTGCCAGAAATCTGCTGAGTCGCCGAAGAAATACTTTCTGTATTTTTGTTTTAATGTCTGGCCTGGAGCTCGAACCTTGGCTTTATTTTAGTATGCCTACATACTACCTAATAGACTACGGCGACAAGGCAAGGTGATACCATAGGTTAAATATCTGAGAATAATAATTGATATTAAACTGGCATATAAGGCCCTTACAGAGAGCATTCCAAGGAAGGACAAGCATGCCTTATAGAAAAATCTTTATGGTTCAAACTTAGACGTATACCACCAAGTTTATGCCAATATTTATACGTGAGTAAGTTGTTTGGGAAGCCAAGGGAAATATAAAAATAGCTCAGGTAGAATTGGCAAGAGCAAAGTTATATAATTATGGCAATAAGAAAGATCTGCAGGATTTAAGTCCGTTCGATGCATATGGTAGTGAGGACCTCAGTCATGGTTAAGCTAATGGGGAACAGGATTAAAATGAGATTTATCGGGGACATCATAACCTAACAAATCTAATGGATCAAAACTTCTTTGATTTTGTGCAAAGCTTCTAAACGAGATTAAGCATACAGAGAGCTATCTATGCCTACAGATGCTGAACAGCATAATATAGTTTATCACGATAACTAGAAGAGACATTATAGAGATATGGATGGAGTCGTCTAGTAGGTAATGCGTAGGCTTATTATACGTAAAGATAGGGTTCGAGCCCCAGGCCAGACATTAAAACAAAATACAAAAAGTATTTCTTCGGCGACTTCCTTCTCAGCAGATTTCTGGCAAAAACTCTAAGAGTAAATAAAATTGCCATGAAAAGTTTCTCAAAAATCTGTCGTTCGGAGTCGACTCTAAACTGTAGGTCCCACCACTCATGTATAAAAAATTAACACACAAAACATAAGTGCTGTGAGAAACTAGGTCGTAATCCTGACTGAAGGGTTGTAATGACCAGTTATGTATGTATGTGTATAAAATGAGATTCATCGGGAGCATCATGGCCTAACAAACCTAATGGACCAGAAACTTCTTTGATTTTGAACAAAGCTTCTAAACGAGATTATGTATACAGAGAGCTATCCTTACAGATGCCGAACAGCATAATAAAGTTTATCACGATCACAAGATTTTGAGTAGACATTATAGAGATATATGGAGAACAGTACTCAATGCACTAAATTACGGGATCAAAACCATGGAACATTATATTCTTAACGCCGGTCGCATGTCGGCGGTACCTACCATTCCAAATTCTCAGCAGCGAAACTGATTCCATTCCACAAAAATTTCTTGATAATAAAGTTTTTGTAAAATTAATTACTCATACTTTCAAAAACAAAAACAAAAAATTATTGTTGAATAATTTAATCAAGAAAATAAAAAGAATTGTTCTTTTTTTTAATTGTTTTGTTTCTCTGTATATAAAATTTCAGCTGATTACAGGAAATGCCAAAAGATAAAATGCGAGGAGAATTCCATAAAAAAAAATCGAAATACACACAAACACTCTGACTGACTGACGATATACCAAACCGATATGGATATCGAACAAAATACTTGACGCGCGAGATGTAAAACAGAAATAAGCAAAATTTAAATGAAATGAAATTATTAATAATTAATTTATGAGCAATAACAACAACAGCACAATAAAAATAATTTAAATATTGTATGAAAAATAAAAACAAAAACAAAAAAGCAACAACAATTGGTGACTTTAGAAGAAAACGAAAAAAAATGCATTCAAAACAGTTTTCTGAAGGAAAAAAAAAACTTATCACAACGAAAAATGAGGAAATTATGAAATCATCATCAGATTTCATTCAGAATAAAAATTCTAATGAACACAATAGCAACACAGCTTAAGGGGAAGTCCATTTTTGAATTGGCTACACTGCTAACGGTTGTTAAAAAACGTGTTGCCAACTCAATATTTTTTTATAAAGGGTGTTTTTTTATAGAGGTATAGAACTTTAAGTTGGCATTACTTTTCAAGATGGCGACCGATTTAACAGCTGTCAAGTGATTTATACTCAGTTTGGTTTGGCAATTCATCATGAATAGACTCACGCCTGAACAACGCTTGCAAATAGTGCAATTTTATTTCGAAAATAATGGTTCTGTGCGGAAAACGTATCGCGCTCTACGTCCATTTTATCGTCGACAAAATCGTCCACCAGAGCAGTTAATTCGATTAACCATGGAACGTTTTCGCACCACGTTTACTCTTATTGATAACTCGCCTCCCCAGAAACGCTGTACGGTGCGTACAGAAGAAGCTATTGCTGTTGTAGAGCGTAGCATTGAGGAAGACCCGAATGAGTCCATCCGCCATCGAGCACAGGATCTGTGGATCTGTGTCCATCCACTTTATGGAAGATTTTGCGGAAGGATCTTGGTTTGCGTGCTTACAAAATCCAACTCGTTCCCGATTCATCAAGTAAGGCGTAGATTCGTCGAATGGGCCCAAAACGTGATTACCGTTGGTTGAATGGGCTACGTCAACAAATAAAACTGCCGCATTTGGAGTGAAGGTAATCCTCAAGTGTATGTGGAAACACCATTACATCCAGAAAAACTGACTGCTTGGTGCGCTTTATGGGCTGGTGGAATCATTGATCCGTACTTTTTCAAAAACGATGGTGGCCAGAACGTTACAGTCAATGGTGATCGGTATAGAGCCATGTTTACTAACTTTTTCATTCCTGAATTGAATAACCATGATGTCCAGGCGATGTGGTTTCAACAAGACGGCGCAACATGTCACACAGCTCGTGCCACAATAGATTTATTGAAAGCCACGTTTGGTGAACGCCTAATTTCACGTTTTGGACCTGTGAATTGGCCTCCAAGATCTTGTGATTTAACACCGCTAGACTACTTTCTGTGGGGCTATGTAAAGTCATTGGTCTATGCGGTAAAGCCACAAACGCTTGACCATTTGGAAGACAACATTCGCCGTATTATTGCCGATATACGGCCACAAATATTGGAAAAAGTCATCGAAAATTGGACGTCCAGATTGGACTACATCCGCGCCAGCCGTGGCGGTCATATGCCAGAAATCATATTTAAAATGTAATGCCACAAGATTATCTTTCGGATAAATAAAATTCATGTCAATCGAATAATCCATCGTTGTTTTATTGCAACTTAAAGTTCTATACCTCTATAAAAAACACCCTTTACATATGTTCGGTTAACAATTTTTTCAGCGTTTTTTTTTTATTATAAAAAATATTTAAAAAACTTTAAACATTTTATTTTAATCTCTCTTGTTATTGTAAAATATTTGAAAACAAAATACCAAACTGTCACTTAATTTTGAAAAATTATACATTTTTTTATTTAAATTTTAAATCAGATTTGAAATGAATAAAAAAATGCATAAAATTCTAATGAAATTAGATTTTTTGCGCAGATAAATTCCAATTGACCAGATACAATTAAAATGGCATTTAAATTTAAAATTTTTTTCATATTTATTGTTCTTTAATTTAATCAAACGTTTATAAAGGGTCCGCCAAATAACTTTTTTTTTTGAAAATGCTTTAGAAAAAAAAACTACTGAATATTTTCTCAAATTTCTTTTTTTATATGAAAGTACAATCCTTCCGGTTAATAATGGAAAATAATTTCATTCAAATGGCTGCCTCGGCTGGCCATGCAGTAGCCTACACGATCGTTCCAATTTTTAAGCACATTATCGATTGTGTGCAGCTGTATTTCACCAATGGCTTCACGAATATTGTCCTTTAAAGCGTCAATTGTCTCTGGCTTGTCGGCGTAACACTTATCTTTGACGGCACCCCACAATAATAGTCCAACGGTGTCAAATCGCAGCTCCGAGGTGGCCAAACGACATCAGCTCTGTGGCTGATAATGCGATCTTCAAAAACAGGGCGCAAAACATCGAGTGTAGCTTCGGCTGTGTGGCACGTAGCGCCGTTTTGTTGAAACCAAATGTTGCTAATATCCTCCTCTTAAATTTTTGTGAACAAAAATTCGTTCAACATGGCCCCATAACGATCGCCATTGACTGTAACGGCCACTCCTTACTCATTTTCGAAGAAAAATGGCCGAATTATGCCTCTGGACCAAAATCCGCACCAAACAGTGACTCGTTTTGGGTGCGTCGGCTTTCCAATTTATACGTGCGGGTTTTCTGTGCCCCAAATGCGACAATTTTGCTTGTTTACATACCCGCCAAGATCAAAATGAGCTTCATCTGAAAAGATGATTTTTTTTTTGCCAAAATCGGCATATTCTGGTGTAGGCTTACTGCATGGCCAGCCGAGGCAGCCTTTTGAATGAAATTATTTTCCATTATTAACCGGAAGGATTGTACTTTCAAATAAAAAAAGAAATTTGAGAAAGTATTCAGTAGTTTTTTAAAGCATTTTCAAAAAAAAAAGTTATTTGGCGGACCCGTTAATACCCTACACATATCAGGAAAATTGTGTGTAACACTGAATTCTTAGCATAATGTAATGAATTTACTTTTGATTCTCCTTTCCAGATATAGTGGCAAGGGCCACCATGGCCATCGGGAGCTCAAAGGCCCTCTGGATCACATCATCGTACTTCGCGCATGACTATGTTCTCTACCCTGTTCCTTCCGCAGGCATCCATCAGTGGACTGTTTGCCCACGCGCCTCTATGTGGAATCCCGCTCATTATTGGAACCGTTACCAACTCCCACCAGCTACGTGGTGAGTGCCTCTTTGATTTTATTATTGCTAATAATTTATTTATCACTAATCGGGGTAAAGAACCAACATTTCTCACCTCTAATAGGAGGAAAGTGCTGGACATTTCCTTTATAAGCTCAGATTTCTCTTACTATCTCAAAGTCTGGTTTATATTTCAGGAATGCTTCTCGGATCATAGATACATTACCTTTAATATTGACATGGAAGATCTTCCCCCTAGAGCGAACCTGCCGGTGAACGGGCACTTTATAAGGCCAAAAAACTTCGTGGAGAAACTACTGCGCGAGCTTGGAATCCTCTGCCAAAACTAGCCGTCTTCGCAAAATTCTAAGTTACACATATAAATCTCACAACAGCATTTGATTACCCGACGGCTGCTGATCTGCTTCCAGTGCGAAGACGCTTGTGCAATGGGTCCAACAAGAATTACAATAACAAATCAACAGTAAGAATCCAGAAGTTGCCGTACTGAAGGTAAGTAACATATTAATATTACGTTCCATTAGAAAGTAAGTTTTAGTTTTCTGCCAGCAAAATGTTCAGAAAAAGATCCACATACACTCAGATATACTATTTCACTGTAGCATACACATGGTGTTGAGCAACAAACAATCGATGCTAACATGCTTCAAATCATTATTTAATCGTTGAGCAGGTATTTGATTATTTTTTTTTTCTTGCTCTTGAATTTTCATTTGTTTGCCATTTGTTTGAAAATATTTTTTTTATAGTTTATTTCGATTTATTTATTCTTTTTTTTATTGAATTTGTATTTATTTTTATGCAATTGTTGACATTCATTGCAAGCAAGTGTTGTAAAATAATAATTAATTCTGTCATTATCAGCTGAACGAATCAAAAATAAAGTCAGTGTTACTGAAAATATTAAATGATGCCAGATATCGATAAACAGAGAGCAACTAATACTTACTCAGTGTATTCATACTACATATATGTGCGTGAAAGCGAGAGAATTAGAGGGTTTCACTGGATACATGAGGAAACTTGATACAGTTTAAGAGTAAGGTAAAGAGGGGGAGAGAGTTTCAAATTATACAACCAGCAGCTTAAAAGAATTAATTCAATGCATACATACATACATAATTGGTCATTACAACCCTTCAGTCAGGATTACGACCTAGTTTCTCAAACCACTTATGTTGTGTGTGTTAATTTTATACATGAGTGGCGGGACCTACAATTTAAAGTCGACTCCGAACGACAGATTTTTGAGAAACTTTTCAAGGCAATTTTATTTACTCTCAGAGTTTTTGCCAGAAATCTGCTGAGAGGAAGTCGCCGAAGAAATACTTTTTGTATTTTATTTTGATGTCTGGCCTGGGGCTCGAACCCTGGCTTTTCGTCTAATAAGCCAACACACTACCTACTAGACCACGGCAACTAATGCATTCGATATTTCAAGTGTAAAGACATGTAATTGCATTTAAAAATTTGGTCTGGCTCTGTTTGTGTGGCCAATTTTGTTTACAAAAATTTAATCGCAGTAATAACTCTCTCTAGAGCAGTGAATTGGTGGCAGTAAGGCTACTTGTCCCCACCTGTGTTTTGAGCTCGCTGTTATTTTGGTAAGACGTGGACACATTCGCGTCGACGATATGATTCCTTACAACTTTCAAAATAGAACATTCGATGTTAGAATAGCAGCTAAAGACTTCTGGTCTAAAGCTCCGATGATTCCCTATGGAACCCTGCAGGTTAACTGCGATGTCTCAAAGATGCAGTACATGGTAGTATATTTATTAAGGGTTCAGATATTAAGCACTGACAACTGCAGTGTTTTCCAGACGGTGGTCGTTTTTATCATTCTTACATGGTTTCCGGGACGTAGGGAAATCATTGGAAGTTGCATTGCTTATAAGTTGACCTCAATTAAATTGGATATTATCCACTCGTTTTACAGAGAAGCTCAATCCCGTTAGCTGAAAGAGGATGGAGGTGATAGAGTCTGCTGAACATACATACATAATTGGCCATTACAACCCTTGAGTCAGGCTTACGGCCTAGTTTCTCACACCACTCGTGTGTGTTAATTTTTATACATGTGTGGCGGGTCCTACAATTTAAAGTCGATTCCGAACGACAGATTTTTGAGAAACTTGTCATGGCAGTTTCAGTTACGCTCAGAGTTTTTGGCAGAAATCTGCTGAGAGAAAGTCGCCGAAGAAATATTTTTTCATATTTCGTTTTAATGTCTGGCCTGGGGCTCGAAACCTGGCTTTACGTCTAATAAGCCAACACACTACCTACTAGACTACGACGACTTCTGCTGAACACGTTTGGATAAAAACAGGACCGGCTCATTTCAATCCATCCGTCGCATAATAGCAATTCCCACAGGCCACTGGCCTTTAGGTAGGGATGCCGAGAAACTTAATTTTACAGCATATCACTACTGCAGGAGCTGTGGGTCTTAGGAGGGAGAGACTGTCCTTCACCTTATGTGTCCGTGCCCTGTTTTTGTCATAAAAAACACCTCTCAGTAGCTGACACCCTTGACCGAGCCCTCGTATATAAAGACTGCTGCAAAAGCAAGATTTATTGTAGACTCGGGTTGGTAGGACCGATTCCTTCAAAGACTTTGGCAAACCTTTATCATCTACAGGTTATTCTAAAGCAGTGATCCCTATGTAGTGACAATTTCATTGTCGTTAATTCTATAAAAATAATCTTAATTTTTTTCAATTTTTCGAATTATTTAATTTCAAAAGAGTAGAAGACAAAGTAAATACGTAAAAACAAATTTAAATTTACGATAAAAGCTTATCAATTAACTGAAGGTAGTTTTAATTTTTAAGCCCACATTTTTGCATTTTTTTTTTAATCACGAAATGAGGGTTATTGGAATTGAAAATAATTACAAAGAAAATGTTCTAAATTCTTATCATTTAAATGAATTAAAATTGTCACGAAAACCGGAAATACCAAGTACCCAAAATGAGGTTTAAGCATATTATCGATAAAAGTGAAGAGAGATCAGTTGTCTTTTATGACTAGATCCAACGGATATTAACAAATCATTAAGAGGTTATTTTTTATTTGAGGGGCGTTTTGCTCCTCTTTGGTTATTTTATATGTTTTTTTCGTGCCATTGCAAAAATACCAATAAGTTTTCCATTTCAACTGGAGTAAACTCTTTGTGGGCTCATGAACCTTAAATACACAGAGCAACTGCAAAAGTCAATCGTGTGAATGCCAAGTTTCTTGAAATGCAACCAAATATGACAAAGGCCTGTAAGCATTGCAATTGTGTGAGGGATTGCCATACCGATTTAAGGATAGAAAACAGTAAATCAGTCCTCTTCTTCTCCACATTAGTTCCGCGGAGTCTAGCAATATTGCGGATACGCTCGAGCTGCTAATGTAATTGGGCCTCGCTGGAAAGCGAGCGGAACAATAATTTACAGTTTAACTAAGAAAATTGGAACATTTGTGTTCTGTCGAAGATTATGCTCCCCGTACTAGCCATGATAAACTCGTCAGCAATACATTTTAACAACAGTATCCCTATGATCTCGCAGCAAAATCAGAGTTACCTTCATATTAACCGAAATTTTCTTTCAAAAATGCCCGAAGTTCATGGTTAAGGCCGGATGTTGAAATGACGTTTGATGGAGATTTGATCTTAGCCTAGCTATCTAAGTAAATTAAGGGACTTTCAAAGGAAACCTGATCCCGCAACAACCATTGCAATAATTCAGGAAAACTCAACAGATATCATGCAGCCTAATATTAGAACCCCTAATATGAATATTCCGCAGCCTACTCTGTCAGTATTTTGGAGCCCATGGCATAAACCTCAAAACTCTTACCGAAACGGCAGATTAGAATTATGGGGAACCATGAAGTCGAATTTTTTTAATGGCTTCCCTGTATTACAGCATGCTCATTGTCCAGATTAATCCAGACATTAGTTCAGCAATTTGCTTCAATAGAAGGTCGGAAGTCGCCGTGGTCTAGTGGGTAGTGTGTTGGCTTATTAGACGTGAAGCTAGGGTTCAAACCCCAGGCCAGACATCACAACAAAATACAAATAAGTATTTCTTCGGCGACTTCCTCTCAGCAGATTTCTGACAAAAACTCTGAGAGTAAATAAAAATTGCCATGAAAAGCTTCTTAAAAAATCTGTCGTTAGGAGTCGGCTTTAAACTGTAGGTCCCGCCACTCATGTATAAAAATTAACACATACAACAGAAGTGGTGTGAGAAACTGGGTCGTAATCCTGACTGAAGGGTTGTAATGGCCAATTATGTATGGATGTATGTAGAAGATCAGAACCAGGGGAACCAATTGTGTACAGCAAGTAATACCATAGTTGGAGTGGCGCCAGAACAGCCTGTATATCAGTCTGCAGTTACACTGTCCACCAAACATTTGCACCTTAAAACTGAATAAATATATGTTACCTTTTAAAAATTCCACCCTGAGGTCATTCAATAATAAAAAAAAATTAAAATATTTTATTGCTTTAATAAGACCCTTTAACCTTTTAATTCCCACACATTAAAATTCAACCTTCAAAATCATGATTAAAATCAAATTCTGTTACACTTTCAATACAACAAAATGAATTCTTTTCAAAATTATTTTTTAATTTTAATAAGAAATGCTGGCGCTTTTAATGCAAATTTAAATATATAAAGGGTGTTTTTTATAGAGGTATAGAACTTTAAGTTGCAATAAAACAACGATGGATTATTCGATTGACATGAAATTTATTTATCCGAAAGATAATCTTGTGGCATTACATTTTAAATATGATTTCTGGCATATGACCGCCACGGCTGGCAGGCGCGGACTTAGTCCAATCTGGACGTCCAATTTTCGATGACTTTTTCCAACATTTGTGGCCGTATATCGGCAATAATACGGCGAATGTTGTCTTCCAAATGGTCAAGCGTTTGTGGCTTTACCGCATAGACCAATGACTTTACATAGCCCCACAGAAAGTAGTCTAGCGGTGTTAAATCACAAGATCTTGGAGGCCAATACGAAAACGTTCCATGGTTAATCGAATTAACTGCTCTGATGGACGATTTTGTCGACGATAAAATGGACGTAGTGCGCGATACGTTTTCCGCATAGAACCATTATTTTCGAAATAAAATTGCACTATTTGCAAGCGTTGTTCAGGCGTGAGTCTATTCTTGATTAATTGCCAAACCAAACTGAGAATAAATCACTTGACAGCTGTTAAATCGGTCGCCATCTTGAAAAGTAATGCCAACTTAAAGTTCTATACCTCTATAAAAAACACCCTTTACAACAAAAACAACACAATAAAAAATAAGCAATAATAATAACAACAAATAAATAAATTGAAATGCTTGTGAAAATCAAAAGAAGTCAGGGCACACCCTCTTCACAGAATGCAATTGTTGAGCGGGCAATACCACAGAAAGACAAAAAATATGAAACACTTCTTAATAATGCAACAATTGTCATATTTGTAACAAATTTGTAAACAGACAGATAGACAGACAGACAGTAGATTTACAACAATAACGGCGGCAGCAACAGAATTTAAATTGTAATTGTAATTGCATTTGTAATTGCAAATTATGACAAGTTAACAGATGTTGGCTACTACTACTGTTAACTCGTAGTAATTACTGTAAATTTGTATTATTGTTGTTGTTTAATGTTTGATATTCTCCCACACTTCTTGTAATATAATGGTAGTTAGCAGTGATGGAAATAGATGCACATGAAAAACGTAGTTCGATGTATATGTTGTCACACCGTTTAACCCAAAGAAACCGCCCAGTTCGAAAGAATACATACATAATTGGTCATTACAACCCTTCAGTCAGAATTACGACCTTGTTTCTCACACCACTTATGTTTTGTATGTTAATTTTATACATGAGTGGTGGGACCTACAGTTTAAAGTCGACTCCGAACGACAGATTTTTGAAAAACATTTCATGGCAATTTTATTTACTCTTAGAGTTTTTGCCAGAAATCTGCTGAGAGAAAGTCTTCGAAGAAAATACTTCTTGTATTTTGTCTTGATGTCTGGCCTGGGGCTCGAAGCCTGGCTTTGCGTCTAAATAAGCCAACACACTACCTACTAGACTACGGCGAATATTCGAAAGAATATCCGTGTGGAAATATCCCCTGACCGTTAGTTAATCGAAAAAATAGTGAGTAGGCGCCATATATTTTCAGAAATTTGTTTCCGCATTTTCGAATTTGGCAGACAATCAACTTCTATTGACTATTTCCCTAAAGCCAATCTATTAATTCAGATCTTTATTATGGGTTGTTGTCTGCAACGGCTAGATTTAAATTAAGCCAAAATCCATAGTTCTTTAGGTCCGACAGATTGTTTTAGAAGTTCTTATAGACCGTACAAGAGCCATTTGAAGAAGAAAAAAATCTATTTTGGTGGGTTGTGTTGCGACACTATTACCAAACAGTTTAACTGACCCACAGGAATAAGCTAAGGATTTCAAACGCAAGCAGAAAAACTGTCCAAAACAATACGTTCCAGAACTAAAAGATGGACAGGCACTCCATATGCATACATATACATAATTGGCCACTACAACCCTTCAGTAAGGATTACGGCCTAGCTTCTCACACCACTCACGTTGTGTTTGTTAATTTTATACATGAGTTGCGGAATCTACAGTTTAAAGTCAATTCCGAACGACAGATTTTTTGAGAAACTTTTCATGGCAATTTTTATTTACCGCCGAAGAAATACTTTTTGTATTTGGTTGTGATGCCTGGCCTGGGATTTTAACCCTGGCTTTACGTCTAATGAGTCAACACACTACCTATTAGACCACGGCGACTTCAATGTGGTACGTAATCGATCTCAGATTATTCTTGGATAGTTTGATGTATGACTCAGATCTCCTCCTATTGATCTATCCTAGCGAAAGTTTTGATTAACTCAAACCCATTTGATTTGAGAAGAATTGTTGCTTCTCTTTATCTTCCTTTCGTTAAGCATACCTTATCAAACATCCGCCAGCACTCAATAGAACGGTGGCGGGCCCATTAACAGCGTGGTAGCCCTTCTCCTTACAAAATCGTTTGCTTGCTCATTGCCAAGAATTCCCACATGAGTTGAAATCCAGCAGAGGATAAACTTATTTTTCCTACACAGCCGATTCAGCTTCTCCAGACTATTTTCGATTTAATCTTATAGAAGCCGAGTGCTCGAATGGTTGGCTGACTGTCAGTTAATACTGCTACGTGCTGCGTTTTGTATCTCCTACCCAAGTTGAATTGAGCACATCTTTCGTTGGCACAGACTTTCGCTTGGCAAATACACACAAATTTCTCCATGAGCTTGAAGTATATCATTTCTGGGCCAAAACATCGAGTTCCTGTTCTAAGATCCGTTCTTGACGGATCTGCACACCACAAAATATTACCTCTTTTTTTTTGAAAAATTACGCAATTTCCAGATTACTTCATTCATTTTTGTTACTACAATTCGTTTTTGTCAGAAATCCGCCCAAGAAATATTTTTTTCATATTTTATTTTGATGTCTGGCCTGGGGTTTGAACCTTGGCCTTTCGTCTAATAAGCCAACACACTACCTGCTAGACTACGGCGATTTTCCTCCATATTTACATTCTACAAAATAGTCACTAGTTGCGTTTCAAGACAAGAAGTTTTTCGTCTCAGAATGAAAGATTTAGACCCCTTGGCGAAACTTACTGGTATTGAGCAGAAGTTTATGCCATCGAAAGATGTGCTTAATTCAACTGAAATAGGAGATACAAAAGACAAGCCAGAGAAATACTATGTAACAGTCAGGCCGCCCATTCAAACACTCGGCTCTTAAGAGATTAAATTGGAAATAGTATAGGACTCTTCGGAGAAGCTGAATAGGCAATTTAGGCAAAATACTCTTACTAATGAGGACGCAGACTAGCCATTAGAACCGTTCTTCGCAGTTAGAACAAATGTTTGTAAGTTATATTCAAGAAAGGAAAGATAAAGAAGGTAAAGGCTCAAACCAAATGGGTTTTAGGTAATAAAAATGTTCGTTTAGAGGAGATCTGTGTCATGCATTAGGCTATCAAGAAATAACTTGTTGGTAATCGGTAATTTTGACAGGGCAGTGAAGACTCAGAGTACACTTATTCAAAATGGAATTTGTTTATTAATATTTAGCCTAACATGTAAATTCTGTGACGATGAGAACGTATCGTCGGAACAGATTATTGGAACCAGTGGGACATTAATGCAACATACAAGGAAACACTTGGGTTTATATCAAGCATTTGGCAAAGAATTGTGTTATTACTGACACCAAGTAACATTCTGAAGTTTTTCAGTGCAATAGACTTGGAGGAGACATTCTATGGAAACCCTATAAAGATAGAGGCAAGTAAAGGGTGTTTTTTATAGAGGTATAGAACTTTAAGTTGCAATAAAACAACGATGGATTATTCGATTGACATGAATTGTATTTATCCGAAAGATAATCGTGTGGCATTACATTTTAAATATGATTTCTGGCATATGACCGCCACTTCTGGCGCGGATGTAGTCCAATCTGGACGTCCAATTTTCGATGACTTTTTCCAACATTTGTGGCCGTATATCGGCAATAATACGACGAATGTTGTCTTCCAAATGGTCAAGCGTTTGTGGCTTTACCGCATAGACCAATGACTTTACATAGCCCCACAGAAAATAGTCTAGCGGTGTTAAATCACAAGATCTTGGAGGCCAATTCACAGGTCCAAAACGTGAAATTAGGCGGTCACCAAACGTGTCTTTCAATAAATCTATTGTGGCACGAGCTGTGTGACATGTTGCGCCGTCTTGTTGAAACCACAGCTCCTGGACATCATGGTTATTCAATTCAGGAATGAAAAAGTTTGTAATCATGGCTCTATACCGATCACCATTGACTGTAACGTTCTGGCCGATGGCGGATGGACTCATTCGGGTCTTCCTCAATGCTACGCTCTACAGCAGCAATAGCTTCTTCTGTACGCACCGCACAGCGTCTCTGGGGATGCGAGTTATCAATAAAAGTAAACGTGGTGCGAAAACGTTCCATGGTTAATCGAATTAACTGCTCTGATGGACGATTTTGTCGACGATAAAATGGACGTAGTGCGCGATACGTTTTCCGCACAGAACCATTATTTTCGAAATAAAATTGCACTATTTGCAAGCGTTGTTCAGGTGTGAGTCTATTCATCAGGAATTGCCAAACCAAACTGAGAATAAATCACTTCACAGCTGTTAAATCGGTCGCCATCTTGAAAAGTAATGCCAACTTAAAGTTCTATACCTCTATAAAAAAAACACCCTTTACAATAGATCATTTGATCGTAGTACTGAAGCACTTCCTTTATACCAATAAAATTAATAATACGTATTCAAATCAAAGATTAGCTAGGCTTCACTCCAAATTCGCTAGTGCTGACATACCCATTTAGACAAAAATTAAATTCCTTTCTGAAGTTCATTTTTAACAGAGAAATGCATTTCTCCCAAAGCTTCAATGCTCACAATAAAATTCAGTTAATTTTATAAACATTGATCATCCATTCATGGTGAAATAAATGACAAACTTTTCTGAGCATTTTGGGCATCGGCACATGTCAAATGAAAAGAATAAAACTGCCATCATGTGTTTTAAATATTTTTAATGTTTGCAACTTTACATCTCTGGGAGGAAGTGAATGTTGATTGAAGTGAATTACATTGTATGCTCAGATTTTATTATCGTATTACAGCAAAAATATTCCACGAGATAAAAGCACACACACACGCGCACGCACACATACACAGATTAAGAAATCAACACAACAAATATCAATTAAAACGTGCTCAAATATAAAATTGCAATGAAACTTTGTAAGCATTTTTATGGCGATTATTTTTACAAAGAAAACATTAAGAAACGGTAAATATCATTTGAATTTGTTGTTCTTATTTACTTGTTGTTGCTGCCGTTATTGATGTCTTGCATCACACGTTTTTAAAGAGAATCCATTAAAATGTGATTTTGCACCTCGTCGTCCAGTGTATGCAAGACTGTGTGATAAAAACGCCATAAAATTTTGAAAAGTGTTCTTTCAGTGTAAGTGACAGGCGTTAAGAAATAAAATTAAATTAATTTTATCACAGAAAAATAAAAATATTTCTATTTACATATAAATGTAAGCATTATGGTGTGTGTATGTGTTTTAAAAAGAAAATCTCATATTTAATGTTGGCAAATGTAAATACTTGAGAAATTGTCACTTTTTTATGTTGCAATTGTATTTAAATGTTATTGTTGTTGCAATTGCTACCTGCATTACTTTGTTTAACTGATTGTTGTTCTTATTTTTGATATTTTTTTATATCTTTTAACAATTGCATTTCATTTTTATCAACGCTGTTGTTGCTGTTATTGTTTTTGTCGCCATTAATATCGTTACAATGTTGCAAACTTCCTACTTTTTTAATTACCGTTTGAATTTGGCAGTGAAGTAAATGCATTGAAACTTTCATTTCACTTAGGAGAGCATTTAGACAGATTGTGATACCACAATAAATATTCAACCCGGGGTTCAAACATTCCCTAGAGGAAACCACCTCGAGTCTACAATAAATCTTGATATTGCCGCGATATTTATTTTTAAAAGCAGGTTACTGGCAAAGGAGGTAAAATGCAATCTGCTCCTCAGGTCCACAACTCCTGCAGAAGTTATTTGCAGAAATCCCAACTCTTTCGACATGCCTAGCAAAAAGACAACTGCTTGTGAGAATCTCTATACTGCGGTGTGAGGATAGAAGTGATTTGGCCCTCTTCCTATCCTGTAAGACGAAGGGATCTAATTTAATGCAAGCAGTCGGAATACCAATGCCCTGTAACATGTCGGAGATTACAAGCCCTGACCAGCTCGTTAGCAATGCAAATTCCACTGTGGCCGGAACCAATAAAAGAGCTAACCTTGATTGATCGAAAATTTACCTCAGAAACTGTTTGCATTTTTTGACAAAGGCGAACGTTGAAATTCATTATGGTGGAGGCATTTTCAAAGAAATTTCGTCCAACTATTCACTAATTGCACGACCTATTCACAAATTTCAGATCAGTTGAACCTTAGACCCGTTGGATTATTCCATCACTCTAATAAAGTTAAGTTGGCATTACTTTTCGAGATGGCGACCGATTTAACAGCTGTCAAGTGATTTATTCTCAGTTCGGTTTGGCAATTCATCATGAATAGACTCACGCCTGAACAACGCTTGCAAATCGTGCAATTTTATTTCGAAAATAATGGTTCTGTGCGGAAAACGTATCGCGCACTACGTCCATTTTATCGTCGACAAAATCGTCCATCAGAGCAGTTAATTCGATTAACCATGGAACGTTTTCGCACCACGTTTACTCTTATTGATAACTCGCATCATCGTTATATCCAGAAAAACTGACTGTTTAGTGCGCTTTATGGGCTGGTGGAATCATTGGTCCGTACTTTTTCAAAAACGATGGTGGCCAGAACGTTACAGTCAATGGTGATCGGTATAGAGCCATGATTACTAACTTTTTCATTCCTGAATTGAATAACCATGATGTCCAGGAAATGTGGTTTCAACAGGACGGCGCAACATGTCACACAGCTCGTGCCACAATAGATTTATTGAAAGACACGTTTGGTGACCGCCTAATTCAACGTTTTGGACCTGTGAATTGGCCTCCAAGATCTTGTGATTTAACACCGCTAGACTACTTTCTGTGGGGCAATGTAAAGTCATTGGTCTATGCGGTAAAGACACAAACGCTTGACCATTTGAAAGACAACATTCGCCGTATTATTGCCGATATACGGCCACAAATGTTGGAAAAAGTCATCGAAAATTGGACATCCAGATTGGACTACATCCGCGCCAGCCGTGGCGGTCTAATGTCAGAAATCATATTTAAAATGTAATGCCACAAGATTACCTTTCGGATAAATAAAATTCATGTCAATCGAATAATCCATCGTTGTTTTATTGCAACTTAAAGTTCAATATACCTCTATAAAAAACACCCTTTACTATTGAGATGAAATAATGGCTATAAAGACTGTCCCAACGCAAATCCATTACCGGGGAATATCATGTGGAGATATACGCTAATTTACCAACAGTTAAGCGGTCATTGAAGTCGACGTCGTCTAGTAGGTAATGTGTCACGCAATAATCGTACCGAATGTCTCTGGGAGATATAGCAAGTCATTTCACAGTTACGGGCATATGGGATCCTGGACGCGCGAGCATTTCCGATGACAACAAAGCCAGTGCAATTAGCATTCCACTGCAGAGTAGCAAACAAATGATCTCACACAGACTTATTAGACAAACAGACAAAGAAAAGAGGGTGAAATGCACTCACCAGCATATCGTCCGGAGAAATTTGCCACAGTTATGGATGTACGCTAAACACGACATTTGTCAAACCTAGCCAGAGTTCATCTTAAGGATTTTTAATACTCATAATGGGACAATGGTCTCTCGAGCTTTAGGATACCAGCAGGAAGAGAACACACAACACAAATCACAACATTCAAATCTGTCGTTCAAAGTCGTGTTTGAAGCCCTTCGAGCCCGCCACTCATGTATAATATTAAGACACAGAACAAGGTTGATGAGAGAAACTAGAATTTAATCCTGACTAAAATGGTTAAAGTGACAATTAGTATTACAATTGGATGGCATAGGGTCCAAGCAAGCTATGCCTTTTAGAGAGACTGCGAATTGAAGGTAAATGGTAAATGGATCCCATTGCCTTCTGTTATCAAACTGTAATTATATTACCTCGTAAACCCAGTCCAATTTAAACGATAGCATGGTTTAATAAGAATGCTTTGTAATACACCATTTACCTGCACCCAAACCAGCTTAAGTAAGAAGGTTAAAGCCTTACCTTCTGCTTGTAAATGACAGTCAAATTCTGTATCAATTTTGATTTAATTTTTCAAACTTTCCTCACAGAAAACTTTAAAACCAAAATTTTATTCAAAAAAGGAACAAAATACCGTCGGTAAAATGCATAAAATGTACGTCTGTAGTGAGCCTACAAATATTTACTGTACTTAGCAACAACAACAACAACAATAATAATCTTTTAATCTATTATTTCGTTTTTGTTTTCTTTTTTTTAACGTATTTTATGGAGTCACACTCTTTTGCTCCCTCAGACATTAACACACACACACACACATAAACTTGCACTCATACTTACAAGCCTTTGCAATAATACAAATAAAGTGAGTCATGGTGTAAAAAAGTAAGCGACACACACACACACATACATACGCAAGTGTCCCCGCCGTCACTGATAAGAAAGCAAAAAAGGAAAAGAAAAAAAAAACGAAAATTGTTTTATAAACAGAAAACGATCAAAATGGCAACAACAACAACAACAACAACAGTAACAATAGCAAAAACTATTGCTTGAACAACAACAACAGCACACAGTCAGTCATGCAGCAGTTGAGGAATTTTTGATAAAATTTTGAAAAAAAAAACGAAAAAAAATGCAAAAATAAATGTAAAATACAATAAAAGTCAAGAAATAAGTTTAAAAATAAACGAATAAATAATTTAAATACGATATTTAAATAATTTTTATAACGTTTGATAAAAAACAAAACAATTTTATTTGAACGATAATTTACGGGAATTTTTTTGTATTTTAAATGGTGGCCGATTGAATGGAAATGAAACGTGGGAGTAACAGTATTAGCAGTGTTGTCAACTCGGTGCTTTTATTTTTGGATGTTGGACGATCAACATCTATACGTCGACGCAATGCAATATTTGACGGAGGGTCGTTTTCCTGGCATTCGTAAGAACTTGGTGAATATTACCCCAGGAGCTGATGATAAACGACCATGGACAACGGCGTGTGTTTGCTAAATGGGCTCTAAAGTCATATCATCTTCAGCAGTGAGATCCACTTGTTGGATGAAAGGGAACGTTTAAGATTGTTCAATTTGGGACGATATCAATCCACATGAGATCCAAGAGTGTCCAATGTATACCGAAAAGGTCACTGTTTGGATTGTATTTTGGACTAGCGGCGTCGTCAGTCCATAATTCTTTGAGAAGGACGTTGGCCACACTATACCACTATAGGTCGATGATTACCAATTTCTTGTGGCCTGAACTGGATTACTTGGGCGCCAACAACAGGTTTCAACAGGACTGCACTGGATGTGCTGCGCTAGCAATTGGAAGACATAGAAACTAGCCACCTACAGCTGTGTTCAAAATAATAGGAGTGCTACCATGTAATATTTTCAAAGTTAAAATTTTTTATTCTACCAATTTGCAAAACATGATATATTTTAATGGTAGTTACAACGATATGTAAGAAATAAAATACAAAAAATAATCTCGTAATAATTTTAATATTTACGATGAAATTGATTCATTTCTTTGTTTGCCCCTGAATTCAGTTGATCAAAAAAATAGGAGTGTGAGTGTCCTTTTAAAAATAAAAATATAACAACACATAATTTAAAGAAAAAAGTGAAAAATAAATACGAAAAAATTTAGTTAAAACTTTTTCTACAGTGATTCACATAAATTTTTGTAACAGTGGGACGAGAAAAGCACTGTCCTGAAGAAAAGAGAAAACTAATTAAAAATCTTCGAAGAAAAAGGCAAAACTTCTAAAGAAACTAAAGAAATCTTAAGTTAATCCGATCAAATGATCACAAATACGTTAAAATATAAAAAAAAGCCCGAAACGCGTGGGCGCAAGGCCAAAACATCTACTGTCGATGACCGCCGAATTGTGCGATACAGCCAAATAAATCCTTCAGCGTCTTCAAATAAAATTCAAAAGGATCTGAATCTTGCCGTATGTGTCCCTACTATTCGTAGGCGTCTGATGGCCAACAATTTATTCGCAAGAAGTTCACAAAAGGTGCCATTGTTGACATATAAAACAGGCAGCAGCACGCTTAAAGTTTGCCCAAGAACATATCAAATATCCGAAAGAGAAATGGAGAACTTATTGTGGACCGACGAAAGCAAAATTGTTTTATTTGGTGGCACTGGGTCTAGACAGCATGTTAGACGTCCGCCCAACACCAAATATAAAGCTCAGTATACACAAAAGACAGTTAAACCTGGCGGAGCAAAACTAATGATATGGGGAAGCTTTTCATATAATGGTTTAGGCCCAATACATCGAATTAGAGACATAATGGATAGGAACGTCTACGTTAGCATTTTGAGAGAAGTGATGTTACCAGATTCCACACCTCTAAAATGGATATTCCAACAAGACAATGACCCGAAACACACCAGTAAATTAGCAAATGAGTGGTTTCGGGTTAATGGGGTAAAGGTTATGGCGCGGCCAGCTCAGTCTCCTGACCTTAATCCCATAGGACATCTATGAGGGATGTTAAAAAATATGTTGCCGAGAGAAAACCGTCAAACGCAACTGGGTTGTGGTCTGCAGTGCAAGATGGGTGGAATGAAATTCCACTAAAACAATGTCAGGATTTAGTTGACTCCATGCCTCGTAGATGTGCTGCTGTAATAAAAAGTAAAGGCTAATCTACCAAATACTAATCGTATTTAAAGTTTCTGATTATAGTCATAAGCATTTTTAACTTTTTTAATAGTAAACTTTTATGAAAACTGAAATACTCCTATTATTTTGAACAGCACTTTTTAAGATATTTTTTTTAAACTTCCTGTTACTTACTTGTTGAAAGCTTTATTCAATTAATGAATAACTTAAATAATTTAGTATTGAATCAACATTACATTACACAAAAAAATTGAATTAAACCATGTTTTTTATTTGTTAAAATTTAAGCTTTTGTTTTTCAATGGGCTCACTCCTATTTTTATGAACACAACTGTATATCGTGCTATTTGACACCACCGGAGTATTTTTTGTGGGATTTTTTCAAGTGGCTAATGCATGCGAATACGCTACAAGCTATAGCGGTCCTCAAAGCCAACATCAGTGGCATGATTTGTGCCTCAGAGCCATGGAGAATTTGAACGATGTTATTTTCCTAGTAAAGAATTTCGTTGATATTTCACACGCACTCTTTTATTGAATTTGAAAGATAAGAAGCGTATACTGATACTATCTAATTAGTGGAGAGTCGTGATCAACTCTCTATAATTTCAATGATCTGTGATATCAAAACAGTGAAAACCCCTCTCATTATTGAAGTAGGAGCACTAGATTTTAATGGATCTTGATTATAAATTTTGATCAACTTCCCGATGAAAGTCTGCTGTCGAGGGAATACTGAATTACGGACTCTATCGTTTAGTATCATTCATGAATATTATGGAGGTAGATATGGCAATGGATGCTGTAAACCTCTTGTCTGAAACTAAATGGCTGATCTCTTCTTTAGTGTATTAGAATAAAGCAAAGTACAGAGAACGGAAAATCGAAACACCGTCTGACAATCAGGCCGCCAACCGAGCACTAAGCTCCTATGAGATCGCTCTAGTTTAATGCGAGACACTATCTAGACAAGTTTAATCAACTGGGCTAAACAAATAAAGTCGACCTTTGTTGATCCCATGTAAAAATTCATGTTGGAATTCAGAGCAATGCGCAAGAGGCGAGCTCACATACAGAAAAAGGGAATAGAGAGAGAGAGAGAGAGAGAGAGGGGCGGACAAGTCAAAGGGAATGAAGACAATCGAAACTTTTTTTTACGGTAATTATTGTGGGTGGAGATTTGAATCATTATAGCCTTTTAGTCAGAATTATCTTACAATTAATACAACAAGGAAAAGTGGTGCAACTCACCTTTATTTAATGGCTTAGGATTCAGTTGTTTACGACGTGACATCATTGTTACAGCTGAAGTGTTGAGCATAAAAAATCCACAAGCGGCAGCGTTGGGTTAAAAACAAAACGGTTACAGTTTAGATAACGGTATTAAACACTAAAACACTACATTCAAAACCAAAAAAGTATTATAAACTAGTAAAGCATTAAAAAAGCACACACACACACACGCAGGCACACGCGGTTATAAACACTAACACAAAAGCTTATAAGCGTTTGTAATTTAAAACAAAAATTTGTTTGATAAACTGAGATTTTTAAAAAAAAATTTTTTTCTTTTAAAATGAATTTTATTTTAAAATTTTTAAATTTATTTTCAGCATTTTTTTATGTATTAATCTTTAATAAGAATGATAATCTTGATTTGATTATTTTTAATTTTTTTAAACGCAAAAATACAACAAAATAATGGCAGCGAGAAAATGAGGCCGCTTTTTTTTATTAACTTTGCACACAAACACGTTTGTTTTAAAAAATTTTTTATTATTATTTTTTTATTCAAATAATATTTATTATTTATTGTTGTTGTCGTTGTTGTTATTATTATTATTGTTAAATATTATAGGCCAAGTTAAGTATTGATAATTAATAAACACGATCAAACGTAAAACTTGCAAACACATGGAGGATGAAAAACGTTTTTTATTTTCTTTCTTCTTGTTGTTTGTGTTCGTTCTTAGTTTTTATTGCGAAATTTGAGAACATAAACAAGACGTCTAAACAACACGGCGAAATACTCACTACTAAAAATGGTTTGTTAAATGCATGATGAACATTTAACGAATTGAAATCAGCAGCAACAACAGCAGCAATACGAATAAAACGAAGAATAATACAAAGAAAAAGCAACACCAATCGCAATAACTGCAACAACAATATGTTAAAAAAAAAAAGAAAACAAAAAGAAAATGAACATTAACATTAAAGCAACTACAACAAAAGACAACAACAATAGCAGCAAGTGTCCAAACACAGAAGAAAACAAATTGAATTGAACTTAAACTGCAATCGTAACGAATTGAATTAAACAATTCGCGTTTACTTATGCTTAAGCCACCACACCACGCTCTACACCCCACCACCACCACCACCACCACCACAACACATCATAGCATTACTCTCCAATTACAAACAATTGTAACAAGCCACGAGAACACAATGTGCCAGGCAAACAATGCAAACAAAACATTAACAAAACAGCGCCAAAAATTTTTATACTCCCAAACAAAACACAATCACAATCAAATAAACCACCACACGACATATACTCATACACTATTGCTCGCTCGCTTACTTGCAAAAATGACAACAACAATAAAATTTACGTGAACAAAACAAAAAAACGTAAATAAATCGTGCATGTGTACTCTTATCAAGAGAGTGAGAGCAAAATTTTAAAAGAGAGTATGAGAACAAGAGAAATGCTTTTTAATACCGGAACCGGATTTAACTATATTTGTTTTTGTTTTCTTTTTCGGTCTCCACACTCTTTTTACCTTAAAGGCCAACACATGACAACAACAAAGAGTGTGTTATTCAATGTAAGCAAGAAAATAAAAATACAACCAAGCAACACATGATTTATTAGAGAAAATAAGAGAGGGAGTATAAAAACACGGTAGTTTTTCTTAAACCCCAAAAATAATAAGAGAAGCCAAGCAACAGTGTTAACAGATCGGTTAAATAGATAAAATTGGGAATTTAAAATCGACCAGAGGGGAAAAAGAAAGCATTTAAGGGTACATTTTTACATTTTTGTACATTTTTTTTTATCAATATCCAGCAAGAAACACTTGAGTGCTTAAGAAATGCTAGACAAAAGGCTTAGAGCAAACACTATAGCAATACCATTAAAACGGAGCGGAGCTAGTACGAACCTAGGAGATATAAATATTTCATTCTTGTTTTCCAATTTCAAAATCAAGTGGCTTGAGCCTGTCTTTAAATAATCCAATCAGTGTGCTGCCTGGCTTTCCTAAAACGCATAACATGTACAACGAATATCATTATAAGATCAGGCAGTACCACCTTTTGGGAAAAAGTAGGAACCAATGTGCAAACATCTTCACTACCACATTGAATACAGAGGACTGTACTGGGGAAGTTTGTGCAAGATATAGGCTTCCTATAGAAAGTATGGTTGGTACTGATGGCTTGTGACTGTATGCTAATAGGCATGGTTGCTCTTTTCACCACCAATTTACCTACCTACATATTAACAAGGATTTGAGGAGACTGGAGGCGTTAAAAATAGCAATAGATGCACTGCTAAAAATATCGCTTTTTACCGTGTATTTAGGCGCTATGTCTGTATGATAACTAACTAGTTTCAAGACGAATCAATGAGTCACATGAGAAACTTCCAGAAAAAGTAATCTATCGTTTTACCGAGATAATTTTGCCACCAAGATTATGAGATTTTACACCATAAGTAATCAAAGAATACATCAAAAGAATCAATTTCTGCAGCCAATCTGAAGCGGTCATCTAAATGACATTTTCTTTCCTACAGTACCGTGTCAAGATATAGAAAGAAAGAAAAATTTCGTTGCAACCATACCTTTATATGTGTTTCACTTAACTTTTGCTTCTGAAAGCGGAAAATTTATTCTTGAATTATTGCAACCCATTACCTGCTTTGGATAAACATGATTAATGGCACTCAAATAAATAATGAAAAAGAGGGGAGTGGAGATGCTTTATGACAGCTCTCGATCGGTAAAAAAAAACCAAAGGGAACAGAACCAAAGAAACTGGAACTAGACATATTAGAATAGATATTGCTATAAATCTTACCCAGAAGACTTTTGGTTGTAAGACAAGCTGAAGATCATCATACTAAATACTTGCTAATAAAAAATATAATGAATTAAATTATTTCTTGCACTTTAATATCTATTTTTAAAAAATATCCAGTGCTAAACGCATTAAAAATTGTATTAGAAATTCCCAAAAACAATTCCCGCAAAGCAATTTAATTCGTGCTTAGCAACCCATACAAAAATGCTCCCACACAAAATAAAAGCAAACAAAACAAATGAGAGAAAAAATAAAAGCAGAGAGCAGGAAATAATTTATACGAACGCTCTCATTGGACTCTCGCTTTTCGACTATCTTTCTTAACACTTTAGTTTTGTTGTTACTACTGATAAGAATCAAAACAAAAAACACAATTACAACACATACCTACATACGTACGTACCTACGTACTACACTCTATGCAAATAATTATTAGAATAACAACAATGGCTGCAATAATAGTTACAACGACAACAACAACAATAACATTACCACGGAAAACTAATTGTTTGATTGTGATTTGAAGATAAGCGTCGTGTAACACAACAATTTATAGATTTTTTTGCACTTTTTTTTCTTTATTTACCATTATTTTAACACTCTCACTCTCTTTCCAACACACACTTAAAATTACTGATATTTCTCTTTGTAATCAATGCAATTCCAATAAGAAATAAATGCAATGACTTCTGTTGTTTTTTGAAACACTTTTTGCAAATTCTTATCACTACCGTACGCTACGAAATGCCGTTTGACTGATTTGTATATGCGGTGTGAGCTAAAAAAATGTCAGATGTTTCGTGGTTAAATGTCAATAACGACTGCTTGCAAGTAAAAGCTGATGATTATGAAATGTTTTATGGACTATATAAGGTTTGTGGCTAAGATAACATGTGTTGTATGGGAAATTATTTATGTTTTAAAGATTTTGATTACATTTTTGGTGGCCAAAATGTCCCTTGTAATTTATGGTGTGAGTGTGTTGTTTGTTGGTGGCGGGGTTTCGTTCGTTTTTGTTTGCGTGCATTGGATGCGAGTGAAGGACTAGTTCGTGTGGTAATTGTTACGTGTGAATGTTGTTAGTTACTTGCTACTTTACATATGCCCGACGGGCGGCCTGTTCAACCTTAACAAAGAAAAATATATTTGTTGTCGCTGTTATCAGTTTCTGATGATGTATGTTTCTCCGGTGTGGTGATTAGAAATATAATTAACCACTATGCCGTTAATTAAGCAATGCATGGCATTACCGACATGTCTGTACTAACATTATGCCATTTGTTGTCAGATGTTTTGTGACTAAATGTCGATAACGTCAGTTTGCAAGTAAAAGCTGATGGTCGTGAAATGTTTCTGTGAACCACATGAGGTTTGTGGCTAAATTAGCACGTGTTGTATAGGAAAATATGCAATATATGCATATGTTGTGAATATTTTTAGGCAAAAATAATAACATCAGACAAATTGAAGCGAATTGTTATTAAATTATAATCTAAATAACCTTTGCGGCGAATTTTAAATAACTGAACTGATTTTAAGTGTTTTTCTAAAGCCAGGCCTTCAATGTATTGGAAAATTTGTTTTTCATGATTTTCACTAACTTACGAAAGACAACCAAATATTTTTTAGACCAATTAACCTCACATTATTCGCGTTGAAAACGCATCGACTTCAAACAACTACATTAGACGCGGGGTATGACAAAGAAGTGCTGCTGAATCCTAAGCTACAAGATTTTTGGTTTTGCAGCTATAAAAGATTTAGTGGAAGCCATTTAAGAGTCTCTGGACTTCAAAAAGGTGACAATTTGCATTTTTCTAGATAGCAATAGATGGACAATAATCGCCATAATTTCATAAATTAGAGGTTTAGTCCCTATGGCATCTGGCTGGATAGCAACCAGATGGTTAACAGGGGAACTGTATATGCGATCTGCGGGCATAAGATGAACAGCACAATCAGAAGTTGTCCGCAAGGTGGCATTCTAACACCTCTAATGTAGAGCTTAGTTGTAAATGGAATCTTGATAAAATTGTATGAGGCAGGGCAAGGCGGACGTCATTATTCTAATGGCAAGGACAAGTTTGGCAAGAGACGCCTACTATGCTAAAATTAACCCGAGCATGGACGCAGTAGCACCGTTTTATAAAGAAAAGGAAACTGCCTCAATGGAACAATATTTGACTCTTTTCTTATAAGCTATGTCGGAAAATGAATGGCCATTCTGTGTGACATTTAGGCCGCTATCCAAACCCAAAACTTCTATAAGAGAGTAATAAGGGACTGTCTGGGAAACGATAGTGGACATTCTTGTTCCACTCTAGTGATGGTAGGAAGTCGTCGTAGTCTAGTAGGAAGTGTGTTGGTTTATTAGACGAAATTCCGTGGTTCAACCCCCAGATCAGACATATTAAACGAAATGATACGGTCCTGCCCCAAAAACTCTGGGGATAAAAAATTGCTCAAATTTGTCGTTCGGCGACGACTTTAAGCTGTTGGATAACAGTCATGGATAACAGTTACACTCACAATATGGGTTGTATTAAAATCTAGGTTGTAAAGAGTGTAATAACAAACTAAGTGATATGAGGATGAGATTTCCTTTTCGGATGCTGAGTTTTTTATGTAGTGAAGAACGTCTCTCTATGAGAAACTAGGTCGTAATCCTCACTTATGAAGAACGTCTCTCTATCTCTCTATCTTTACACATAGTTGTACGTCTAATGTTACTGTCTACGTTGGATTTTAGTAAAAACTAATAAAACTATTAAAAATAGTTTTAAAAACGCTATTTTAAGCATAACGAACAAAAAAAAATTCGAAATAAAATATTTCAAATCCGCCACCATAATAAAAATAAAACAATTCCATATAAAAAAGAGAAGAAGAAGAAAAATTGCAATTTAAATTGTAAAAAAGGTGCAGGAAATAATGTTATTTCCGTTAAATGTCAGCCATTTGTTTTTTTTTTCTTTTTTTCGCAAAATCTATGACTAAATAATGCAAACAAGCGTAATGACTGTGTGACTGTTAATTTAAAATATAAAAAATCCCACGAGCAAAACCAAAAAAAATATATCCCCCAAAAAGCAAATAAAAAACAATCAAAAGGACCATCACCACCGTATAACAACACAAACCGTAGCGCATATGAGGCAGCACACAAGACACACTAGCAAGAGTCACACAAAGAAGTGTGGGAAAAAATGTAATGGCCACAGGAATTAGTTGTTGAAACAAAAGTACCGTTAATACCGAAAAGGAAAAGAGAAAAACGAAATATGAAAAGGAATTAAAAAACGTTTTTAATAATAAATTATTTTAAATACAGTGTGTCGCCATTAATAAAAAAAAATAAGAAATAAAACGAAATAAAAAGTTTTGGGTGGATTTATTCATTCACCCAGTGATTCAACACAGCTGCTGTAAGCATAAAATAGAAAAAAAAGGATTTTGTTTTTGGTAATGATTGTTTGGTTTTGTTTTAAAAAATAGTTTAATTTCCGTTTTGCCTATTTTTTTTGCTAAAACATTTAAAATAATAAATAATTTATATTCGCGGGCTATTTTTTAAAGTGTTTTATTACGATAAAATGCCTGTTTTACTGCATAATATACAGTGTGGAAAGAAATAAATGCAACATTTTTTTTTGTTTTTTCCTCAATAATTTGGCTATTTTTTTATCAAGAAGATGGCTGTGGTAAATGAGAACACTGGAGACTCCCGAATAAAGAGTTAAGTTGGTGCAAGAGTTTACTGTAAGCCATTGAGCAGTGAAAGTGTTCGCAATAGAAGAAAATGAAGTGATAGCGACAAGATTAATGTCAAATATTCTTTGTTGACAACTGAATAGCCACACAAACCCTCATATTTATTGAGTCAGGTTTGTAGCTGATAATTAATTGGTACTAACAACCCTTTTAGTCAGGATTACAACCTAGTTTCTCACACCACCTATGTTGTGTGTGCTAATTTTATCCATGATGAGTGGTGGAAGCTACAGTTTATCGTTGACGTTGAACAACAGATTTGAGAAACTTTTCGTGGAAATTTTATTTATTGTTCCATCAGAGTTTCTGCAGGCAACTGCAGAAATGAAGCCGTCGAAAGAAATAATTTCATATTTCGTTTTGTTCGAAGTGTTTGAGTTGGAGTTTAAACCACGGGCTTTCGTCTAATAAAAAACAACACACTACCTACTAGACTATGGCGACTTCTGGCACACTTCTGGTCCCACTAAATACAGAGCATTTCCTCGACTTCACGGATATTATGCTTGTGTACTGAGTTGCACATGTCGTCTCTATTGCTTCAGAATTTCCATCGTCGTCAATCCACAAAGTTTTTCTTTAGTAAAGTAAAGCTGTAACTCATGGCGTTGGAATGAACCTTGTTGCAACAAGTTTCATGGATTAATGCCATCATCTTTGAACTGATTTGGCTGCCCTAAGAACTTCTGCAGTTAGAATTAGAAAAGTTTTATAAAAAACCAACTTAAACTTGGTTTTCAATGCAAAGAAAATCTTTAAAATTGTCGTTAACCACCAAGTTTTATACAAAATTTGCAACAAAATGCTGTAAAAACAAAAAAAGGGAAAAAATCTTATATGAGTCAGTCAGTAGGATTATATCAAACAGGGTGTGCATCACCAAACAAATTCTTCACACTACATTCTGTTTATTGTCTTCAAAAAATCTATCAACAAGTATATAATTTCTTAAATTGTGTCTACAATTTGTCTGTGATTAACTGGAAATGTCATCCTTTTTCTCTCTCTCTCTCCATCTGTATATTTTAGTCTGAGTACACAGTACAATGACATCCCACTCAATCGTAAAAAGTTACAAAAGCACAAGGTAAACATGTTGGACGCAATTAATACCCACACACACATATTTGTTTTCATAACAATAAACATAATAATGAAGGCAATGATAATGAACATCATTAATAATAAATGATCATAATGTTGTGTTGAAAAAAATATGTCCAGTTTTTATAAAATTTTCATTATGGACTTATATACGTTAATTTTTTGTTGTTGTTTTTGTTGTCAATTTTTAATCTCATTTTTGTGAAATTTATCCAGTATGATCCAGTTTAAATGGTGGATATTCATTTACAAAGTTGTAAAAAGTGTTTTTAACCCTTAAAAGGTTGTACACATAAACTTGGTACTTTATTGTATGAGTGCCTCAGAGCCTCAAAAGAATCAGTTCAAAATGTAAAGTTAAGTATGCTTACTTACATAGCAATCAGTTTTTTAGATTTTGGTCTGTCTAGGCACTTCCTTCAGGTGCGTATGATTGACATTTTCCCTTAAAAGTTGGTCATACCAATTGATGATAGGGCCTCTTGCACTTAGTACTTTCCACTCCAAGCAGACAAAGTCGTCCTTTACGCCATATCAAATACCTGTCTCACCATAACATCCTCTTATATTCCAAAAACATGTCTGAGTCAGCATAGCCGCTAAAGATTGTTAACGTCCTCAATTAAATCCATTTCGTTGATGAGCTCACGCAGCTTATTATTATTTCGAATGCGGAAGCCATTGTCAACTCACACTGAACCGAAAATCTTGCATAGAATATATATATAATACCTAAAACAACTGCATTGGTGCGTTAACAGTGTAAAAAACCTACATTCTAGAAGTTGCCAGACCCAAAACAATTCAAGGTAGTATTTTGAATTTGAACCACTATGGCGGTGATCACCTCTTCTTTAATAAATTGTTTTTCAAGCCTTATAAGGGTTAATAACTGTCAGAAGAGCAACAAGTGAAGTTTATCTGACCTGGTTATTTTAGTGGGTGGTTGCTGTACGAATAGAACAGAATATGACCGTGACGTTTCTTTCCATATGAAAAGGCAGTTAAAAAACGTCGATAAATGCGGTTGTGAAATAGACTCCAGAGTTTGAAAAAACAAAACAAAAACCTTAGTGCTGACAGTATTTAAATCTTTTGTGTCGATTTAATTAATTACCACAGTTTTCTTAAAACATTTTCTGCTAAAGTTGCGGTCGCATTCTGTTCGGCTATTAAGTGAAACAAGGCATAAACTCTTGCACACATACTCTTGCAAAAACAATAATAAACATGTAATCTAACTTCGTTTATTATTGTTTACGAATATACTCCTTAATTGTTATTGTTGTCATGATATGTTTAAATATGTTGTTATTGTCATTGGTATTGAGATACAACAGAAAATCCACTCTCCAGAGATAAAATTTCAATGTTGTACAATGCACTTGATATCGGTACACGAGTACCAAACGACGAGTATTTAACATTTACTCATAACCTACCCATACTTGTAAACCTACACACATCCACATCACGTGTAAACACTTAAATTTGATGTATTTAGTTAAAGAGGCATACAATTTCCCTCAAAACCTGTTGAATTTTGGTTTTTGTTTGTGTTTTGACTGGCTGGCTGACAGACTGTTTACATCAATTTTACACCAATTGTTTGTTTTGTTTTGGTGTTATTGTAATTTTTATTGTTGTCATTGTTGTAGTTATTGTTTATTATTGTTACTCAAAGTTCGGTGTACTTGTCTTGTTATTGTTTTTCTCTTTTTATTTATTTTTTTTTTGTTGTTGTTTATTTTTCATGCAGACATGCAAAGTTGAAGGTAAATAAACCCAAAAATAATTTCATTGCTTAACGCTAATAACAATGATGATTATTATACCTTAATTTTGTTGAAATTTACAAAATAAACAACAACACTAAATACATACATAAAAATATTGTGGAAGAAAAAGGAAAAATAAATATCAAAACAAAATAAATATATTACATGAATCAGCCAGTAGGTTTATGAACAACAGGGTGTTTACCAAAATATTTTGAAATGTAAAGAAGGCACTTGTAAACAACGTTATAAAACAGGTTTTGTTTTTGTTTTTAATGTAAATTGTAAAAACCATTAAAAATTTATTATTTAATAAAATAAAATAAAAATTTAAAAGCAAATATTCTTATGATTCTCTCCTTTTAAGGTTTTGTTGTGTTTTCTTTTTTTAAGCGAGACTGGTTTCTAAATCTTCTTATCATTTAACGGCGAATGGCCATGTCTACAGTCCATAGAATAGAATTTAAACGAATTAGCATGCAAATGGAGCAATTGCCTCTGTGTGCCTCTGTTAACGATTATTTTAAAGAGGAGTACGTGCCCAAATTAACGTTTTTAATTTTTTGGTTTAGAAAAACAAAAAAAACCGTTTTCACTTGCTTCTCCTAATAGGCAGTTTGTTTAGGAAATGAAAACAAAACTTTGTTTAAATATATAACACCTAGATATGGGTGTGTATATTCAGGCTACTAACAGTTTTAAGTACAAGGTAAAGAACTTCGATATTAAGGAAGAGTTTCTATGGATTCTTAACGTCATTTCTCTACCATTCAAATGGCTTCATTATCACTAATGTAGCTTTAAGTTAAGCCGTTAATTGGTCGGTTGTAGCAGGTTCTAGAATAATGGGGTTTAAATCTATCATTTAGAAGAAATAAAGCTTGTCTGAAGTCGCCGTGGTCTAGTAGGTAGTGTGTTGGCTTATTTGACGAAAAGCCAGGGTTCGAGCCCCAGGCCAGACATCAAAATAAAATACAAAAAGTATTTCTGCGGCGACTTCCTCCAGCAGATTTCTGGCAAAAACTATGCGAATAAAATAAAATTCCAATGAAAAGTTTCTCAAAAATCTGTCGTTCGCAGTCGACTTTAAACTGTAGGTCCCGCCACTCATGTAAAAAATGAACACACACAACATAAGTGGTGTGAGAAACTAGGTCGTAATCCTGACTGAAGGGTTGTAATGACCAATTATGTATGTATGTAAATCCTGTCTGTAAAAGTTTGTAGGAACATAATATTGGGAGTGGTGGTGTTATAGCAAGTGCTAAAGTCGCGGTAGTCTAGTTGAGTGTGTATTGGCTTAATTGTCGCGAGACCTTGAACTCTAGTTCAAATATCTAAAGCGAATATGGAAAAATATATCTTCGGCAACATATATCAATCTGCTGGCAAAAAGTAAAAAAAAAATTGCCACAAAAAGCTTCTTAAAAATCGGTCGTTTCAACTGTAAGTTCCACCTTTCATGAATAAAATTAACACAAAATAAGATAGCGTGAGAAGCTAGGTTGCAGTTCTGACTAAAGGATTGTAATTACCTATTCAGTAAGAATAATATTTGGCAATTCACACGACTTTGTATCGTGTATGTTGTATTGAATACATTTGTTTGTTTGTGAACGCTCAATGCTATGCTGTATTGTGTATCTCGTGGCATTCAAACAATTTGATAGCCCGAAACCAACACAACTTATTAAAAACATATGGAAACATATACACATTTTTTTCATTCACACAATTTGATAGCCCGAAACCAACACAACTTATTAAAAACATATGGAAACATATACACATTTTTTTCATTCACACAATTTGATAGCACGAAACCAATACAACTTATTAAAAACATATGGAAAAAATGTGTATAAGTGTATCGGATTTTTATATGAAAAATATCAACAACAATCATACACTGTTGTATGTTCTTCCAACAATACAATGAATACAACGATACAACGGCTTGTGTGAATTAACCAATTAGTTTAATAACATCTTCTACCAAAGTGAAGCTTTAAATGTTGACTTTAAAACAAATTATAGAGTTGCCAGATCTAAATATCCAGATCCAGAGTTGTTACATTTAGAACCA
The DNA here is from genome assembly GCA_958299815.1 of Sarcophaga carnaria. Classification (NCBI taxonomy): domain Eukaryota; kingdom Metazoa; phylum Arthropoda; class Insecta; order Diptera; family Sarcophagidae; genus Sarcophaga; species Sarcophaga carnaria. The sequence goes on along the minus strand of OY283152.1, from coordinate 13,508,250 downwards.
TAATTTGTAACATAACTTTGTTGATCGCTATATATTTTATTTAAATTTACGACCAAATTGAAAACAATTTAAAGCCACCTTGTACTTCCAAAAAAATATGCGCATTTAATTAATTTTTTTTTCTTTTTTGAAAAATATTTTCGCCTCCAACTGAGTCACACATAACCTCATCTACATATCCAAGTGGAGAGTTATTTTTAAACTCTCTTCTTTTCTTTAATTGTGTTAATTTTTTAAAAATATTCTCATTTTATTTTTATTTTTTTTTTAACATTTATTTAAAATATTTACATTTATAGGCTTCATTTCAATTTTGTTTACAGTTTATTTATTGTTATTTATTTATTTATTATGTTTAATCAACAGACGTTTAAATTAATTTTATTTCTTAAGTAATAACATCACTTTATTATTTTTTTTATTTTTTTATTTTTTTTTTCTGTTTATTACTGTCTCCACAATGTCCAATACAATCTATTTAAAAATAGCAAATGAAACGATAGTAAATTTAATCAAATCAAATGCGTAATTAATTAATAATCTTAATTGACCCATAGTGCTCTTTGAGACAACACCAGCTCTACACACAAAAACTAGCAATCGGCGGTAAAAACTGACTCGAAAGGAAAAAAATGTTAAAAAGACAAATGAATTGTTTTATAATATTTTGTTTTAAAGGTAAATAAATTTACATCAGAAACACTAACAACAACAAAAACAATATGTTATTAAATAAATATTGTTTTTATCTATTTTTATATTGTATTTTATTAAGTAATTTTTATTTCAATGTGGCTGAGACGAGCCTGATATTGAGTAGATACAATCAGGTGTGTGTGTCTTTGACAATGTAAAATGCTAAAGACAGTACACGATAGAATATGTACGCAATACTACTCTTGATTGCTTATAAGTTTACGAACATCATAGCAACTTCAAGTATCTCCATCGATTGAGACAGAATAGGACCAAAGAATATGGATATAAAGAATACGCATCATGTAGAAGTAAAATTTCTTATGGCGGGTCGTAACATTACGACCCGCTCTCATCAAATTAATTTCTAGATGAGAGGGAGGAAGACAGAAGGAAAATAAACACAAACAAAGAGCGTAACAATGTGTTGCTCTCATTGTACGTATGTACATGTGTATGTATTATTGTGTTTTTGATTTAGTTGTCGATCAGACTGCGACAAGGAAACATTTTTTTATTTTTATTTTTATTTTTTTAATTACCCAAAATTATTAAGCCAAAGATAGACAGCCCTACATATGTATGTTGATGAAATGAAAATAAAAATAGCGTATATTACTAACACTTTTATATGGCTGTAAATAAATAAATTCTCTCAACTTATTTTCTCTCTTACTCACAAATCCATAACCGAAGGCATGTGTTAACCTAGAGGAAAATTGTTAGTAATAATTTCAAGTCTACTTATTAACCCAATGATATGTATATGTGATCGGAAAATACAGAAAAATTGTACTGCACTAAATCCCTAATGACACCATATTTAACTTGGCAAGTATTCTTCCAAAAATCGAAATCATTTCTCATTGAATACTACTGTGATATTTCTTTGGGTGTATAATTGAAGTCTGAAGAAAGCGACATGAACCTTCTTCTTTAAAAACTGACAAGATTTTTACGCCCTTTTTAACAAACATTCTTGATGTTCGTGTCCTATGTGTGTAAAAAGCCGAAGATGTTCTTCCCCTGAGGGACATTGGTGCCGACGAAAAATAAAATAAAAAGTGAAAAACAACAAAAACGCACGATGAGAAGAACGCATTGTTACGCTCTTGGTTTCTGTAACCTTCCCTTCTATCTTTCCGCCCGCGTCATGAAATATTTTTGAAAAATATTCCAAAAAATGTTAAAATGCACATTCTTTATACTTTATTTTCTTTGATAGGACTCAATAAACAATGTTCGTCTCCACTAGACTCAGTACAACAATCCCTTGTATTGTCATATAAGGAATTGTTTCCGAGCAAGGATTAATGGCAACTCTATTATTCTAGAACCTGATACATTAGATTAATTAATGCTTATAAGAATAAGAAACGAAGTTTGGTTGTTTTTTGACTGCTCTATCCTTTTCACAGCAAAACGAATAAGAATATAAACGTATAATAACCTTTTAAATTAAGTTCCTTATAAGATTTATAAGACAGACGATGTTATCTATTTAATTGAGTAAAAAGTAGATATATGGCTGTACTTACGACAACATAACCAAATTCACGAAATTTATCTTCGTGTGCCGCCTTTATATGTATATGCCCCATAATTTAATGACGCAGTAACGGCCTTGTAAAATTAAACATCAACGCTGTAGACAAACAAAAAAAAACTGATTTTATAATATACCCGCATACAAGTCGGAAATACAAATATTTTCTATTTCAATTATACCCTACACACGAAAATTACGTTTAAAACTGGAATGGAAAATACAAACGAGAGTTTAAAGCGGAATAACCGTATTGTGTGGAATAAATACTCATTGGAATTGGAATTTAATAACAATGTGCTGCTATTTTAATAGAAAAAGAAATGAATGATGATGATAAAATAGAGTTTTACAGTTAGAGGGCAGTCCTAAACTAACCTACTCATGTTTGTTATCCCTAAGGACTTATCGGATGATAGATTCAAAAGTTATGTGGTTAGAAATCTTTGGACACCTATCGATATTCTTGAAGTCGCCGTAGTCTAGTAGGTAGTGTGTTGGCTTATTAAACGTAAAGCCAGGGTTCGAGCTCCAGGCCAGACATCAAGACAAAATACAAAAAGTATTTCTTCGGCGACTTCCTCTCAGCAGATTTCTGGCAAAAACTCTGAGAGTAAATAAAATTGCCATGAAAAAGTTTCTCAAAAAATCTGTCGTTCGGAGTCGACTTTAAACTGTAGGTACCGCCACTCACGTACGTATAAAATGAACGCACGCAACATGAGTGGTGTGAGAAGCTAGGCCGTTGTACAATGGGTCTATGCGACCTCCGGGTACTGTACTTGTCTTAATTGACAAAGTACACGTCCTCTAACCTAACCTATCGATGGTAATGTCCAAATGTGTCCAAAGTGATACAATAATTAAGTTCCTTACGGAACAATGTGCTGTTAGATCGCTGACAAAAGTCGGGGAAAATCTCATTCGGATTTCTGTATGTAGATATGAGTAGTGGTTAGAGATCATAGAACATATCGTCTATGAATGAAAATTTGATGATTCAAGTACTGAGTTTCTTACAGGCTTTAAAGCTCAGGCTTTCCTGAACTTTATAATGTGATTACGCCGACTAAGGGATGCATATGAATTCATTTCTTTTGCCTTTACAGCAATACCAGAGTTTGAGTTTGAGAATTAACCCGTCTACCTAGACTGATTACCTTAATTGGCTGTAGCCACTAAAACTATCGTTCAGCTTAGGAAACCAGGATCGATTTTAAAGCAGCCATAAAAGCAAAGCGATATTTGTATTCCCCTGATAATTAATCAAAAGTGGCTGGTAATTGTCATCGTTTACAGAATCTCTTCCGACTCTGTAGTAATGAGAGCCTTAATAGTCGTACATTTCGTGCATGCACTGTTAAAACTGGTGAGTCATTATAATTTCCAGAGTTGTAATCACAGTTATGATCAGGAAATTACCCGATATCGTACTTAGAGAGCGCACATCCTAAAAAATTTGTGTAGACCATATATGTATATGTGCAGCCCTTGCGCTTCTTCCTTTTCCCTGATTTTTGTGGAACTTGGTTAGTACAGGGACTGCGTTCACCCGTGGCATCACAACGAGCCGCTATGCGTGCTCAAGTGAGCTATGTGATAACAGAGCTACCACTCCGACCTAACCTAACCTCTATATGTATATAGATGCTCATAAATGTTGAACGATCTACAGAATTTCGATCACCGCTATATATTGACTTTGAGAAAGTTTTTCAGATATTAAATAAAAACAATATGGAGTCCTCTTACATATAAAGGGATGCCTCCCCGTTGTCTATAATATACTCTAAGTAATCGCTTAGATGTGGTAGCTGATGCCCATCGTTACTATTTAATACACTTCGTATTACTACGAGGACTCAATTGGGGTCTTAATCAATAAGTTGAGAGCCTAGAGTATACACACGATATATGACTTCTATTGTAGTATAGTCTCCATATGGTTATCCGCACAACCTAAGCTAAGAAAAGTGCAAAAAATGTTTTTGCATTGGCGTTATTGACTGGAATAAGCAACATGGCGCCGTCAATTGTGCATTGAAGTCAAACGTACTTGATCTAAGCTGACAATAAATTATAAGAATGATGGCATCGAATGGAATGAATTCCGTGTAAACCTTTGTTAGCAATACAAACACCTACGTGTAGGGTATTACATCGATCGACGTAAACCGTCTGTAGAAACATTTGTTTTGGTTTGTCTTTTTGTTTGTTTACGAATTTGTTTATATTCCTTATGCTCTATATGTACACACATACAGACTGACATACATATGAATATTTCTTAATAAACAATATTTTGTTTTCTCTTTGTTTATTTATTTGTTTGGCATTTCTGTGGTGTGGACATTGATCTTTTTTTTTTTTTGTATTTTGTTTTTCAATGAGGGCCGGTGGTGGTTCGGGTATCACGCTTGCGGTAAGTGGAAATTAAATGTTTTATTAAGCAAGAACGTTTAGTTTGTTAAACTATTTCAATTCTATTTTGAATTCTTTAAACATTTATTGAGAAATTCTATAGAAAAGATATGTTTTTGTGTTTGTTTGTTTTTTTATTTCATTTTTATTTGTTTGGGAAGGAAATTAAATTTTCAGGGTTAAATTGCTTAAGCACAGGGACAAAAACATATTTCGTGATAATTTACGCACTCAATTTAGTAAAGGCCTACAGATAATAATAAATAATAAAAATAAAATAATAGTAATAAAAATGTTTTAAATTTAAAAAAAAAAAAAAAAAAATATATCGCATTATAAATGTAAACATTGAATGAGGTACAGTGATTTCAGAACTCAAACTTTGTTTATTTAAATATTTACGCAGAGGATTTGGGAATATTTAAGAGAAGAATAAAACTCGTCTGCTAGTGAACAATTTCTCGGAATACGCAGAATACTGGGCAATTATCTATTTGTATATTATAGGCCATCACAACGCTTTTAGTCCGGATATAACCTAGCCTATCCACTACCCGTGTTGTGTGTGTTAATTTTATCCATAAGTGGCAGGGCCTACAGTTTAATGTCGACTCCGAACTACAAGTTTAAAAAGCCTTTTCATGGCAATTATTCTCTAAACTTTTGCCGGAACACTGCGAAGAGGTTACGCCGAAAAATTCCTGACGACATTTATCACTACGCCAAACAAATCAAGCATCTGAAATTAATGCATTTATAGACCGATAGTAGTGTAATTACTGGAAACGTAATGCCCTTGCTAGATTGCGTTCTCTCTTGATTGATAATGTATTAAGTAGGTCGTAGTCCATTTGCACCTATCTGCGACCCCTTTTGACCCACAGGGTGATGGATTCGGAGGTGAGAGAAAGAGCAGAGGTACTAGGTGGGTGAATAGATTGGGGGATGTTATGTGGCTTTGCTCATCTATTGCCTAGGATGGAAATTTCTCGCAGCTGGAAATTTCTCGCATTGGGTTTCTAATAGGACATTCTGTTGTGAGACTGATTAATATCTGGTATAGATCTTGGCCGGATTTTTCAATTCTTTTACTCACTTTTGTTTCCTTTTTCTAGGACAAACACAAAGATACCCATGTCCGACGGGTATTTTTGTACTTGCCTTTATGGATACACAAGTTCTCAAATCTGCTTCGCGCTACGCCCAAAAAGTATTTCTTCGTTTAATTTTCTAGAGAATATACGCTAAAGATGAAGTCTTTATAGGCAAAATACTATGTAGCCTTTAAAAAGGAATGGGAATTCGGAATATAGTTTTGAAGTATCCAAAAAGATGTTTTCCTGTGAACTTACATTAGACGTTAAGTTCATAAAGTCCCAGGACTGGACCTAAACTTATACCAGAGTTAAGTGCTTTACATACATTAGTGCGAACTAACCATCATTGGGCTGTGCTCCATATAATAGAGAGACGGCGTTTGTTTTTGAATTAATCGGCATATTCCCAGGGAAATGAGTACCAATACAAAAAAAAACTATTTTTCGAAAACAAAAGGCTTTGGAAATTTTTAAAGTAGCAACTATTCTCTCATCAAATCATTGGATTGACTGATTCTACTTGATTTCCACCACCCTTGTCTTATTATCCTGAAAGAAAAATCTTAAAAATGGTAAATCATAGTAGGTAGGGCTCAGTGAACTAAAAATCTCGGCACTACAGCCAATACAACAATTTACGACTTTTTCTGGACAACGTCAGGTGGCAATCCTAGCATTCTAGAACTTGTTCTACTAAACAAATTACCTATGAAACAGACTTATTGAATAGATCTGAAACAAAGCAAAGAAATAATGATATGAGGGAGATGCTTTGTGTGCGACTCATATCCTTTTGAGCATTAAAAGGGTACCCCAAAAGGTGGCTGTCGTATACATTTTTAATTTATATTATAAACAGATATCCTCACTTGTAAAGATTTTTGATTTTCAATATGCAACACCTGCAAGTGTTTTAGCCAATTAGAAAATTTTTTCTTGTTTCTATGTCGTATTGCAATATTATTGTGCACATAAATTTTTTTTTTTTTTTTTTTTTTAATAATTTTCCTCAAGTATTTATCTAGAAGATGCAAGAGAGAAAAAACTATTTTAAATGGCCCTGATGTAAAAATAACACATATTCGTTATTATATAGCTTTTACAAGTCCAAAGTCTAAATAATGGATAGGCGCCTTCGCAACACAATTCAGATAAATTTTTGTGGGCGTTTTTTTCCTTTCCGTTCTTTGTTTCATTTTTTTTTTTCTCTTTTACACGATAAGTAAGCATTCAATTGAAAGCAAAAATATATTACAGGGGAATACGAAGACACAACTTTTCTGAATATTTTTGTAATCACAACCAAGAAGATGAAAATATTGGGTTTCGTACGGCTACATAACATCCTATACTTTAATGTCAAATAGATAACGGAGGATTTTGTTATAGTAAACAGAAATAAGAGAAATTAATTGCTCAATGAATTCACCTCATAAGTCCGGGCCTTTTTAAAACCACCTGTCAACCAAGCACAATCCTTCAGGTCATCATAATTTAAAAGATTGCAGCACATACATCGAATATTATCATTGCTTTACAAATATTGTTCTTGTTGTCAAGACTAAATCGCAGCAATAATAAGAACTAAAAAGAAAAAGATTTATGTTTTTATTTGTTTAATTTATTTTCATAAAAATAACACAACAACAATACAATCAAATCACAAATGACATCATTTCAAAGTTCAAATTGACTACAAAGAAAAAACGTAGAAGAAAAAGAAGAAGAAGTAGCACAACAAAGTAATTTTGTATCCAAGTGCTGCCAAGCTGCCTCTCTCTTACTTAAGATTAAATTTTATTCTTTTATTTTTTTATTTTTTTATATGGGGAGTCTTTTGTTTACAAAAACATTACATATCATTTAAAAACAGTTACTTTTAGTAACACGAAACAATTTTATAAAATAATTCGTAATAATTTGATTCCAGAGTGCCACGCCTCTTCACCATTTATTTTTTTTAACCTTTAAGAAACATCATCCAACCCTATTTGTTATTTCTCTGCTTTGCTCCAGTTAAGCAGTCGATGTAGTCTAATAGGCAGTGTGTTGGCATATTAGAATCGAGCCCATGCTTCAAACCCCAGCTCAAACATCCCAAAACAAACGAAAAGTGAAAAATATATCTTTTGGGTGCCCTGGTAGTCTAGTGGGTAGTGTGCTAGACTATTGGTGAGAGGGTCGTGGGTTCGATTCCCACCAGAGACTCTGGTCTGTGACACTACACCGAGCATATGGTCTAAGTTACTCAGCTCATATATAATTAAAATATTTGTAATTGTATTCTAATTAATTAATAAAAAATAAAATATCTTAGGTGGCTTCCTCTCAGCACTCTTCTGGCAAAAACTCGGAGAGTAAATAAAATCTAGGGTACGCACTCAATTGTACACTGTAGATCCCTCCACTCATGAGTAAAATTAACACACACAATATGGGTAGTATGAGAAGCTAGGTTGTAATCCTGACTAAAGGCTAGTAATGACCAATTAAGTAAGTTAAGCAGGTGAATGGCTTACTGTAGCAGGTTCTAGGATAACAGAGTTACCATTTAGCTTTGTTTCTAGGCAATTACATTAGTTTTTAATGTTGGGCGAAATGCTGAAGAATTTTCATCATTTAGTCTTATTATTTATCTAGATGTTGCGCTTCCAAGCCTGCGTTAATCGTTTTATACAGAAGTTAAAGTCCCTTTGGCGTCAAAGGGCTTGTTTGATTATATTGAGCAGATGAAAACCTCTTATTGTCCCAATTTTCATATTTCTCGGATTTGAACTTGAATTGTTTATAGTCAAGCACTTTAACCTCTATAACACATCGCTTCCACTACAATTGGCAATAGTTTTTAATAAAGGGTGTTTTTTATGGAGGTATAGAACTTTAAGTTGCAATAAAACAACGATGGATTATTCGATTGACATGAATTTTACTTATCCGAAAGATAATCTTGTGGCATTACATTTTAAATATGATTTCTGGCATATGACCGCCACGGCTGGCGCGGATGTAGTCCAATCTGGACGTCCAATTTTCGATGACTTTTTCCAACATTTGTGGCCGTATATCGGCAATAATACAGCGAATGTTGTCTTCCAAATGGTCAAGCGTTTGTGGCTTTACCGCATAGACCAATGACTTTACATAGCCCCACAGAAAGTAGTCTAGCGGTGTTAAATCACAAGATCTTGGAGGCCAATTCACAGGTCCAAAACGTGAAATTAGGCGGTCACCAAACGTGTCTTTCTATAAATCTATTGTGGCACGAGCTGTGTGACATGTTGCGCCGTCTTGTTGAAACCACATCTCCTGGACATCATGGTTATCCAATTCAGGAATGAAAAAGTTAGTAATCATGGCTCTATACCGATCACCATTGACTGTAACGTTCTGGCCACCATCGTTTTTGAAAAAGTACGGACCAATGATTCCACCAGCTCATAAAGCGCACCAAACAGTCAGTTTTTCTGGGTGTAACGGTGTTTCCACATACACATGAGGATTACCTTCACTTCAAATGCGGCAGTTTTGTTTGTTGACGTAGCCATTCAACCAGAAGTGCGCTTCATCGCTAAACAAAATTCGCTTATGAAAATCGGGAACAACGGTAATCTCGTTTTGGGCCCATTCGACGAATCTACGCCTTACTTGATGATCGTTTGGCTTCAAATCTTGCACGAGTTGGATTTTGTAAGCACGCAAACCAAGATCCTTCCGCAAAATCTTCCATAGAGTGGATGGACACAGATCCACAGATCCTGTGCTCGATGTCGGATGGACTCATTCGGGTCTTCCTCAATGCTACGCTCTACAGCAGCAATAGCTTCTTCTGTACGCACCGTACAGCGTCTCTGGGGATGCGAGTTACCAATAAGAGTAAACGTGGTGCGAAAACGTTCCACGGTTAATCGAATTAACTGCTCTGATGGACGATTTTGTCGGCGATAAAATGAACGTATTGCGCGATACGTTTTCCGCACAGAACCATTATTTTCGAAATAAAATTGCACGATTTGCAAGCGTTGTTCAGGCGTGAGTCTATTCATGATGAATTGCCAAACCGAACTGAGAATAAATTACTTGACAGCTGTTAAATCGGTCGCCATCTTGAAAAGTAATGCCAACTTAAAGTTCTATACCTCTATAAAAAACACCCTTTACTATCGTTAATACGTAGAAAGTGTAGGCTTTCGCGGTCACATCGGTTTACTGTAACATCCCGGGTAATTGTGTAGTTGATGTCCTGTCTTTAATTGATATACTACCATCGTATATCAATCCACACTTCACATATGTGCCTCTTTGAAATTTACCATAAGGTAAAGGTGTTCGTTAATTACTATCAAAGCCGGCACTGGTGAAGAATTCTACCATCCTACAATCCTGGATAGAAAGCCTAACTGGAATCGTAGTAAAATCTCATTCGCTTAACTGCTAATGGCTCTACAGAGGTTACAAACCTGTTGAGGAGAAAGTAAATATTGCTTGCTTCATGTGAACAAAAAGGTTAACTCATCATCCTTTCTCGAATGTTTAAAGCATCAGTCATTGCTTGATAACAGATCATTTATTAGGCTCATCAAACTTTCAAAGAGTACAGCGACCATCTAAGCTATTGTACTGGCCTCAACTATGCCCTATAATATCCCAGCTTATCCTGTTGCCCTCACAAAGTTCATAACGTTGTTGTAGGCGCCTAGTAGTTGGTTCGCACTCAAATTTTTTATTTTGATATATTTTAACACAACGTAGCTTCCAAGTATGTATTCTCATAATTCAATTTCATCATCACTGGGTCTATATATAGGGCTTGAGACGTTAGCTACCCTGTACATCGCCTAGTCAAAAGATCAGTTATCATCTTCAGGCTACTGCTAGATAGTCTAACGCATGACTAAAATCTCATCTTGTCCTTAAGCCATTGGGTTTAAGAAGAGGTTTCGCCTCTCTCCATCTGTTCGTAATCAGGCAAATATAATTCAACTGTTAAGTTCTAGGAGGACGTTAGAAAGGTGGTATCATGTGGATTAATCATTGGGGCAATTCACACGACTTTGTATCGTGTATGTTGTATTGAATACATTTGTTTGTTTGTGAACGCTCAATGCTATGCTGTATTGTGTATCTCGTGGCATCCAAACAATTTGATAGCCCGAAACCAACACAACTTTTTAAAAACATATGAAAACATACACATTTTTTCATTCACATAATTTGATAGCACGAAACCAATACAACTTTTAAAAGCATATGGAAAAAATGTGTATATGTGTATCGGATTTTTATATGAAAAATATCAACGACAATCATACACTGTTGTATGTTCTTCCAACAATACAATGAATACAACGATACAACGGCTTGTGTGAATTGACCAATGGCTACAGTTTAAGAATGGCCTTCACAATATTGGTTTCAATCTCTAATCGATTTTCTAAGAATTAAAAGACACTGAAATGTCAGTGTGACTTGACTCCTACTTAGAAAAGATGAACTCTTTCAACCTTGCTTATACTCTAATAAGCTAATCAATTAAGGTTTTAATCATAAAATTTCTATTGTGGTTAAAAATCAATAAATAAAAATCATAGAAATTCCAAATAATTATTGTTTCTTTCAGTGTCTGTGGTAAAATAAAGACACGTTTTTTATTCTTTTTTTTTTTTTTTTTTTTTTTTTTTGTCAAAATTACCCCCACAAATCAGTTGTCTAGTCGACTGTCGACGAATTTAAGCAAACAAACTAACAATGACCGTGAATTTGCATGCGATACAATGAACTCGAAATGATTACGAAAATCAGTTAAAAAATTAAAAACATTTACTCCCTCCCGAGTACAATAATGAAGTGTGTGATGTTGTCATGCATGCGTTTAACCTGAGGTGCACCTCTTTTTTTTTTTTTTTTTTTTTTAACAAATAAAAAATTTTATAATTTAAACATAAAAAAACAACGCGTAATTAAATTTTCGAAATCACAAAATGCAATATGCGCAGAAAATAAAATCAAAAGAAACAATGGATATTGAAAATATAACCACCATGAGGCATGAGACATGAGCTTCTTTTGGCTTAACAACGGGCCCCAAATATACCCACCCGAACAGTAATAATCAATGTGTGATAATAATCATAAATGGCTGTCTCTTAGTCACAGTCTATTTTGTTTTTAATGTTTTCTTTTTTATTGTTTTTATTTGTTTAAAAATAAACACACAAATATTGTTTACAAAAAAATGTATTATTTTTCTCTCTTTCATATTGTTTATATTTTATTTTGTTTTTTTTTTTTATTAAATTTCATTCATTTATTATGTCTACGGTAGTATTTTGTTTAATTTTTGGCAAGTTAATGTCGGATTCATATTGCAAATGCACTCATACACTCCACACTTTTTGGATACACGCGTTTCCACTTACACTGATAAAACCATAGCTAGCTCAACACCAACAACCAACTTGTTTACACACATATTACTTGGTTCAAACAACAGTAAAGCCTCTATATAATGGCTACAGACATTAACAACGAACTTCATATGAAGGTCAGACAGCGCACAATGAACAAAAATCTGTCCCACTACACCCAATACAGCAAAACGGAATATGTTCACAGAGAACCATGGAAATGACAACCTTTGGATTCTAGAATCTGCTGCAATAGACCAATAAGTTGCTTCGCTGTATAAATTAAAACAAAGTAATAATATGAAGAAGGATAGGATGTTAGCTGTATAAACTTTCTAGAAAAGGGAATATATCTTCGTCTCTGATATTTTCAGAACGTCAGCGTAGCTGCGCCCCTCGGTTCCTTCACAGTTTTTCGTCGCTCCTTTTTCTCTTTCCTTGCCGTTTTCTTGCTCTTCACTGTTTTCCATTCCTCGTCCACTGTTTCCTTGAGCTGTATCGTGTCCGTCGGTTTTCCTCTCGGCTTGAGGCGCCTCTCTTGTTGAGGGAACTAACAGGTGTGGAGTCATCACAGTCGTTCCTGTTATTCCTGGTGATCTCTAGTGCTATACTCGCTTCTTTTTCCTTTTCCGCAGTCTTCCAATTCTCTCTATAGCTCCTCATTATGTCGATGAGCTCTTCTAATACCGATACTCCGCTGTGAACCTCCATACTGATGTGCCTTGCCTTCGTCATTGCCATTCTAATCCTGCGGATAACACTCTGGCACTTAGTGAGGGTCTCCTCCTCGGAGTTTCTCATCCTGCATATAAACACCTGTCTAGGGGAACTGTGTTCCAAAAGCGGTTCCTTTGTTCCACTATGCGCTGGTCGCTGTGCATGCGATTGCGCGCCCTCCTGCCCAGATTTTGGTGTCGTGCCACCCTTCTCCATCCCAGTGTTCCTCGCAGACGTGCTCTGAGAGTTCGCCGTCATCTGGGATTTCTTCACCGGCGATCGCCTGATTTTTAGGCTGCTCATAAAGGCAACCTCTCCCTGCATCATCTCTTCCACTTCCAATATTCTTTTATTCATTTTCTCTTTTGGGTTCCATCTTCAAGCCGCTATCTCATATCGAATATGCAGTTGTCCTCCAAAGATTCCGAGGGTGCCTATGATCAGTGAGGTCCTCGCGAGGGTTGACGCAAATCTTCATGGGAGTTTGCGTTCAGAGCCAGGTCGGACACTAATTAGGAGTCATCTCAACTAAACCTGCATCACCAACTAAATGGCGACGATAATCGAACGTACTTGAAGCCCTGCCACGGATTTAACGGAACAGAGGCGTCTGCAACATTAGCCTGAAAGCCATTTCGACCGGTTTTCACTCGGTGTACTCAGGTAACAGAATGCAACAAACGTCAGCCCACTTGCGTCATCTTCAAAATCGATTTCCAGTACATAGTCAAGGTCGTGCCGAATCGTCAATCTTGCCTTCTCACATTAGCAAGTACCCAGCGGGTGCTGAGTACCAGTACCCGGGGAGCGCCTGATCTAAGATACAGAGGCTGTGAGCTGCTTGGTATGTAATTGCAAGGATAGCCCCGGGCTTCGCCAAGTTGAAACCAATCAGTGGCGTTGCCTTGTAGTTACATACCCGCTCCCCAAAGTCTTATTTCCATAGATGGCTAGATCTATCGTTAGCATGAATTCGAAAGCTGAAAGCATTAATTTTTTCATATCTTTGTTTTGCGTAATATATCTGAGCTAGGATTTGTGCCACAAGCTCTCGTCTAATAAGTCAATATAATAACTACTATACTACAGCGACTTCAGTCCCAATCCCAGAGTAAAATATTCGTAACTCATTGGTAAACCCGCGGGTATATTTCAAGTGGTAGCCTACGCCACAGAAGGAAGTACAAAGAACGGGGCATAGGTTAGGTAGACGTGTACTTGTCAATTAAAACAAGTACAGTACCCGGAATTCGAATTGATCCATTGTATAACGTCCTAGTTTCTCACACCACTTATGTTGTGTGTGTTAATTTTATACATGAGTGGTGGGACCTACAGTTTAAAGTCGACTCCGAATGACAGATTTTTGAGAAACTTTTCATGGCAATTTTATTTACTCTCAGAGTTTTTGCCAGAAATCTGCTGAGAGGAAGTCGCTGAAGAGTATTTCTTTGTATTTTGTCTTTGATGTCCGGCCTGAGGCTCGAACCCTGGCTTTGCGTCTAATAAGCCAACACACTACCTTCTGGACTACGGCGACTTCAAGAACGGGGCATACATAGCAGTACTATCTCAGACAGACGGACGATCGCATGAATGAATGAATGAGGTTATAAAGAAAACTATGGAACTGATTGAGCTAGCTGGATAGAGGAAATAGGTTAACAAACCCTTCAGCCAGGAATTCAAGGCAATGAACAGATTAAAAAGCTTGTAAGGAAAAAAGTTGCATGCCACTGCATATTGCCAGAACATATTTGTTTGAACGGCTTCTTTATGGCGAAAAAACAGATAGACGAGAGACGGAGATTCTTCTCAAGCCAAGTAGGTTTGAGGCAATCGTAACTTTTGTTGGAAAACTACAGTAAAAGGAGATCTGAGTCATACATCAGACTAAACAGAAACCGCCTGAGATTAGTAACCGGCCTTTTACAATGCATTGAGTCTCTCCGGGAACGCTTGTTTACAAAATAGAAACTGCTTCAAGCAGTGAGTGCTTAGTTTCGTGAATAACTAGGATCGTTAGGGAATGTCGCCGCTGTCTCGACCTTCTTTCTGGGCGCTTCACCAGTGACTCACTAGTGTGGGTCACCGGGCACAGTAACATTCCGGGAAACTGTAGGGCCGACGAGCTCGCCAGAGCTGATGCGCTCATTCCGGAATCCTCTTCAATTGAACTGGGTATGCCACTTGCTTAGGTCCAGTTGGGCATTGCGCGGAAATTCTCTCGGGACGCCAACCTATCCTGGGTCAATGAGGAGTCCTACTCCACCGCTAGACTCACCCGGCCCTTGATGGATAGAAGGCGTACCAACCAATTACTTGGTCTTGGTCGTCACATCATCTCAACCACAGTGGCCGTGCGTACAGGTCATTGCGTTAAGGGTAGACACGCGGAGAGAATGAGGCTCCCAGTTAACAACTTCTGCCGTGGATGCAGATCCGCTGAGGAAGAGGAGACTGTTATCCACTTTCTTTGTCAGTGCACGTCTCTTGCTAGGTGTAGATATATGTTATTTGGTTCTCCATTTCTTGTCAGCCTGACGGAGCTATCATCTATTGATATCAAGGATATAGCTTCGGTCATCAAACTTTCTCGCTGGTTTTCCAGTATGGGGTAGTCGTGCTTTTGATGTGCAGCCCTTGCTCTGGCCAACATCTTCCTCTTCCCTGATTTTGGTGGAACTTGGTCAGTACAGGGACTGCGTTCACCCGTGGCATCACAACGGGCCGCTATGCGTGCTCAAGTGAGCTTTGTGAAATCAGAGCTACCACTCAGACCTAACCAAACCTAGTGAGTGCTTATCAATACGAACCTGGGAGGTACTTTACTGATGCCGATTGACATAAATATTTTTGAACGCGTGGAGAACTAAAGGGGGAATTACCATGAGGGCCAAAAGTTTTATAACAAGCTTACGTAATATCGCATAAGAAATCAATATTCAATTATTTATGCCACCACCTCCATCATTATATATTTACTTCCTCCTTATTTTTTATTTTTTGTGGATCTTACGCAATTTTTGTTTATTTTTTTAATACAAAACTTGTAGAAGGAGAGAAAATAATCGAAAAAAAATTGTTTTCATCAGTACAAAACGCAAATTAATCTGGCCTCCAAATAAATGATTCAATTAAAGAAAAAAAAAATAGACTTTATCACCTCCACATAAAAGCCGAAACAGAAACAAAAACAAAAAGTAAAAACGCAAAAACGCAAAAACTTTCAATAACAAAAACTGTCAGCTTATTTAAGTCAGACTGGTTTTAATTGTTGTTTGTTTAACCGCAATTGTTGGTGGAGGTTAATAACACAATGCAAGGAAGTTCCTTACAATACCACACACACACAACACACAAACACTCGGCAGCTCTTCTCTTTCCAGTAATTCGCCTACCAGCCGTACACTGTAGAGAAGGAACGAACCCTCTCGACTGAACGTATCGCTTAGAATTCGTTACACATTTTACGGCACGAACGAAGTGTCATCGTTATGCGTGAAACGTTTATTTCAGCCTAAGCATTATAGTTGCTGTTGTTATATGAGTGTTCCCAATGTTCTTTATTTTTAGGTTTTTGACCGTTCAAGTTCATTTTGTCTCTCCTTCTCTCTCTCTCTATGGCTGTGCTAAATTAAATTTTTCGTAAATATTTTGAAACACAGTAAAAACATTCAACACTTTTGTGCCTGACAGTTAAAGTTTGTGTTTGGTTTTTTCACCGGGAAATATAGGGGTCAAGGTCTTTTTATAGAAACTAAACTGGTTTATGAGGTTCTGTACTGTACAGTGCACACACTGCAAAATTCACACATATAAATGGGAAGGCAGCAGACAGGCTGGAACTGTTGTAAAAATTTTCATTTGGTTGGTATCGTATGCATACACACACAAAAAAGTTTAACCACAATACACTGAGAAAAATTTTACAGTCAATATGTGTTTAAGGACATTTTATCACATAAAAACATAGAATAGAACTTAAAAAAATCTCAACCATCTCAGTATTATAACTTTCTCTAGATTCAGTATCTTTAACCAAGTTTTTCTAGTTAAGCAGTTGATTGGTTTATTGCAGTAGTTTCTAGAAAAAGAGGGTTGCCATTTATCACTGCTAGGATAGAGCGCTTTGTTAAAGTTTAGCGGTTTTAGGAACCATTTTCATTGAGTACTAATGGTTCTCGAGATGTAGTGCAGCCGCAGTTTTCAATTACGTTTGCTGTTGACGTTATCGTCGCAGTCTAGAGACGAGAGCCTTTAGTACAAACACCAGCCTAGACATCTCGAACAGAACGAAATATGGAAAAGTATTTCTGTCGGCGACTTGCTCTCAGCAGTCTTCTGGCGCAAACTGTGGGAGTAAATAAAATTGCCAGCAGGGCGTGTTGCGATGAGGAGGAGTTGGAGACTATCGAACACCTCCTCTGTAACTGCCCAGCCCTTGGTAGATTGAGGTTGAGGACCCTTGGTAGGCCCTTCTTTGAGGGTTTGAATTCTGTGTCGAGTGCCGACATCAAGGCTCTCCACAGATTCATTAGTGGCTTAGGCTGGTTGAGAGGCTAGGACTTCATCGGTGTAGTCGCGCTCTCCCATCCTTTTGTTGTGTCTGGTCTGTGTTATTCCTCCGCTTCCCACTCCCCCCCTTTCCCATATACCCTCCTTTAATCTTACCCCCTATACTATCCTAACCTCCTTTAGGACGTTTTACAATGGGTCAATCTGACCTCCGGGTACTGTACCTGTCTTGACTGACAGGTACACGTCCTCTAACCTAACCTAATCTAAATAAAATTGCCATCATAATCTGCGGTTCAGTGTCGATTTTAAAAACAAATTAACACATACGACATGGGTGGTATCAGAAGTTAGGATATAAGCCTGACTGAAGTGTTGCAATGACCAATTGAGTAAGGAAAGTTATTTCCCTAAAAAGTATCATGAATAATCCCCTATCATTTGGAATTTTTACTAAAAAATCGTTAAGATTCTGCAAATGCTTTAAGCAATTGTAATGAAATAAAAAAACCTAAAACCTCTTAATTTTTCACAGTGTACCACTGGATTTTATTACTTAATTGTACAACAAATATTAAAAAAAATTTACACTGTTGCGTTAATTTTCCTTTTTATATTTATTGACATTGAAAATACGTTCACCTTTTAGGGTTTAAATTTCTGATCAACCAGGCTACCAACCCATCAGGGTCATTAAACCAGACCACACCAAAAAATAAACGTGTGACTGCGCGCACTCAATAATCAAAAAAATAATATTTTTTGCTCTGAATTTACACAGAAAATAAAATGATTAAATTACAACGCAAAATCATTTCAAGGATAAGTTAGTGAATGATTACGATATGATACCAGTACGGTATAGTATAGTCTACGATATAGAGCATAGCCTTGACTTAAAAGACTGTTTTATATGCGGAAAAAATAAAAGTTTTACACGAAAATTGCATCATTTTCATTAAATCCTTGAAGTTGAACTTGGGATGGGATGCGATCCTGTTGAACAGGAAATGAAATTGAGAAAAAGATTTAATTTTATGGATTTCATTAATGTTAAGACAATTAAAAATACGATGTAATATTTTTTGTTTTTTGCAATTAAATTATAATTATTATGGTATCGTTTGTGCCATAATACAGTGTAATTGCCAAGAAAAATTGTCAAAAAAAAGTTTAACACGTTGACTGCCGCTGCATTACATTACATTGACATTATATTACCAAAAAGCTCTATTTTTAGATCATAGGTATCATCAAAAAGCCAAAATTAAGTTTTTTATGACAGAAATCGGTTTAGTGAGTACGAGATAACTCGTAGTTGGCTTCCTAGAATTGAACGCAGTCTACGAGTTATCTCGTAGTCGGCAGTCAACGTGTTAATTTACTTCCGACTGTACTACTTATTAAAATATTTAATCAAGTCAACGAAAACCCTTAAAGGAAAATATTTTTTCAATAAAAACAAATTAAAATTTTTTTAAAAATAACAGAATAACAACAACAAATCGACAGTAACAATCTAGAAGTTGCCAGAACCTAAATAAATTAAATACACGATTATCCAGTCTTCGATTTTAAAAGCAAAGTGAAATAAAACACACATAAAGCTGGGATTTCGATAAAACCTTGATTTCATTATAATACTTGGGTCATACCAAAACCATTGTGTTGCTTGCAGCATAATGATTCTCAAACGTTAGGCTATTATCAGTCTAGTCAGAGTCTTTGATGCATTCCCACTAAAAAATCTAAGGAAGCCGAAACGCATGATCTGGATGGTCAATTGACGTCGCCAAAGTTGAAATTACTCTTACTCATTTTGAAGCGTGTTCCAAGGTTCTTGACACTGTCTGTTTGGAACAGCATACAGTCTACTTCAAAAGCTTCATCGGCAGGCAAAATAAGTCAGTTATCATATACCCGTAGTACTCTAAATTAACAGACACTTTTTCGAGTACTTGTGCTGGCTTCTCCACAGTTTCTTTTGGGTTGTTCGATCCCCATAGCGTGTATGCATCTTACAGAATTCCTATGATGAATTGCTGTCTAAAAATCTTTCGTCTCCGGTTTCCAATAACAGGAATGATTTTCTTTGGTTTCCTCTATACCTCGACATTGCACCTTCTGCAGAAGTTCCATCCCCTGGACGTGTATAACCAGGATCCAGTACCTCAATACGACTGGTTTGAGTGTTCAGATGGATTTTAATCAGGTTTAATTGCAAATTTGTGTGATTTCTACAGCAGTGGATTAATTTTCCCCTTGTGAATAAGCGAACAAGAATGTAAATGAATGCCAGTCTCGCGTATGTGTTTGTTCGAATTTTCTGCTGTACCATGCTTAACAAGTATGTCTGCCTTCAATGTCCCTGCGTCCAGGAACCAGGTTGCAATAACAAAAGAGGTATAGAACATTAAGTTGGCATTGCTTTTCAAGATGGCGACCGATTTAACAGCTGTCAAGTGATTTATTCTCAGTTTGGTTTGGCCTGAACAACGCTTGCAAACAGTGCAATTTTATTTCGAAAATAATGGTTCTGTGCGGAAAACGTATCGCGCACTACGTCCATTTTATCGTCGACAAAATCGTCCATCAGAGCAGTTAATTCGGTTAACCATGGAACGTTTTCGCACCACGTTTACTCCTATTGATAACTCGCATCCCCAGAGACGCTGTACGGTGCGTACAGAAGAAAGTATTGCTGCTGTAGAGCGTAGCATTGAGGAAGACCCGAATGAGTTCATCCGCCATCGAGCACAGGAATTGGATCTGTGTCCATCCACTTTATGGAAGATTTTGCGGAAGGATCTTGGTTTGCGTGCTTACAAAATCCAACTCGTGCAAGATTTGAAGCCAAACGATCATTAAGTAAGGCGTAGATTCGTCGAATGGGCCCAAAACGAGATTACCGTTGTTCCCGATTTTCATAAGCGAATTTTGTTTAGCGATGAAGCGCACTTCTGGTTGAATGGCTACGTCAACAAACAAAACTGCCGCATTTGGAGTGAAGGTAATCCTCAAGTGTATGTGGAAACACCGTTACATCCAGAAAAACTGACTGTTTGGTGCGCTTTATGGGCTGGTGGAATCATTGGTCCGTACTTTTTCAAAAACGATGGTGGCCAGAACGTTACAGTCAATGGTGATCGGTATAGAGCCATGATTACTAACTTTTTCATTCCTGAATTGAATAACCATGATGTCCAGAAGATGTGGTTTCAACAAGACGGCGCAACATGTCACACAGCTCGTGCCACAATAGATTTATTGAAAGACACGTTTGGTGACCGCCTAATTTCACGTTTTGGACCTGTGAATTGGCCTCCAAGATCTTGTGATTTAACACCGCTAGACTACTTTCTGTGGGGCTATGTAAAGTCATTGGTCTATGCGGTAAAGCCACAAACGCTTGACCATTTGGAAGACAACATTCGCCATATTATTGCCGATATACGGCCACAAATGTTGGAAAAAGTCATCGAAAATTGGACGTCCAGATTGGACTACATCCGCGCCAGCCGTGGCGGTCATATGCCAGAAATCATATTTAAAATGTAATGCCACAAGATTATCTTTCGGATAAATAAAATTCATGTCAATCGAATAATCCATCGTTGTTTTATTGCAACTTAAAGTTCTATACCTCTATAAAAAACACCCTTTACATATACAGACTATGGGAGACAGAAAGAATAGGAATGACAGTAACAAATCAACAGTAACAGTCTAGAAGTTGTCAGACTGTGTCCTAGAATCAAATAATGATTATTACATATAGTCATACTCGATATACTCTGATACTGGATGCGAAATGAATCTGCTTTACGCCCCTAGCCTTGATATCCTAATGCATAAGATGATGATTTCCTTTCCCATTTTATAACAGTCTTTATGGCATGACCATGGCATCTATCGTAAGTTGCTTCAATCATTGTGTTCAGTCTTTCGTCGCGTTAAGAATACAAATACCTTCTATTTTTTGAAAATGGTCTCACAGTTCTAAAGTACAAAAAAAAGTACTTTAAAAAGTACCACGTTTTTTTAATTTGTTTCAACTCAACAAATCGATAAAGAAAAATATTTTAAAATGTTTTTTTTTACGTTTTTTATTGGCCCCGTCTGTCTTACGGAATTTCGTCGTCACACATGCTACTTTTTCTAACGCTTGTATTTCTGTTGTATAGTCAGGTCCACAAACCAATGTACTATGGATGGATGGTCTAATTAAATTTAATGGGTATTGTTGGCTGGTGGTGGTGTTGGTGGTGGTCGTCGCGATGGTGATATGACGCTATTTACCATGAGAATTTCTTTTAAAACGAAAACAACCACAATTTTCTTATCAACGCATCGTCATACACGGGGTTCAATAATTTTGATGGTCATTTGGAAAAAAGAATTTCACGTGAATAAAGCGTGTTAGGAAAAAAAAAACAACCAATCAGTCGAGCACATTCTTAGCGACAATATTTTATGAGAGTGACTAGAAAAAAAGAAAAAAAATAAACAAGAAATAAAAATAAACAAAAACATTTAAAAAAAAAATTGTTATTAATAAATTGGAAAAATTGAATTTTATAGGCTGACCATTAGTAATACAACACAGATAACGTATAACGTGTAGTGTTTGCAGAGTAAATCCCATGTCTGGCTAGATAAGTCCGGTTAAGTGAATTGCTAGCGCTTAGAACGCTTAGAAGAATTTCTATTACCAAATACTATACGCTTGTATATACATTGTATTCATTGTGTGCAACAAAATACAAAGGTCACTCAGATAATAGAATACTTGCGAGTCCCTTTCAATTTAGAGATTAGATTTGAGCAATAAATACTCATAATTTTTATTTATTAGACGGGCACTTCTGAAAAAAAAATCGAATTACGAAAGGAGAAAAAAATTAAATGAAATGTAAGTCAACAACTGAGGTGCACCTCAAAAAGGTATTAAAAGCCATTTTTTTATAAAACACTTGGAACATAAAACATGATAAGAAGGAAAAAATGGAGTACTTGAGTCTATATTGTAAACGATAGAAAAAACGTTTACAACAAGTGCTTCCCACATACGAATACAGTGCCTTAGGAACGTATCTCTCTGTAATGCAGTGTACAATCCACTTGCCAGCCAATCGACCACAAACAAATGGGCCTTGCGAGTAACACGAGTGAGTATTACCAAAGAAAATAAAGTATAAAGAATGTGCATTTTAACATATTTTGGAATATTTTTCAAAAATATTTCATGACGCGGGGGGAAAGATAGAAGGGAATGATACAGAAACCAAGAGCGTAACAATGCGTTGCTCTCATCGTGCGTTTTTGTTGTTTGACCACTTTTT
Organism: Sarcophaga carnaria; assembly: GCA_958299815.1. Classification (NCBI taxonomy): domain Eukaryota; kingdom Metazoa; phylum Arthropoda; class Insecta; order Diptera; family Sarcophagidae; genus Sarcophaga; species Sarcophaga carnaria. The sequence goes on along the minus strand of OY283152.1, from coordinate 13,485,509 downwards.
ATTTATTTTTCTAGTGTTAAAAACAGACGTCGGCACCAATGTCCCTCAGGGGAAGAACATCTTCGGCTTTTTACACACATAGGACACGAACATCAAGAATGTTCGTTAAAAAGAGCGTAAAAATCTTGTCAGCTTTTAAAGAAGAAGGTTCATGTCGCTTTTTTCAGACTTCAATTATACACCCAAAGAAATATCACAGTAGTATTCACTAATATCAATGAGAAATGATTTCGATTTTTGAAAGAATACTTGCCAAGTTAAATACGGTGTCTTTAGGGATTTAGTGCAGTAGAATTTTTCTATATTTTCCGATCACATATACATATCATTGTGTTAATAAGTAGACTTGAAATTATTACTAACAATTTTCCTCTAAGTTAGGAGAATTTATTTATTTACAGCCATATAAAACTGTTAGTAATATACGCCATTTTTATTTTCATTTCATCAACATACATATGTAAAGCTGTCTATCTTTGGCTTAATAATTTTGGATAAATAAAAATAAAATAAAAAAATCGATTTTATTATTAAAAGAACATAAAGCTATCCATCTTTGGCTTAAAAATTAGGCCATGTTTTTAAGATAAATAAAAATAAAAAAAATAAAAAACCATTTTTTATTAAAAGAAAAAGAAACGAGCATTCCAAAGCATTTAAAAAAAATTATACTATGGGACAAAATAAAAAATAAAATACGCCCAGCTAATGCCATAGAACATACACAAAATATTCTTCGAGTGTTATTCTGAAATAAAATGATAAAGCATCCGCAGCACATGTATTCTTGTCGCAGTCTGATCGACAACTAAATCAAAAAACACAAGAATACATACACATGTACATACGTACGATGAGAGCAACACATTGTTACGCTCTTTGTTTGTGTTCATTTTCCTTCTGTCTTTCTCTCCCCTCATCCAAAAATGATTTTTAAAAAGATTTTGGTGAGAGCGGGTCGTAATGTTACAACCTGCCATAAGAAATTTTACTTCTACATGATGCGTATTCTTTATATCCATATTCTTTGGTTGAACTCAAAAATAAGTGATTTTCGAGAACAAGTTCCTTTATTTCACTAGAGTACATCCATTGTAACTGAGATCGAACAGTGAAGCACGAGTTTACAGTCCTTAGTAGGCTTTTGAAAAGCCTCCAAATAGAACTCGTAGTACCGAGCCATAATCAGGCATTGGTGTTATTATAAGGTACCAATTTATTTCCAATTTTGTATGGTACTTTTGCTCAACTTTTTGTACTTTTTGGTACGTTTTTCTCCGAAAAGTTTGAAGAATGTTTTGTTATGCTTTTTTATGTTTTTCTTTATGAAGTACTTTATTTGAAGTAATACCATAAAGCAGTTTTGGTACCTTTTCTTCTTTTTCACAAAAGTTTCTTTTCAGAAGATTATACAGTGAACTCGCGAAAACATGAACACTCGAAAGTGTGAACGTCTCAGAAACGTGAACAAATTTATTTTTCCGCAGAGTACTCTAAAACGTGAACACTTTTATTTTTTTAATCTGTTTTTAATCTGTTTTCGGGAAATTCCCGAACTACAGTTTATTTGTTTGTTTACTTATGTTTGAACTTCTTTTTCATTATACTCGTTTATGTATGCTTTGCCTAAAGTGTTAACTTTAAAATATAAAGTGGATATTTTTGAGTTATTGCAAAAGGCTTATAGTGTAAGTGGCTTGGCAAGAAAATATGGAGCAAAAGCAAAAGCAACTGTTTCTTCCATTAAACAGAAAAAAACTGGAAATTAATAATCGTGTAAATAATACACTTTATGGCACTGGAAAGCGTAAAACGTTACGTGCATCTGAATTTCCAGAAATGGAAAAATTCTTAATAAGTGGTTCCTTCACATGCGAAACAAAAAAATGCCGATAAGTGGACTGATGTTAAAAGCCAAAGCTTTAGAAATTCACGATCAAATTAAAGAAAATGATTGTGGTTTTAACGCCAGTGACGGATGGCTTCATAAATTTAAGTAAAGGTTTGCTGTTCGCCTTCTTAAAATTTCCAGAGAAAAGCTTTATGCGCAGCCGCAACTTGTTGACCCATTTAAGGAAAAGTTAAAAGCAAAAATGGAAGAACTCTCTCTCTCTTTGTGAAGATCAGCTTTATAATGCTGATGGATTCGGGCTATATTTGAAGTAGTTGCCAGATAAAACATATGTGTCATCATTGGAGAAAAGTGCTCCAGGTGCAAGGATGGTGAAAAACAATAAACTTTCATGGGCTGTTCGAATGAGTCGGGGACTCATAAACTTAATCTACTGTTATTTGGAAAATCTAAAAATCCACAAAGTCTAAAAACTTTACTTGTCCAGTGAATTACAAATTCTCCAAGTCAGTACGGATGACATGTAACATTTTTCATCAATGTTTTGTTAAAGAGGTGGATTTCAATTGACAAATTTGAAACTGAAAACTTAATTTTTGGCTTTAGGTTACTGAGTTCTTGAGTAATTGATAAAAAAAATTTATTTAAAATAGTGTTTAGCATTTTTACTTATTAAAATATAATTTTTCATATTAAATCGGGTCATTTTTTGTTTTAAATTTAAGTACTCGATAACGTGAACAAACTCGAAAATGTGTACTACCTTGGTAAAAATTAGTTCAAGTTATCGCGAGTTCACTGTATCATAAAAGAAGCGAATGATTTTAATTCTTTTACTATTCCTACGTATTATGTTAGTTAAAAAGTACCACTTTCCCCATTTTGGTACTTTTATAAGCTACAAATGAGATCAAGTATTTTTATAAAGAAATCACCTTTTTTAAGAAATGAAACATTCTTTGTTTATAGGTTAATAGATTATATTATTGAGTAGAAAGTATCTTTTTGGGTACCTTTTAGTTACAAATTATCTGACTTTTACAAAATCTTTGAATATTACGTGCTAATTATCATTAAAAGTACAAAAGATTGACTGATAACACATAGAACAACTATCTGTCTGGATGAAGAACGCCTTTTCCCTTGAACCTACATACCAAATGATCCGCTTTTCAAAAATTCAATTTTCCCCCCTTTTAGGGGCCGTTTATCATGTTTTTAAAAGAAAAATTATTTTTGTAAAAGTTAAATAATGTTTAAAAAATGTCTCTTATGCCCCTTAGTCACTGAAACGTTGTAACGTATACATTATATCATGAAAATCGAAAAATATCATGAGAATTGGTTTCATCGTTCATCATCATGGGAATTGAAAAACGACTGTTTTTGAGCGTGCCTATAGCTTAAACGGATCGAAATGTTGGTGGCACGATGTATTTCGTCGTATTAGCGGCGTTGAACATGAGCCATAAGTGTGATTGACTGAACGATTTACCAAAAAAAAAAAAATCGAAAAAAAAATTAAAATTAAATTCAATGAAAATGGGTGTGCCAGACCCAAGCTAAAAATACTTGGTTGTTATCGGCTGTTATTTTAAATTTTTTTGTCGGCTTTAAATAAAATCAAATAAAAAAAATTGAATATTTTTTAAACGCTCTACAAATTAACGAAAACACTTGTGATGATTACAACACCATGTACTCAAAATGATGTCGTCGTTGAAATGTCGCATTCAAAATTACCTTACGTTACGTTACGTTCGATTATTTCGTTTCTAATAAATTTTATTTTATTATTCTGAATTATTTTTTCCTTTTTTGTTTTTGCTTTCATTATAATTTATTACAGAATATAAATGATTTGTAGTTATTATAGGCAATAAATGGTTAAAATTACTAGCCGAGTAGCTTAATTAGACTTAAGTTAATATGACTCTTTCGCCGGTTTTTATTTTTATATTGAACTGATGACTTGCGCCTACATTTACATTACAATTTACGTCGATTGTCTAGTCTGGGAAATTTCAGTAATTTATCACACGCTTATAAATATTGTTTTTATAGGCCACAATTAATTAATGAATATAATAAATTTCATTTTGATTTTGAAAACAAAATCATTTCTACCGGAAATTATTGTAAAAAAAAAAATTCAGCAATAATGTGCATTTGAATGAAACGTTCTAATAAGTTCTGAATAAAAAAGTAAATAAAATGCCCGTAAAGCTAAGATTTTAGTGGAACTTGTCCGTCGTTATAATACTTGGACCTTGTCATTACGTACGAAATAAATTATTATCTCTATAATGTCTCCTCCAAGCCTATTAACACAATTTAGGTCATTACAGCACTTCAGCCTGGTTTACACACTTGCTTAGTAACCATTTTTGCCCTCTCTTGTAGGATTTTGAAAAGCCTCCAAATAGAACTCGTAGTACCGAGCCATAACCAGGCACCGGTATTATTATTATAAGGTACCAATTTATTTCACTTTTTTTTGTTTTTTTGGTACTTTTGTTCAACCTTTTGTACTTTTTTGGCACCTTTATATCAGAAAAGTTTGAAGAATGTTTTGTTATACTTTTTTATGTTTTTCTTTATGAAGTACTGTGTTTAAAGAAGTACGAAATAAATTATTACCCTTCTAGTGTCTCCTCCAAGCCTATTAACACAATTTAGGTCATTATAGCACTTCAGCCTGGTTTACACACTTGCTTCTCACACCACCCAGGTTATTTTGTGGTAATTTTATCCATAAGTGGCGTGACCTACAGTCTAAAACACTACAGCGACTTCAAGCCTATTAGGTTAGGTTAGGTCTGAGTGGTAGCTCTGTTATCACAAAGCTCACTTGAGCACGCAAAGCGGCCCGTTGTGATGCCACGGGTGAACGCAGTCCCTGTACTGACCAAGTTCCACCAAAATCAGGTAAGAGGAAGAAGTTGATCAGCGCAAGGGCTGCACATCAAAAGCACGACTACCCTATACTGGAAAACCAGCCAGTCAAGCCTATTGCCCTTACATACTTCCGGATACAAAGCGGTGTCTACAATGACCTGCATGAATACCCTACAGCTTCCAAGAATGTGTTTCAATAATTCCTTCTCATCCTCCGGGACATAGGAATATCATTCGAAATTGCATTGTTGATGAGATAGCCAGGGCCTCAGTTAAATTAGATAACGTCCACTCATTGACAGCAAGAAGGTACGTACGAGATTGCTGGACTCTGCTGGACCCGTATGGAAAAGACCGACTAACTTCTGTCCTTATGTCGTATGGCCATCTATGGCTTAATAGCGCTTCTTACAGGCCACTATCCTTTAGGTAGGCATGTCGAAAGACTTGGCATTCCGCAAAATCACTGCTGCAGAAGCTGTGGGTCTGAGGAGGAGCAAGTGATCGCCTTTCTCTTAACGTGTCAATGCCCTACTTTTGTCATTAAAAGACGGAGGTTTCTAAGCTCTCACTTTCTGATATCTTTCAGTTGGTTTTCTCTAGGGATTGTTGAAACTCCGTGTTGAATATTAATAATGGGCCTTAGTTCTTACCTAAGTTGGACTTCTTTCTTCAAGTTAAGTTCGCCACATTACCTAACTTCACCAAACCCAAGGCTTACAAATACCAAAAACGGGTGGCGCTACGAGGTGCCAAAATATGTGAAAGGAATTTTTTTTTCACGCCGAGGAGGGGTAAATGTACCTAACCACACCATAGAGGAAGTCGTCACATCCTCCGTGTGTGTGACCCTCACCCACTAAATCCCCCCCTCGTCTCATGGACCTGTAGTGCCCAATCCGGAACTACGGTGGTATTACTTCGGAGTGGAGTCCCTTTGGCTCTTTGGCCCCTGCGTGTTCACATCCGCGTCCGGATTGCGTGTCGAAAGTTGAAGAGACATCTAAGTGTCTCCACTATTCCTTTCCTCCAGGTCCATGCTCCGAGTTTCGCTTGACACGTGTGCCAGTTTCATATATTCCGGCGTGCCCACATGTTCCGCAGTCTCAAGATCCCTCTTCTTCAGTTTTAGAATCCTCTCCACGTAATTCGCCACTGAGGTCCAATTTTCCTTACTCGCGGTCATAACCCCGACAATGTTACCGGGCGTGATCGTCCCAACTATCGACGTCAGTGCAGAGCGATAGCTCTGCCAGTGTGCACACTCGAAAACGGTGTGCTCTGCGTCATCAATTATCTCCCCTTCCTCGTAAAGACAGTAAGGTGAGTCGGTCTTTCCCATTCTGTGCAGATATTGCCTAAAATATCCGTGACCCGATAACATCTGTGTAACGTAGTAATTTACCTCTCCAAATTTCCGACCAATCCATGGCCTTATGTCTGGAATAAGTCTCGCCGTCCATCTTCCTCTATCTTCCTCGTTCCATCGTCGTTGCCATTTTGAAATGGTGTTTTCCCTGAAATGAGCGGTTATGTGACTTCCAGCCGATTTCGCCTTATAAATCTCCATCCGCTCCGCTGCCAGCAGATCCACAGGGATAATACACGCTATCGCCACTACGGCTGGGGCGGATGCCGTACGATATGCTGACGCGATACGCAATGCAGCCGTTCTCTGTACCGCTACCAGTGCGTTTGTCCGCTTCTTAACATCCAGTGTTTCGGACCAAATTTCGCTCCCATAAAGCATAATGCTGTTTCCAACCTCCATTAGGAGTCTCCGTCTCGCCGGTAGCGGGCCTCCAATGTTCGCCATTAATCTACTGGGCTGTCCAACGATCTACTGTTAGCCTGATGTGAACTGAATCTGATGTGAAAATGTCAGTCTGGGATCCAGCCTTATTCCCAGGTATTTCACCTAACTCTTGGTCCTAATTACCCCGTCTCCTATACTCATGTCCACCTGCAAGGGGATATGACGACCAGTGATCAGCAGTAATTCCGTTTTATGCATGGCCAGATGCAGGCCGTGGGTATCCAGCCATGTTTTCGTTCTCAGCATGACACGTCTCAGTTTTCGTTGTGCCTCTTCCGTGTTCCTGGCCGTGATAACAGCTGCAATATCATCTGGCATATCCTCTCTCAGAATTCCATCGTAGTTGACGTTCCATAGGTCGGGGCCAAGGATAGATCCCTGTGCCGCTCCTGATGTTATATGTTTCACCCTTGGGCCCGAGCTTGTGTTATACACCAGCTGTCTGCTACTCAGATAACAACTATGTGAAAGCAATGGAAGTCAGCAATTGACAGAAGACAAAAATTACTGGCGTTAAATTGCACTTTAGGTTCAAATCGACCACCTGGGTGTGGCCACAACCATATGAAGTTATAATCGTCCACCATGTACATCTCATGTACAAAATGTTTGTGACATTTCATAAACGATAATTTTAAACAAATTTTATGTACGATGACACCTGATACTTATTAAAAATACGGTTTCTTTGTTGTCTGCAGAACCCCCGAAAAAAACGACAAAAAATACAAAAAACTTGAAAAGCATGCCTTCACAGTCTAAAAAAAGATCCCAAAAAAAAAGAAAGGAAAACAAACACGCCTTTATTTACTTCAGTTATCGTTAAACTAATTAATTAAGCCGTAATAATAATCATTATTATCAACATCATAATCATCATTCTTTATATAAATGACTGATAAAAAAGAAAAATGAAAATCACACAGTCTGTCACACGTTAAATACAGAGAAACAGACAGACAAACATGGCCTGCCATGACATTGGCATGCTATGCTGATGAATACTTTGATCTGGGCCCCCCCCCCCCCCTCTCTCTAATACTCGTATGATCAATAGAAAAAAAAACAAAATTTCACACTTTCATTGTGTGTTTCATTCCATATTTAATTTTTTTCAATTTTATTGACGCAATTGAATCAATAATTTCATAAGATAAATTTAATTCTGCAGAACATTAATGTGTGATATACTGAAAAAGAGTACAACTGTTTTTTTTTTCTTAAATATTCAACAAATGATTGATTTGTATTCTGGAAACATGTAACATTTAATGAATAAATCATTAAGAATAGCAAGTATTTTTTAATTGTTATTAGAAGAAGAAATAAATAAACTTGTAAAACGATTTACAAAGAATTACAAACATACTGTCAGACAAGTCATTAGTCTGATAAGTTAAATAAAAACGGTTAGAAAGTTTCCTAAACGGAAAAAAGAATCTAAAGGGTGTTTTTTATAGAGGTATAGAACTTTAAGTTGGCATTACTTTTCAAGATGGCGACCGATTTAACAGCTGTCAAGTGATTTATTCTCAGTTTGTTTTGGCAATTCATCATGAATAGACTCACGCCTGAACAACGCTTGCAAATAGTGCAATTTTATTTCGAAAATAATGGTTCTGTACGGAAAACGTATCGCGCACTACGTCCATTTTATCGTCGACAAAATCGTCCATCAGAGCAGTTAATTCGATTAACCATGGAACGTTTTCGCATCACGTTTACTCTTATTGATAACTCGCCTCCCCAGAAACGCTGTACGGTGCGTACAGAAGAAGCTATTGCTGTTGTAGAGCGTAGCATTAAGGAAGACCCGAATGAGTCCATCCGCCATCGTACACAGGAATTGGATCTGTGTCCATCCACTTTATGGATGATCGGTATAGAGCCATGATTACAAACTTTTTCATTCCTGAATTGAATAACCATGATGTCCAGGAGATGTGGTTCCAACAAGACGGCGCAACATGTCACACAGCTCGTGCCACAATAGATTTATTGAAAGACACGTTTGGTGACCGCCTAATTTCACGTTTTGGACTTGTGAATTGGCCTCCAAGATCTTGTGATTTAACAGCGCTAGACTACTTTCTGTGGGGCTATGTAAAGTCATTGGTCTATGCGGTAAAGCCACAAACGCTTGACCATTTGGAAGACAACATTCGCCGTATTATTGCCGATATACGGCCACAAATGTTGGAAAAAGTCATCGAAAATTGGACGTCCAGATTGGACTACATCCGCGCCAGCCGTGGCGGTCATATGCCAGAAATCATATTTAAAATGTAATGCCACAAGATTACCTTTCGGATAAATAAAATTCATGTCAATCGAATAATCCATCGTTGTTTTATTGCAACTTAAAGTTCTATACCTCTATAAAAAAACACCCTTTACAATTATTCATGTTGTCCTATGGTCAACTTAAAGTCGTAAACTATTTCCTATACATACTTAATTTCCATGCATAATTATTCATTACAATCCTCAGCCAAGATTACGACCTAACTTCTTACTTCTGTGGACCTACAGTTTATCATCGGCTCCGAATGACAGAGTTTTGAGAAGCTTTTCATGGTAACTTTTCTTTACTTTTAGAATTTTCGCCAGAAGTCGCGGAAAGCAAAAATTTGTCGCATTTCGAGATTTCAGGGCTCTTGCTTAATCGGCCTACCTACCTAGAGTACGGCTACGTTATTCCTAAGTAAACCTTTGGCTGAGATTAGTTTGCTATTCGGTTTTACAGTATGAAAGAAACAATTCGTGACATGTGTTCATTGCAAAAAATGCGCAATAAAGCTTGTCATTTCAGCTAGGAGCACTGTTGTGGCGGGTTGCGGGTTGACGCCATCATTGGACTGCACTTTTTTAGGATGATAAAAATCACAACGTTAGAGTCAGTGGAGCAAGATCTTGTGAAGAAGAATCGTACTCCATTGACTAATTTAACAAGATGAAGACACATGCGATGTTTAGATTATATTAAGTAAGGCGAATTCCTCTTAAAGAATGAGGTTCTACTAAGGCCAACATTTAGGCCCATTGCGATACCACAATCAATATTTAACTCAGGGATCAAACAACCCGAAGTCGACGCGGTCTAGTAGGTAGTATGTTGGCTTATTAGACGAAAAGCCAGGGTTCCATTCCCAGGCCAGACATCAAAACAAAATACAAAAAGTATTTCTTCGGCGACTTCCTCTCAGCAGATTTCTGGCGAAAACTCTGAGGTAAATAAAAATTGCCAGTTTCTCAAAAATATGTCGTTCGGAGTCGACTTTAAACTGTAGGTCCCGCCACTCATGTATAAAATTTAACCAAAGAATATGGATATAAAGAATGCGCATCATGTAGAAGTAAAATTTCTTATGGCGGGTCGTAACATCACGACCCGCTCTCACCAAATTTTTTTTAAAAATCATTTCTGGGTGAGGGGAGAGGAAGACAGAAGGAAAATGAACACAAACAAAGAGCGTAACAATGTGTTGCTCTCATCGTACGTATGTACATGTGTATGTACTCTTGTGTTTTTTGATTTAGTTGTCGATCAGACTGCGACAATAATACATGTGCTGCGGATGCTTTATCATTTTATTTCAGAATAACACTGGAAGAATATTTTGTGTTAAAAATGTTCTATGTCATTAGCTGGGCGTATTTTATGTTTTATTTTGTCCCATAGTATAATTTTTTTAAATGCTTTGGAATGCTCGTTTTTTTTTTCTTTTAATAAAAAATGGTTTTTTATTCTTTTTATTTTTATTTATAAAAAACATGGCCTAATTTTTAAGCCAAAGATGGATAGCTTTATGTTCTTTTAATAATAAAATCGATGTTTTATTTTATTTTTAATTATCCAAAATTATTAAGCCAAAGATAGACAGCTTTACATATGTATGTTGATGAAATGAAAATAAATATAGAGTATATTACTAACACTTTTATATGGCTGTAAATAAATAAATTCTCCTAACATAGAGGAAAATTGTTAGTAATAATTTCAAGTCTACTTATTAACACATTGATATGTATATGTGATCGGAAAATATAGAAAAATTGTACTGCACTAAATCCCTAAAGACACCGTATTTAACTTGGCAAGTTTTCTTCCAAAAATCGAAATCATTTCTCATTGATATTAGTGAATACTACTGTGATATTTCTTTGTGTGTATAATTGAAGTCTGAAAAAAGCGACATGAACCTTCTTCTTTAAAAGCTGACAAGATTTTTACGCTCTTTTTAACGAACATTCTTGATGTTCGTGTCCTATGTGTGTAAAAACCCGAAGATGTTCTTACCCTGAGGGTCATTGGTGCCGACGTCTGTTTTTAACACCAGAAAAATAAATAAAAAAGTGGTCAAACAACAAAAACGCACGATGAGAACAACGCATGATGAGAACAACGCATTGTTACGCTCTTGGTTTCTGTAACCTTCCCTTCTATCTTTCCCCCCGCGTCATGAAATATTTTTGAAAAATATTCCAAAATATGTTAAAATGCGCATTCTTTATACTTTATTTTCTTTGATTTAACACACACAACATAAGTGGTGTGAGAAACTAGGTCGTAATCCTGACTGAAGGGTTGTAATGACCAATTATGTATGTATGTATGTATCAAACAACCCAAGTCCATAATAAATTTTGCTATTACTGCAAATATTTATATAAGAAGGCTGGGTCAAGGATATCAGAAAGTGGGTGATGAAAAATCTCCGTCTTTTTATGACAAGTGCAGTGCTCTGACACATGAGGTGAAAGACAGTTTCTACCTCCTTCTCAGACCCACAGTTTCTGCAGAAGTCATTTGGTTGAATGGCAAGTCTCATGGCGTGCCTACCGAAAGGACAGTGGCTCAAGAGAATCTTTATTGTTCGATGGATAGTCATGGGATTCAAGTTTAAAAGTGAACCGGTTCTCTCCTTATCCACATGCGTTTAGCAGAATCACGTTTCTTGCTGCCAACAAGCTTGGGACTCCTTTTAAAACAAGTGGATGATATCCAATTTAACTGAGGCAATGAGAATGCCTTTGTTCTGTAACATTTGGGAGATAACGAGCTTCGTGCCGGCTCTTGCCAGCTCATCTGCAATGCAATTTCCATTGATATCCGTTTGTCCTGAAACCCATACAAGAGTTACCTTTGATTGATCCAAAATTTCACTAAGAAATCCTCAGCATTCATGGACAAGGACAGACTTTGAAACTACGATTGCGCATGCTGTAGCATGAGCAATTAATCTCGTGTCAGAGAATCGGAAGAAGTCTGTTAGACACCAAACGCATACAACTTGATCGTATCTCTACTATTTTTAGTCTGTATTTGTGAAGTGCCCCATAAGTAGGGACAAGCTAGCTAGAATACCAAACGTGTAAGAAAAAATAGCAATAAGTTGGAGCTCACACATAGACCACCTACGGTTTTTTTGCCAAATGGCTTAAGTACCACCCGTTATATAAACTTTCTCTTTGGAGACTTTGTATTACTCGTAATCAAAAATGTTCTGTGTCGTAACCTAATACTCAAATAATCCGTGACTGTGAGATAACTTTGGAAACTAAACCCTTTAAAGTAGGTCATATTTTTAAATACAAAAAAAATTGTTTTTCTTTTTTTTCAAAAATTAAAAATAAATCGGACTATTTCACCATTTTAAATAATGAAATTTTCCAAAAAAAAACCCCTCGTGCTTAGGCAGCAGTGTCACGCCTAAACTGCATGATAACCTCGAGAATAACAACAAAATTTAGAAGAATTTTTCTTTTCTTGGTATCTTTTTCAACAAGTGGCGAGAATGATAAGCTGATGACTTCTTACATTAATTTTTGTTTTTATTTTTATTGTTTAATTAGATAAAAAAATAAATACAAATTAAATTTAAATAGTGGAGAATAATAAAAATTAAAATTTAAAAAAAACGATAAAAAACAGAGTCATTCATTAAACAAACAAACCGATTGATAAAAAATAAAACCCCACACACTACTATACGACGAGAGACGTCAATTATTGAATTAAAAAGAAAAGAAAAGAAAAAAACTTTTAAAATATATTCCCCCAGGCCAATACCTACTCATTCGCATACGGTGTTACGATGCAAAAAAATAGTAAAAAAAGCAGCACAGAGAAAAAACTTTCAAAATGAATAAAAAATAGTGGGGCCACCGTCATAAGGCCGTAATAAACACTCACAAACATTTTGAAAAGTAAAATCACTATGACGTCAACCGTGTACCCACCTTTCTTTGGCTGTTGTTGCTATAAAAAGATAAAAAGAAATTAAAACCTGAAAACAGAATTAAAAAAAGTACCCCTGAAATATCGACGAATTTGCAAGCGAAAGCAGTAAATCATTCATTGAATGAGTGAACGAACGAACGAACGAATGAACGAACAAATGAACGAACGAATGTATTAACAGCAGAAGTGGATTTTCAATGGGAATTTGAATTTTAACGTGAGCATTTCATTCATCATATGACCGTTAAATGAGACAATAGACGACATATAGTGACGCTATACTATACTATAAATGGATTATAAAATCATGACTTGTATTACGTTAATGCGGCAGAACATAAAATTAATTTTTTTAAGATTTGAAATTGACATTTTTTTATTCCTATACAAGGTGGCTCAAAAGTAATTTAATATTTGAATTGATTTTTGAGAACGGGACGAATTCATGGCTTTATTCACTTACTTAGGTTAGGTTAGAGGACGTGTACTTGTCAATTAGGACAAGTACAGTACCCGGAGGTCGAATTGACCCATTGGACAACGTCCTAGTTTCTCACACCACTTATGTTGTGTGTGTTAATTTTATACATGAGTGGTGGGACCTACAGTTTAAAGTCGACTCCGAACGACAGATTTTTATTTATTGAGAAACTTTTTCATGGCAATTTTTATTTACTCTCAGAGTTTTTGCCCGAAATCTACTGAGAGGAAGTCGCCGAAAAAATACTTTTTGCATTTTGTCTTTGATGCCTGGTCTGGGGCTCGAACCCATGCCTTTGCGTCTAATAAGCCAACACACTACCTACTAGACTACGGCGACTTCTTATTCACCTACTTACTTATTTAGACATTAAAAGCCTTTAGTTAGGATTACAATCTATCTTCCCACACCACCTATATTGTGTGTGTTAATATTATTCATGAGTATTGGGTTCTACAGTTTAAAGTCGACTTCGTACGACAGATTTTTGAGAAAATTTTCTTGGCATTTTCATTTTACTCTCAGAGCTTTTGGTCTCAGACACCACTAAGAGAGTTTGTTTCACGGCTGAATGTTCGTCCCAGATATCTGATCTAATAAGTAAAAAACTACCTACTAGACTAAGCGGAAAAATTCCAGCCGACAAGTCCGGTCAACAGGTCGCTATGCTATCCGACAGACAGCATTTTGGTCTACTCATCCTCTTGGTCTTAACGCGATTTCGTGCCATTCTGTTCTTAAGGAAGGGATTCGAACAGGGGCGAAATAATAGAAAATGGAATGATTTGTTAGTTGAAAGCAAGGTCTACTTATCCATACCACGTGGAATCTTGAGCTTTAAGTACCCTGTTACGCATGCACTCTTTTTGATTTTAATAGGTTGTTGTATTAGGTACAGTGGTGAGACTCCTTGCGCATTGGGTCCTACCCTTTCTCAAGGGATGTTGCTGCCTAAGTCTTCTACGAATCCTATAATAACAGGGAGGTGGACTAAAACCTGACCATTTTTTTATTTCGAAAATCATCACGAAAATTTCTTCTGACTTCTGCTGTATTCGAACCTGGTTGTGTCTATCACAGGAAGGTTTTGCCTATCATAGGTTATTGTATGGTATGGACTGGTGAGAAACTTTGCACATTGGGTCCTACTCTTTCTCAAGAGATGTTGCTGCCTAAGTCTTCTACGAATCCTATAATAACAGGGAAGGGGACTAAAACCTGACCATTTTTTTATTTCGAAAATCATCACGAAAATTTCTTCTGACTTCTGCTGTATTCGAACCTGGTTGTGTCTATCACAGGAAGGTTTTGCCTATCATAGGTTATTGTACCTGCTCTTTCTCAAGAGATGTTGCTGCCAAAGTGTCCTATGAATCCTATAATAACAGGGAAGGGGACTAAAACCTAATCATTTTAAAATTTCAAAAATCATCACGAAAATTTCTTCTGACTTCTGCTGTAATTGAACCTGGTTGTGTCTATGATAGAATGGTTTTGCCTATCATAGGTTATTGTATGGTGTGGACTGGTGAGAAACTTTGCTCATTGGGTCCTACTCTTTCTCAAGAGATGTTGCTGCCTAAGTGTCCTATGAATCCTATAATAACAGGGAGGTGAACTAAAACCTGACCATTTTTAAACTTCGAAAATCATCACGAAAATTTCTTCTGACTTCTGCTGTAATTGAACCTGGTTGTGTCTATCATGGGGTGGACTGGTGAGAAACTTTGCTCATTGAGTTGTACTCTGAATTTTTGAAGGGGCGATTGAAGTCCACTTTCTTTAAAATTTCAAAACCATGATGAAGATTTTTCAATTTACTTCCTGTTTCGAACCTTTGGCGGTAGAGTTCAGCGATTTTTGATTAGTTTTCATATGCACCTTATCTCTAGACATTATGCCTCTGTTATAATTATCGGAAATCCCAATATTTAGAGCAATCCGCGAACAGTTTTTTTGAGTTCAACCAAAGAATATGGATATAAAGAATACGCATCATGTAGAAGTAAAATTTCTTATGGCGGGTCGTAACATTACGACCCGCTCTCACCAACATCTTTAAAAGTCATTTCTGGATGAGGGGGGAGGAAGACAGAAGGAAAATGAACACAAACAAAGAGCGTAACAATGTGTTGCTCTCATCGTACGTATGTACATGTGTATGTATTCTTGTGTTTTTTGATTTGGTTGTCGATCAGACTGCGACAAGAACACATGTTTCGTGGATGTTTTATCATTTTATTTCAGAATAACACTGGAAGAATATTTTGTGTTAAAAATGTTCTATGTCATTAGCTGGGCGTATTTTATGTTTTATTTTGTCCCATAGTATAATTTTTTTAAATTCTTTGGAATGCTCGTTTTTTTTTTCTTTTAATAAAAAATGGTTTTTTTATTCTTTTTATTTTTATTTATCTAAAAACCATGGCCTAATTTTTAAGCCTAAGATGGCTAGCTTTATGTTCTTTTAATAATAAAATCGATTTTTTTATTTTATTTTTATTTATCCAAAATTATTAAGCCAAAGATAGACAGCTTTACATATGTATGTTGATGAAATGAAAATAAAAATAGCGTATGGCTGTAAATAAATAAATTCTCTCAACTTATTTTCTCTCTCTTACTCACTAATCCATAACCATAGGGGCATGTGTTAACCTAGAGGAAAATTTTTAGTAATAATTGCAAGTCTACTTATTAAACCAATGATATGTATATGTGATCGGAAAATATAGAAAAATTGTACTGCACTAAGACGCTAAGACACCGTATTTAACTTGGCAAGTTTTCTTCCAAAAATCGAAATTATTTCTCATTGATATTAGTGAATACTACTGTGATATTTCTTTGGGCGTATAATTGAAGTCTGAAAAAAGCGACATGAACCTTCTTCTTTAAAAACTGACAAGATTTTTACGCTCTTTTTAACAAACATTCTTGATATTCGTGTCCTATGTGTGTAAAAAGCCAAAGATGTTCTTCCCCTGAGGGACATTGGTGCCGACGAAAAATAAAATAAAAAAGTGCTCAAACAACAAAAACGCACGATGAGAACAACGCATTGTTACGCTCTTGGTTTCGGTATCATTCCCTTCTATCTTTCCTCCCGCGTCATGAAATATTTTTGAAAAATATTCCAAAATATGTTAAAATGCACATTCTTTATACTTTATTTTCTTTGGTTCAACTTTAATAAAGTCCAGGTGTTGCCAAATTTTTCTTTTCGTTCCTTCTAAATTTTACGCATTGATTTACGAGTGCATTTCATACAAAGTAAAATAGACCTTGACCTTTGCTTATTAAAAAAAAAGGAATTAAAGATTAAAAAAATCCATACCACACGCTCCATCTTATCGCTTCTAAATTAAGAACAAAAAAGCAAAAAAAGAAGAAAAATAAAATAAAAAAAAGTTCAGCATAAGTGTGTTAAATTATTTAATTCCTGAGGTAATCATTAATGGCCCTGTATGTTAGGGTCAATGGTTTCTGTCATTGACAGAAATTTCCATAACCTTGCCTAGCCATAACGTAATTGCAGTGTCAACAGTACACCCAGTTACCGTAAGTTTTAAGCAGAAAGAAAAATGTTTACATGCAGCACTTACTTGTTGTTCTATTGTCTAACGATGCTGGCCTTGGCATTTAAACGAGTGGTGGTGGTGATGGTGGTATTAGTATGTCTCAATCAAACTTTTTCGCTGGTGAACAGGCAATGCCTGGCAATTTTTCCCATTTTTTTCGTATTATTTTGTGTAGGTTTGTGACTTTGACATGCTCGTCGTGGTGTATTCCTGTGCTTGCCCAAGTTACTGTGTGACGTCAGTTCCATTTGTTTCGGTAGTAATGTACCCACTCAATGTGGCAAATTCCTGAAGGCTAAGGAATTTTACAAAAATATTTTCCCCTCATTTTGTTGCTGTTTGTGTTGATTGTTGTATTGCCAGTCGTCTGCGTAAGTTTCATAAACTCACAATGTTGGCAATATTTTGCTCTTAGTGTCGTTGCTGTTGTTGTTGTTTAAATGACGTATTTGGCTGCCACAACTTGTTTGAATGCCAGACCGGCCTTGAATTATGAATTTGTTGGGGGGGGGTGAATAATAGTTGATGGGTGGGCTGCAACCATAAATAAAAACCATGTGAGCTGCCATTTTTAAAGGAGTTTTTTTTAATTTTTTTTTATAAATTTCAATGGAATTTAGCAGGTTAATAATTTTGAAACTGTATTATCGCATATGATAAAGCAGGCACACGGTAAGTGTGTTAGTGCACATATAAAATGAATGTGTAGTTCGGTTTTGGAGTTCAGACTGCATTTCTAACTTAGTTTGCAGATATTTTTCTGAAAAAGTCTTGCCCGGGTAGTATCCAATATTATTTCCTGGATCCTATAGAAATAAATTTATCTTGGAGGCCTTGACTATAGCTTCTACCCATCAAATATTTTCAAAATGTGCCAAGACCTAAAAAGGCTCACGAGAAAATAAATTCCCAGTAAAGGTCACGTAAAGGTGTCCAGAAAGACTCAGAACAGGGGCCCATATGACTGCCTATCTGATCCTCTGGGTTTGCAGTTCTATATATGTTTTGCTTTCGCCGTTTTTTTTTAAATAACACTCCCCAGATAACAAAACATATCTTGTGTTCAGTGCGTTAGTCTGACAGGAGGACTATCCTTTTCCTTTTTTTGGTTTTGAAACTATTTTTAGAATTTTCTTGGATCTTGGAATGTACGCTAGAGAAACAACAACCTTAGATTCAAACTATTATGAAGAGGCAACGAATTATAATGCTGCATTAATATCGAGTGGTTCATCACCACATCAAGTATTAAAGCATGAGAGGGGACAGCGAAGCACAGCGGGTGAAAGTTAATGGCGTATGGAAAATACAATTTTATTGTAAAAATGTTGGAATGCTGCTGGAATAGAAACAAAATTTAATTAATTTAAAAAATAATTTTATACAAAGAAACACACCCACCCATAATATATGTATTTATTGTATTTTCCTTTTTCTTTTAATTTTCGTAAATTGGCGGAGAATGCAAAAAGTGTGCAAGTATTTGGGTTTTTATTATAAAATGGAGGCGCGTGCATACTGACCACAAAAAAAAAGCGAATTGAAATAAAATTGTACAGAATACAGCTGATATAAAGTACGATATAGAGTACCATGTATTCGATATTAATCGATTATATTTGAGTTTAATTTAATAAAATCTGTTTACATTCGTTAAGCGAAATTGAATTGAAGTTAAAAAACAAAATCCCAAATTCCCAGAATTTTTCAGCACAATTTGCTTTGTGCGCGTCAGGCGAATTAAGTTTTCAAGCCATTGTTAGTGATTTATGTGAACATTCACCCACACAGAGGACTACATACAAGCGAAAATAAATTGTGTGCAAAAACAACCAAAAATTCGAGTCTCATACATACGTACTGAGAGTAAGCGAAACACACCCCTCAATAAAAGCAAACTATTTTTATTTCACATCTTTTTTTTGCACAATTGTTAGTAAAACAAAGTAAATATTTACACACACGCATGCATACATGCACATGTAGTATGTAAATATAAAAACACATGCAAACACAACAAGGTAACAAAACATAATTGCAAAAAAAAAAAAAACAAAAACAAAAACGTGTGAAAGAAAACAAAGCAATCGATATACCCCTATGAACATACATACATACATACATATGTACACCGTACATTTAACACGCTAAAAGTACCTGCAATCAACCCAATAACAAAAACTAAACACAACAAAGAAGAAAAAAAGATTTGAAAACATACGCACGTCATGGCACGTCGTCGTTTTCTTCTGTTAAGCCTCCCCTGCCGTACCCCCCAACCGTTGTTTGAACTCAACAAACGACCATAAAATGCATGCCAGACAACAAAAAACCAGACCCCAATACCACAACTTCTCTATAATGAGTATACAACTGTTATTGCGTTGCTTTAATTATTTACTACTCGTTTTATCTACACTTTTCTATTAAATTATCGACTCTGTACTCTCATTTCGTAAACACACGATATTTACAATTTTCCAGAAAAAAGAAAAAAAAATAAAAGACCCTTGAACACACAGAAGAAGACACAAAACTCTCTGCCAACGTTCGTACCCCTCTAATAATAATAAGCAAAACACCGTTTTATATTCATAAACAAGATGGGAGTGGGTATATACTTATGTATGTGTTTGTGTGTGTGTGCTTGAAATAAAAATAAACACGCTATAATCTCACTGTTCACGTGAACATTTAGCCGATATCATGAGGTCAACGCGTGAACACAACAATTTCTGTTGCTGCTCATTGTGAAAATAATAATAATACAATAACAATTTTGCAGTATGGCAGTGTATGTATACCAACAACTTTTTTGTATTCGGTTTTTTGTTTATTTATATTTTTTTATTGTTTGTATATCTACAACAAGAACAACAAACTGCTTAAGTGAATGAGTGTATATTTCCCAGTGTACAAACTAGTTTTTTTTTATGACGAATTCATCAACAGTAAATATTTCTACGCTCTCTCTGTCTTTCTCTCTCCATTACTCTTGTTGTTAGTCTCTTGTATTTCATGTGTATTTTGTAAGTCAATTACCTTGACGTTTATTGGCTGTGAACGGTGACGAGCCCCTTTTTTTAAAGGAATTTCTTTAACTAAAAAAGCATTGCCAGACATACATTTTTGTGTTAAAATATTCTAATTAAATAAATATGGTAGGCTGAAGCAACAAGTTGTTAAGGTAAACGAAAGTTTTTCTAAAGCAAAATTATCAAGATAAGAAAAACATAGAATTTTTGATTCCAAAAGTTTTCTAATGGATTTCTAATACATTTAAAAAGGTTATCAGTAAAATTGTAGTGAAGTGAACACACCAGTGATGGCATTAGGAATTTTAAAATTATATAAATTTGCATCACGGAATGTAATTTTATTTGAATAATAATAAACGAAAAGGGAAAAGAAAATATATGGTTACGCCGACAAAAACAAACTAAGTAAAAATGAGCAAACCAGACAAACAGACATCAACAAAATATACACATCGTACGGTATTTAGACTTATACAAACAAAAATGAAGGTATTTACGGGAAGGAAAATAAGCAAAGATCGAAAGTCCAACAATAACAATCCAAAAGAACAATTCGGGCATAAAATAAAGGAGTACAAATATAGCGATTGCCTGGGAAGTTGCCACTAAAGGGTGATGTTATGTTTTAGAGACGACAACTGGCCACATAGATTATGCGATATGAAGTCCTTAGACTTTTTTACAGCTCCATCAAAGACTGTATCCTAACATTTGAAAGCCAACCTTTGCCAAGTTATTGACGATATACTTTATAGGCCATTAGAACCCTTTTAGTCAGGATTACAGCCTAGCTTCTCACACCACCCATGTTGTGTGTGAAAGGCGCGACTGAACGACAGATTTAAAAAAAAATTCATAGTAATTTCATTCACGCTATTATAGACCCCATGTAAAGCTATCTTTAATAACATTTTAAAATTTTACACCTGGCAATACCATACGCCTAATTTTATTACTAACACGCACATATACCAACCAACACACTTACTTTCCTCTTTGTACCAGAAAATTTATACAGAGTACGGCAAACATTTATACACAATATTCAACAGTTTAAAGCGCATGTACAAAACAAATGTATGTTGTTTTTGTTGTGTAGTATGTATTGCAAACAAATAAATGTAACAGAAAACATTACACAGCCAAATAATTATCAACAACAGCAGCAACCCAGTTTCCATTTAAAGAAAAACCTACACACTAAAATTCTTTTGCTCTTTACACTACTACGAGAGAATTAACGCAAGCAACAATAATGAAACAAGAAAAAACATGTTCTCGTTAACAAGACGAAAATAAACGAGGACTTTTATTACAACCACAACATCCAGTCAGCCAGGCAGAGAAATACATAAGTTGAAAGCAACAACACAATTAAAAACACGAGCCAAAATATCAAAACAAAACCAAAGAAGAAGAAGAAGCAGAAAAAAGATGAACCAGACTTGAAATCAAATTTATGTTGCCATAGGTGGTGGGCTTTTGAAAAACAATAACAAGTTTGAACACATTACGGTTTACATACAAATGTTTTTTGTTGGGAATTTGCTTGCTTGCCATGTTGTTTACCATATTAATACGAGTGAATGTACACGGTAGAAAAAGTAACAAAGTCATGCAGGTTCTTGCTGAACTATTTAGAAAACCGCATTTTTTTCTCTTGTTGTGATTGTTATTGTTAAATCACACGGTCATTTAGTGTGATGCTGAATAACTGATGATCATGATTTCATAAATAAATCATAAAATTCCATGACAATTTTTGTATTTCTTGCGAATAACTTCCGTTGGCAACGCCTCGGCAACAGCCGAGCCAATTATGTTCGTTAGTTCTTCTTGTGTTTGTTATTTTTATTGAGAGTTGAATAATGGGTTTTAAAAATACCCGCATGTTTTGTTTATTTGTTTGGGATGCTCAGCTGTTGTGATTTTTTTTACTTAAAATGATGAAATTTCTTTTTGTTGTTGTTGTTTTTTTGTTTTTATTAACAATGTGTTGGCCTTTTCTCTATTTTTCAGTGATAGTTTGGCCGGCTATTATTGTTGGCTGAATAACACTAAACGTCTGTCTGTCTAACTTTGCTGCTGGCCATTTGCCCGCCATAATCTTAATGAGTGAGTGAGTAAACGAGCAAATGAATGGCTGCTGCCTACAATTTTATTTTGAATCACGCTTTCTCAGCGTGATTTGTTTTGAAAAAAAAAAAATTGGAATTTTTCAATACTTGTCTCGTACGAGATGCCACAAGATAATGAGACAGTCAGTTAGTTAGTAAGTAAACGAGTAAATATTGTATGATTTTCTTGTTATTGTTGTTCTAAAGTGATCAATTGAATTGCTTTCAATTCATTACTTATGGGTATTTTCCATACCCTACATTAGTTAATGATGACTGGCGTATCACATTTTAAAATCGAGCTTTTCTTTATTTTCCTTTGTTTTCATTTCTTTTCGTTGTGATAAGCATATACTGCAACAAAGACATCGTAATGCTGGTTAGTGGTAGTATCTCTTAAAAGACACAAAGCAAGGAAGGAAGTTCTGTAATCAGTTGGCCAAGAACGTAGAAGAAGTTACAAGTTGAAGAAAATCTTTGAGAAAGTCCTCGAAATGAAGTGATAAATAGGGTTGACAATTCATATTCGCATTTAAGCTTTTAGATGTCCTAACTTCGCTGCTCTGAACATTTAAATTTTCTGCGCATCTGTTAGAATTTATGATACGCCACGCAGTTTCTATTCAGCGGAGGTGGTTTCAAATTGTTTTTTAAAGTAAGAAGCATGAGAGAAGTTACGTCATCTAACGGGAAATCACGCTCATGTTGCAATCTTTAGTTCTCTTTAAATTTTTTGAGCAATTGAGACAAACACGAGAAACTACGTCATCTAACAGGAATTCAAATAAGAAATGGTAAAAAAAAACGCTTAGAAAAAGCTAAAGACAACTTTTTGAGGTACTTTCTGGTCATTGCGTCTGAAACAAGCGCTTGTACATGATAAGCATAACCGGTGCTATTATCTGCAGTAAGAAACATGAGTCCATAGGGCACATGAGTTCCTGACGTTCCCATTGAAGGATCAGGTTAGGCTACTTGATGTATTAAATCTGGAATCGACAGTCTACGCGGACTGTCTTGATTTTATCTGCATTACATCACTAAAGAAAACCCGGATATCGTATCCAATAGTAGGCGTGTAGGGTACTCATTTATTAAAATATTTTTTTTTTTTTTTAGTTACGAGAGTATGGCCTCAGATACTTTATGGATACTTACCCTACAAAAAATGGGTGTTCCAATGACTGCAGTAACGTCATTATCGTGACTAGCATTGTAGCGTAAAATATCAGAGAGAGAGAGAGAGAGAGAACAAAAGTTTATTAACAATTTCAAAAAATTATTGAGCAATAATTGTTGAAAAATATTAAAATGGGGCGTTTTTGTTGTCATTAATCTTATCGTTTTGACAAAACTCTTGTGACGCATGCAGGTGTGTACTTTTGTTTTTATCACAACACAATAAAAATTTATTAAAAAAGATTTTGAAATATTATTTTGATTTACGTACCAAATAAATTCTATTTCTCTTTGTTTTTGTATTTTATTGACACAATTTTTCCTCTGCTCTCCTTACTCTTGACGTCTCACGTATGTAGTATGTAAGTGATTATTTGGTTTTTATTTCGTAAATAAATTTAATTTTTTTAACGTTTAGAAATGATTTTTTTTTTGTTGTTTCAAATTACACTCGCGTGACCTTGTGACCGGTGGTTTTTTTTTTACAAAATTGACCTTAAATGGCTCAATATTCGTATGAAATGTAGAGAAAAATGTGAATTTTATTTTAAGTTAACAGATGTTTATTTTAATTTACATTTTTTTTTATTATGTCAACCATTAAAGGAATTTTACACTCTTTTTTTCTTTTTTCCCTCCAGAGTTGTCGAATTTCAATATTTTTATTCCAAAACTTTCATTTTTCTTAAGAATTGTGTATATTCCCCCTTTTTAAATGACTTTATTTACATGGATCCCTGTAAATTCATAACACATGGTTCACACTGTACCTACATTGAAACAGAGACGTCGAAATTACATTTACATGAGCACTATTGATACTCTTAACAGCAATGTTTCTTATGAAAGGTTAACCTTTTTCGAAGTCATCGTACTCAACTACTAAGCAGTGGTACACAATCATTTGGACACCCATTGATGATCCTTCAGATAAAGGGATTAAACTGTAATTAAAAAATACTTTTTGTTATTAACAGAGAGAGGGAGAGGGGAAAAGAGAAAAAAAGGGTAAAGAAAAATGGAGAAAAGACAAAAAAGATGGAATAAAAAGAGGAGAAACATGATTTATCACATAACAATCATGCTCCAAGGTGACGTAGCACCTCATAGTTAAGAATCTTTGTCTTCTTGGCAATTTAGTTTAAACGCTCTAAAACAATAGCTTTTGTTTTATGCAGTACGAGAATAAGCATTTTAATTGCGTCTTAAGGAAAACTAACACCGTCTATAAAAAGCATTTCCCTTTAAAACTCAAATTTTTCTGTCACTGTTTACGCACACGTTTATGCGTCGCAATAATTGTGATTGCAGAACAAAGCAACAAATGCATTGAAAACTTCCGCTTTTATTAGCCCTCCTTTGTACGAAAATTGAACACACAAAAAAAGGCAACAAATCAACACACGTCACGCCACTGCCTTCAAAAGACCAGCTCAAGGCACAAAAATTATTCGAAAAACTTCTGGGCTGCTTCAAATCAAAACAATTACAAACGAAGAGATACAAAAAAATCAAAACAATGCACAGAAAAAAGAAACAACAAACCAAAGTCCTTTAAATGTAGGAGAAAACAACAATAACAATGACATACAGTGACAAGGAGAGAGCAATTTATCTTTAAAAACTTGAATTCACTTTTTTTCAATTTCAATTGTTGGATATGTAGGGGGAAAAACACTACTACCGACTACAATATACGAGAAACAACAGGGTTTAACGATAATGTATGTATGTGTGTGTGTGTGGATATATGAAATCATGTCGGTGTCGTGTTTGTACACAAACGAGCCTTCTTTTTTTCCAATGAGATTTTCGTTATAATGTTGTTAATGGTGCTTCTTCTTCGTTTGCTGTTTTCTGTTGCTGGCTAGCTGAGTAAGCAGAGTGTGTGTATAAGCAACGTTAACTTGTTAAAATGAACTGTGATGTATTTTTCATTCGTTTGTTGATTGTCCAACGGAACGGTTCTTAAAAAGCGCTTTTTTTCTCATTAAGAAAAAACGCTTAAGAAATAAAAAATACAGTGAAAATATCAAATATTTATGCAAAAAATATACATTTTAATTAAATAAAACATTAAAGAAACTGTGAAAATATATAATTTTGAACAGATAAAAAGAAAAAAGGCATTAAATTTTTAGAAAAAGCCCTGGAAAATTACAAGAAAACAATTTAAACTCAAAAAAAATAAAAGGATTATTGTAAAGAAAAATTTTAAAAATATTTAAAATTCTAAATAAATTGAAAAAAAATTAATTAAAAATGGATATTACACTATTACCCTCGCCACCAGCCACACCACCATTGTGTGAAAAAATTGAAAATGTAAGTTTTATTTAAAAAAATATAAATTTCAAAAATTAACTTTGAAATTGCAAGTTTTAATAAGAAAAATTGCAAAAAAAAAATTATATAAAAAATTAATTTATGAAATTTTATAATATTTTTAAATTTGATAGTTTGATAGTTTCCCTTACTATTAAAAATGTTTTAAAAATGTTTGGTTTAAGGTTTTAAGGTATTTTGAACAAAAGTATAATTTTTAAAAGGAAAAATTACAAAGAAAATATTTAAAATAACAGCTATACTCAAAAGTAGGTCAGTTAATATATTGTAATAGTTAAGAAAACCAGCAAATCATTTATAAAGCTTAGAAAAATCTTTTAAAAATATAGATTTTCTTTAAAATAAACATTTTTTTAAAAATTAATGCCTATTTTACTAGGCACAGAAACCAAAAAATGCGTTTTTAATTTGAAAAAAAAAATTCTTAACTTATTTACATTCCCACAATTAGACACACCCCTTAATATAATTTAAAAAATGCTATTTAATTAATTAACGTTTAATTTAAACCAATTTTATAGTTAGTTTTTAGGTAAGCTCATCATTTTTAATTCCCCTCATTAAAATATACTCATTTTTATACATTATTTGTGACACGCTTAAATGTAAAACTATAAATTTTAAACAAATTTTCGTCACTTTATAATAATTGAGCAAAAAAACATGACGAATGATTTGTTAATACGAAATAATAAATAAAACAACATATTTTCTTAGAAAAAACAAAAAACCTCATTTTATTAATTTTTTTCTTTGGGTGTATTTTTTCTACCTTTAAAACATCTCTTTTCTTTATTTAGCCCGTAGAAATTTTGAAAACAAAAGTTTTTTATCTCTTTTCAACCTACACTTACTAATGTGATCACGCAGTAAACACTCTAGTATCAGCTGGTGTTCACGTGAACAGTGAATGAACAACCATGAAGTAGACGAGTGATTTTTTGTATAAACACACACACATATGCATACGCACATGCATAAGTTGTTATACTTGATTATGTGATGTGAGTGTAAACAAACGACCTAGCAAAACACACACACAGCATGTTGTGTAGTAGAAACAAAAAAAAACCGTACATTGGACTTAAAATTTTAACAACACAACAGCCAGCAATTGCTTTGTGTATTTAAATTGGGGGTATAGTATTTAGTATTTGTATAGGTTTTGTCTCTCTTTTCTTTTTGAACTAAAAAGATGAAAAAAAAAAACAGAGAGAGAAAGGCAGAGAGTTTCATTTGACGTAGTTAAGTTGTTGTTGTTTAACTGAACTAAACACGCTGTGTGCCTGTTATTTTCAAAAAAGAGGGAGTGTTTTTGCTTTGTATTGTTGTTATTGTTTTATAAGTATTTCTATAAAAATTGGCGGGCGCTCTTTTTTCTTTTTTGTTTTCATTAAACGAACCAAGCCCGTTTATAAAATTCCTTTACGTTCGTTCATAAAAAAAACATGGTATAAAAATAAACACAATTTATAAGCAATGACGATGACGTAGACCTTTGAAACAAATCCAAAACGAAAGACTATCATGCATTGAATGCGTGCTAGCTCACATACACACGCACGCCCATAAACACTCTCATGTACAGGCACTTATTTACTCATAATTATGAAAATAGCATTAGAGGGGTAATATATATATATCTCTCGCTTGCTTGTGTTTTTATTTACAACTGAGAGTATTTAAATGTAGAAGAGCGTAAAAATCTAACCAAGCAAACATTTTTAAGGCATTAAAATTGAATGAACTTTTTTATTTTGTTTTGTGAAATAAATTTTTAATAATTTTTTTTTCAATATATTTTTTTTTTCTAATTTTAGTGTCCTTTGGTATCTCAACAATTGGATGATAAACTTTTAAAAGTTAAATTGCAATTACAATTGAAGCATAGCAGCTGCAGTGGTAATAAATCTCCACAAAATGGTTTGATTACCCCACAACCCTCAGATACTGAAGATGATGGCAATGATTGTTGTTCCCAGCCTTTAAGTAAAAAACCAAAATTGGATATTTCATTTAACACACAACAACAACAGCGTGCCAGTGTCATAATGCATGTGAATAGCTCGGGCATTTGCTCAACTTTAGATGAAAATTCTTGTTCCTCTAACATATCCTCAGTATCACAAGCAACATCCGCCTCAGCTACAAACACCTCCTCAAACTCCCCCGCCCCTTATAGCTCGCCTCTATACAATACCGATGATGATTGTACGGAAACAAATGTTTGGCGCAGTTTAAAATTCAAAATGAATCGCAAACGTACCGCTACCGAAACTACAGAATCCTCTTCGGATAGCGAAAGTCTGACAAATCAAGCCGTACAAGCCACACAAGTATTACAAGCCAAAAATGTTTTAAAACAAGTCAAGCAAGAGGAGGAGGAATATTGCAGCAGTAGTAGCAGTAGACATAGCAGTTTGCCGCCCACGTCTGCAGTGCAAATACTAACACAGGAAATGCCCCAGTTTCGTTTTGCATTGCCAGCATGTGCCACCGCCTTACCGGCTAAAGTACAAGCTTCGGCTAGCACTACAACCACCACCATGCAGTATCAAGTTATAGCACCCAAAACCAATTTCATAAGCTCTGCTATGGCAGATAACAACAACAGCGGCAGCAGTAATGCACCATTAATGGCACCCCAGTTTGTCTTATTAAATCCAAATGTTTTGCTACAAACCCTTAATCCCCGCCCAGCATTAAATGTAAACTCTAATCCAGCCCCCTTGGCTTTGAACTCAACTGCAACAACAAACAAGGCCTCTAATAATGCAACAACACCAGCAAATGAACGTAAACGCATTTATGAATGCAATCATCCGGATTGTGGTAAAAACTATTTCAAATCCAGCCACTTGAAGGCCCATCAAAGAGTCCACACAGGTGAAAGACCTTTTATTTGCAAATGGGAGAATTGCGATAAGCGTTTCTCGCGTTCCGATGAATTGTCACGGCACAAGCGTACCCATACTGGCGAAAAGAAGTTCGTATGTGTGGTATGCGATAAGAAGTTTATGCGCAGTGATCATTTGTCCAAGCATGTCAAAAGGCATGCCTCGAAACGGCAGGATACGGGCAGGCAATTGTCCAACAATGGTGGTGTACACATGGATGCTTCCACTAATCTAGCTGGACAAGTGATGCAACAATTAAGACCAATAGCACCGGCGGCCAGCTGTGACTCTAGCTCAGTAACAGCACAGAATAATGCCGCTCCTCAAATATCTCAATTGCAAGTGCAAATTTGCACAGCCACGGATTTGTTAAATCTGCAGCAAGTGGCCAATTTTGCTAATTTCATAACACCCGCCGCTGTTACCCAAGCTGCTGTGGTCCAGCAGCAACAACAGTAAATTTTAATCTCATCTTATTTTTTTATTTTTTTTTTTAATCTTATATTTCCTTAAAGAAAGAATTTTTTTTTTATTTTATTTAAATAGTCAGTCATTCCACTTGAAAGAACAAAAAAAAAAGAAAAGAAAATGAAAAACAAATTAATGCTTACAATTCAATATCAAATTTAAATTAAGGAAAATATTTTCCTTTCAATATCAAATGAAAACAAAAAAATGGCTTTTCCTTGTGTATTAAAAACAAAAACAAAAAATATTTCCATTTTAAAAAAGTTTCCTCTCAAAAAGCCAATTTATAAATTAAATAATTTTTTTATTATTATTATTATAATTTTAGTAATTATTTTTTATACATACAAACATACATTAAAAACAAATATATAAACTGTGATATTTAAGTTTTTTGTTTATTTTATGTTTTTAGTTTCTTTTTTTCTATGTATTAAAAAAAACAAACAAACAATTTTTGTATTTAAAACTTTATGAATTAATTTATGAAATATTAAATTGTTTAATTATTAATTTATTTTAATTTTTAAACTGTGTATTGAATATTATTGTATCAACAGTTTTTTAAATACTTTTCTGTATATAATATTTTGCCTATTATGTATACTTTAATAATTATTATTGATTGTAAACATTTAAACAAAAAAAAAAAAAGAGAAAAAAATTAATTAAAAAAAAAATGAAAAAGAAAAGAACAAAACTATGCTCTAAAACAAAACAAAAAAAAAACAAATACAAAAGAAAAAAATCCCTAATCTTAAAATGAGAACAAAAAGATACAAAATATACAAACAAAATATATATTTTTCAACTTATTCAAAACTTAATTACGAAATTGTGTTTTTATTTCGACAAAAAGATAACAAACAAAAAATTAAAAAAGGGGAAGAATTGTAGTACAAATGTGTACTAGAATTAAAGGAATATGCCACATATTTCAGGGGAAAAATCATTCACCATAAGTACATACAGTGGTGGCCACGAATTTAGGACACGACATTTTACTTATACATTTGTGATAATTTTTACATCTTATCAAAAACATTTTAGGTCCATGATATTTTTCTTAAGATTTTAGTAATATTAGGAAGAAAAATTAATAATATTTTGCTACCTATATTTGGTTAAGAATTTTTATTTACATATTATATAGATCAAGACAAAATGCTAGTCGGGATTTGATATTATTTTGACACAAGTGGTTTACGTTGTGCAATACACCCACGCAAGTGTTTTTCATTTAAACATCTTATTGCCCTAGACGAAATATCGATACCAAAATCCAATACAATTTTATTTTTTATTTTACTTGAGCTCGTGAAAGGATTATTAGCAGCTACTTTAGGGTGTAGTTTTTCGGGCTCTAGGTTGCTGTTTGACATTTTTGATGGTACTATGTTGCTTGATGTGTTCCAGCGCGTTGTAAATCTTGCATCTAGAACATTTTAGCAGCTTGGATATCTCCATTACTATTTTTCCATCAAATTTTAGTTGTTGGATCAGTTTTCGCTCGGCATCGATATTCCAGGTACCTCTGACCATTTTTAATTAAATATTTCTATGTATTCCAACATAAAATAAAATAAAACATTCGTTGCTCAACGTTTAGCTTCTAAAAACACCAAAAAATCATTTAAAAACCAGATATTTCTGAAATGTCTTAAACTCATGGCCAGTTTCAAATAAACGTTTTTACAATAATATGGTCAAAAAGCAACAAAATGTAAAAAGGAACAAAATAAAATATTGGTACTTTTTCTTAATATTACAGAGTACATAGAAGAATTAAGAATATCAATTTTGATATTACAGGATTGTAAATATTATCACAACTAAGTGAGTCATATGTCGTGTCTTAAATTCGTGGCCACCACTGTATATGAGCAATTTCGTGTCAAGTGACCCAATTTTTAAAATCGATGTCTTCCGATTTCAATGAAATTTGCACCAAGGTTAATGCTATTGCATAGTAGGCTAGACTTCAGCTCTATCAGTCAAGAACTGCCGCAGTTAGAGGGGGTCAAAGTTGGACATTTTGGTCATACACGGTTTTTTTAAAATGTGTGTAACTTTTCACCTATTGGTCCTAGCAAAAATTTTCCAAACGATATTAGATAGCTATTTCTTCAATCTTTCCAAAAATAATTTTTTTAATTTTATAATTTTTTAAAAAAAATTTTTTTATTTTTTGTTTTAATTTTTTTCAAAATGGGCCCTTTTTTTGCTCAAAAGAAAGCTTATACAATTTCCTTTAAGGCCTTTATAATCGCTGAATGGGATGCGAGGGGGATATCTATCAAAAAAAATTATTTTTTAACTCATATATAAGATTTTTCAATATTTGGCATAAAAACGTACTACCTAAATGATCTTAAAAAAGTATTTATTTGCATTCTAAGGACATTCGGAAATTAGTTTTTTATAAACAGTGTTAAAATTTGCACGTGCGTTATTTACTAATTACTTACATAATTAATCTTTACAATGGCTTCTCTTCCAAAAAGGAAATGTTGACTTGTTTTTGTTGTAATCCCTTAAACAAAAAGAAGCACAGATCATCAGATATGTGAAATATTTCCGACAACTTATTGAAAAAATTCCCAACGCTTTCAAAACGTTTGCTAATTTGTGGATCGTGCAGGAAAATGATGGGAAAGTTGGACACATTACCGGTTATTCCAGATGAGAACAAAATCAATTCTGAAAATGATGACAGTTCTGCAGGAGATGATGGTTGTTCTAACTTTTCAGTAGAACCTATAAGACCTAATAATGAGTGCCAAAATCAACATCACAAGGATGCAGTAGAAGTTTTTGAACAAATAAAAAGAAGTACAAAACGTCACAGAGTAGATCTGAAAGAATTCAACTTCTTACTCTTGTCACACGAAATTGCCCATATATATTAATCCCTTTAAAGAATAGCTTATGAATGGTATTCAAAGTTTAGTCCGGTAGATACAATCCTCGCAAAACAAAATTTCTATCTTTCACCAGCTGATACAAGCTAATGGGATTCAATCATATCTATCCATGACGGTAGAGTATTTATGTGTTATCCTAGACCTCAAGCCCTCATGGATAAATAACATTTAAAGGGTAAAAGAGCAACTAAAGCGCTTAAAAGGACAAGAGTAAAATTTAGATGCTTAGATCTGCCATTATATATTGGCTCTATCAAACCATGATGAAATCGATTTTGTTTTATCACTCCACGCTGATAGACAGAGTGTGTCTGGATCGTCTGTGCAAGGTTTGATAGTGGCAATATTCTTATGTTCCATTCAAATAAAACCTGTTTTTGCTGTGTCCAATTGCTTCCCTTTGTTTTTTTTTTTTGAAGCAGAAGGCTGAGCTGGCTCAATGTAGTTAAATTCGGTTCTAAACTCGATTAAGGACGTTCTGGGAAGTTATAGACATTTTGGCGTTGATTATAAGGTTTCTTGTTGAATAGTCCAACTAGGGACTACTGTTCTGGTGCAGCCCTTGCGCTGACCAACTTCTTCCTCTTCCCTGATTTTGGTGGAACTTGGTCAGTACAGGGACTACGTTCACCTGTGGCATCACAACGGGCCGCTATGCGTGCCCAAGTGAGCTTTGTGAAATCAGAGCTACCACTCAGAGCTAACCTGACTACTGTTCTGAAGATCTCTCCTTCTAATGATTTCTGCAGGAGCAGTGGGTCTCAGGAGGAAAAGAAAAAGGCTGTTTCTCACCAAATACCCCGAGTGCTTTCGATAACATAAGTCATACATAAACTGAAGCTCATTACTTTTTTATGGACCACCAAACACTCTGACGAAGTGAAGGGGGGAAGAAAGAAGTTAAGATTTCGCCGAAACACCAGCAGCAACAGCATTAAACGAGAATAAAGGCTTATCCGAATGACCTATACTATGCGGAGAATATATGACCTCTCTGCTCTGAAAATTTTCAAGTAAATCTCCGATACGAACAAATCTTCTAAAACCAATTGATATCGATTGCAAAACCTATCTTCTTACTATTCGCTTTCTACAGTTTATAAAGCTCTTCTCTTTAAGCAATCGGTACATCTAGCGTAGCTAGATTAACATCTGCCCAATGACGTAAGACAAAACCTCGAAAACTTTTAGTACGTATAGTTTGTACAAGTGGTTTCGCTATGCTCTAACAATGTTCTTTGCGGTCAAAACTAACCATATAGATGAGGTTTAGATATGACTGCCTACAATCAATTTCGGACAGCTTCTTTTGCATTGGCGATATGAGGTGCAATGCAAAATAGGCGCTTTTAAGGAGTCTAGCTGTCAAATTGCTTAAAGAAATGTTGCTACTTTGTTAAATAAGAATCTGACGAGATAGCCGTTGTCTCAACCGTCTATCTCAGTCACACAGTAAAGCGACAAAATTTATGCTTTATGATGTAGCTATGTATGTTACGCTAGCATTTGTCCTCGGAACTCTCACTTTCCTGTCAAAGTTCTGAAATTAAATCCCGATTTGTTGTCCTGTCTGCAAGTATTAGAAACATACTTTTAGTGATGGCCACTACCCATCAGTAAAATAAGAAACCATTGCTTTATATATGATAATATAGGTATTGTTAGTGTATTATATGGTGTTGAAAAAAACCGAAAAATGGAAATTGGAACCTTAAAAATAATATTTATTTACTGTATATGAATAAAATGTAAATGAATAAAAAAAGTCAATTTACATGCCCAATATAGTGAGATATTCGCATGCGGGTTTAATAGCATTTGGTGAGCACGCCTGACGTACAGACATCTCCCAAGTGTCCAAGATATGAGAGAGGGAATGTAGTTTTGGCAATTTAGCAATGCGTGCAATTAAAGCATTTTGAACTGCCTTAAGGAAAGCAGTACTAGAATAGTCCTGTTCAATCATAGAGCATTCAGGCGAAACCCAAGGATATTCCTCTGTAAAGTAGAAAACAAAAGAACTTAATTTGAAGCACATAAAATAAAAATAGAAATCAAACACTTACCCGGTATATTAACACTAACTGGTGGTACACTCGGCAATTTCTTATCGTCCAAGCAACAGATTAATTTAATCGATTTGATATTACTTTGTGCGGTATGATCTAAAGTAACCTTAAACTTCTGATCCAAACGAGCTATTTCACCCTGCAATACATAGGGTATTTCGATGTCTGTACCAGCACTAGGTTTTTCAGTTACACGAGCTCTTTTGGCCGGTGATGGTGCAGAGATATCAGTGCCAAATAGTAATTCCAAACTAGGCCTAAAGGTTCTATGTAAAGTATGATTAGCTATTGGACTTTGCAAAGTTGTGTTAATAACCTCCATTAAGGGATTGGAAGATTTCTGAAAAATAATAAAAAAAACCAGGATTTATAATCACCTTCAAGTTAAGTTTCCTTCGAAATACTTACACCAAATGTTTGACCACAGAAAGGTGAG
This sequence comes from Sarcophaga carnaria, assembly GCA_958299815.1. NCBI lineage: Eukaryota > Metazoa > Arthropoda > Insecta > Diptera > Sarcophagidae > Sarcophaga > Sarcophaga carnaria. The sequence continues at coordinate 13,451,163 of OY283152.1, read as the reverse complement.
ATTTTCATGTTCTCCAATACCTTTTCGCATTTGAGCAGCGTTTCCAAAGGCACACGTTGTACGGGATTACTTAAGATCTCCAAAAGTTTACTCATTTTTGTATAGGATTCCGCATTATTACCATCATTACGGAATTTGGCCACCATGCGTTTCAAGGTTTCCTTGTATTTCGTCAATTGTTTATACTTCTCCCGGTAGAGTTGATCCTCTTGAGGATTAAAAGGACTATTTTGTGTTACCTGGCCGGGTGTATTTAAAGTAGCACTTGGTGATTGACGCATTTGTTGTCGTTGATTGGGATTTTGCATGAGCCCCGGCATTTGTGGACTTGAAGTGGGCACCAAAGCTGGACTTGGTATCATCTGTGGATTGGGTATTGTTTGTTGTGGCACTTGAGGACCGCCCTGTTGACTGCTTTGTTGCATTTGCTGTTGTTGTTGCTGCTGCTGTTGTTGTTGTTGCTGCTGCTGCTGTTGATTATTTACCACCTGTTGTTGTAATTGTTGCTGCTGTTGTACATTTAAAGCACCAGCCGGTGAGGTTCCGGTACTGGGTGAAGGGCTTTGACGTAAAAATTGCTGCTGCCCCACAACGCCACGACTAACGCCAAACATTTGCTGACCCTGGCCAATATTCATATTGGGATTCTTTTGCATGCCAGGCGGCATATTAAGCATTTGATTAAGATTACCTAAAAACAGGATCAACAAGATTATTATGGTTTACGATCCTTTTAGAATATTTTGCTTATTTTATTTTACTCACCCTGGGGACCAGTAGCATTTGGCATACCACCTGCTTGCCCTTGAGACACCGCGTTAGCCACACTGTTAGGATGCATAGGACCTCCTGTACCCACACCTACATTGCCTACTTGATTTTGTTGCATACTGGGCGGTATACCTTGCATACCCTGATTACCGCCTGCATTGGGGCCGCCAACAACATTCATTGAACCCACTGGTCCAGCTTGATTCATGCGAGCATTCATCATTTGATTTAATTGGGGATGTTGCATGCCCATTTGCTGCATTTGTTGCTGTTGCAGTTGGTTAGGCAACTGCTGGACATTCATAGAATTAACATTTACCACGGGACCGCCTTGTATTTGGCCGCCGGCATTCATTTGCATTTGATTGGGACCCCCAGGTCCGCTGGAACCTGGACCCATGGGTACATTGGCATTCGGACCACCCATTTGATTTAGCTGCCCGGGCATACCCTGAGGACCACCTGGTCCACCGACACCCGTGCCCGCAGAAGGTCCACCCATTTGTTGAGCATTACTTACCATTTGTTGATTTGGTCCCCCAGCAGGACCTCCCATGACATTCATTTGTAATCCCCCTGGGCCACCCATTTGTGGCATGATTTGTTGTTGTCCTGGTCCAGTACCCACAATATTTCCTTGCTGTTGACCTGGACCACCTGAGCCCATGGCCATTTGTGGTCTTATGCCTTGCATTTGCTGCATTTGTTGTTGACCAGGACGTTGTTGATTTAAAGTTTGCAAAAGATTTGAAGCAGGCGCCGCACCAGCAGGACCTTGCTGTACGTTAGGTCCACCCGGCATAGACATCATTTGGGGATTACGATTACCCTGGCTAGCCAGGGTCTGCAAGGCATTCAAAGGATCCTGCATCATATTCTGCTGGCCCATTTCAGCATTAGGTTGTGGTGCTTGCTGAGGTCTTCCTATTCAATAGAAAATATTTTATTCAAGCAGGGGTTGCCTTATAAAGAAGTCTTGAAACTTACTTTGCGACAAATCCTTAAAGTGCATAAACAACTTGGCCACCAAACCCAGGTATTCATCCTTGTTTTTTGACTTTTTGAAAATGTGATTCTCCATAACGCTGGCACTTTTACCATCTTGTCTGGTGCTTTGCAGGATTTCATTGCTAAAATTATGAACAAAATCAGGCGGAATTGTCAATGGCTGTCTGGCCCCTTCGATTTTCTTTTACTTACATTTTCGTGATGACATTTTGGCGAAACTTTTGTGACTGCCACTCTTCTGCCATTTTGTTGGTATTTTTTTTTTAATTTATTGTAAACTTTATGAAGTTTATTAGATTTTCGTTAATATTTTTTATTAAACTTTTCGGCAATTTGTTTACACTTAACAATTCTACACAATTATGAAAGGTAACAAGGTGAATTTATCTTCACCATGAAAGGTAATTAACGTTGTAGTGCTACCATCTCCACTTTTGTGATGTCAATTTAACCTAAAGTTGGCAACGCAATGGGAAAAGACTACCAGACCTTGAATGTTTATGTTTTGTTAAAAAGTGTTTTTTTAATTAAGAAAAATTAGTAAAAATAATATTTAAAGTAATATATTTTTGAATTTTTGTTTAAAATATTGATTTTTATAGAGAGTTTGTCTTTGTTTATACACAATATTTTTTAATTTAAATTTTTTTCGATGCGTAATAAAAAATATTCTGACACAGTGGCAATACTGCGTGATTACGTCCCACTCATCCCTGATTATGTATGGTGGGTTTGTTTTAACACGATGGCTCCGCTAATGCAGATGAAAATTACTTATTCTAGGCACACACCGGTAGTACGTACAATGATCTATGGTAATACAGTACCTATTTCAAATAACGGCACTTTGGTGAATTTCAGTTCTATTCACCATACCAGGAAAATTCGTCATACTTTGCAAAACTCACCATTGTTGAAACTCACCACGCCAAAATAAATTCACCACCCTTCCCAAAGATTTACCATGTTAAAAAATGTAATTTTGGTAGTGTCTGTCACAACAACCACAACAACAACCGCCAACACACACATATACGGCTACAGGCAAGAAAGAACTCCCAACACACACACGCGGCACACTTACGCCATAAATTCTACTTGAGAGCGACATGGCTTTTCATTTTCACTTAAACAACTCGAATACGAAAAAAGAATGTGTGAATTATCAACCACTGTTTGCTTTTAAACGAAAAAGAGACGATTTTTCCAACCGCCAATGTTGCCAGGAAAGAAACTAATTTTGTAAATCACTCCAGAAAATATTTTTAAATTCATAGTTTTTTCTATTTTTTTTTTCAAAATTAAATTATGTTTATTTATTTATTATTTAGTTTACAATATTAATAAATTGCAAAATCAGAACAAAATAAGTAACTAGTTTTTGGTTGAAAATTACTAAATACGGCAACACTGATTTTGATGATCAACTGTTGCGTATGAGTGTTTTTAATTAAAATTATTTTTTCTTTTGAAATATCATATTTATAAAGAAAGCAAAAAGGAAAATTGAAAAACACTCTCTCTTTAGGTTTTTGTTTAACTCAGTTTTTCTAATCATAGCTGTTCTCTTTTCTTGCAGAGAGAGTGCAGTTAGTTAAAACTCTCTGCTGTTATTATGCTTGGAGTTTTGTTTTCTCTTAATTTTGTGAATGAGTGTGTATGTATTTGTTTATTATTTAGCTGTGCTTTATTTAACTAAAACTTAAAAAAGCACTCGTTTGGCCATTTTTAGCTCATTCGCGTAACGTCTGTTGTGTAAAGCGTATCGCTGATATAAATTTAAGTTTAAATTTTTTCTCTTTTTTTATTGTTACTATTATTGTTGTTATATACATATACACAAATACAAGTGTAGTTGCAAATAAAATAAATATTTAACGAAATTCACTCATACAAGCGCGTGTTTTTTCGTTTTAAGTTGCGTTGCCTTATTTAAGTTTCGTGTTGTTTTTTTTGTCAGTTTCTTACGGTTTTGAAACAAAATTATTTGCAAAACAAAATATAAATAAATAGCATAATAAAATTTTATTAACAGAGTTAACAATTTGATAACGTTCTGTTTAAAAATAGTTTCAATTTAATATAAATAAAAAAAGGCTTTAAAATAAGTTATAAAATCAAATAAGTAAATAAAAACACAAACAAAAAGAAAAAAATCAAATTAAAAAGTGAGAGAGGGAGAAAGAAGAAAGAGAAATGAAAGAAAGAGAAATTGAGTATAATGTTACATATATTTAATGAGCGGTTTGTGTGTCTTCTTCAAGAATATGTTTTTCTCATGATTTTGGCTCTTAATTACAAAACCTAAATAAAAAGAAAACAAAAAAAAATCGTTTTTTAGAGAATGTTTTGAAGCGCGCTAAAGAGTGAAACGTACAACAAAATTAAAATTTAAAAAAAGAGTTAAAAAGTGCTGACGTTTTGTATTTATAAAGTAACATACATATACAAAAAATAAAAAATAAAATTTTTTTCTTTATATTTATACCAAATAAATTAAAATTAATATATAAGAGAACTGTGTAAATAAAAAAAATAAAATAATCGTAATTTAATACCAAAAAAAAAAATAAAAAACGCAGTAACAAATAATAAATAAAACTATAATTCAAGTGTCTTTAAGTGCAATAAATAAATACACAAAAAAGTGCAATAAATTTTTAAAATCTACAACAATAACAAATTATCTTTGTGCAAACAAATATATGTACGTACAACCAACAAAATGTAAGTAATAAAACACAATAATAAATAAAATATATGTAAACAAAACAAATTAAAAAAACAAAAAATTAAATTGATGTACTACACTACGCACTTGGAGGAGGTACAGTGGCATGCAATAATTTAGAACCCATCGAATTTATTTTGTCGTTTCTTTGTAAAAAGAAAAGTTTATTCAGAGGTGGCAGTAATTTTTTGTCATTAATTCATTAGCCTTTTACATTTAATTTAGTGACTCTGTAATCAAATCATATATTAATCGGTCATTCCAAACCATTTAATCAGGATATTTATGAACGTTCTTTTTTTGTGGTAACAAGAATCCAAAGAAACGTATTTCTTCAGACACAATAATTAATTAATTTGAGAATTCATATTAGACAACTATTTTCACAAATATTACCTTTTGAACAGATTTCTATTTCATACAATCGTATTTATTTTTTCAAACACTTATAACCCTTAAAAAATAACTTGAAGAGCCATAATTAATGTTCATCACTTTACTTTAGAGTTATTGAACGAAATAATGGATGAAATAAAAACATAAAAAACAAACAATAAGAAAAACAACGACACCTTGAAAGAAAGAAAAAAAGATCACTCATTTTAATTATTTCCTCTACTCTACATGCCACTCGTTTTTAAATCTTTGCCAATCTACCGTTATTTGCAGCAAAAAAAACATGATGAGAGCAAAGGGTGCGAGAGAAAATAAATTAAAAAAACGTATGATTTGTTTTTGCTTCTGCCTGTCATCACAATAAACAGTATTGCTAACGACATTTATTGTTTTCTTAATTATTCGTTTTTAAATAACAAATCGCTTTGTTTTGTAAAGATTTCTTCGACGACTTTCTATCAGCTGTCTTACGGCAAAAACTCTGAGAGTAAATAAAATTGCCTTGAAAGAGTTTTTCAAAAATCTGTTGTTCGTAATCGACACTAAATTGTAGATCCTGCCGCTCATGGATAAACACACACACAACATGGGTGGTGTGTGAAGTGAGGTTGTAATCTTAACTAAAGGCTTGTAATGACCAATTAAGTAAGTAAATAAATTCAATATGTACGTAAATTCGATGGGAAATTTGGCAGACGTACGTTCTTTGGTACGTTCTTAGAAATTTTTCAAAAGCAATCACAAGTCTGCCGTAAGATTTTTACTTTCATTTTTAAAAGTACGAAGGGAATTCTATAAAATTTTTTCTCTGATTACGAATGTCAGACTAGGCATTAACAATATTTACTTCTTTTCAGTCTTATTTCTAAAATAAGTCAGAATGTAATGTATTTTTTTAGCATATTTTACATAAATACGCTTTTCTTTTGATTAAAAAATTAAATTAAAAAACAGCTCGTTTTGCCACACCACACAATAAGAGAGTAACTAGAAAGAGAGCATAGGAGAGTTAATTAAACAGACGGAGAACGTGCGCTTATTTAAGGCGGGTTCACCCACAAGATTCTGAAACATTTTTGGTTCGGAGAAATTTCTTGTTTACTGAGAGTTTTCTCCAACATGATTCACCCATTTCAGAAACTTTGTTCGTAAAAACAGTGCTTCCATATTTAATTGAAAATGACGTAAATACATATTTGCATAAACTTAAGAAAGTTAATTATATTTGTGTCAAAATAAAGAAATAAAAAAATTAATATTTATAACAAAAAATAAACAGTATTTGTGGTGAATTATTTGATAAGAATAAAAACGTCTTTTCTGCGATGGATAAAATGGATATAAAGCATTTGCTACTCTTGTTCGCCATTGAAGTGACCAAAGTAAAATTACTTGCAAAATATATTTATGAAAAACGAAAATGAAAGATAAACAGGACGACGGCTGTAAGACCACTTTTGAAACAAAGAGAAGCCAAAGGGTATTTTCACTCACTAGTTTCCGAAACGCGTTTAAATAACGTAGATTCATTTATAAATTTTCATCGCATGGACCCTGGGACTTTCGATGAACATCTGCAAATATTGGTGTATTGTATAAATTTCATATGGTGTGGCAACTTTTTCTAAAATGGTTCGGACCAAATTTAAAATTAATTTAATTCACACTGAGAGTTGTTCGCACAAAATAATTTTTCTCGCTCTCTGAGAGAAACGTCAAACTCCATATTAAAAAAATTTTGTGCGAACCAAAAATGTTTCAGAAACCTGTGGGTGAACCCGCCTTTAGGAAAGTATATAAAATTGTTGTTTTTTTAAACAAAATGAAAATGAAAACAAAAATTTTTATGATTTTACGTTTTTTGTTTGTGTGTTTTTGTTTTCTGTTTATGGCACAAACCGAAATAATAATAACAATACATAGTAGTAGCAAGACAAAAACAAAAAAAGTCAAAACCATTTGCAATAACAACGGCAATTAGACTTAAATATGCATGCATGTGTGCCTGTATGTTAATAAAGAGAAAAACAAGTGCAAGGTGGCATGTTAGTGTACATTAATGTGACAATTTTAAAAAACAAAAATGATTAAGCATGAGTGTAACTGTGTAGTGTGTGTGTGTGTGTGTGTGTGGGTTTGTGTTTGAGAGTAAGTGATGATGGGTTTATTTGGATACAATTGCTACGGTGTGGCCAAGTAAAGCAAATCGCCGTGACATTTTCTCACTTACACTTCTTTTATTGGTTTATGTATTTATTTATTTATTAGAGTTAAGTGTATAAAAATAAATATGTAAATAAATTAGGTGATTTGGCTTTTTAAACAAAATAATTTAAAACAATTTGTTAAAAAACAAAAACAATTTAAATTACCTTTTATTTTGATTGCTTTAAAATCTCGAAACACGAACTGTCAATCATTAATTCATATTCAGGGTGTTTTTTTTTCGTTTTCATTCTCTTTCTCCCTTTTATTGCACTTGATGAACATCAATTACCATTCAATGTATGTAGGGGTGTATGTGCATATGCATGTACATATATATTTGTGTATAGGTACCCCTTTGAAAAAAATACCTCTATTTTACTTTATTATGGCACAGTGGTATGCAAAAGTTATAAAATGGTTTTTGAATTATTGTGAAATATTTTTTATTTCCGAACTTTTCTTTTTATTTTTGTGACTTTAAACGTCTATTGAGCGTAATTTACATTTTTGGAATATTTTTTTCCACCAAATCGAAGCAGTAATCGTTAAGGTCTTCAATTTTTCTTTCGTTTTATTGAAAAAGAAAAAAAGAAAGAAAAAATACCTTAATTACCATAAAGTAAAAGTCTATAAAAAATTTACATGCGTACATACAGTACATACATAGATATCTATGTAGGTATGTACATATGTATGTACATACGTGTTGTATTGTATTTACAGTGTTGGAAGAAATAATAGGCACTTATAAAATTGAAAATATTTGTTTGCATAAAAAAATGTTTTCGATTTTAATAGTAAATTTAAATAAAACACACTTCAAACTATAATTTCGATTAAACTATAAATTCATTATAATGCTTGATTCTTATGATTATGTACAAAATACAATATAACTGAAATGACCGCCCGTGACTTGATTGCAACAGTCGATAGTTTTCAGATAGTTGACTACAGACTGCTTTTCACGCATTTATTGTGTGGTAACTTGACGATCTTTCAACGCTTTAATACGGCCTTTGACGTAGCAACACAACAGCAGCCTAAAGGTGTCAAAACCATAATTGATCGTGCAGTGTGGCTCGTGCCACCGTAGACATTAAACGATATATAGCGTTTGGTTCACGATCTTCATGTACGGGAAAAAGAAATCGGTTATCGTAACGGCAACGTTTCTGGCATGGTAACTACCAAAAAAAAAAAATTCGCTCAAAGCCATCTACAGACCATAATGCCTTCCAATATTGTCAGTTTTTACGCATACAATCGGCTTTTCTTATAATCGCTTCTAGCTTTTTCGAGTCCCATAAGCGACAAAACAAAACCGAGTGAGAAGCGGGCTTGAACGCTGACGAAAATCTCAATGCTGATTTTCTGTTCCTGTTACTCTAACACCCAATTACGACTATGTATTGCCAATACCTTGCACAGTAGGCTTTAACATCTTCGTAATGCTTGAAAAGTGATCACGTTTAAATCATAACATTTGTCTCCCGCTTTTAAATGTTGTGTGAGTTGAACTTACGCCATAATGAGCAGTAATATAGGCTCAATTGCTGAGAATTGATAACTCGAATTATGCGCCATACCAACAGAAGCAATATATTCGGCAATGCGGACCTAGTAATGAACACATCTATAACGGTTCCAGTCTCTTCAATAAGATGTCTTAAGAGAAATTCAGACTATCCGCGGTATTTTAAATCACAGAAGCAATATTTTTCGATAGAGCGTACATTGCGATGATGAACAGGACTAACCAGTCGCTTCAAATTTCTTTATAAACTTGCCAATACCTTGCGCTGTAGGCCTTAACATCTTTGTAATGCTTGATCACGTTTAAATCATGGCAATTGTAAGAGGTTTTTAATATTTTTATACGTTTTTCGGTTATTAAACGATTCACATTCGTAAATGAAAGCTATTTAACACCTGACTGCCGGTTTTGGTGTTACCACTTGGCTAATTTTCGTAAATGTTTGACATTCTTGTAAATGTTTTTTTTTTTTTTTTTTAAATTTAAAAGAAAAGTTTTTAAGAGTGTTTAAATTTCGCCACCACTGTATGTGTACTACGTGTACGTATAAAATGCAGCCGTAGCCTATTGTCATTATAAACGGTAGTCTTCACACAAACACACACGCAAACATCATACATTTACACAAAATTTGTCGTTATTATTTTCGTGCTCTTGTTACTAAAAAAGCAAAAAAAAAACAGACTAAACTGAGGTGGAGAAAAACACCGAAAAAAAAGAATGAAAAAAAGAAAAACAAAATTGTTGTCAACCGTTGACGCGCTTACATACATAGTATATTCGTTTACTCGTTTATTGTGTATTTACTCGTACAAACTTGGTGCTTCTGCTTTAAAAAAGGCAACGGCTGCAATAAATAACAACAAAATGAAATGAAATTAAAAAAGTAATGAAAGAAGAAAAACAAAACAAAACAAAAAAACATTGATTACTTGCTGCTGCTCCACTTTATTATTATTGTTGCATTTGAGTTTACAAAAAAAAAAATGCGAAAAACACGCACACGTAGAAAGGTATGTAAACAGATATTCATTCTCTTTCTCTTACAATCTCTTTTGATTTCCCTATAAAAAAAAATCAATTGTTGTAGTTGTTGTTTTGTGTTATTGTTATCTTTTGAACAAGTAATAACAGGCAGCCAGCAAACAATGCATTGGAAATGGTGTGAGTATGTGTCTGCTGTTTTACAAAACAGTGGTTAGTTAACATTTCTTGGCGATCTCAAATTCGTTTTTCTTTAAAATTAAAAAACAATTCTTCTTAGAATATATTTTTTTTTTGGGGTCTATCTATACAGACATATGTACGTACATATATTTTAATTATATGCAACAAAATTGTCTTTTTAATTCATTTTATTACGTTTTTCCGTTTTTGTGTTTTTGTATTGCGTCATTCGGGTTTTATTTTTAAATAAAATACAAAAAAATTAACACTTTCGTTGAGGTTTTTAACCTTTAGCGGTACTTTTTTCAGTTTTTCGCTTTTTTTTTCCTTTAAAATCTTATGCAAAATGTTAGATTCATTTTGTTGCTGTTTTTTATTTTGTTTTTTTTTTTTAAGAATTTAATTAAAATTTTTAATTTTATTTCAACAACGTTTAAAGCTCAAATGTTTAAATTAATGGCAGTGTAAAATACTTTCGCTTTGCAATTAAACATTAACAGGGGGCAAGCGTATGGTATCATCATATTCAGATTCTAAGGTGGTTGTGTAGGAAATTGTCAACCACATTCCGAGAGATTTAGCCGATTTAAAGGTTTAGTATACAATGGAATTTCGACTGCAAACACTACCTAATGAGTGTGAGTGTTTTGCTATTACACTATCCAACCAAATATCAAAAAATTTTTGATATTCATCACGTCAAGTTTACAAACACGACTTTGGCCGCCATTAGGTACTGTTTGCAAACGATATGTCGATTGTGCGCTGACTAAAAGCAAAGAAAATAAAGTATAAAGAATGTGCATTTTAACATTTTTTGGAATATTTTTCAAAAATATTTCATGACGCAGGGGGAAAGATAAAAGGGAAGGTTACACAAACCAAGAGCGTAACAATGCGTTGTTCTCATCGTGCGTTTTTGTTGTTTGACCACTTTTTATTTTATTTTTCGTCGGCACCAATGTCCCTCAGGGGAAGAACATCTTCGGCTTTTTACACACATAGGACACGAACATCAAGAATGTTCGCTAAAAAGAGCGTAAAAATCTTATCAGCTTTTATTCAATTATACGCCCAAAGAAATATCACAGTAGTATTCACTAATATCAATGAGAAATGATTTCGATTTTTGGAAGAATACTTGCGGTATTTCGCATTGTTAAATACGGTGTCTTTAGGGACATATACATATCATTGATTGGGTTAATAAGTAGACTTGAAATTATTACTAACAATTTTAAGTTTTAAGTTGAGAGAATTTATTTATTTACAGCCATATAAAAGTGTTAGTAATATACTCTATTTTTATTTTCATTTCATCAACATACATATGTAAAGCTGTCTATCTTTGGCTTAATAATTTTGGATAAATAAAAATAAAATAAAAAATCGATTTTATTATTAAAAGAACATAAACCTAGCCATCTTTGGCTTAAAAATTAGGCCATGTTTTTTAAAAAAATAAAAAGAATAAAAAAACCATTTTTTATTAAAAGAAAAAAACGAGCATTCCAAAGCGTTTAAAAAAATATACGATGGGACAAAATAAAAAAATGAAATACGCCCAGCTAATGACATAGAGCATTTTTAACACAAAATATTCTTCGAGTGTTATTCTGAAATAAAATGATAAAGCATCCGCAGCACATGTATTCTTGTCGCAGTCTGATCGACAACTAAATCAAAAAACACAAGAATACATACACATGTACATACGTACAATGAGAGCGACACATTGTTACGCTCTTTGTTTGTGTTTATTTTCCTTCTGTCTTCCTCCCTCTCATCTAGAAATTAATTTGATGAGAGCGGGTCGTAATGTCACGACCCGCCATAAGAAATTTTACTTCTACATGATGCGTATTCTTTATATCCATATTCTTTGCTAAAAGGTATTAAAGACCAATTAAGTAAAGTACCACATGTCTGAAGTTTTGGGTTTGTTATGAAAAATGGAAAATGAGAAATCCCTCGTTTCAACATTGTAGATTTGCTTTTTCGGTATTTCGGATTGTAAGAGATTTGACAGCTTCACTACACTCGTTGTCTGAAGATTAGGTTTTACAATTAATGATGATGTATGGTAAAGCTGATCTTATCTCAAGGAACAGCTTCCTCTAGTATTTTATCTTCCCTGGAGTTTTCGCCAGCTTTATAGCATACGTTTTGTCTGAACTTTTGGTTTTACAGTCGAGTTGGCATTGGAAAGCTGTTTTTATGTTGTGATACAGCTGGTGCCGCATTATCTCTTCCCATTCCTTCTTGAATTTTGAATATATTGACACTGATAAGGTCTTGATTCAGGGGTTCCAGACAAAGTTGTATTATCTTAATGATGTTGTTTGCAGATAACTGTACAGCTGCCACGATATAATCGACAATACTTTCTGAAATGTCACAGTAGAAGTTCTATTTCATCGAGAGTTTGAAGGGTAATAGATCTACGCTTTGCGTTACATCAATCAATCAATATTTATTTATTAAAAATTTGTTAAATACTCACTCACACACTGGCATTGGCTACTGTAATGCCGCAAGTAAAGGGTGTTTTTTTTATAGAGGTATAGAACTTTAAGTTGCAATAAAACAACGATGGATTATTCGATTGACATGAATTTTATTTATCCGAAAGATAATCTTGTGGCATTACATTTTAAATATGATTTCGGGCATATGACCGCCACGGCTGACGCGGATGTATTTCAATCTGGACGTCCAATTTTCGATGACTTTTTCCAACATTTGTCGCCGTATATCGGCAATAATACGGCGAAAAATGTTGTCTTCCAAATGGTCAAGCGTTTGTGGCTTTAGCGCATAGACCAATGACTTTACATAGCCCCCCACAGAAAGTAGTCTAGCGGTGTTAAATCACAAGATCTTAGAGGCCAATTCACAGGTCCAAAACGTGAAATTAGGCGGTCACCAAACGTGTCTTTCAATAAATCTATTGTGGCACGAGCTGTGTGACATGTTGCGCCGTCTTTTTGAAACCACATCTCCTGGACATCATGGTTATTCAATTCAGGAATGAAAAAGTTAGTATTCATGGCTCTATACCGATCACCATTGACTGTAACGTTCTGGCCACCATCGTTTTTGCAAAAGTACGGACCAATGATTGCACCAGCCCATAAAGCGCACCAAACAGTCAGTTTTTCTGGATGTAACGGTGTTTCCACATACACTTGATGATTACCTTCATTCCAAATGCGGCAGTTTTGTTTGTTGACGTAGCCATTCAACCAGAAGTGCGCTTCATCGCTAAACAAAATTCGCTTATGAAAATCGGGAACAACGGTAATCTCGTTTTGGGCCCATTCGGCGAATCTACGCCTTACTTGATGATCGTTTGGCTTCAATTCTTGCACGAGTTGGATTTTGTAAGCACGCAAACCAAGATCCTTACGCAAAATCTTCCATAAAGTGGATGGACACAGATCCACAGATCCTGTGCTCGATGGCGGATGGACTCATTCGGGTCTTCCTCAATGCTACGCTCTACAGCAGCAATAGCTTCTTCTGTACGCACCGTACAGCGTCTCTGGGGAGGCGAGTTATCAATAAGAGTAAACGTGGTGCGAAAACGTTCCATGGTTAATCGAAGTAACTGTTCTGATGGACGATTTTGTCGACGATAAAATGGACGTAGTGCGCGATACGTTTTCCGTACAGAACCATTATTTTCGAAATAAAATTGCATTATTTGCAAGCGTTGTTCAGGCGTGAGTCTATTCACCAGGAATTGCCAAACCAAACTGAGAATAAATCACTTGACAGCTGTTAAATCGGTCGCCATCTTGAAAAGTAATGCCAACTTAAAGTTCTATACCTCTATAAAAAACACCCTTTATAAAAAAAAAAAACAATTTTTTTGTGTTTCATTTTAATTTCGTTCCAATTTAATGCGGTGGTAGGTATTTCATATCAGTTGAAAATTCTTTTGCCAACAATTCCGAATTCATTTCCAATCATAATTGTTAGTAATTTATTATTGTTGTATTATTATTTACAATACACTTTTATTATTAAACAATAAATAATTCTGCTCTTTTTTATCAGCGCTTTGAAGAAGCCCTTGAATTTTTTTTGTTTTTTTTTTGTTTTTCATTTGCTTTAAAAGGTAAACAGTTTATTGAGCATGTAAACATAATAAATAAATAAACAAATGAAAAAAATTAAACTCAATTAAATCAAATCAAATCAAATCAAATCAAATAAACAAAATATTATATTATCAAACATTTGCTTTTATTGATTGATAATCACACAATTAATCATTTGTTTTCGCTGTTGTTGTTGTTGTTGTACTTGTTAGAATAGATTAGACCAGATGAATTGTTTAATAATTTAATCGCTTTTGGCCCAGGTCAGTTAATGAGCAAAAAAAAAAAAAATTATGATTCCAACGTTTGCACACACACCCACCGATACACACACAGAGAGAGATACAGAAACTGTGATTAAAAAAAGAAAGTGTTTGTAGTTGATATTAGGGAGGGGCAAAAACAATCTTCAAATAAATATTATGAAGACTGATGATACGGGCACAGCAAACAATCGTTCAAAAGTTCAACATACATACATACATACATACATACATACATACATACATACATACATACATACATACATACATACATACATACATACATACATACATAATTGGCCATTACAACCCTTCAGTCAGGATTACGGCCTAGCTTCTCACACCACTCATGTTGTGTGCGTTAATTTTATACGTGAGTGGCGGGACCTACAGTTTAACGTCGACTCCGAACGACAGAATTTTGAGAAACTTTTTCATGGCAATTTTATTTACTCTCAGAGCTTTTGCCAGAAATCTGCTGAGAGGAAGTCGCCGAAGAAATATTTTTTTTTTTTTTTTTTCAAAAGTTCAATGTGGCTGTAAATACAGTGGTGGAAGTATTAATAGGAACGCACTAAAATTTCAAGATTTTCTTAAATTTTTATTTATCATTCCATGTAGCCTTTGGCCGGTATAGCGACCGTAACATTAGGATAAAAAGTCTAAAGGCGTCAAATTGACTTGACCAGAACATGAAATTACTCTTCCGAAAAGCTTCTCATGCCATAAAGCCAAAATCAGTCATGTTGTGTAGCTACTGGCATCGTCTAGTTAAAACCGCATGCCGTCCATTTCATTATCTTCAATTGCATGCTAAAAATTTGGGTTAACATACGGCCATAGTGCTTTGAATGAAAGATAAGATTTAAAAAAACATGACCAAATGAGACCTACAGATTAAATAGGCACGTTTTCCACATGCGATAACTTTTTCACAATCATGCCATAAAGCCGCATGCCGTCGATTTCATTATCTTCAATTGCATGCTAAAAATTTGGGTTAACATACGGCCATAGTGCTTTGAATGAAAGATAAGATTAAAAAAAACATGACCAAATGAGACCTACAGATCAAATACGTACTTTTTCCACATGCAATAACTTTTTCACGATAATTTTTTCGAGATTCATGCTTAACTAATAACTTTGCTTGTTGAGGTAACCACAGATAACAGAGAAATGGGTTTCGAAAACTTAGCATTGAAAGCCAATTGCGGTAGGGCGTTGTGTATGGTTAAACGATTTTAATTGTTGCGTAAATTGGTTAATTTAAGGATGGGGGTACAAATGTAAACGCAAAATACACCATAATGAGCCAAAAGATAAGTTAAATTGCTGAGAATGCCATGGAATATCTCCCATTATGGATAAATTACACAGCTCTGCATGGGTTTTGCAAATAAGATGGCTCCAGTTGTTTCCGAAGGTATTTTGCGTGCTAAACACGAATCTGGGTTCAAAAACCTTCCATCACGTCAGGTTTTCAAGAAATACTGGGTTGAAACCCCTAAAAATAGCGTTTTTGGCCATTTTTGAAAATTTGTAGAACTAAACTCTGACGTGCTAGAATCAGACATTGACAATCTTTAAAATGAGCCCAAAGCCAAATTGTTTGCATGCACCCTTAAAGTAGGCGGTGGGTTTATGTCAAGAGGTGCAAGGGAAAAAGAAACCCATTACGGAGGTCCTTAAAAATTAATCAGATTTACTTGAAAATTGTTACTCGGGGGTTTTTGGGGCCACTGATTACATATCTTCAGTCAGATTTAAAAAATTCAAAATGGCGGATGCAATATGGTTTGATTAATTTTTATAAACCTCGATCGACATATTGGATCCGCCATTTAGATTTTTTTAAATCTGAATGAAGATCTGTAATCAGCGACCCCAAAAACCGCCTTTTTCTCGAAAACCTGACGTGATGGAAAGTTTTTGAACCCAGATTCGTGTTTAGCGCGCAAAATGCCTCCGGAAACACCTGGAGCCATCTTATTTGCACAAAAAAAGTCCAAATTTGCAGGGCTGTGTTATTAACATCTTTAATTCTTCCAGTCTCTTCGAATTTCTTTATGATCTTGTCAATTGCTTGTACAGTAATGTTCTAAAAGAGGCTACGTTTGAACTATTTTTACCCATTCTTCATTTGATAAATATCCCTTGTTTGTAACTTGTAAAATTTTCATTTACAAAATTGCACTTCAGGTGAATGATATTTAACAGTTGAGACTCTTGCCGCACATAGGGTTTCGAAGTCGCCAAATTCGTAAAAGTAATATTATTTCATTCGGCCTTCAAATACTGTCTTAACAGTGTTAAATCATTTGCAATTTTTCTGTTATCGCTCATACTTTAATCGCATAGGAATTTTGATTTTAATTTGATAATATGGTTCATAAGTCAAGTGCAATTAATAAAAACTTTCGATAAAATAAATAACCCGGTAAAAGTATAAAAATTACTACAAAATGTTTAAAGTCAGCATTACGTGTGTATGAAATCGTCACTTTATTACCCGGTCGAAATATAAACCGATAACCGACATGGGATGATGAACGTAAACGCCATCAATAAATAGAATCAATTGATACCGAATATTCACAATAAATATGACAAAGTTTCAAGTGGTACTTGAGAAACATTAAGAAGAAAATTATATGATGACCAGATAAGAACATGACATCAAACTGATTTATCACACTCAAAGGATGTTTGGAAATGTATGCTCAATGAAAGGGAAGATACAGAGAGAGAAAGAGAGAGACAAAGATTCTTCACGAACCAAGTGGGTTTGAGATAATCAAAACCTTTTGTTAGGAAACTTCAATTTTAAGAGATCTGAGACTATCAAGAAATATCCTGTCTTTTGGCAGAGCAACGTAGCTTCGGAGTACACTTCATGAACCCAACACGTAGATTCTGTGGCAATGGGAATGAATCCTTGGAAGACAGGTTGCAAGACCTGTAACTAATTAATAGATCCTAGGAATATACCCTGGGATACATATCAAGTGCAAGCGAGGAATTGTCATTATTGACACCGAGCAGTATCCTGAAATTTGTTTAGGAAATAAGATTGGAAGGAAGTACAATAGATCGTGTGGTCGCAATATTAAGGCACTCTATTACAACGATAATAAGAATAATAATATCAGACCAGTGCTTTTAAAACCAAGAAAAAGGTTAAAACCCCTTGGAAACTTCTGGAATCCTACTGTTTTGAACTGATCTGTTATTTTAATTATTTTCTTTCCTATTTTTTATTGTTGTATTCTTTTTTATTCTTTGTCTGTCTTTGTTATTTGTATTATCTTTTGTTTAGTTTGTTTTTTTCGTTATTATTTGTATGTGTTTCCAAAATTTCTTTGACTTACAAGAAATTACTATTACTCTGCACTAATATTGACTCCAATAGCATGACCAGAGAGTGACACTGTGCCAATGAACAATTTACCGCTTCGAAAAAAAACAACAAAAATGAAAAAAAAGAGAAACAGACAACAAACTAAAGAAATACAAACTTTGGTAAGGTTGTGTGTGTATGTGTGTGTTTTGATCCACTTTTATTAATTATTGTTGTTGTTATTGTTGTTGTTGTTGTTGTCAAGTATTTTGTTAGGCTTCTCTGAGTTGTAATAGTTTTGCTGTCATTGTTTTACCAATACCAACATATATGCACACACTAGTATTTTAAATGTAATATTATATATGTATGTATGTAGGTATGAAAGTTTGTTTCTTTTTTTTATCAAAAAGGTGAGTGTAAATACGTAAGTGTGTGTTTGTTTGTTTACTTATAAGCGCGTGCTTATGTTTATGTTCTTTTTCACTATTAAACTATCTACACATATGTACATACACTAACATATTTATATAAGTGCATGTATGCATGTGTATGTATGCGTGTGTGTACTTTACAAGAGTTTATTTATGTGTTGTTTATATAGCTGTCAAGTTGTTGTTCTTCTTGTTGTTGCTATTGTATATGCTATATGATTGCATTACCGAATGTGTTGTTACGATGTTTTTAACGTCTTCGTTGTCGTTGACGTGTTTGTTGCTGTTGTTTTTGTTTAAGAAAACAACAATAGAGCACATCATAAAAAAAACACGCTTACAACAACAACAATGCTATACTACTAAATCGAGTTCAATAATGATTTTGAAATATTGTTTTATTTGCATTTGAATTGTTGATTGTTTTCTTTCATTTCGTTTTTTTTCTCTTCGTTTCGATGTGCTTCTTCATTGTGTTAAGCAAGAGTGAGTGTGTGTGTATGTATGTATGTTATGCATAAGTTTGTGTATTTATTTGTTTTGAAAAAAGTGTGTCTTCTTGGCGTTTTTTTGCTGTTTCTGTTTTTCTTTTTTTTTTTCTTTTTTGTTTGCCAAGCATTTCTGCTAAGAGTGAGTGAGTGATAGATATGGAATATGACGTTGTGATTATATTTTTATGGTTTCAATACAATTTCACCTTCTCGCCGTATTTTTTTCTTTTGTTTAATTTACTATTTTCTAACTTTTATTAGCAATTCTCGTGTTGTTGTTTCCTTTTTTTGTAGACTCTATTTTATTGTCTTTTTCTTAACTGACGTTTAGCTTAAGGCAAAAAGTGTGTCTGTTATCTACTTTTTATTTTACTTTTTGTTTCGAATTATTGTTTTTGCTAATTCTGTTTTGCTTTTTTCATTTGCTTTGTTGTTGTATATTGTTTTTCATTTCATTGTTGTTGCAATTTTTTTTCATAATAATTTAGACACACACACATGCTATCATACATATGTTTTTAATATCTTTCTACTGTTTTTTCACCGATTTTTTATATTTCATTTCGTTATGGGTTATTAAATTTATTTAATAATTTCTTTTCTAATTTGTTTTCGCTTTTTTTTGTTATTGTTTTTATTTATTTATTAAACTGTACATAAATTATTTGCTTTTTTTCGCTCTTTAAAATTATGCATGAATATTTTTAAATTTTAAATTAAACTGTCTTTACTCTTATGCATTGCTCTTTTTACTCTTTGAAATAATTGCTCTCTTTCTTTAAGATGCTCTTTCTTTTGTTTACGAGTTGCTTGTCTTGTTTCTCTTATTAACTTAAATACTCTTTGGTAGTATCTTGTGTGCAATACAAAAGAAAGAGTGGCCACAGTAGTGTTTTTTTGCTAAATTTTTGGTAATTTTAAAAGTTTTTCAAATTTAAAGATTGGAATTATGTAAACTTGCAAAAAAAGTATTTATTATTGCGTAGAAGAATGCAGAGTATAACTGAAATATCGCCCCAATCCTAGTAAACTTCGAAATGCTGTTCGGCATTAGTTCGGGTAACTCTCTGCTGTAACTCTCGAACTCACGAAGTTTACATATTAGGTTCCAATCGATTCCAATTTTAAAACAAGTGTCTTCTCAGTCTACAATGCCCGTTAAAATGTCTAATTCTATCCTCAAGCTACTTGTGGGTAGTCTGATGCATAACCCAAATCACTTCTCCCTGTAATTATCCAACTAAAGTTTAGATTCTCACAAAACCTTTTAACTTGAGAAGAGTGTCCGGCTCTTTTCATCTTTCCATCTGCTACGTGAATGCTTCGAAGCTCCTCTTGCTGCTCCACAGGAAGGTTCTGGCGTCATTAACGGCCGGCTCTTTACTGTGTATTCTTTCGTGACTGTGGGTTTAGTATTGTTCAGCTAATTCAGCTTTTCATTCTAATCTCGAGTTAACCTCATAGGAGCTCAATGCGCAGTGGGCAGTCTGACTTTCAGATAGAACTGCTATGACCCGTACTCTCTGTACCTTCTGTCCAAATTGAATTGCGCACATCTTTCGGCAATGTTTACTTTCGCTTGGAATTTAATATTATAGGACCTGAGGCGCAGAGTGCAGCCTGACTGTCAGATAATATTGCTATGTCCTGTACCCTCTGTACGTTCTGCTATGTCCCGTAATCTCTATACATTCTGTCCTTGAATTGAGCACTTCTTTCGATGATGTTAACTTTCGTTTGGAAGCAATTTGAAATTTTCCGCATGTGCTGTTCATATTCCACTCTGAGGTTGTTGACTATATGCCATCGGCTCCTTAGTACACTAAAGAATGGTCTCTCTCGTAAAAGAGTATGTAAAAGCCCAATTATTTCTTTCACTCACGAAGCGAAGCGTTTCCAAAATCATAGATTTTACTGGGGTTCGATTTGTCAGTCCACGATGCCTTCTGATTAATAATGCGTTAAACTTGTTAAATCCAACAGAATCTACTGCGTCCTTACAGGGCAGTTTCTCGTTTATATTAACTCAAGACCGTCTCCGTAATTTTCTACCACAGTTTTTTTCAAAAATATGTTTATTTAACATCGATGAAAAAGCCTCAATGTTGATCAATAAAAACTCATCGAATTGTTTCGAGATATCGATAAATTACATCGAGTGTTTTTAAAACATTATCCTATTGAGTTATTATATTAAAAAATAATATTAAAAGGGTTTTATGTGGCAACCTTGTCTTCAGTTGTTTTGTTACGGTTTTGGCCGTTTTAATTCTTAAAACATTTTAGCACTGTTTGTACACTCTTAAAGCAGTTGCTCTCTTTATTTAAATTGGTATTCTAAGTGCTCTCGTTTTTCCTGTTTGATTGAGTATAAAAACGATTATTTTACTCACTCACATGTAAACAGTTATTACCCCTTTTCACGTGTTTTGATGTTGCTGATGTTGTTGTTGTTGTTGTAGTGGATGTAGGAAACCATGTTGATTGTAGAGAACATTGGAATTTACTTAAAAGCCACCCACTCTCTTATTACCCCGGCAACCACTTGTTTTCTTAAAACAAACAACATGCTTTTGAACACAATTTTTTTCTTTTTTTCTTTCTTTCTTTTTGGCTTTGGGGTTTTGTTTTTTTTTAGTTTGTTTGTAAATGTCCTTTCTGTCCGTAACAGGGTGTGAGTGTGTATGAGAGAGTGTTGGTATGTATGAATGAAAGCATGTTCTTGTATATGTTAGTGTCGTTTTATTTTATTTATTTTTTTTTCGTTTTCCATGCTTTGTATGTATGAAGGCATGTTTTTGTGTAATTTTGTTTCCTTTTTTCTTTCTCTCGCTCTTTATTTTTTCTGCTTTATACACCCCATTAATGTAAACATGAATACTTTTTACACACACATAGGCTTGCTTTTTACAAAGGCTTACTTACACATGCATATGAAACCGTTTTGTTTTTTTTTATACATTTTGGTGTCAAACAGCGTTGACGTTGTTAAAACAATATTGTTGCTGCCTTTATTCAGTTGGTTTTTAGTTTATGTACGTGAAAGTTCCTTTGGCTGTTAAGCAAAAAAAAAAAAAAATAACGTTAAAGAAGAAAAAAAAGAAACAGAAAAAACGGCAAAGAAAAATTTAAGGGAAAAAAAATGAAAAGAAAAATTGGAAAATATTAAATAAACGGTGACAAGTTATATGTATGGGAGAGTCTTGCCTAACGGAGCATAAATTTAAAAGAATTGTTGAAAAAATTCAATTTTTATTTTAAAAAATTCAAATAAATGTGGTTGTTTATAAAGTGAAAGTGTTGATTGGTCTGACAAGCTGAAAATTTTTAACAAAAAATGTAAATTTTACACAAAAAAATTGCTTTTTTTGCCGCCTGAATATACGATTTAATAGTTGTGGGGTAATTTATTGTTTTTGTTTTCTTTTTCTTGTTTTGCATTCTATGTTAAACGTTCATTGCCTTTCTATACTCACCCCCCCCCCCCCCCCAAATGATTACAGCTGTTATGTGTGTGTGTGTTTGTTTGCAAAACACATTGAATTTGGAGTACACAAATTCACAGAGAGAAAGAAAAAAAAACAAACAAAAATCATTATAAAAACAAATATTCACCATAATAACCAAGAGTAATAATAATATTTGTTGACAAATGAGTGTGAGTCTGTAAGCGAGTGTCTAAAACTGTAATACCCTCTAACATATGGTTGTTGATTTATTTTCTCACACGTTTTTCATCCGCATGTTTACAATTTAACATGTATGCATACGCATATTATACTAAGAGTGTGAGAGGAGGAGGTGTATTAAGAGTAAAAAAGATTTCCATAATTTTTATTAATGTATGTAAACACGTTAATAAGCAATTGTTTATCATTTTAACACACAGTGAGAAGTTTAGGGTGCGTATGAGTGTTGTGCTGTTATTTGTGTTTGTATTTGTATTTGTTTTTACAGCAAATTATGTTAATGAATATCTTGTTTAACATGTCATAATTAAATTTCTTGTGACACATACACTTACACACACACGCGCTAATTTTAAATCTCTTTATTTAAAATGTTTTAACCATCATTATTGTTGTTGTTGTTGTGTTCATATTAAACATATGGGTCATAGCGTTTACTCCTTGTATTTTTTTATTCTTATTTTTTCCATCTCTTTTCTTTTTTCTAATACTCTTTCGGTTTGTATACCAGTTGTTTGAGAAAATAATAGAAAGAGTGGTTTCGTTTTTTTTTTTTTTTTTTTTTTTTTATATTTACACCCACCTTACAAGGTTAAGGGTAAACACATTGCATTCATAGAACCAGTATTTGTGGGAAATTAAATTCTTTTCATTTGGGAATTAAATTGCTTTGGCTGAGTGCTAAATGTAAAACGTTAGTGGAAATAATTTAAAATTTATGAAAAAAACTAACAATATCATAGTGAGAGAGAAAAACAACAATAATAATTAGTTTAGTTTTTTAAATGCATACATGGATCTTTTAATAATTTTTAAATTAATTAGATTTTTCAATTTCAATTATTATAAGTATGTAGCCGTTTTTATTTTAATATCGTGTAATCTATTTACGAATATGGATCGTACACCGAACAACTGCGGAACACGTAGAACTTGTTAAAACTTTCACTTCAAAAGTGGTTATTCGAACGTGGTCACTTTTCATGTATAACAGGGTGACTATGATCATCATAATCATCAATCTCTATCGAGCAAGGAATTGCCGAGATTATTAAGAAATTTTGAAGAGCTTGGGGGGACTAGACATCATTACAATGTACGCATTACCTAAATTATTGCTTCTATTAGGGCAAGCATTGAGGATAATTCGAATTGGGATTGAATAGGCATCACTATTCATATAGAGCTGAACTAACCCAACTGAACAACGCCTTAGATATGCTGATTAAGTGGTAGAGGAGCATCCTTTCAATGATGATTCTTCGAATATAGGCTGTCAGCTGTTAAATATCTTTCATCTAGAGTGCCCCACGTACACGTAAAAATTTTAAAATTGACTACAAAAGTGAAGATTCAAACACAACCAGTTTCCCAGCAATACAGAATGATTATGACCGCCTTAATCAATCTACTATGCAAGGAATTGGCACGATTATAATGAAATTAAAATAGACTGGAAGCGTTAAAGATGAGTCAGGGCAGTACATCTAGTGCAATTAACCCAGTGCTGAAAACACCGCTTCTGTTACAGAAAGTATGACGAATAACACAAAAATATATCGAATCCATGGCATTTTCGATAATTGAGCCTAAAGGCTCACTGTGTCGTATTTTACACTTGGATGTGCATCTGCACACATTTAAAACCAAGTCACGCAACAAATAAAGGCGACTAACCATTCACAACGCCGTAGAAATATTTATTGGCTGTAGCCCATAAGCTGGCTTACAATGCTGATTTTGCGAATAAAATTTTTTTTCATAAGGCTATGGATCCCCGTAGAACTTTTTTCCCTACAATGCTTGGACCTGGCAATTGAATCTCTGGATTAATTTTTTTATTTATTTTATTTATTTGATTTATAATGATCTACATAGCACAACAAGATACTAAATCTTATAAGTGACAGTGCTATGTTTACAATCAATAAGGTATAAAAAATTAACATTAATTAAATATAAAAAATTAGAGAAAGTTAAATTATGTATATAAATATTAAATTAAATTGATAAGGTAAAGTATAATAGTAATAATAATAATAATAATAATAACAATAATAATGATGACCTAAAAAATAAAATCACAAAATTTACAAATATGAGATAAAAATTTTAATTATGAAAATAATTTAAATAACTCCTTTTTGAACGCGTTTGCATTGCCCAGATTTTGGATGTTATTTGGTAAGGAATTCCAAAGACTAATGGTGTGTATAAAGAACTGTCGCTGAGACAGAAGAGTCCTGAATCGTTGCTGTATAATCCCCACACCCCGGTGGGATCTGGCAAACTTAATTTTACAATATAAATACTTCGGCTGTTTCGTGTAAATTATTTTATGAAGTAGAAGGAGGCATCTAGTTTTCAGGAGATTATCAAATTTGATACCAAGAATCAGGTAAGCTAAATGAGAAATGTGATCCCGACGCCCCTTAAGGAAAACATACCTGGCTATGTTATTGTACGCCAGGTTAAGTTTCCGGTTGTCATCATAACTGCAATTTGCGTATATCTCACATCCATATAAAAGTACCGGAATCAAGTACGTTTTAGCAAGTTGCATGCGAATGACAAAAGGAGTTGAATCAATGACAGCCCACAAATTTCGAAGCATGCCATAAATTCTGCCAACAATGACACTTATATGGGTAGACCACGATAATTTGTCATTAAAGACAATATCCAGATTAGTAGCCGACCTGACAAATTCAATTTTATTTCCCCTGATACTCAATTCAGGTATGACAAATGATCCTTTTGTTCTCGAAAGTGTAATACATTTAGACTTAGAAGGATTGATACATAGTCCATTGGCCGAGGCCCATCCGTCAATCCTTGCTAAGTCACGATTAATGTAGTCCAAACAAGAATAAATATTCTCCCTTGGAGTATATGTGTAAAGCTGCACATCGTCAGCATACATGTGAACATTACAGTTAACCAAAACATCAGGTAGATCATTTATATACATGCAAAACAGCAAAGGTCCAAGTATAGACCCCTGTGGAACACCTCTACTAATAGTAAGTGGATCCGAAACTTTGCCATTGAAATGAACCTTCTGAAATCTGTTCGTCAAATAAGAATAAATTAGATTACAGGCAGTTTCGGAGAAATAAAACAGTTTTCGGAGCTTTATCAATAGAACCGCATGATCGACTGTATCAAAAGCCTTAGAGTAATCAAGCAGAACCAAGAACGCCACACTATTACCATCAAGTTCCGACCTAAGTTCCTCAACTACATTTACCAGAGCGGTAGTACAACTCCTACCTTTCATGAAGCCCGACTGATTAACCGTTAAGAAATTGTGGCCCCTCAGATATTCATCGATTTGTCTGCCCATGATGTTCTCCAATACTTTGGATAAAAAAGGAAGGATTGCAATTGGCCTGAACTCACAATTAGTTTTCGGAATGGGAAGGATTTTAGCCAGTTTCCAACTTTCAGGAAAAGAAGAGTTAGTCAGAACTGTATTGAACAAGTAAGTATAGTAAGGCAAAAGTTTAGGAGTCAGAGCCTTTAAGAATAAAGGATGCAAATCATCAGAACCAACTGCATTCGATTTTACCGCTGAAATACATTCCAAAACCTCAAACTGATTTACGCAACGAAAGCTAAAGGAATACTGTGGTGGAACACAACAGAGTTCATCATACAAGTCACCGTTAGACCTTGGGACCCTAGAATTTACGAACTGGTCATTAAGCTTGTCCACATCCACATCAATATCGGCCTTTGGACATTTTCGGCCTATTCCTATTTCACGAATTACATTCCATTTAGACTTGTTGTCCATAGCAATGGAAAACTTTCCGCCATAGTACAATCTTTTTGCAGTTCTTATGCTCCTGGTAACTTCCATCCGTGTGAATCTATGTAAAGCTTTCAAATCATCCGTCCTAAACCTCTTCCATCTCCTGTAAGCACTATCCCTCCTCTCAATGAGTGCTTTTATTTCCGCATTAAACCAGGGCTGTTGTTTAGGTTTGATGTGCTTGGTTTTGACAGGAACGCACCTGTCATAGAGCAAACGCACTCTGTCCTGAATAAACGATAATTGGTCATTCGCATTACCCAGTGTGTATACCTGGTCCCAAGATACGCTATCCAGTTCAATATTCAGAGTTGCATAATCAATGTTTCCAAAATCACGATACGTAATATATTTGTCCACGGGACGAGTTACGGACAAATTATAATTAAGGAAGAGAAGGTCATGGTTGGAGAAGCAGGAAGCAGAAATTTGGTCATATAACAATACCCTGTCAATGTGATTCACAAATATAAGGTCTATCAAGCTACTGGATGTTGAATGGAAATGTGTAGGTGTTGACACATTTACAGGACTGAGGTGAAGTGAGAGCATTGGTCCAATAAGGGGATTATCATGTAAAAGGTTATTGTTAAAGTCACCTACAATAACTATGTCGTCATATCGAATGGTAATATCCTCAAGAGTTGAAATAAAAGGATCAAAATTTAAACTAGAATTCGGTCTATATACACAACCAAGAAGAAGTTTCGGACCATCGCCTGTTGATATTTCCAGAAACAAATATTCAATCTCGCTCCCAATGTGATTTAATAATTTTTCCTTACAAAGTATACCATTACGAACATAAATTAATTAATTATTATTAATTAAAATTAGCAGTCCATATTTTTGAAATAGTATTTCGGCGAATATTTGACGAATAGGCACGTAAAGTTTAAATCATCACTTTTATAGGACGTTCTTCGATTGTTAAACGATCCATGTTTACAAATTTCAATTCTTTTGCTAAATAAATGACACTTCAGACGATAGCTGACGTTACTGTTTTGAAACCGCTAATTGGATAACCCGGTAGAAGATAAGTTTATTTAAAGTATTGGCCATTGAAGTCTGCATATGAAGCTTTTCCAAGTAAGGATAACGCAGAACGCAAAACGATCGTATACCTTGTTCTCAAGTAGAACGAAATAAATGGAAGTCGGGCGAGATGCAGTCTTTACCATCGAGTGGATGAAGTAAAATTTCCTCACCCCTTTATTCTAGATACTATTCAATTTAACCGGAAGCATGTGACCGTTTTTTTTTTTTTAATGAAATATTACGATTTCATGCCTGCTCGTATGTATATTCCATTCGTTATAAAACTCTTTAATGAATTACTATATTGTGGCCTTAGCACCTGGTAAATAAATATATGCATAGTTTGCACTTTCTTAATTAATAAATTATTGTAATCGAAACAAGTTGATTGATTATTATTAAAATAAAAACAGACAAGCGAACAAGATTTAATAGAAACGATAAATTTCATTTCATTTAATTTAATTGATAATGATGAATTATTTATTCAGATAAACCGATTATTAATCACCTTAACAAAGTAAAACTATTCAAATACTATTCAAATGCTATTGAGTAATAAAATATTGTAATTTACAAGCGTATACAGCTGTGTTCAAAATAATACGAGTGCTACCATGTAATATTTTCAAAGTTAAAATTTTTTATTTTACCAATTTGCAAAACATGATATATTTTAATGGTAGTTACAACGATATGTAAGAAATAAAATACAAAAAAGAATCTCGTAATAACTTTAATATTTACGATGAAATTGATTCATTTCTGTGTGTGCCATTGAATTCAGTTGATCAAAAAAATAGGAGTGCGAGTGTTCTTTTAAAAATAAAAATATAACAGCACCTAATTTAAAGAAAAAAGTGAAAAATAAGTACGGAAAAATGTAGTTAAAACTTTTTCTACAGTGATTCACATAAATTTTTGTAATAGTGGGACGAGAAAAGCACTATACTGAAGAAAAGAGAAAACTAATTAAAAATTTTCGAAGAAAAAGGCAAAACTTCTAAAGAAATCTTAAGTTAGTCCGATCAAATGATCACAAATGCATTAAAATATAAAAAAAAAGCCCGAAACGCGTGGGCGCAAGGCCAAAACATCTACTGTCGATGACCGCCGAATTGTGCGATACAGCAAAATAAATCCTTCAGCGTCTTCAAATAAAATTCAAAAGGCTGTGAATCTTGCCGTAAGTGTCTCTACTATTCGTAGACGTCTGATGGACAAAAATTTAATCGCAAGAAGTTCACAAAAGGTGCCATTGTTGACATACAAAACAGGCAGCAGCCCGCTTAAAGTTTGCCCAAGAACATATCAAATATCCGAAAGAGAAATGGAGAACTTATTGTGGACCGACGAAAGCAAAATTGTTTTATTTGGTGGCACTGGGTCTAGACAGCATGTTAGACGTCCGCCCAACACCAAATATAAAGCTCAGTATACACAAAAGACAGTTAAACATGGTGGTGAAAAACTAATGATATGGGGAAGATTTTCATATAATGGTTTAGGCCCAATACATCGAATTAGAGACATAATGGATAGGAACGTCTACGTTAGCATTTTGAGAGAAGTGATGTTACCATATTCCACACCTCTAAAATGGATATTCCAACAAGATAATGACCCGAAATACACCACTAAATTGGCAAGTGGGTGATTTCGGCTTAATGGGGGTAAAGGTTATGGCGCGGCCAGCTCAGTCTCCTGACCTTAATCGCATAGAACATCTATGAGGGATGTTAAAAAATATGTTGCCGAGAGAAAACCGTCAAATGCAACTGAGTTGTGGTCTGCAGTGCAAGATGGGTGGAATGAAATTCCACTAAAACAATGTCAAGCTTTAGTTGACTCCATGGCTCGTAGATGTGTGCTGCTGTAATAAAAAGTAGAGGCTATTCTACCAAATACTAATCGTATTTAAAGTTTCTGATTATAGTCATAAGCATTTTTAACTTTTTTAATAGTAAATCTTTATGAAAACTTAAATACTCCTATTATTTTGAACAGTACTTTTTAAGATATTTTTTTTTTAACTTCCTGTTACTTACTTGTTGAAAGCTTTATTTAATTAATGAATAACTTAAATAATTTAGTATTGAATCAATATTACATTACATTACACCAAAAAATTGAATTAGACCATGTTTTTTATTTGTTAAAATTTAAGCTTTTGTTTTTTAATGGGCTCACTCCTATTTTTATGAACACAACTGTACGTACATACGATACCGAACTTAGCATATCCCTAAGGTTTGGTTTTTGTGAAAAAAAAACAATTTTTTTAACCAATTTTTTTTTGGTTGAAAGATTTTGAAATTGAATCTTATAAATACAAATATTTATAAAATTTACATAAAATAGCCCTTTTTCGGATATTTAAAATTATAATTTACCTTTTTGTTAACATTGTTTTTAAAAATTCGTATTAAAAATTCAGATCATTTTGGCGGGATGGAATATCTTGTAAAATATTCTTATAAATTAAAAAAAAATAACAACAAAAATGGGTCACAATATTATGTTCTGTTCTATAAAAATTTGCATTAAATTAATATGAATAACAAAAACAGCAGTAAGATGATAAGCAGACAGACAGTCAAACGTTTTTGATGGATTCACGAGAATTTTAAATGCATTCTGAAGATAAGCCAAATGTAATAATCTTTTCTTTTTGTTTTATTTATTTTTGTTGTTGTTGTTTTTGTTTTAAGTTCAAAAAATAATGAATTAATGACAGCCATACAGACAGACAGACAGACAGAAAATTCGTTTTATACATCAAGCTAGTCAGCGAGCCGGCCACCCATAATACGTGGGTGAAGAGACAGAAACAATATTCGTGAGGAATGTCAAAAATGTTTGCGATAACAGTAATAGTTACAGTAACAGTTACAGTTACAGTCACAATAACAGTTCGTTGTTTGTATATTAAATTGCAATAAAAAAAAAAATTTACTAAAATGCCCGACGCTACTACTACTGTTGTCAACGTCTTCTGTCGAAGATTTTGATACGGCAGGCAAATAAAACCATGCAAATGCAAATGCAAATTTAAAGTTTTACTCTTAATTTATTACTAAATACCGTTACTTCGTTTTGTTTGAAACTTAACGGTTAATTATACTTTGAAATCAAATCTTGTTTTAATTGCTTTTTTTTACATAATCAATACACAGGGAATGGCTCCTACTCAATGCAATGCATGAACTATTGGAACTCAAAAAATACGCCATGGGAGAGAGGAAATAGTGTTTACGGACACTTTGGAATTCTGTTTATATTGGATTATCTATTTACTTACTTACATATGCACATACCTAATTGGCCATTGGAACCTTTTCCTCAGGATTATAACCTAGCTTTTAACAACACCCATATGTTGTGTGTATTAATATTATACATAAATGGATACTAAAGATTTTTGAGGAACGTTTCAAAGTAATTTTGTTTTACACTCGAGAGTTTTTGACAGAAGACTGCTGAGAGGAAGTAGTCGAAAGAAATATTTTCTCATATTTAGTATTTTTTTTTTAATTGGTCATTACAACTCTTAAGTCAGGATTACGACCTAGCTTCGCACACCACTTACCTTGTGTGCGTTAATTTTATACGTGAGTGGCGGGATCTACAGTTTAAAGTCGTCTCCGAACGACAGATTTTTGAGAAACTTTTCATGGTAATTTTATTTACTCTAAGAGTTTTTGGCAGTCGCCGAAGAAATATTTTTTTCATATTTTCGTTGTGATGTCTGACCTGGGATAAGTCTGTGCTGGGTTTTGAACCACAGACTCTCTTATACTATTTATAAAGGGTGTTTTTTATAGAGGTATAGAACTTTAAGTTGGCATTACTTTTCAAGATGGCGACCGATTTAACAGCTGTCAAGTGATTTATTCTCAATTTGGTTTGGCAATTCATCATGAATAGACTCACACCTGAACAACGCTTGCAAATAATGCAATTTTATTTCGAAAATAATGGTTCTGTGCGGAAAACGTATCGCGCACTACGTCCATTTTATCGTCCAATCAAAAATCGTCCATCAGAGCAGTTAATTCGATTAACCATGGAACGTTTTCGCACCACGTTTACTCTTATTGATAACTCGCATCCCCAGAGACGCTGTACGGTGCGTACAGAAGAAGCTATTGCTGCTGTAGAGCGTAGCATTGAGGAAGACCCGAATGAGTCCATCCGCCATCGAGCACAGGAATTGGATCTGTGTCCATCCACTTTATGGAAGATTTTGCGGAAGGATCTTGGTTTGCGTGCTTACAAAATCCAACTCGTGCAAGATTTGAAGCCAAGCGATCATCAAGTAAGGCGTAGATTCGTCGAATGGGCCCAAAACGAGATTACCGTTGTTCCCGATTTTCATAAGCGAATTTTGTTTAGCGATGAAGCGCACTTCTGGTTGAATGGCTACGTCAACAAACAAAACTGCCGCATTTGGAGTGAAGGTAATCCTCAAGTGTATCCAGAAAAACTGACTGTTTGGTGCGCTTTATGGGCTGGTGGAATCATTGGTCCGTACTCTTTCAAAAACGATGGTGGCCAGAACGTTACAGTCAATGGTGATCGGTATAGAGCCATGATTACAAACTTTTTCATTCCTGAATTGAATAACCATGATGTCCAGGAGCTGTGGTTTCAACAAGACGGCGCAACATGTCACACAGCTTGTGCCACAATAGATTTATTGAAAGACACGTTTGGTGACCGCCTAATTTCACGTTTTGGACCTGTGAATTGGCCTCCAAGATCTTGTGATTTAACACCGCTAGACTACTTTCTGTGGGGCTATGTAAAGTCATTGGTCTATGCGGTAAAGCCACAAACGCTTGACCATTTGGAAGACAACATTCGCCGTATTATTGCCGATATACGGCCACAAATGTTGGAAAAAGTCATCGAAAATTGGACGTCCAGATTGGACTACATCCGCGCCAGCCGTGGCGGTCATATGCCAGAAATCATATTTAAAATGTAATGCCACAAGATTATCTTTCGGATAAATAAAATTCATGTCAATCGAATAATCCATCGTTGTTTTATTGCAACTTAAAGTTCTATACCTCTATAAAAAACACCTTTTAGTACTAGATTATGGTGGATTCAATCCCACTATATTTAGATTATTATCTGGGTGACCAAGATTAGCATTGATTCACCTAGTCGATCAGGTTTAATATACGATTACTAAAGCTTAGCGTTGTCATATTGGAACCATTCTTTAATGTCAATAATAAATAATGTATTTAAACATGGCTTCTAATCCAAAATGATGGGCATAATTACACCACGTGTGGCCCATTATGGAGAGTAGTATTCTCCATAATTTCTTCTAAAATAGAAACCTTTTAGTCATTTGGCTATCAGTGACATATGAGTGAAGTTATCTGTATAAAAGAAGCTCAGGTGCTCCCTTTTATCTAGGCATATGTACACCAGAGGTCAGCAATGAAGATTCAAAACGATGAGTAGATTCGAATCATACTTATAATTTCTGATACTTATACGCATTCATACTTATTTTAATGTCATACTCATGCTACTTATATTCAAAGTTTGAAATACTCATGGTACTCGTACTTAACAATACGCATGATGTTATTGATTTCGACTCTCCATGACTCATCGTATACACGAATCACAAAATAAGTATGATCCGCGCACGAACACTACAATACTCACAAGAAGGTTGTGTGTTTGCTCTGCTTGCTGTCTTTGTCTTTTTTGTTTAAGTGTCTTTCTCCTTTCTTTGTAAATGCAACAACAACTAAGACTGTAAATTTTGACGAATGATTCGAGTCACTTGCATCATTTATTATAAGTATATATTACAAGCATTTTTCTAAACTTATGAATCTGAGTGAGTAGGCGTATGAATCAAACATAGTCCGAATGTTATGAGTTTGATGTCAATGTTGTACTCATACTCATTGCAACTTGTACTTATAAATCAATGTTGTACTGAGTACGAATGAATCAGAGTTCTTGGATTTCAACACTGTTGACTCACTTATACTCAAAATTTCATGAGTACTCGTGAGTAGCGAAAAAACGATTCATTGCTGATCTCTGATGTACACTCAAGAGGTGAAGAACAGTTTCCACCCTTTCCTTGCCTCAGTAGCCATAGGCGTTTCGCATGCGTACCCTGAGTGACCAGCAACTACACTAAGTGTGCACACTTTTCGTGTGTCTCCCTTCTAGCCTTAGCTAGATCTTCTGCCCTCCCTCCGAAACCACAATGAAGATTAATTTTTTGTTTTCTCCGTGATTGATAAGATTACTTGGGTTTGAAGTCAAGGGAATAGTTAATAAAATTAAAAAAAAGAAACATTAAGTTGTTTGTACACTAAATCGTAAAATAATGATTGAAAAATTTCACGTGTAATTAGTTTGAGTGATTGCAACTCTAACTACCATTCTATGCCGTTATTAGTCATTTAAGTAACACTTAACAAAATTGGGTTAAAAATTTAATTTAAATAAATTTTCCTTATTTTATCTAATGTTAATAGGCGTACGTACATATGTACATACATAAAAAAGGGGGAAAAAACAAAATGAAATTACCAGAGGTGTCACCATAGTATATAAGTATACATAAGTATATAACGGGTGATTTTTTAGCTATTATCTTTTTGGCAACACTGGTTTAAACAGCTCACGCACGTTTCGTGTTTTGTTTCACTGTCAAACATCTTGAATCGTCTTACAAACGAACAACGCATGCAAATCATTAAATTTCATTATATCTCTTGGCTCTTGGAAAGTTGGCCGAAGATCCACTTCTTTATCGAAAAATTGTGTTCAGCGACGATGCTCATTTTTGTCTCAATGGATACGTAAATAAGCAGAATTGTCGATTTTGGAGTGAATATCAGCCAGAAGCATTGCAAAAGCTACCAATGCATCCAGAAAAAGTCACAGTTTGGTGCGGTTTACGGGCTGGTGGCATCTTTAGACCGTACTTCTTCAAAGATGCTGCGAATCGTAACGTAACTGTGAATGGTGAGCGCTACCGTGAGATGATGATATCCAACTTTTTTTTGCCCAAAATGCAAGAGCTTGACTTGCATGACATGTGGTTTCAACAAGACGGTGCCATATGCCACACAGCATGCGTAACAATGGACTTACTGAGAGACGAGTACGGTGAACATTTTATTTCACGTTCGGGACCGGCCAATTGGCCGCCTAGATCGTGTGATTTAACGCCTTTAGACTCTGGTACTTTTTTTTGCCCAAAATGCAAGAGCTTGACTTGCATGACATGTGGTTTCAACAAGACGGTGCCACATGCCACACAGCACGCGTAACAATGGACTTATTGAGAGCCGAGTACGGTGAACGTTTTATTTCACGTTCGGGACCGGCCAATTGGCCGCCTAGATCGTGCGATTGAACGCCTTTAGACTCTGGTTTTTGTGGGGTTATGTTAAAGCTCATGTCTATACAGACAAGCCCGCTTCAATTGACGCATTGGAAGACAACACTGAAGCATTTATTCCTGAGATACCGGCCGAAATGTTGGAAAGAGTATGCCAAAATTGGACTAAGCGGATGGACCATTTGAGGCGCAGTCGCGGTCAACATTTGCATGAAATAATCTTCAAACATTAAATTATATGGACCGTACTATCGATTCAAATAAAGATTTCATGCTTTTTTCTGAAGTTTATGTTTTTTTTTTGAAAAATTTTCCTATAGCTCTTAAAAAATCATCACCCATTATATGTATTCTTTTTCAACGCAAATATAACCTTTAATCTAGTAATAGAAAAGATAATGGAGTGATAAAAAAATAGATCCTCTAAATATTTAAATTTAACAACACAGTTTAATTGTTAACAACTCGCTGTCAATTTTTTTATACGATTATTTTACTTCATACTGCTGAGACATTGCGCTTTTTTCTACAATCGGTATACCTATACACTGTAACATGTCGAAGATTGCAAGCTCAGTACCGGCTCTAGTCGGCTTGTCAGCAATGCAATTTTTAACGAAAGCCCTATGTTCCGAAACTCATGTGAGAGTTACCTTTGAACGATTTGAAATTTCTCTTTCATTAATAAAGACTGACGTTGAAACAAAGTTTGTTAGTGACATATCGGCCTACTTGTACTTCATTCATTTTCAGCGTGACAACTTCTAGAACGTACTGTTGATTTGTTATTGTTATTTTTTGTTTAATAACTTTAGTTTTGTTATTTCATTTTTGTTTATTTTTATCCTTGTGTACCTTCTCAAATGCAAACTTTATCATTTATCTAGTGATAGAATGACAAAATAATTTCTTGCCATCAGCCAACAACTCTTGAGAAGTAGACTTGTTTTAATGTAGATTTAAAAACCTTTAAATTAAAGTATAAAATAAAACAAAAAACAACACCAATAAACCATTAAACACAGGCATTTAATTAAGCTAAAACCTATTGGAATTATTTTTAAGACAAAAAAGAAAATGGAATACCTTTACAACCCATACCACATATCTGTCACCTAACAATACACACAATAAATACTCTGCATATGTATGTATACTTGAAATTAGAAATTATTACAGTTAGAATAGCCCTATGAAAATAAAGGGTGTTTTTTTTATAGAGGTATAGAACTTTAAGTTGCAATAAAACAACGATGGATTATTCGATTGACATGAATTTTATTTATCCGAAAGGTAATCTTGTGGCATTACATTTTATATATGATTTCTGGCATATGACCGCCACGGCTGGCGCGGATGTAGTCCAATCTGGACGTCCAATTTTCGATGACTTTTTCCAACATTTGTGGCCGTATATCGGCAATAATACGGCGAATGTTGTCTTCCAAATGGTCAAACGTTTGTGGCTTTAGCGCATAGACCAATGACTTTACATAGCCCCACAGAAAGTAGTCTAGCGGTGTTAAATCACAAGATCTTGGAGGCCAATTCAGCGGTGTTAAATCACAAGATCTTGGAGGCCAATTCACAAGTCCAAAACGTGAAATTAGGCGGTCACCAAACGTGTCTTTCAATAAATCTATTGTGGCAAGAGCTGTGTGACATGATGCGCCGTCTTGTTGAAACCACATCTCCTGGACATCATGGTTATTCAATTCAGGAATGAAAAAGTTAGTAATCATGGCTCTATACCGATCACCATTGACTGTAACGTTCTGGCCACCATCGTTTTTGCAAAAGTACGGACCAATGATTGTACCAGCCCATAAAGCGCACCAAACAGTCAGTTTTTCTGGATGTAACGGTGTTTCCACATACACTTGAGGATTACCTTCACTCCAAATGCGGCAGTTTTGTTTGTTGACGTAGCCATTCAACCAGAAGTGCGCTTCATCGCTAAACAAAATTCGCTTATGAAAATCGGGAACAACGGTAATCTCGTTTTGGGCCCATTCGACGAATCTACGCCTTACTTGATGATCGTTTGGCTTTAATTCTTGCACGAGTTGGATTTTGTAAGCACGCAAACCAAGATCCTTCCGAAAAATCTTCCATAAAGTGGATAGACGCAGATCCAATTCCTGTGCTCGATGGCGGATGGACTCATTCTGGTCTTCCTCAATGCTACGCTCTACAGCAGCAATAGCTTCTTCTGTACGCACCGTACAGCGTCTCTGGGGATGCGAGTTATCAATAAAAGTAAACGTGGTGCGAAAACGTTCCATGGTTAATCGAATTGAACTGCTCTGATGGACGATTTTGTCGACGATAAAATGGACGTAGTGCGCGATACGTTTTCCGCACAGAACCATTATTTTCGAAATAAAATTGCACTATTTGGAAGCGTTGTTCAGGCGTGAGTCTATTCATGATGAATTGCCAAACCAAACTGAGAATAAATCACTTGACAGCTGTTAAATCGGTCGCCATCTTGAAAAGTAATACCAACTTAAAGTTCTATACCTCTATAAAAAAACACCCTTTACATTTCAGGAAAGGAAAATACTTGGGACTTTAAGAAAACTTATAGCCTTTGCAGAAGCGTTAATTTACTCCGTATGTATTCTGGTTTAGGGGTTAGACTTTACAAATACTGTTGTCTGTTTGCGTTCATAGTGAGAAAAACCGTTGCAAGTATGAGAATAAGCTAAAACAGGTATAATTTCAAATATTAAATAATTTATGTTCACATTCATATTTATTTGTATTTTCATTTTCATTTCCATTCTCTATTTGATTTCATTTCGGTGGGAGAATGTTTTATTAGTGGCCGGCCGCATGGTCGTTATAAATAAATTAGTCTGTATGAGAGGGGGTGGCAACCATAATAGTCATTTAGAGGAGAGTTTGTGTGTGTGCGCGTGTGTCTGTATGTGTGTATTTAAAAGACAGCATGATGTACGCTAATGTCTACTTGATGGATTTCGAAATGAGGAATTATTATTGCTATAAAGGTTGGCTTTAAAGAGGCTTTACAATTCAAACATATTAACGGGAATTGCCTATGGAACTAAGTAAACATAAAGTTAAGTTATCAAATGAGTGTTAAAAACAATATTTTGGAAACTAAATTGAATCAAAAAGTATTGAACGTCTGCTTTTATAGTTAAATTTGCTATTCAGAATAAAGTATCGGGAGATATTCATTCGGAAAGCAAATATTTCTTTAGTATCAAGTCATCTTCTTGGGAAAGAAACAGATTCGATGGCAAAGTATATTACGAATGTGCTTGCATCCCTGGTTCAATTACAGCTGAAAACAAAATCAATTTTCATCAAATTTTAAAAATCCATGCTGAAACACCTAATGCTCCAGAGAAAATAACGTTAACAGCAAACATCTTTGGAAGATTAGAAATTTTAACCTCTTGGGAAAGAGTAGGACAATATAACAAATCACTACATGTCACAAAAGTTGTTCTATTCTGGCGATGAGAGTTGGCAATCCTATCATCCTAGAACCTACTGCAGTAGAAATCATTTGTCTGAGGAAAACATTGATTAATGAAACCGAAACAAAGTTAAGAATAGTAATTGAATAAAAGGGTTAGTATAGATGTTCAGCCTGGCTGGCCTCGTTTCTATTGTTCTATTGTAAAGCTTGTCTTTCGTTAAGGCAACTGCTGAATTGTCATAGACTGCTGTTTCGTAATAATGCTGTCTAGGCCATAAAGGCTTTTAAACCTATTAATTACTCTTGTTCGACATTTTATGATCCCCTATTTTCCAGATCAGACTCGCTTCTAGCACTTTCATCTGTTAAACTGGCTATATGTACATGGGGTGAAATAGTCCTGACTACTACAAACATATATAATTGGTCATAACAACCCTTCTGTCAGGATTACGGCCTAGTTTCTCTCACTACTTATGTTGTGTGTGTTAATTTTATAAAGGGTCCGCCAAATAACTTTTTTTTTTAATGCTTTAAAAAAAAAACTACTGAACATTTTCTCAAATTTCTTTTTTTTATTTGAAAGTACAATCCTTCCGGTTAATAATGGAAAATAATTTCATTCAAATGGCTGCCTCGGCTGGCCTTGCAGTAGCCTACACGAACGGTCCAATTTTTAAGCACATTATCGATTGTGTGCAGCTGTATTTCACCAATGGCTTCACGAATATTGTCCTCTAAAGCGGCAATTGTCTCTGTCTTGTCGGCGTAACACTTATCTTTGACGGCACCCCACAAATAATAGTCCAACGGTGTCAAATCGCAGCTCCGAGATGGCCAAACGACATCAGCTCTGCGGCTGATAATGCGATCTCCAAAAACAGGGAGCAAAACATCGAGTGTAGCTTCGGATGTGTGGCACGTAGCGCCGTCCTGTTGAAACCAATTGTTGCCAATATCCTCCTCTTCAGTTTTTGTGAACAGAAATTCGTTCAACATGGCCCGATAACAATCGCCATTGACTGTAACGG
The DNA here is from genome assembly GCA_958299815.1 of Sarcophaga carnaria. Classification (NCBI taxonomy): domain Eukaryota; kingdom Metazoa; phylum Arthropoda; class Insecta; order Diptera; family Sarcophagidae; genus Sarcophaga; species Sarcophaga carnaria. The sequence continues at coordinate 13,412,280 of OY283152.1, read as the reverse complement.
ACACTCCTTGATCATTTTCGAAGAAAAATGGCCCAATTATGCCTCTGGACCAAAATCCGCAGCAAACAGTGACTCGTTTTGGGTGCGTCGGCTTTTCAATGTATGCGTGCGGGTTTTCTGTGCCCCAAATGTGACAATTTTGCTTGTTTACATACCCGCCAAGATCAAAATGAGCTTCATCTGAAAATATGATTTTTTTTTTTGCCAAAATCGGCATCTTCTGGTTTAGGCTATTGCATGGCCAGCCGAGGCAGCCATTTGAATGAAATTATTTTCCATTATTAACCGGAAGGATTGTACTTTCAAATAAAAAAAGAAATTTGAGAAAATATTCAGTAGTATTTTTAAAGCATTTTCAAAAAAAAAGTTATTTGGCGGACCCTTTACATGATTGGCGGACTCCGAACGACAGAGTCTTGAGAAACTTTCTCAAGGCAATTTTTTTTTAACTCTCAGAGTTTTTCCTGGGGCCTCTCAATTGCCGAGGAAAAATTGTTTCATATTTCGTTTTGTTGGAAATGTTTGGCCTGTGGTTTGAACCGTTGCCTCACGTCTAATAAGGCAACACACTACCTACTAGACTACGGCGACTTCATTATTTGATCTTCGCTCTATCGGTGCTAGTCGTAATGTAATCCAGTAAGGTCTTCGTGATTATGGCAAAAGCATGTGTTTTAATTGCTTTAATTGGTTCGACTTTCATCTTATTACCGCATGTCTTAATTTTCTTATACATAGATTGACTGTAGTATGCACATACAATTCGTTTATATCCTACATATTTCTTCTTCACGCTTTTTTTCTTTGCTTATGAAAAGAGGTTTCTATTATTTAAAAAACCTTCTCAACAAAATCGGGGGTGGCATAAATAATGCGAGGGCAACTGTTAGCCTAAGAAATATTATTGAGGACAGTAGAAAAATTGTGCGTCTATAACAATAGTCGTTCACATATTCGCTATTTACCATAACGGATGACATCGTATAGAAAAATTGATTTTAACAAATTGTCTGACTTGCGTTTGACCATTTTAAATTGTTAAAATGTCTATTAAAATCGGTACTATGCAGCTGTAGTCAAGTAATTAGAAATATTTTATAGTCCATGAAGGAAAATAAAAAATTATTGAAGCCAGTGAATCTCAAATAGAAGTTCAATGCATTAAATTCTTCATTGTAAATTCATGTGGCAGTCGAACATCGAACGTCTTTGTGGATCCAGCTTTTTTTATGGTGGATAACTGTTTGCTAATGAATGTCTAGTCTCCCACACTACTTATTTGACGACCTTTCTCCAATTTTTTCCGTAATTTGATTGACTTTCTAGTGATTGATCAACCGGAGCGAGGTGCAACTTTATATCATAGATATTAGATTGGAAACGATCGTATCGGTTTTTTAATTACGGCACTGTTTCCGTAAACTTTACTCTCTTTTTAGCAGGCTGCGAGGCATTCTTAACTTTTCTAAAACAAAATAAGAAAGCAAACTATGACGGTAATGTTCCGAATTTGTAAAGGGCGTTTTTTTATAGAGGTATAGAACTTTAAGTTGCAATAAAACAACGATGGATTGTTCGATTGACATGAATTTTATTTATCCGAAAGATAATCTTGTGGCATTACATTTTAAATATGATTTCTGGCATATGACCGCCACGGCTGACGCGGATGTAGTCCAATCTGGACGTCCAATTTTCGACGACTTTTTCCAACATTTGTGGCCGTATATCGGCAATAATACGGCGAATGTTGTCTTCCAAATGGTCAAACGTTTGTGGCTTTAGCGCATAGACCAATGACTTTACATAGCCCCACAGAAAGTAGTCTAGCGGTGTTAAATCACAAGATCTTGGAGGCCAATTCACAGGTCCAAAACGTGAAATTAGGCGGTCACCAAACGTGTCTTTCAATAAATCTATTGTGGCACGAGCTGTGTGACATGTTGCGCCGTCTTGTTGAAACCACATCTCCTGGACATCATGGTTATTCAATTCAGGAATGAAAAAGTTTGTAATCATGGCTCTATACCGATCACCATTGACTGTAACGTTCTGGCCACCATCGTTTTTGAAAAAGTACGGACCAATGATTCCACCAGCCCATAAAGCGCACCAAACAGTCAGTTTTTCTGGATGTAACGGTGTTTCCACATACACTTGAGGATTACCTTCACTCCAAATGCGGCAGTTTTGTTTGTTGACGTAGCCATTCAACCAGAAGTGCGCTTCATCGCTAAACAAAATTCGCTTATGAAAATCGGGAACAACGGTAATCTCGTTTTGGGCCCATTCGACGAATCTACGCCTTACTTGATGATCGTTTGGCTTCAATTCTAGCACGAGTTGGATTTTGTAAGCACGCAAACCAAGATCCTTCTGCAAAATCTTCCATAAAGTGGATGGAGACAGATCCAGATCCTGTGCTCGATGGCGGATGGACTCATTCGGGTCTTCCTCAATGCTACGCTCTACAGCAGCAATAGCTTCTTCTGTACGAACCGTACAGCGTCTCTGGGGATGCGAGTTATCAATAAGAGTAAACGTGGTGCGAAAACGTTCCATGGTTAATCGAATTAACTGCTCTGATGGACGATTTTGTCGACGATAAAATGGACGTAGTGCGCGATACGTTTTCTGCACAGAACCATTATTTTCGAAATAAAATTGCACTATTTGCAAGCGTTGTTCAGGCGTGAGTCTATTCATGATGAATTGCCAAACCAAACTGAGAATAAATCACTTGACAGCTGTTAAATCGGCCGCCATCTTGAAAAGTAATGCCAACTTAAAGTTCTATACCTCTATAAAAAACACCCTTTACTTTCAAACCCAAATAACTTCTCACAGAATAATACGATTTTTATAATGTCTGCTAACAAAGTGAAGCTTAAAATGTCAGCTATGGTGTTGCCAAATGCAATTGATATTGCATTTTAGAGCCAATTGTGTGTACAAACTTTTTCAAGAACCAATACAATGTGGGCCTGTAAATTTGTATTTAATTGCCGCCAAATGTCGATATGTATTGATTGGGATTTAAGGGGTTAACATACCATACATTGACAGACGTACATTGTTGTTTGACATTTAAAAATTAATATTTTATAGGCTTTAAAAGAAAAACAATTTATGTATAATTGAAGTCCATCCTTGTTCTCTACACATACTCGAACTACTACAATATACTCTCGTTTTCAATAATGATAGTGAAAGTAAAACATTCGTTACACCAAGGGGGGGGGCGATGGTTGATAGGGTCAGTTAGACATTGCGTTCGGTGATTCTACTAGCGCATGTATTGGGTCCTTCAAATAATGTTTTTTTTTTCTTTTTTCCCGTTGTTTTTATAATGACAGTCCCTACCACTGCATACTTTCATTAGAACCACTCGGTACGCTATTATCAATACATATTGACTCATGGGTTTTTTTTTCTTTTTCTTTCACTTTCACTTTCATTTCACTGTTCATTGTTGTTGTTTCATTTTTCTTTTTTTATCCATTTTATCCTCTTTTTTGTCATATTTTTTATTGTCATTATTATCGTGATATGTTGTTGTTGTTGTTGCTGTTGCTATTCTATCGACAACATGTCTGTTGTATTCATTTTTCAGTGGGCCAAATTATTAATAATTTTTTTTTTATATTTTTTCTGCTTCTGTTTCTGTTTCGGGTTGTGTTGTAGTTGTATTACATGTCGTAGTTGTTGGTATTTAACTAGTCATTTGCGTTGAAAATTCCCATTTGTTGTTGTCCACCATTAAAGTTGAGTTGAGGACATTCATTGGAAAAAATAACGTTACAAAAAAGAAAAAAAACAAAACGAAAAAAGCGAGAAACGTGAATAATTTTAATGAATTGAAGGTGAATTTATTGCCAAAGTAATTACCAACAACACACAACATAAAATTGTAATTCATATTAAAAAAATTTATAAAATTAAAAACAAAAACAAAAAACAACAACAAAAACAAAAAAAAAGAAGAGAAAGAATAAAACTTAGAAAATGAATTTGAATGCATTTAATGCAAGTGGTTGCCCATTATTATTGGATTTTTCGAATCGTAGCAATTTATCAAGAAACACAAAATGAAATTATGAATATTGATTGCATTTAAATAAATAGTGAAGAGAGAGAGAAAAAACGTTCCTTTTTTTTGCTTTCAAAAGAAAAGAAATTTGAAATGCATTTAGAGTAACTTGAGTAATTAAAGTAAATGACTTTTGAAATTTTGAATTTTAAAATAAAAGAAGTGAAGTGTAATTTTTTAAGCTTAAAATAGAAATTAGAAACACAAAGAAAAATTCAATTTTTTAATGAATTGGAAAAAAAACAATCGAACTATTTTTGGACTTAAGTAAATTAAGTTCAATAAATAAAAATATCGAGTGTGGTGCCATAATTATCCAAACTAAAAAATAAATGGCGTGATGTATAGGCTAAAAGGAATGAATACATGAACACAATAAGTTTTGCGTTCAATCCCCACTAACTATTTAAAAAAGAAAGCTCTTTGTACTCCAGACAGGATAAAAAGAAGGCACCACTATCATCACTATTATCGCTTTTTTTTACTTTTCAAAACAATACCCAATAGCTTCCATGCCCCGTGTAAGGTAATAATAGTAAACTGCAGACTTTATGCCGTCGTTATTGGCGAAACTTCTACCACCAAGTTTGGAAATATTAGGTCTTTTAGTAAGCGCCTGCTAACTTGAATTTAAATAAAACAATGGCGCTGCCAGACTAAAATTCACCCTAAACAATGTTTTTTGTCGGTAAATTCTCATCAACAGTTTTTTATCAAAGAATTTTATATCGTCTAACAAACTTGTTAGTCATGTTCCTCTCAATCGCATTTAATGCGGACTTCAGTAGAGAACCGTTTGCGGGCTTCCGCAGTAACTGTCCAATCTGCAATGGGTATGTGTTTGTATTTTCTGAAAAATTGTATTAACCGTTTGACTGCTACGCGGCTCAAAAGTGCTGCGTTCATTTGTTACGAAAATCGCATTTGCGCTGCGAATTTCAGTGTAAAAATTTAGTCAAAAAGCAAAAATAAAATTAAAAGACGAGATATAGGGTCTTCTCTTTATACAGAGGTTATTAGAATTTTGCAGATTTTTTTATTATAATAATGCGGACTTCAGTAGAGAACCGTTTGCGGGCTTACGCAGTAACTGTCCAATCTGCAATGGGTATGTGTCTGTATTTTCTGTAAAATTCTGAGTTGTGGCTACCACATGTATTAAATAGTTCTCAGGCGGTTTAGTGGATTGCCAGTAGTTAGATAATACTCAAATGATATTCACATTTAACCCTTAACGTCTTTGGTTTTAACTCGGATCGTAAATAATTTCGATTCTGTTGTAGGAATTCTGCTGCTTGCAAATGCTTAATTTGAGTTTGGCAACAATCTTAATCACAATTCATCATCAATTCACAATTCATCGGACTTTATTAGATGACGGGGGCGATGAAAAAGACCACTTCTGAATAGTACAAAAATATTTTATATCATTATATATCATGATTATTGCTTCTAAAAGCTTTCCAATGACACAGAAAGAATATTGAGACCACTTATCGCAAAATCTCTCGCATTTTGTAGCATTAGAAAATTGTATGAAAAATAGGATTCAGGCAACTTAGTCAGAAATAAGTCACTAAGTTCTGTTTAGTACATGTTAACTTTTAATATAAGAAACTAACACTCTTTTTAAATTATTGTTTCCTCTTTTTTATAACAAAATTTCCAACTAAATTTCCAGCTAAATTCCCAAGAAATTTCTTTTCTTTTCAGGTTACTTTTTCGTACACACATTCACATGCAATAATTTTACCCGACTATATTTAGTTCTAATTCATGTACTTTAAATAATAATAACAACAACCACAACAATTTAACAAATTAAATATAATGGATGCAGTCAGTGCGTTGGTGACAGTACCACCAACACCGCCACCATCATTAGTATCAAGTGCAATAGCGCCAGAAGTAGCGGTAGCAACCAATAGACCAACTTCAGCAAATGCCACCACCATCCATCATGTTAATCAGAGCAATAACAATATACACCACAGTGGAACTAATAGTTTAAGTACAACAGCGACAGCAGCAGTAGCAGTAGCGGCAGCGTCTAATATAGGCAGCCATAGTAGCAATAGCAGCTGCAGCAGTGGTAGCAGTTCAAGTAGCAATAGTAGCGGTTATGGTAGCACAACAACAACACCGACAAACAATTATGATTTTCAACAACAGCAGCAACAAACCACACCAACAACCACACCCATACCAACTACGCCCATAGCCATAGCGGATCCGATTATACCCGTAGCAACAGTAGCAGCTGTAACACCTTTTTATAATGAATCAATAGCAACACATAATTTAGAGCAACAACAACTACAACAGCAACATCATACACATCATTTGTTGCAACAGCAACATCATCAATTGTCCCAAACACATGCACAAACGAATACACATCAACATCAACATCAACACCAACCTCAATATTTGCCCAGACAACAATATTATCCCACATATGCTGACTATCAACAATCACCGCCGCCTACACACAACTTAACGGGTTCTACATCACCATCAGCACCTGCTTATAATATGGGCATACCAGGACCCTATGAAATTTCCCCCTCTGCGGCCACATCTTATGCAGCAGTGGGTTCACAATATAAGATGCCAGGCTTGTCAACCTTGAACTATGAACGCAGTGCAGCAGTAAGAACGACGCCCTATAATCAGCCTCAACAAATGTCAACAAGTGAAATGCAAAACAAGCCTTTAGCCCAGCACCATAGCCAACAATTTGGTGGAGTTTTAAGTTCAACAAAACAAAGATCCTCATCGTTAATTGGTTCCTCATCGAATGTTAGCACTTCAAAACCCCAGGCAGCTGCTACACCTTTCTATGCTCAACCTTTAGCTCAGAGCCATACGAATTCTCCCACCGCGTATTATGACAATGTCAAACATAGGATGCCTTTGGAATATCATGAGTCCTATGGTAATAACTCTCCGGCAGCGGCCAACACATATCATCAGCAACAAAAGTATTATGCCGCTGCGAAATCGCAGCTTAAAGAAGCCGCCGCATATGGATCTCCAGCAGCTGTAGGCTTAGGCGGTAAATCGTTGTATTCAAGTACAAGCAATTTTTTTCCGGCATCGGCTACCACTTATGATAAATATCTATACCCGCCACATGTTCCAGCTGCGGGCTACTCTACGAGCCAACATGTAGGCAATGAAGCACCACCAGATCAGAACAACTACCGCAAACCGGTGGTAGCAAATCAACTCAACTCTACATCTTGGCCTTGGGGTATTGATTATAATGCGGGAAACAGCCGTACTATACCGCCACCGCCAACCAATCATATACCCACAGCCACTGTAGCACCCACACATGCCACCTATTTAACACCGAACCCTACGTCGCTAACGAGGGAGCCGTTCTATATGACCCCTGAGAAATATGCCTTGAAGTACGACAAATACGCAGTGCCACCAGCCTATCAGCAACCGTATGTTAATCCCACGCCCAGCAGACATCACATGTGGCCCAGCAGTGCTACAGCTAATAATTTAGCGCCGCTTAATGAAAGACATCCTATGGCAACGTCGCCAACGGTACCACCACCTCATGGCTTACATTCTTCACCATATTTTTCAGCGAACTCTACCTCTGTTCTAAATAGCCGACAATCGTGTTGCAACCAACCGTATCAAACACAAAATTGTTACTATCCTGCTCCCACACATGCTGCAGTAAACCGCCTGCCTTACAATCAACCAGCTACAGTGGCACCATCCTCTGGTGGCTTCTTAGCGAACCAACAACCTCCTTTGGGGCAATCACCGCACTTGAGTGCTTTAACCGCCAGCTGTAAATTTGGCGGTATTCTAACAGACTATGGCAACGTTAACAAAGTTAAGAATACTAATGATCTCTATCTCAGCTCTCATCGTTATGACACTAATCCTCCACCACCGCCACCGCACAACTATGGCTATGGCTCTGGTCATAGCAGTCAGTCTTTATATGCTGGCAATACACATCAAAGCATGGTTCATGGCCCTCATGATCCTATGCCGGCGAATTCAGCAAACTATACAAATGATCTCAGTTTAACGACAAGCAATTTCGATAGCTACCATTCTCATCTTGATAACCATTTGGGTCCACAAACACTGGTCGGTATACAACAACATAACCCACAACAGCAACAACAACAACAACAATCACCACCGCCAGCTTATGCGGCCACGGTGGCAAAACGTGCCTTATTGGATTATCGCAAACCCATCCAACCTCAGCCACCACCACCTACAATAAACAATGAGTGCTATCCGGCACTCTCCGCCACCACCATTACCAACAGGGACCATCACCATTATAATCAACATGACGTGCTGAATACACCCGAAACCACCACATCATTCAATGAATACGAGTCACCACAGGAAAGTAGTTCATATATTGCGCATAAAACCCAAGAAGCTATAGATGAAGCGAACTCGGTTGCAGAGTCTAATCAAGGTAATAAAAATTTAAGTTTACGTGATTTCATAGCCAATTGGAACGATGACGAGGAGGAATACCAAAACAATGAGGAACTAAACTTTGATCAAAGCTCTGTAATTCAAGAGGTTTTACAAGCCACTCCCAACGAACAAGAACACCACGGAGGAGCTGTGGCCATGGAAGTGGTGACATCACATGAATCAACGGAAGTGGTTAAGTCCACGACCTGCTCAATAGAAACCAAAGATGATAATCAAATAATTGAAAAGGATTTTACAACTACTGCGCCTGCTCACGCTCCCGCACCAATATCAGCATCGGTTTCAGCTTCAAGTGAAGTTGAGCCTGATAGCAGTCAATATGCTAATCTGCCTGATATTATAATAGATATTGAAAAGTCGAATAGCGTTAATAACTCCACAATAAATCTCGCGACCAGTGCGGTATCAGAAGCTGTGGGCGAAAACAATACCTCCTTAAACCTCACAGATTTCGATGTTGAAAAGGAACTGGATGAGCTGAAAATCAAGAAACCAATGCCACAAAATCAAACCAAAGATTTAAATGATAATGATTCTATGAAAAGTGTCAATACCCCGCAATTAAGTCCCTGTAAAAATCTCAACACACAACTCAGCTTTGAAGAGTTGAATTTGGAACACAGCAATAAAACCGTCCTCAACTCCGCAACTCGTCAAAGCTCCGACTTACCAGAGCACTACTTTAAAGATATGGAAGGCTATGAGAGTGGCAGTAGTCGACACTCCAATGAATCAGCTTTTGAAAAGGAATACGAAACGTTTATCAATAGAATTACCCATGAAACTAGCACAAAAGGCCATGATAAGTCTAATGAAAGAGACCAGGAAGTAGAATTTGCACAGAATGTACAGGATTTCTCCAAGTTCTATAAACGTAAACGTAAACTCAAGGAAGATGAACTCAAATCGTCCACAGCCTATCAACAAAATAAAAAGAAACTTAAATCCAATATGATAGCAAAGCATAAAAATTCAAATTTTCCGCAGGTCTATACGAAAAAGTCAAGAAACAGATCAGCAAAAAACTCTTCAACATTACCACTACGGCGTAAACCCTTCTCGTTGTACTATAAAGTTATACATTCCTTGCGACGCGTAGGTTTAAAACGCATAAAACGGGCTCGAGACTATTTAAACGAGTTAAAGGAGAAACATTTGCCCCTCATCAAACGGCAATCGATTAAAAATTACTCGCATTGTCTAAACGACAGTCTTTTTAAGCCTCAAACACTTAAAGCCTTATGTATAGAAGTCATTAACACCGAGGAATTTCGCCAAAGAATCATTATGCCAACGGAAAAAGAAGAGAAGAAGCCGCTCAGCAGTTGTTTGGAAGCCGATAATGACAAACACATATGCCCTGATCCTACATGTGAAACTTGTGAAGTCCTTAGAAGTTTAATGGCAAGCCAATCGTTTGCAACACCAGCGCTGGACGCAGCAAATGAAAGTGTTGACGGGCAACTAAACGAAGGGGAAGAGAGCCAGGAAAAAATTACCGTTATAGATGACGAGCTTAACATAGTTGATCTCAATTTGAAAAAGGATGAATATATAGTGATCTCAACTGGAGATGAAAATCTGGAATATGCCCAAGAAAATCTGCAGTTATTAGATGTGACCAAAACTGTACCTGATAACAACGCACAGAGTGAACTTGAAACAGAAGCATATTTCGGAGCGAGTTCAATAGCCTCACAATTTAGTTTGCAAACAGCTGAAGTGGATGGCGAAGCAGAAATTCCTACAACTGTACACGGCATCAATGTGCCGCTTGCCGTAGAGGGAAACTTAGAAAATGAAAGCATAGTTCCTACCTTGGAGGCTTTAGAAAGTGACCATAAAGTGAGTGAAATTTTGAAAGAGTCAAAAACTTTGCCAAACCCAGAGAAGCAAGCTATTAAAGATGCTGAAAAGGAAAGTGGAGATTCAGATTCCTGCGAGTCTGACAGTGAAGGTAGCACAGATAGCAGTAGTAGTGGTAGTAGTAGCAGCAGTAGCAGCAGTTCCACTAGTTCCGATGATGAAGGGAGTGAAGACGAGGAAAAAGAGAATTCCATTGGAAACGTTGGCAACAATCACTTGGATAGAGCTGAGGATTGCAAAAATGAAAAAGAAAAGCATGATTCCGTACAAAGTGTAGATCCTAAAACAGATGACCAAGAAACATCTGCCATTTTTCACAAATCCGAAGACTTGGAAAGTTCTGACAGTGAAGTAGATGATATTGTCACAGAGAACATTTGTCAGCAAAGTTCACTGCATCTTGGAAATCCAGAAACCAAACGTTTAGTAGAGAATTTTACGGAAAAGCTGTTGGACGACTCTGCAAAAATCTCAACTGATATTAACGCAGAGAATTCGTCAAAGTTAAGTTCAGAAGGCTCGAGATTGATTGCATTTCAAGATCCTGTAAGGCCTTTGGATTCAGAGAGTTCTGGTTCCGAGAGTGAGGATGATGAGAAGGTAAAGAGATCTTCGGAAAATTTGTCATATGCTAGGGATGACAATACTAAGATAAGTGGTGTTGATATTCTAATATCTGATGATGAATCTATGAGCAGTGTAGACAGCGAAGTAGAAAATAACCACGAAGAGCTTAAAAATTCAGTGGAATTATCTAAGAACAGTGATATAAAAGGCGAGGTTCAACTTATTGCTAGCAACGATCAACAATTTCAAGAAACTCACCAAGAAACTCATCAAGATGAAATAGAAAATATGGGTCTGAGAAATTCATCTTTAAAAGATTCACACGAAAATCTGTCCGAGGACTCTCTTAGTCCTGAAGAAGATGAACATTTTGATGAAGATGTAGAAACTGAAACAAATCCGCAAACAATATTTGCAAATGAAACTGATGTTAATACCTTCAACGACGGCCTGGATTTATCCTCACCTTTGAAATATTCACAGGAAAATCTGTCGGAAGACTCCCTTAGTTCTGAAGAAGATGAAAATCCGGATACTGATTTGGAAGCTGGTAAAAGTATTTCAATAAAACCTACAAACTTTGATGAACCAACGTTTAGAAAGGAAACTAAAGATAGCGGCTTACATTTATCCATGCCTTTGAAACGATCACATGAAAATCTATCAGAAGACTTTTTTAGTACGGATAATGAAGATTTGGATAACGATTTGGAAGCAGATAAAAACATTTCATCAAAATCAACAAACCTTGATGAACCAGAACTTATTTTAAGAGAGGAGACTAAAGAAAATATTGCTGGAGCCGACTTATATTTATCCATTCCTTTAAAAGATTCATGTGAAAATCTATCGGAAGACTCTCTTAATCCTGAAGAAGATGAAACTTCGAACAATGATTTGGAAACTGCACCTACAAACTTTAATGAATCAGAAACAAATTTCATCAAAGAACGTAAAGAAAATAGTCCTGAGAGCCCTGGATACTCTAGCGAAGAGGATTTCTGTCCAGCTTCGAATCAGGAATCGTGTGAATGTCATTCCGAGCGGGATGTGGAATTACCCACACTTTTAAAGGATTTACATGAAAATTATACTGAAGACTCTCTTAGCTTTGAAAATAATGAAAATTCAGATAATAATATGGAAAGGGTTAAAAACTTGTCTACAAGCCCTACAAACTTTGATCAATCGAAACGAATATTTGCAGAAGTCTCTAAATCTCCCGATATTTCATCGAGGCAACTCTCTAACCAAGATGATCTCACTCTCCTTGCAAAAGAAACACAAGACAACATTTCGGAGTATTCCCTTAGTTCAGTAGAGAATGATAATTCAGATATTGATATGGAAAGTGTTGATGAACCCGGGGAAATATTTACAAAAGAAACTAGTGAACATACAGCAGAGAAATTTAGTTACTCAGAAGTAAGTCAGGAATGCTCTTTTAAAGAAGATTCCCCTTCGAAACAAACTACCTTAGAGAAAGATGATCCAGAACAACATGAAAATGTTACTGAAGTCAATTTTAAGCTACGTACGCCTATGAACGACCGGCATGATAATCATTCTGAAAGCTCCCTGAGTTCCGAAGAAAGCAGAGATTCAGATTCAGAGACAGACACTGATAAACTTTCTGCAGATTCTGAAAAAGCTTCAGAAGATTTTAACCATCCAGCTCTGGAAGCGACTTTCTCAGAGAAAGAAAATCAGGAATCGCAAAATTCTCTTCTTGAAAAAAATATGAAAATTTCGAAAGAAAACGATTTTTGTAGTGCGGAAAACCTCACCAACAAATTTCCAAAGCATGTCGAAGAATTCAGTTCAAAATTAATTCAAGACCAACAGCAAAGTCAAGCTCTGGAATCAGAAAAAGAATGCGGAAATACTTCAGAAGAAGACCATAGCAATGAAACATTTCATCATGAAGTGAATGAAAGCAAACGTGAAACTTTTGAAGACGATTTTATGCAACACATTGTCCGGGAGTATCGCAGAGCACAAGTTTCTGAGAATTTACAGAACTTGGTATCTTTGGTGAACTCTAATCAAAATCCTGCAGTAGTATTACCAGCTAGGGAAACTCTTTTAGAATTCTCAATTGGAAATGAAACTTTAGAAAATCCTGAAGAAAGTCTTGAGACAAATAAATTAAATGAAGAGCCTGCTCTGGATATTGATCAGCACGAAATTTACGTACAATCGGCCGCATTTACGGAAGACAGTTCAGATACTGCTGCTGATAACAATTTGTCAGAAAGTACAGAACAAAACTTTGTTATACGAGACTATTCAAAGGGAGCACCTGCTTACTATTCTGATCCTACCGAAACTTTACCAGATTTTCCTGTTGCTGAATTACATGCCAAAAATTTTGATCTAGAATGTAAGAACTTGGAAGCACTATCTGAAAACTCTGCACAGAATAGCGAATCTGAAGAAAGAATATCTGGCAGGGAAGAAACAAACATCGTTATTCCTGACTCAGATAATACCAAAGACCAAAGAGTGTGTCAAATTCCCGAACCTCTAAATAAAACATTAGATCAGGATGCTGAAGAAGAAATTGAGGACTCGGAATTAAACGATATTGTACAAGAAAATGAATTAAATGATAAACATTTGAAAGAAACGGATATACAAATTGAATATACAAGACCTAGTAATAAAATTGAGTCTATTGCCAAAGATGATGAAAACGTTCACGACTCTGAACTGGAGTTAGAATTTCCGATTGGGACTTCAAATCAGCAGCAAGATATGGAAGTCTATGAACAGCAGTCCAAAGAATACTTGGAACAAGAAGAAACTGATGTTGACTCTACAACTCAAGAAACCAAAAACATTTTGAAACAGTCTCAAACAAAGTCAGGTAAAGTGGACGAAGAAGTTTGTGATAGTATGAATCATAGTTTAGAATTTAGTACGGATACTTTAACATCAGAGTTCTGTACAGCTGAGGAACAAGCAGAAGTCATTAGAGCTGCAGGTAATTTGAGTGAATACACATGTAAAGAATCTTCTTTAGGAACTTCTGTTCTTGCACCTAATACTTCAGAGGAATTTGATGCACAAACTGCAGAAAAGAATCATTACAAAGAGCCAGAAATAAGCAACGAAACCTTCGATTGTTCAACAACCGAAAAAGCTCAAACCAATTTAGAGCATTTCCTCGCTCAAAAATTAAACCCACCAATTTCAGAAAATTTGGAAAATGAACGTTGTAAAGAGACAACTGAAAAGTCCATGGAGGATTCACAATCTTCAAATTGCATCTCCAATATTGCTAATAAATCTGAGACTCAAATTTCAGAAAGGTTAGAAGAAGAAATCGATCCGAAGTTATATGCTGAATTGACCACATCTAACGTTACAGTAAACACCGAATCAGAAGTCAAAATTACACAAGAATATGACACTAAAGGATTGACTACTGATGAGACTGAAACCAGTTCCGAAGTCATTATGTTGGATTCAAGTATTAAATCGGTCGATCGAGCTGAGCGAGAGGTTTCAAATGCTATTGAAGTTATGCCAGAAATAGAGAACAGTCAAATGGAAGTTTTAGATAACTCTGTAAAATTATCCGGGGAGTCGGAAATTCCTCTACCTCCAACTGAAGGAGGAACTGTTCCAGAAATAAAACCAGATATAAGATTGAAAATTCAAACAGATCGTTCAGATTTTCCCAATGAAGCAGAAACCGATGATATTTCCTTAGAACTTGCAAAAGAAATTGTTGATGTTCCTATAGAATCATCGGTAGAAAAAGAAGTTCCTCCAAATACAATTGCAATAGGGCTTGATCCAGAAACAAGCGAAGATGTTTCTTTGGAAATTCAAATTCAAAAAGAAAATTCAGATGTTCTTACTATACCATGCGGAGTTAGCGAGACTGTTCCAGAAACAATTGATGATAATTCTTTGGAAATTCAAAAGGATGTTTTTGATACTTCCACAGATTCATCCGAGGAACAACAAAATTCTCGAACTAAAGCGGAAGACACTACAGAAGAAGTCGAAATTGCAAATATTTGCACCGAATTATCAGGGAAGAAGGAAATTTACCAACCTGCAACTGAAGCAGAACAGATTCCACAAGGAGTAGAAGATATTCCCGCGCAAATTCAAAAACAAAATTCACATGTTCTTTCGGAATCCTTCAGAAAAAAGGAGGTCGCTCGAATCAGAACTCAATCAGAATCTGTTCTAGAAGGACTGGCGAATACTTCTATGGAAGTACAAAAGGAAGATTCTATTGAATCTTCTGAGGAGAACACGATCCGTCAAAGTATGCGTGAAATTGAAGTTGTTCCTAAAATAGTCGAAGACATTTCTCGTGAGACCGAAAAAGAAATCCCAGATGTTTCCACAGAATCAAAAGTTATGGAAATTACAAAAACTCAAGAAGAAAATTTAGATGCGTCTGCTTGTACATGCGAAGAGACTGAAGCGGAAGCTGCATATTCCAGGAAAGAGGAGATTTTCCGAAGTACAGCTGATATGGAAGAAAATCCTGAAACTATCGACGATATTTCTTCAGAAATTCAAAAAGAAATCCCAGATATTTCCACAGAACCCAAACTAAAGGCCATTCCGCAATCTACAATCGAAGTAGAAACTGTTCCAGAAGCATTCGGGGCTACTTCGATGATCGCTTCTGCTGTACCCTCTGAAGATAAAGAAATTCCGATATCTGCAACTAAAATAGAAGAGGAATCTTCCGGGGAGAAGGAGGTTTCTCAAAGTAAGTCTGATATGGAGGATATTCCCGAAACTCTTGAAGATATTTCTATGGAAATTCAAAATGAATCTCTAGACGTTTCTACGAAATCCGAACAGAAGGAGATTCCGCAAATTTCAACTGAATTAGAAACTGATTCATCGATGATAATCGATGACATTTCTTTGGAAACCCATATAGAGATTTCTAATGTTTCTGACACGTCCTGCGGAGAGACAACCGAAGCAATAACTGCAGCTGCCTGTGAGAAACGAATTTCTCAAATTTTGCCTGACATAGAAGATATTACGGAAACTGTAGAAGATAGCTCTCATATGTCTACAGAAATATCTGAAGAAGAAGAGACTCCTTCTCTCTCATCCATACAAGAAACTGTTCCAGAAACGTATGGAAATAGGTCTTTGAAAATTCAAAAACATGGTGTAAATGTTTCTGTGGAATCCTCCGAGGAGATACAAACAATTTCTAAAATTGTAAATTGTATTGAAGCGAAGGATTTAAATGTCGAAGAAAATGGTGGAGAAACCTTGTCAAGTCTTGTCAAACATACTTCTCCAGAAGCAATAAGTGCAAGAATTGAAAGCCCAAATACATTTTGTGCAGAAGGAGACGATGTAGTTGAACCTTCGGAACAAAACTCTAAAACGATCTGCGATGAGGTGGCAGCATTAGCTGATAATGACAAGCTTAGAGACTCAACTGAGAGTCCGCATATTGCGTCATTGTCAGAGGAAGACACAGCTTCTAGCAATGCTAGAAACTCGATTGCAGAATCTAGTGAATTGCAAGATCTTAGCAGAAGTATAGAGACAGTCGTAACATCTAAAGAAAATTCGGAAACTATAATAAAAGATAGTGAAGAGGACTCTACTAAAAGTGCACAGCATTCAAAAACTGATCTCAAAATATTAAACGAAAAACAAAGCACTACTACCGAAGAAGAATTTTCGGGCGATTTTTATGGTTTCAAAAATCAATCGAGCTTTGAAGATGAATCAGAAGATTTTCACGGTTTCGAAGATTTAGAAGAGGTAGCACGCATACGTCAAGAAATGGAACAGCTTAATGAGGACTCAACCGCTAATGATGGTTTCCGGAACTATGCAATGCTAAATAAAGAATTGCATAAAACATCTACAAACTCTCTATCAGCAGGCAGTTCGGGTTCGGGTTCGGAAATCAATGAATTGGAGGCTTTGGAAAAAGAACTATCACAGCATCAAACGATAGCTGCCGTGGAGGAAGGCAATGTCAAAGAGAATGAGACTGAAATTGTGCATCTGTCAAAAGTTAAAGTTATATCTACAAACGATATTGAACATATCAAACAAATGCTGGAAAGTGATGAGGAGGCTCATCAACCAGATGAGGATGATAAGAAAGACAACAACAGTAAAGTTAAGTTTGAAGAAAATTCTAGTTCTAATCCTAAAGATATTTTAAACGATATTATTAAACCTGTTAAAGTAAATTCTGTAATACCAAAGTTAAGTGACCTTTGTAGGGCTGCCTTAAATAGTTCCTTACATTCAAATAGAAATTTATCTGACACAGAAGCAACAACCACTGTCCTAGTGGAAGGTGAATTAAGCGTTGAAGAGGCTTTAGCCGAAATGTATCGTCAAGCGGGTGTCTTATTATCCGATCCAGAGGATTGCGATAATGAAACAGCCGCTATGGCTAATGAAGAAGCCCATGATGTGTTATTGATTAATTTACAAGAAATTTTAAATAGTGATAACAATGATGTCTATGTTTTACAATGTGATATGAATGACAGTGTCCTAAATGTTATGCCGGCAAATGAGGAAGACCGGAACACGGCGGCATTGGATAACAGTGGCGGGAGACAAGCGGAAAGGGTTAATACGGTACAATTTATAGGCATTTTAGATACACAAAACCATGAACCTCAAATTCATATCATTAGTTCCGATTCTGAAAGTGAGGTAATCATATTAAGCGATGATGATGATGATGAAACCGATTTTGTGTACAGACCCTTTGTGGCCCGACACGAACGTGTTACCATACCGTTTATCAATGATAATGATAACGGTAGTTGCGGTAACGGTAACGGTAACGATAGTTTATCCGATATATCAACCATACACCATGAAGAAATAGTACCTGATAATTTAAATAAGTTTTTACAAGAGGAATTCTACAAGTATTTACATGAAAAATATGTACAAAGAAATATCTCAAAATATTATCATGCCAATCGTGTAATTAAAAAGTATCGAAAACGTTACATTAAAACGAAAAGACATTGAAACAATTGACTTGTTTCAATCTACAGAATGGCTTTGTATTTATCTATTTTTACTACAACTTTAACTTTTTCATAACATCCACTGTAAGTTTTTAAATAACCAAAGAAAACAACGTTACAATTTTCAAAAAACATATTGTGTGTGCTCAATATCCAATTCAATATTAATAAACTGCCATAAAAAGAAATTCAACTTCAAAGCAAATCAAATATTTGCTGAAAGCACGATAATTCATGTAAGTCGTCATCATTGTCATGTAGCTTAAATATATTTTTTATAATAAATAAATACATATTTAAAATATTTTTCTTGGGAATCTCAGTTTCAAATCAAAAATTATTCAACCAAATAATGGAGTTTATTTATGAATTTGAGGTTTTAGTTTATTAATAAGCAAAATACATTATGTTGAGTAGGAACTAAAAACAAATTGTGAATAAGCGAATTATAATAATTTTGATTTTGTTTTTTTTTTCTAATTACACAACCAATTAAAAAATGCTTATAATAAAGTACAGATTTGAAAATTTCAAGCTTCATTTACTTTTCAGTATTGGAAAATTATTTGTTTAAATATATATTTCTTTTCAAAAACATTAAACATATTTTTTAAATATTTTATCTTTTACAATAGAAGATATTTTTAAAAATTAAAAATTGAAATTTAATATTTTTAGACATTTTTATATAAAAAAGTTAAAATATTTCTTTATATGTATGTTTCTATATAAAAATATTTTTGTTTTCAATATCATTTGTATATAAAAAAAATTATTTAATTAAAAAATTGATTTTAAATTTTTATTAAAAATTTTTATTTGAATTATTTTTTGTAAAATAAATTTATATATATTTTTTTATTTTGTATATATTTTTATAAAAAATAATTTAAACAAAAAATATTTTTTCTTTTTTTTTTTCGACAAAAAATAAGTTTTCAATAAAAGAAAATATTTAAAAAATATTTTTTTAAATTACAGTGGACTCGCGATAACGTGAACTAATTTTTGCCAAGGCAGTTCACATTTTCGAGTTTGTTCACGTTATCGAGTACCTAAATTTAAAACAAAAAATGACCCGATTTAATATGAAAAATTATATTTTAATAAGTAAAAGTGCTAAACACTATTTTAAATAAATTTTTTTTATTAATTAGTCAAGAACTCAGTAACCTAAAGCCAAAAATTAAGTTTTCAGTTTCAAATTTGTCAATTGAAATCTACCTCTTTAACAAAACATTGATGAAACCAGTCATAAAAAATATTACACGTCATCCATACTGACTTGGAGAATTTGTAATTCACTGGACAAGTAAAGTTTTTAAAACTTTGTGGATTTTTAGATTTTCCAAATACCAGTAGATTAAGCTTGTGAGTCCCCGACGCATTTGACCAGCCCATGAAAATTAATCGTTTTTTCTCCATCCTTGCACATGGAGCACTTTTCTCCAATGATGACACATATGTTTTATCTAGCAACTGCTCCAAATATAGCCCGCATTCATCAGCATTATAAAGCTCACCTTCACAAAGAGAGAGTTCTTCCATTTTTGCTTTTAACTTTTCCTTAAATGGGTCAACAAGTTGCGGCTGCGCAGAAAGCTTTTCTCTGGAATTTTTAAGAAGGCGAACAGCAAACCTTTTATTAAATTTATGAAGCCATCCGTCACTGGCGTTAAAACCACAATCATTTCCTTTAATTTGATCATGAATTTCTAAAGCTTTGGCTTTTAACATCAGTCCACTTACCGGCATTTTTTGGTTCGCATGTGAAGGAACCACTTATTAATACTTTTTCCATTCCTGGAAATTCAGATGCACGTAATGTTTTACACTTTTCAGTGCCATACACGATTATTAATTTCCCGTTTTTTCTTTTTAATGGAAGAAACAGTTGCTTTTGCAACTCCATATTTTCTTGCCAAGACACTAACACTATAACCCTTTTGCAGTAACTCAACAATATCCACTTTATCGAGTACGATGAAAAAGAAGTTCAAACATAAGTAAACAAACGAATAAACTGTAGTTCGGGAATTTCCCAATTTAAAAACAGATTAAAAATATAAAAAAAAGTGTTCACGTTTTAGAGCTTTCAGATTTTGTTCACGTTTTAGAATACTCTGTGGAAAAATAAATTTGTTCACGTTTCTGAGACGTTCACACTTTCGAGTGTTCACGTTTTCGCGAGTTCACTGTATCGTTTCTAAAATTAAAGCAAATTACTAAAGTTACTTATCAAAAACATTTTTAATAATTTAATTATAATATTTTTCAACAATAACTTTTCAAATATGATTTTTTGTATGTTTTTTTATTAATTCTACAGAAAAATTTCTTGTTTTAGTGGAAATATTTTATTTTTAATTATTTTTTTCTATTTGAAATATATATTTAAAAAAATATTTTTACCAATACTACCCCATAATAATGCAATAATTGCATGTCTGTTTATATATATATATTTTTTTCATGAACAACTTTCCAAATGTCATTTTTTTAATAATCGCTTGTAAAACATAGTATTCAATGTGCCGCAATTTATCCCCTGTTTTTTGTTTTAATTATTGGTATTTTTTCTTTTTTTTTTTGTAAATGTTTTTTATTGCATGATAATTAAATAGTTTTAGTTGTTAATGTATTTAAGTAGGTATAGTTAATTGATATTGTTTTTTTAGTGCAATAGTTTAAAGTGTCAAACTAACATTGATTTCATTTGAATTTATTACTGTTTCGTTTTTAGTGAATTATTTTGAATATTTATATATTTTTTTTGTTAAGTTTTATTATATATATAATTTATATATAGTTTTCCATGATTTAAAAATAAAACCATTTAAATTTAAAGCAATGTATTATTGCATTAAAAAGTAAAATGTTAATTTGTTATTAAAAAAAAAAAAACTAAACACCCAAAGTGCATTAAATTTGTATAATTTTTCCTGTTGTTTTTACTTTTGAAATTGTTTCAAAGTCTTTAATGAAGTAGAAACATCTGTTTTTGTTTTTATTTTTGGAATAGAATTATTTAAACAAATGCTTGCCTAAAATGTTATGTAATTTAAATGCAATATAGAAAAATATTAAGGAAAAACATAGGAATGATAATTTATAGGCGGAAATTAAAAAGTTTTTGTTTTTTTTTAGAAATTTTTTTCTTTGTATAGAGTATAAAGGTTTCTTTGTCAAATAAATTAATTTAAAACGTTTTCAAAAAAGAAGAGATAAATGATCTTTAACAACAAAATACGTAAAATATATTTTAAATACAAAAATCAATAAAATATATCAACTAAAAAATCAAAAAAATAAAAATAAAGTAAATGTTATATTTAACAAAATAAATAAAAATAAATATTTTTCATAAATAAATATTAGTAAACTAGAAATTGTAAATATTTAAGAGTAAATTATACAGGAGTATATACATATACACATAAAAAAAAATAAAACAAAATAAAACAACCAAAAAAAATAAAAAAAAAAATATTTTTAGCTCAATTTTATAAATATTAAAATTATAATATATTTATTAACAACAAAAATATAAAATAGAAATCATTTTTAAAAATAAAAACACTGCTTTATCTTGTCGTTAATATTGTACATGTATATTATATAAAAATATATTTTATATAATAAATAAATAAAAAATAAAATAAAATATATTTATTGTAAATGTAACACATTCCAAAGTAAAGGACCAAGTTTTAGATCATTAATATTCAAATATCTATGTATACTAAGATAATGCATATTTATTATACATTATTTATATATGAGTATGTATGGATGTAGCTTTTTTTGTAGTACAAAAGATTTTTTTTAAAAAACAATTTCGATAAAAGACATGATTTTTAAAATAATGTTTTAATTTAAATTAAAAAGTTTTTTTTTTAATAAAGTTGCACATACTAAATATTTATTAATTTTTTTTTTAGGCTAAAAAATAATATTTTAAAAATCGGTTTTTTTAAAAAATAAATTTTTTATTTTTATAAAAAAAAATATTTTGTTAAAAATTAAAAAATTTAAAAAGTTTTTTTTAATAAAGTTGCACATACTAAATAATTTATTAATTTTTTAGGCTAAAAAATAATATTTTAAAAATCGGTTTTTTAAAACATATTTTTTTATTTTGTTAAAAATTAAAAAATTAAAATAAAGTATAAAAAATATATTTTTAATTCAAATTGCCCACATAAAATATGTATTAATTTAAAAAGAAGAACATTGTTTTAAAAACTCTAATTATTTAATTAAATTTCAACAATTAATTTTTAATAAGGGCCTTTTTTTAATTAAGTAATAATTTCAAGACATTTTCAATATATTGTTTTAATTAAATGTTCTTTTAATATAAAAATCAAAAAATAATTTTTTTAAGTCAAATTAATCTTTTTTTAGCTGAAAAATATTTGATTCTATTAAAGAAATAATTTCCATGCAGGTCAAAACAAGAGCTTTATAACAAAATAATTACTTTTGAATTAAAAGAGCATGTTTTAAATATTTGTTAAATTTTCAAACCAAAATATATTATTTTATTATTATAATAAAAAAAAACAATTCCGATACAAGACATGATTTTTAAAAACTATTTTTTTTCTTTTAATTTGAATTTATTACAATTTTTCAACATCCTGGTAGTCAGATGGTAAATAAAAAAATTATTTAAAATTTTTTTTATTTAATTCCAAAAACTTTTTATGTTTTAAATACAAATTTTAATAAAATTTTATGTTTTTTTGACTTTTTAATATTAATATTTACTTTTTACTTTACATGACTGATATTAATGTTTATTTTTCTTTTTCAATTAGGGTGTAGGCTTTAGAAAAATTTTTCTTTTAATAAAAGACATTGAAAAAAAATCAAGGCTTTATAAAATAAAACAATATTATAAAAAATAATTAAAATAACACATTTATTAATATTTTGTACACATTTTTAGAATTTTATAAAGAAATATATTCATACATATATAATCATAATAAAAGTAATCAATAATCATTAAAGAAAATCACAATTTAAATTAGTTTTTAAACGTATTGCCTTTAACAAAAATAGAAAATAGAATAAATTTAAAATTATTAAATAAATTTTTTCTGTATTTAGTAAATTGTAGTCAATAAATATTTTATTACACACCAATTTATTAATTAATTAATATTTCTTTTTTTTTATTATTTATTTTATAAGGTAGTCTTAAATTTCGTGTATTTATTTATGTAACTCTTAAGGTTAAAACAGAAAGTATAATTCATAGTAAATAAATTGAAAAAACTGAAAACCATTTGTTATTAATCTAAATGTTAAAAAAAAAACAAACAAAAGAAATGAAGTGAAGTGCATTTGTGTAACAATTTTTGTATGTTATCTATTAAAATTTATAATTATTATTATAATGAAAACTATTTTGTTTTTCTCATTTCTAATTTCAAAAATAAATGTTTTAAATGTGTCAATGTATTTTAAAATTGAAAAAAAATACCAAAAATTTGTTCTTTTTAAAGAAAGGGGATTGTTTATAAAAATGTAAGTACATAAGTTAGTTATAGCATTGTAGTAGAGATATTTTTTAAAAACAATTTTGAAGTCAAATTAAGTGATTTTTATTTACCTAAGGACCATAATAGGTCAGCCAACAACTTGATGATCTAGATTCCAATGTTAATTCTATGATCCAATTTTAGAGCTACACGAACAGGTGCTTATGAATGAAATGTTTAAGATTTAGAAGTTAAGCATATTCTCAAGCAATCAAGAGGATATTAGTAACCACTAGGTATACGTTACGAAAGTCATATGACAAAATGAACCCCGCAGTGCAGCAGACGTTGTGGAAGATATATGAGCCGTTCAGTGCACAAAGTGATTAACTCCACTTTTTGAAAAATCTTGAATTTAAGTGTCAAAGCACTTGGGATAGTCATAACTTTTTATATTTATTATAACTTTCCTGCATAATAAAGATTACCACCATTAAACGACAAAATTTTTTGGGCCATTGAATAATAAGTAATTTATTTCAGAAGGCATTTTGATTAACTCCATACTCTTATGTAAACGATTTAACAATAATAATAACGTAATTCAAATGCACCAATAGTAAACGCAACGCATTTTATAATTTACATAGTCAAATTGACCAAAATATTTCTTTAAGAGGCTGTATCAAAGTTAAAGAAATAAAAAGAAGGCGTCTCTCGAATAAAACTAAAGACCAAAGATCACGTTCTTGCACCTATTACCTTCGAGAAGACAAAACTAATATTCCCGTTTGCAAAAAATGTTTTAAAGATCAGGTGAGTGACGGGCGGATACACAAGTGTTGTTCTAAAGAACAAGTTAGTTTTTTGGTTGATCAGCACAAAGACCGTGTTGCAAACAATAAAATAGATGGCATAAATGTTATCAAAGGGCTCATAATCCAAGATGACAATATTTACATCCTGACTTAAATATTAAGAAAATGTACGAATTATACTTCACACAATGTGAAAAAAAAATTATAGTACCAATGGAAGAAAAATGTCACTGTAATGTGCTCTCTGCAGAATGTAATTTACATTTTAAACAACCATCAAAAGATATGTGTCAAAATTGTGACGCTTTGCAAACAAAAATTAAATTATCAGACGGTGAGGGAATTAAGACGACAAAAATTGAAAATCAACCCCACTTAAAAGAGGCAGAACGGGCTCGCAATCAAATGGCTGCCGATCGAATGGCAGCATCAGAAAAGAGTTTCGTAATTTCTTTCAACTTAGAAAAATCTTTAGCCTTTCCTAGCTTATTAGAGGCGAAAGGTATATGTTTATAATTTCGGATGTAATGAATTCAGTAAAAATAGAAGCCACATGTTTATTTGGCCAGAAACTGAAGGATCTTGTGGGTCTCAAGAAATTTCATCGTGTCTTACAAAATACATAAAAACTTGTGTTGCAAACTTTGATAAAATAATAACATATTCTTATTCGCGTACCGATCAAAATAAAAATATTAAAACTTAAAAAATTTAGATACTTAATTTAACTTTATTATTTTTTCAGTTGCCATATCGATTAACTCCACAGTCACATGAAATTTATAACATTACTGACATTATTTTTTTTTCTTTATCATTTCTTATTAATTTTATATACCATTATATGAACGCTATATATGTATTTATGTATTCTACAATATATATTTAAATTTATATTGTAAAGGGAATTTTAAAAAACAATTTACATTATTTCATCGCATTTCTCAACTTTTAATTTTATGGAGTTAATCGATTTGTGCACTGAGCGGCGCATATTATAATATATATTTTAACATATAATAAAATATAATATAATATACATACATATATATTATAATATAATACATATGGGCAATTTCGTGTCAAGTGACCCAATTTTTAAAATCAATGTCTTCCGATTTGGATGATTTGGATATTAGATTCAATCTTTCCATAAATAATTTTTTTTAATATTAAACAATTTTTTTTAATTTTTTTTCAAAATGGGCCCTTTTTTAATTTTTTTGATAGATATCCTACTCGCATCCAATTAAGCGATTATAAAGGCCTTAAAGAAAATTTTATAAGCTTTCTTTTGAGCAAAAAAGGGCCCATTTTGAAAAAAAAAATTAATTTAAAAAAAAATAAAAAAAATTTTTTTTTTTAAATTAAAAAAATTATTTTTGGAAAGATTGAAGAAATAGCTATCTATAGCTATAAATTTTTGCTAGGACCAATAGGTGAAAAGTTACACACATTTTAAAAAAACCCTGTATGACCAAAATTTTCAACTTTGACCCCCTCTAACTCCGGCAGTTCTTGACTGATAGAGCAGAAAATTTGTGTCTGGCCTGCTATCCAGTAGTACTAACCTTGGTGCCAATTTCATCCAAATTGGAAGACATCGATTTTAAAAATTGGGTCACTTGACACGAAATTGCCCATATATATACATATGTATATGTAGTATATATTATAATATTTTGGAAAAGAATATTACTTAACGAAACTAACAAACCTTTCAACGAACTGTGAATTAATTATTCTTCATACATTTTTATACATACATACATACATTACATAATTGGTCATTACAACCCTTCAGTCAGGATTACCACCTAGTTTCTCACACCACATATGTTGTGTGTGTTAATTTTTATACATGAGCAGTGGGTGGTCGACTTCGAATGAAAGATGTTTGAGAATGTCTTCATGGCAATTTTTTTTGCTCTCAGAGTTTTTGTCAGAAATCTGCTTAGAGGAAGTCGCCGAAGAAATATTTTTTTTCATATTTTCATTTTTATGTCTGACCTGAGGCTTGAACCGGGTCCTTACGTCTAATAAGCCAATACACTACCTACTAGACTGTGGCGACTTCATACATTTCCTCTTTAATGTTTAGCTGCTGACCTACCAAAATACAAAAAAATTAAAATAATAAAATAAAATTAAATAAGTGGGGTTCAATAACACTTTCAGACCCTAATGCGCACCAAACAGTCAATTCTTCCAGATGCCAAAGCTTTTCCATAGTCACTTCTGGGCAGGGGTGTTGTCGAGACGGAACGCTCCGGAACGTTGTTCCGGTACTTCCTTTTTGGACAGGAACACGTTCCGGAACTAAAGATGATTTCTGATAACGAGAATTGGCTGACGTTTTTAAAAAAAAATTAAAAAGAATTGATGATTTTTTTTCTAATTTTTGACGAATTTTTATATGTATTTTTATAAACAAGGGTTTGAACCGAACCCGAACCGGAACAAAAACCGGAACGAACCGGCTTGTTATTCCGAACCGTGAACCGGAGTCCAGAACGCGTTCCGGTAAAAAAAATTAGCACAACACCACTGCTTCTGGGTTCTTTGAGCTCTATACACGACAATTTTTTTTAACATGAAAACCTTGTGAATGATGAGTTTCATTGCTCAATAAAACTTTGTACGAAAAAAGTTATTGAAAGAAAGACTGCTGCTTTAGCACCCTTTTAGCATATCTACAGCGTTGTGAATGGTCAGCTGGCTTTAACTGGATGAAGGTGGAAATTCATGCGTCATAATGAGTACATATTTCGATAATTAGTAGTTCAATTGCTTTCTCTAGCAAAAGCCTACATTTCTATAAAGCATAGGTCTAACAGCGTCTGTAGTTCTCCCGGTCTATTAAATTTCTGTATAATCTTTCCATTTCTCTCAGCAGTTGATCACAGAACCTTTATTTAATATGTGACAGTCTTGCCAGACCATCAGTTTTGAAACCACTAAATGAATAACTCGTTTACTTTCCCCTTAATTTACCAATTGATTTGTATGACTCTATTTTAAAGTGCAAATATTTATTTCCTGCACAGTAGCAATGATGTTTTAATGCCATTATTTACTGTGCATTAAATTTTAAGCAATAATTTTAATTGCTTATGTTGATTATGAAAACTGTGCAAGAAATTTAATGTATGTATGCAAATGCATAATTTTATTATCATTTTTTTTTTACACTGACATGATAATATATTTATAACACGTGCTTAATACGGCACAGTATTTACGAGGCCAGAGAGATATTTAAACTTAATGGCCTGAGAGAATAATAAATTTAATATGGAAGGCAAATAGCAACATAAACACAGTGGGTTATAAAAACATAAACAATGCAGTTCAGAGCTTTGCTGAGCGTAGCCGGGTGTTGGAAAGGAAACAAATTGTTATTGAAGTTGTTTTATTTTTATTTTATTTTATTTTTTTTTTTATTAAATTGCAGTTTTCTTTTTATTTGTTTTTGTTTTGTTTTGTTTTTTATTAAAAAATCTTTGTTTTATTTTATTTAAACAAATACAAATTAATGTTTGTTTTGTTGTTTTATGTTTTTTTTAAGTTTTATTACAATATAAGCCTTATGGAATTAAAAAATAAAATTTAATTTAAGGATTTATTTTATTTTTTTATTTAATTGTTAATTTTTAAATTTGTTTTTAATTATAATGCTAATTATAAATAAATTATAAAACCTGTATGATTTATTATAATAATAATTTATTTTTATTATTGTTTATTTATTATTATTATTATTTTTTATTTTTTATAAAAAAGAATTGACAAAATAATTATAAGTATGTATGACTGTAGATAACAACTTATTATTATAATAATAATAATTATTTTTTTTTTTATTTATTAATTCGTTTTATTTTTAAGATAATCTTTGGTATTTTGTTGTTCTTGTTGTTGTTATTATTATTATAATTACTATTATTATGTTAAAAAAAAAATTATGCGAGTGCTTTTAGACAAAAAAAATGATCACAAAAATAAATTAAATTGTTGCCTTCAAAAAATTGAAAATTGTTTTCATTGTATGAGTTTTAAATTTAAAAGTAAATTAATTAATTAATTTAATTTAATTGTATTTGTATTTGTAAAAAAACCAACCTCTACAATGCGAGTATATACCATTAGAAATAAGTTGTATGTATGTAGAGTATGTCATCCCTCGTATCGTTCTACTATTTTCAAGCTGTTTTAGTTTTTCTTTCGTCATAGACACCGCTAAACATTTGTTTTTATTTTTATTTTTTTTATTGATTCAATGATTGATTTATTGATTGATTGATTGATTTAATGTGTTTCGTTTTGTTTTGTTTTTGGGTTTTTTTATTCATATTTTTCGAAAAAGCGTTTTTTTAAATCCGGCGGATAGGTTACATAAATATAATGTTCATTGTGCCCAACTTCATTTTGTATGATTTCATGAGACGATGATGAGGCACGTAACGATTGTTGAGAACCACTGACATAACGCTGTCTGGGCTCTAAGGGTCGCGGTATTGTATTGTAATGTTTGACACCACCAGCGGTTGTATTGCCTAAATGGGTGGCTGGCAGTGTATTGTCACAATCCATTTGTGCCGAATGATGACTCAGTGTTCCAGTTGAGCCGGAGTTTGGTCCATGCATTGTTATGCCACCTGCACCACTTACCACAGAGGTGGCAATTGGCCTACTTATATAGTCGCGTCGGTCTAAAATGTCCTGTTGGTATGCCAGATTCGTCGGCTGATGACGCATTGGAGTCTGTCCGCCTCCGATTGTGGCTCCACCGGTCATAGTAATCGTTGGTGTACCCGGCAGACGCTGATCGCCTATGTAGCGTCTTGGACTGTGACGATAGTCGTATTGCACTGGTTCTGGGTATATATCGTGTGCCATGGCTTGCTGGTGATGATGTAGCTCGGCCTGCTGTTGCTGCTGCTGGTGCTGGTGCTGTTGAACTTGAGCCTGTTGATAGTAGTATCGGGTGTTGGTCTGAGGCTCGACGTTGGTCATACCATGATGTATGCCGGTGGTAGGGTAGTCTTGAAAAAGATAATGATCTTGGTGCATAGTTTGTTGCTGCATCTGCTGCGCGTGTAGCTGTTGCGGATGCATGTGCTGTGTATGATATATCTGCTGCTCTTGCTGCGCGTTTTGCGGTATATACAGATGATGATGATTTGTTGTGGCATTGATTGTCGTCTCTTCGGAGCTGTAACACATAACTTACGTTTAATCAAAATTTTTTAACTGTAATCGATAGCAAGTAATTCCATATAAAAATCTACGAAGGTAGTGTGAAAAGCTTACAGATTTTAATAGTAAAAGTATGATTAAATTCGTAATAGTATTCAAACATAAAAATTAAAAGAAAATTTAAAGGATCGACTTTTTGAGGCAATAAGATAAATGGCTGCTTTGGAATGCTATTTCTGTTTGTTCGGGATTTCAAATTTCAGCCAATATGACTCCTAAAATCTGAGGCATTGGCTTGGCATTGGCATTTTGTTTATACCCTCAGCAGATAGAAATGCCAATGTGTTTGTGATTTCTCACACAAATCTATACAAATCACACTGATTGACAGCGACACTGGGTTCTAATTTGGTGACCCTTAAGACGAATTATGGCTGCCGCGAAGTTTACAGCAGCACGACATTTGTATAATACACGTCCAGGGACATAGGAGTATTGCAAAATACTGCAGATTTAATTGCCAGATGTGTGCGAACCATTGCACTCTCTGGATAGTTCTCTACATTTCGAACTCCATTGAAAACTTGCGTGCTTATAATTACCAAGGCGGTAATAGATTTTATAAACGTCGTGTAGGCAGCTTCGGAGAAGAAAGTGCAGTAAATTCGGCCAAAGCTTGAAGGAAGACCCATGAAAAGTCTGTTCAAACCACAAACTAGCACGCTGAACATGTTGTTTAGAGCCATTACTGAGCATTGCATTATAGGCGCTCATGCAGAGGCCAAGTGGAGGAAGAAACAGC
This sequence comes from Sarcophaga carnaria, assembly GCA_958299815.1. Lineage (NCBI taxonomy): Eukaryota > Metazoa > Arthropoda > Insecta > Diptera > Sarcophagidae > Sarcophaga > Sarcophaga carnaria. The sequence continues at coordinate 13,381,930 of OY283152.1, read as the reverse complement.
TCTTTACTTATTGGATACATATCCTGTGGTATATATTGGGGAAGGGGAAAACATAAAATTTAAAAAGAATTTAAAATTTAAAAAAAATAACTTCCTGATTATTATAACATTAACTTCTCACACATCCCTCATAGTAATAATAATTATTAAAGAATTTTCCTTTAAATACTTACTCAAATAAAATCCAAATGATATAATAACAAAAACAAATGCCGGTAGATAAAACGAGAATTAAAATAAAGATTAAACCCCAAGGAAAGGCACGTGGTTCTAAAGGACCATCCTCCCAATAACGTTCACACGTTAGATACCAGCAAACGGCTTTATTCATTTCCTCTAGAAAATACAAATCGAATTACGTAAATAATAAGAAATTCAAATTCAGAAATATTCCAAAAAATACTCATACCCTCCATATCCTTAAACTGTTGGTCAGTCATTGAGAGTATAAGGCCTCCTATACAACTTCTAACCAAATATTCGCATTTGGCTTTCAATTTACTCAACTCTTCGGCTCGACAATTGGCTCGTATCTTTTGCATATGCGTCAATTGGGCATTCGTAGTCTTATTGTTGTCATCGGACGAAGCATTGCCATACGCTTGACCGTTTTCATCGCTGTCATCCGCCTGTTGTTCTTCGTCTGAGGCAGTGGCATCATTGACAGGCGTTGAAGCATCTTTAAACGAATGGGCATGTTTCGTTGTTGTAGTCATTGGTATTTTGGCGCCAGTTGGCATTGAATGCTTATGGACATGGGCCGCAGAAGACGACGAACTGCTGTGATGATGTATATGCGGTGCAGCCGAAGACGGTTGACTTTCGTCTGACGGTTGCGCTTGGGAGAATTTCGAACGTGAGGCACCATTATAGTTGTAGTGGTTTTCATTAGAATGGTAATGTGAATCTGTAAGAGAGTGGTTTTTGTTTTTAATTTTTTTCTGCCACAGACAGAAAGTGTTTAATAATTAATTTACCAGTCTGTTGACATTTAGTTTGGCCAATTTTATCCTGACACAATTGACGATTTTGTACTTTGGCTGCACGTGTTGTTGCACCAGTTGAGGAAGTTCTAAGAGAAAGAGAAATTGTAACTTGCGTCTGTATGTTTTTATATAATAAAAGTGATAAGCATACCTTAAGGGTAATAAACTTAAATAGGCTATGTTTGCCTTAGCCAAAGCGGAGTTTTGACCAAATGAATCGCCCCACACTTCAATGTCCGTAATAATGGTTTGATCGCCTAACTTGAGAGATGATGATTCTTCCGATTGGAAAACTTCACAACGCATTATATCGCAATAGTCTGCCAGGCAAACAGCATCTTCAGCCTGAAAGTATATAAATATTCAGAAACATTCTCTTCGATCTCTCTTTCTCAACTAGTGAGACTCCAACTCACCTCATTTATAACATTTTTATGTCGAGTTTCAAAATGTAAATCCAAAAATTTCTCCTGATAGAAACTTTTGCCACACAAACGACAGGTCCATTGTGTAGGTCTATCACGTTTTTTGGCATCTTGTCGGGGTGCAAAAATATCTCGAAATGGATGTAAAGGACATTCGAGAGGAAGTTTAACCTGAATTTTTATTAGAAAAAGAAAATTGGAAAATATTTCATTTCAAATGTATAGAAAAGGGTTTACATACCTGATATTTATCTAATATCGGTGTCCATTTGGATCGGACTATCTTACGCACTAAGCGACTGTTATCTCTGGAGCATAAACGTTTTATAACATGTGTATGAGGCCATGGTATTAATAGAAAAAAGTAAATAAGGAAAATCTACAAAGAAAATTTAAAAAAAATATGAGCATATTTTTAGGTTTCACACAAATTATAGTAGACCTTAGGGCTATAAACATTTTCATTATTTAAAGGTCGGATCTCCATTTAAATTTTTTGCAAACAATTTGCTGGAAATGGTATTTACAGAAGAAGCGATGGGAACTATACAGCATACACTCTGTTTCAGTAGAATACTACAGTATCATGTGGTCAATTGTATCATTATTTGTATCGCAAATTTGAATTTTTCTATGTAGTTTTGTTATTGTAATTTGATTGTTGTTTGTTTATTCTATTGTCGTAATTTCTTTAGCCTTTTGTTGTTGTACGTTAATCTTATTATTCTTTTCTAAAATAAATACTAAATATTTTCATGTTCAAAGTTCACTTTAGTGTTCATCGCACTTTCGTGCCAATATATTTTCTAGGGCTATCGAAATAGCCTAACTTAACTAAACCTAGCCTACAGAAAGCCAACTAAAAAAAAAAACTTGAAAGCATTTTTCCCTCTTCTGTTTTTCGACACCCTGTATTATTTTTATCTACTCTTGAGTACTTATAAATTAATTTATAAATTAACTCGGCTCAGAAATTAATTGGAAATCATGGAAAATAAAGGACCACACACACGTAATGTTTTAATTAAACCCGCTAAACTACACTTTCCTTTTCATATTAAAAAAAAATACGGCGTTAATCATAAATTACCACCAGAAAAGTGGCCAAACGGAAATGTTTATAAAAAGGCTTAAAACACTGTTTTCTACACAACAAAAACAAATAAAAAAAATGAAAACATACCGGAAATAACAACAAAACTAATCAGCAACCTTAACCAAATTGACACGAAACCCTAAATTTCATGTGAGTTGTGAATGTAACTGTATTTTCTTATTGTACTTGTACGTCGAGAAGTTTTCAACAATTTAAAATGTTTTCACTTTTTTGTTGTTATTTTTTATTGTTGGTTCTTGAAAATGGATTGAAATGCATGCCAAATGTGTTACAGGACAATTATGCAAATGCCAACCAACAGCCAAGTGAAAAGGAATCCAAAACCAATTTCGAAAGAAGAAACGATAGAACGAACAACAACAGGCTAGAAAAAGGCAAGTCATGTATACATTGTGAGTGAAAACAAAAGTATTAGAACGAGCGACCATCAAAGGGAAAATGTGTCAAATGGCAATTATAAAACACGCCAACAACTAGTCAGCTAAATACTAGCAACAGCAGCAACAACAACAGCAAATAGAACTTTAACTATAAATTACAAAGTGGTATAATTAAATAAGGCCATGGAAAATGTAGTCATATTGGCTGCTCTTTTAATTTACCTTAGCGGCTAACTTAATGCACTCATTCGCTCACACACTCGCACACCCACTTGCTCACTGTACGCTCTCCAAATGTTGGCCTTAAAACGCGCAAAGGCATTTCCGTTTGTGTTTTCTTTTATAGTCTACTTTTGAGCGCCAAATGCCTTAATATTGCGGCATTAAACATTTAAATAACTAACGGTAAATATATTGTACACCAAAGGCCATTAGCACATGCACAAATATTTTTAGGTCATTTTCACCAAACGGAGAGAGAGGGAGAGAGAGAGAGAGGTTGAAAGAAAAAGAGGCAGAGAGTAAGTAATAAACAATAAACACACACATAGACTGAAAAAAAGAGAAGTACTTAAAATTTTCAAAATGAAATAAATGAACTTAAAAAAGGACTTATGAATTAGACTAAACGACCAAATGAAAGACTGTCTAACACTTTAAAACAACAACAACTACAATAAACAAACACAAACGAAGAAGAAAAAGAAGAATAAATGGATAAAAAAAACTTCAGAAATGAGAACACTCACATATGTCAAGTCAGCAAAAAAAAATCGATAACATGCTTTGACAGGACTTGGGAAAGAGAAAAAGAGGATTCAAATATATACGATAAGTGTATGTATGTTTGTATGTACATATGTTCGCGTATGTGTATATGTATGTTAAATAAATATGAAAAAATTTTCTTACATACACTTTTATGCACAAAATATTTTCTTTTTTTAAATTCCAATACAAACGTCTTTAAACTCACCTCTAAATTAACAATTTTGGAACCCATACATAATAATTATTGGTATATATTAAATGTTTTAAAGGCAATTAAATCTATATGTAAATAATAACGAGAAAATTGTCTTCTTTAAGCTTCACACTATAATTTGAATTTTTTTATTTTTTTTATTTCTTTTAAAAACACAAAACTTTACACGCGTTTTTATTTAAAAGCTTATGAAATAATTTCAATTTTTCACTAGTTTTTCTTTTATTGCTTTTGTGTATGTGTGTGTCTTATTAATAATTCTAAAAATAAAATATTTTTTTTTTATTCTTTTTTCAGCTACTTATGAAATAAAAGTACGTCTACATCTGTGAAAATATTTTAACTGTCTAAGAAAATTTCTATCCGAGTTGTTCTTTAACATTTTACTCTCTCTTAAGGACTTCTTTTGTATAAGTTCTCTGAGCATAATTTTTACCACAAAATAACAGGAAACAACAATACACACGCATAAGTATGCTTTAAAATTTTTCAAAATATAACAATTGCTCTCTCTCACGCTCTGTGGTTGTTTATTGCTTATGTAGTGTAGGTATTTGATAACAGCCGGCAGTTATAGTGTTGCCCGATGAAAATGTTTTTAATTGTATATTTCAAAGTTGTATAAACGTGTACTTCATAGTTATTATTATTGATAAATAATTTAGTTGCACAGTAAATAAAATTAAGCATAATTTTTTTACAGAATAAAAAATAAAAAAGAGAGATTATTTAAGCAGCGCACATGTTGTCTGCAATTCACAACATACAACATTCGTAAAATTCTTCACCTTTTTCTTCAAAATATATATTTTTTATATCTAATTTCATTAAAACAATTTTAAAAGTAACGTATTTTATTTACCGTTAAAATGTTACATATTGGCTGTATTCTACATAATTTAAATTTTGTCTGGCTTCTCTTTGCTGTCTAATCAATCTTTTGCAGCTGTTTTGTCGTGGCATGTTATCAGTTATTAGTGCATGCCCACTGTAAGAAGCAGCATATTTTAACCAATCAACGCAGACCACGCAGTTGTCATCAGTTTTTTTCTTACCAGATACCGTGTAGATTAATTTTCGCTGGCTAATCATTAATAAAATATGTGTTTTTAAAAGAAAATTCTTGTAAATTTATAAATAAAACGTAGTCATCGATTCCTAATTAATAGTTATAAAGTAATATCGTTAAGAAACAATGAGAATTTTAGCCATAGTTTTACTAATACAAATTGCTGTCTGTCTGCTAGACTCAGCACTTGCCGGGAGAGACTTTTACAAGATTCTTAACGTAAAGAAATCTGCCACAACAAATGAAATTAAAAAAGCCTACAGAAAATTAGCGAAAGAACTGCATCCGGATAAGAATAAAGATGATCCTGATGCTTCTACAAAGTTTCAAGATTTGGGGGCGGCCTATGAAGTTTTATCCGATGCAGACAAACGCAAAACCTACGACCGATGTGGTGAAGAGTGTTTGAAAAAGGATGGCATGATGGATCATGGCGGTGATCCATTTGCCAGTTTCTTTGGTGATTTCGGTTTTCATTTTCATGGTGAATCCCAACATCATGATACCCCTAAAGGAGCCAATATTGTAATGAACATGTATGTGACTTTGGAAGAATTATATTCGGGTAATTTCGTGGAAATTGTGAGAAATAAACCTGTTCTAAAGCCTGCTGCTGGTACACGAAAATGTAATTGTCGCCAAGAGATGGTTACCCGTAATTTGGGTCCTGGCCGTTTCCAAATGATACAGCAAACCGTCTGTGATGAATGTCCCAATGTAAAATTGGTCAATGAAGAGCGCACTTTGGAGATTGAAGTAGAACCTGGTATGGTTGATGGCCAGGAGACGAGATTTGTAGCGGAAGGTGAACCACATATGGACGGTGAACCTGGTGATTTAATTATTAAGGTCATACAAATGCCTCACGAAAGATTCCAACGCAAGGGTGACGATTTGTATACAAATGTTACAATTAGTTTACAGGTGAGTTAAATACAAAAATACTTTGAATTCACATTGTGTTATTGTTAGTCTGCACGCCCATATTTGAAACTGGCGATAATGTGGGGCAACTAATTGGGTCGACAAAATCAAACATCAGCATTTTTTTTTCTTAGTAACAGAATTATGAAAATGCTTATATGTTCTTGTATTACAATTAAATCTACAACGAAATTAGTAAAAGCATTGAATATAATTATTAGCGTTAGTGGAATTTATTTATAAGCATTCACTGATCTAAAAGCAACAATAATATGATGATGTTAAAAATCTGTCGAAGCTGTCTATCGATATTCAGAAATTATGTGCATCATAAGCGTATAGTTATAGTGGCGGTTTCTTTTTGTCACATCACAGCAAATGACTTACAAATAACTTGAAAGGAAAATGGGAATTAAATGTAATTCTACGAATAAAATGCCTCATATTTTGTGAATGGAGTGTTTGTCCCTCGAGTGTAAATTCTATATTGACGAATGAAAGCAATTGTTTAAGAGCTTGAGAACTTAAACTATTATTGACATTTATATTTAGCTAATTAGTTTTGGGAAACAAAAATTCAGTCAGTATAAATTGATAGCGCTCAGCCTCATTTCGAAAGCAATGATGATCGCTTATTTTACGAAAAGTATTTTATACGTACGTAAATGAAGATCGTTAGGTTAAATTGTCTACTTAGTCTAAGGACAAATGCAAACAAGACGTCTTTCAAGACTTCGCTTCATAGCAGCAATATTCCCTCCAGCACGCACATATTTTGTCCTGTTGATGGCTTTGAATCAAGATTGGTAAAATTAGTGCAAGTAATACTGCACGAAATGTTTGTCCACTTGTCCGATTATGTTGACCGCAGAATGGACAAAGTACTGTATGAACTTCTGGATCAGATTTATTTTAGTTCGAATTATTATTAATATCATGACTTTCTCAAACCTTGCTGAACAGAGATGTTAAAGCAGAAGTAAGGATTTCGCGTTTCTAAATTATGTTTTTAAAATATTTAATCATTATTTTTTGTCGTTTTTAAATTTTTTTTAATTCTTGATCTTCATTTATATTTTTTCAGGATGCTTTGGTAGGCTTTAGCATGGATATTATACATTTAGATGGTCATAAAGTATCAGTGACTAGAGAGAAAATAACATGGCCAGGAGCCCGTATTCGCAAGAAGGGCGAGGGTATGCCAAACTATGAAAACAACAATTTGCATGGCAACTTGTATATAACATTTGATGTAGAATTCCCCAAAAAAGACTTGGATGATACAGAGAAAGAAGGTAAACTTAAAACAATTATAAAACATTTGAACGAAATAATAAAATTTATACGTCTGTACTTTCAGAGCTTAAAAAGATATTGGATCAAGCCTCTATTAATCGTGCTTATAATGGTCTGTGAAAACAACTTTAAAGCTAAGACTTAATTTTAATACTGAAAGAAAAAACCTTCTTAGTTATGTAATTTAGTTTGTTTTATTTTGCCTTTAAATATCCCAATTTTGTGAATATTTATATATATTTTTTGTTCATTAGTTGTCTATTTCATATACAATTTCTATTTTTTTTTTGTGAGAAAAGTTTACTAGAAAAATAACAACAAATTGTAAACTAGTAAAAGTAATACGAATTTTTGAGAATAAAACTTTATAAGTTTTTATTAAGTAATAATTTATTTTAATAATAAACCAAAATAATTTATAATAAAAGAAAAAAATACAAGTGATGTATAGAAAGAGAACTTCGTTTGGTTTTTATATTCTATTTTTATGTTATCTGATTCACAACGCATGTGTATTATCATTCTGGCAAATAATGTAAATATTAAAATTTAATTTATAGTCCATGGATAGGCAGTGATAACCCTAACCTTTCCACTTGGAGATCTATACCTCTTTCACATTTAGCTTTAAGCCCGTTGTTATTTAACATATATAAAGAAGGGCTTGAATAATCTGAGCACCAGATCTTTTTACAAACTAGATTGGAAATTAGATATCTCATTTTATTTTATAGCACTTTAAATTATTTTACATTTGTTTTTTATTGTTTACATACACAGCTTTTACGTATTCTACATTATGTAAAAATTAATTATTGTCTTGTAAATACAACTCTGTTGATATGTTTATATTTTCTTCAAAGGTTTCTGTAACCATGAGCTTTTGCATATATAAAAACAGCCGTTGAATAAAATTCTCTTATTGTTGTTGTGTTTCCCGCAAATAAAAATCATTACTGTTTATTTTATACGGTGCTGTTTATTCTTTCGTTGTAGTGAGTTGGGGAGAAAATTCTAATTAGCTTTTAAGTGTTATTGTGTTAATTTGTAGATCAGAAATGTAATAATTAATATATTAAAAAAAGGAATAATTTATGTGCAAAAATAGCTACTAAAGGCAATACATATAAAAAATAATTCTAAATTAAGGTGCTCTACTGCCTACTGAATTGTGTCTTTTTCCTATTAATGAATAAATAAAACAAGTGCCTGTTAGAGATAATTTATTAAAGTAAGTAATATAATAAACTATTATAACAAAAAGCCATAAAATTATATAAAAACTTGCAAACATATTTTACGTGCCCACTTGCCACCAATTAAACGTGTGAACTTTAGTTAAGCTCTTTAAGCAATTCTCAAGGTTATCCTGTTGTCATTGGGTCAACCAACAATCATTCATTCGTTTGGCCATAATAAGCAGATAGTCAATAAACAATATTAATTAACGTAATACTCTACACAAGATACGGTAAGTTTATATCATATTCTTGTTATTTATTGTCTAAATATTTTCCACTTCATTTACATATATTCACTTTGATTAACATTTTAGAAAGCGTTTTTTTTTTTTTTGGCAAGTCATTAACTTTGAAACGCTTATTCAGAGTTTAGCGTATAATATATACGATAAAATATTAAATTTCTTTAATCAAGAATTTAAAATATACTTAATTCCCTTTGTCTAATACAATCAAATAGCTTTGCAATGAGTAAAATTCAGCTGCGTTTATAGCGGTTGTATTGGCAAATTTCTTATCGCATGTGACAGTGAGTCTTTTAATATTAAGTACACCTCAATTTATAACGTTAACTGTTATGTACTCCTCGAGTATAATAGCCAATTTTATCTAATATTTAATATGGTAAAGAGATTGAAGTGAAAGGAAGAACCGTCATCCTTTTAGTAAATAAATTCTTCAGGCAATTGTGGTTAGATGATCTACAACATTTTGAACGACCGTATGGATTCGACTTTCGTTTTAATTATAGTCATTTCATATATGATAGGAAATATACTTCGGATCAAGCAGTTGTAATGTACTCAGAAATTTAATACCATAGCCCTTATTGTGAAGTAAGTGGAAATGCCAGACGTGCCCACGCGAACAGTGTGGGTAAACTGACTGCTCATGAGGTGTTAAGAGCATACTGGCGTTTGGCTGTTTCAAATATGGACGTTCAAAGAGTTCCAATGTGTTGTAAAATTTGATTTAAGTATTTGTCTCCAATGTTCTCTTATTATTAATTTCAAATAGTTTCTTGCTTTTCTGATATGAAATTCTTTCTTAACGATACTATGCTGTTGCAGTACTTTTATATTGTTTACTCTTAAGACATTGAGTTTTTTCATATCGAATTCCATTTCCTTGTTATGACATTATTAAATCACACAATTGAGTTTGCATGCATACGTTTTTGTTACTCCTTTGACAATTAGATTCTCTGTTGTAATTTCCACAGTAGCTTTTTCTATAGTGCTTATGCTCACTGGTTTCCTTATTTCCTTATCAAGAGATGACAGTGTTCGCTATTTCGAACAAGTTAATTCACATGTGCTTGAATATTTCGGGAGATATACCTGGCCTATTTTCCAAGCAAATGTTCTGACTAATCAAATTTGATATCCAATACCTCAAAGAATTTCTTCATGCCCAGCAGCTCGTCTTTGCAGCTGCCAATAGAAAGGTGCCTCTTAAAGAAGGTAAGTTTTCCATCCCTATTAAATCATAGGAACTAGCAAAATGTAGGTACTTGCTTTCGGAAATCATATATTTTTACATAGTTTTGATTTTTCTCATAGAAAACTTTTCTTTGTTCGATTGGTTAGAATACCCTGCAATGCGCTACAGATAAAATTCGTTATTCGGTCGCACTATCCGTATAAGGAACGTATGCAGAGGTCACAACGTAACCTCCCCAAACATTACTTTACTCCACAACTAGTTTAAACACGAGTAGAGTGTTGGATGTTAAAAAAAATGTAGATTAGAGCTTTATTTTTTTTAATAATTCTCATATTTATATAGAAATTACTGTTCAATTCTGCTGTCTCATTGGTAATAATATATTTCAAAGAAATCTTGTTAAGAACAAAAACAGGTTTAAGCAAACATTTTACGATCAAAATGTAAAATAATACAAAAAAGATTGTTAATTGGGGAAATACAATTTATAAAAATCGAATTTGCAATCTTAAAACGAAAAATATTCCATTAAAAAATTATTAATTATGCGTTTAATTATAAAATCTTCAAATATTAGCTTCTAATATTTTTCTGTTTATTTTTTCTGTATTCTTATTATAATATTTCGAGCTAATAATCGAGTTCAACGAGGACAAAGTCAGGCTTATGGTGTTTTAAATGCATTTAAAATAATACAATTTTCTTCACTCAGAATTTATCTTGTTTGCCTAGTAACGCTAGATTAAATTTAATATTTTTTGAAGCTGCTTTGTTGTATTTAATAATTAGTAAAGTTTTAAAACGATAATTGATAATTGAACTTAATAGAGATTAACAAATATTTACATACAGTTATATTTTTAAATCGAAATGACTCATACGGTTTAATGACATCATTTTTATCCATCATGTAATTATTGGAAATTATTGTTAAGAAAAGAAAAGTAACAACGATAATAATAAAGTATGTATTTGTTTATTATTCTCAACTTTAAAACCTTACTGACGAACCCTTGTACTATTAGAGCTACTGCATGCATTAATTTTACGTTGTTATCTTTAATACAATATGAACAATGTTTCAATGAGAACAATATAGAATATAAGATAGGTATACTATATACAGTGAGCGTCAAAAGTGAGTAAACACCACTGAAATAATTTATTTTCTTAGGATAGCGAGAAAAGTAAATGAGAATAGTGGAATGAATTTCCACAAATAAAAACGTTATCTATTACTTATAAAATGTTAAAACAAAAACAACAATTCATGATAAAGGAACTTTTTATACTTAAGAACATAATAGAAAATTTAAAATTATAGTGGGTGTTAACTCACTTATGGCGCTCACTGTATATGTATACTTAATTGCCTGTATTTGTTTATATTATATGCACGGGTGAATATGTACAACAATTGTTTTTAAAACGCAAATACATTTTGATAAACTAGTGAAACAACAGCCAGGAAACCTTAAAGTAGAACAATTGTATTAAAGAAATTCTATCAATAATAAAAACAAGTTATTGCATTTGGCTCTAATGAATTGTTTACACCCTATTGTATTGATTTGATTTATTTAAATTTGGTTTTTCGTTTCGTTTTTTTTTTCTTTTCATAAATTAATAAAAGAAACAATTAATAAGCTTTATTAAGCGATATTAGTTTTATTTTCTAATCAATATAATGATCTATTTTCGGCCATTTAGGAGCAGTGGCATGGGATTACCAAACAAAAAAAATAAATTGTTTTGTCCTTAATACGGAATGGAAATGAATGAGAGAGAACATAACGTGATTGCATATGTTGAAGGTTGTACAATTAGAATTTATTGATTAAAATAAGTTATTTTTTTAATCACAGCAGTTTTGAAATGAAAACGTGGATATTCTTTTTTATATTCGTTTATATAACTCGTCTTAGCCGAATTTGTTTTTTTTTTAAATAAATATTCCTAGGCAGACTATTGTTAATAATTATCAAAGGTGAGCCATAAATATTTGTAAAGCTATTGGTTTACTCGGAATTGTAAAGCATTTCTAGCTAAAATTAATCCTTAACATACAAATAACGCCATATAGCGGCATTGAACTTTTACTTGCTGGATATAACGTCGAATATATCAAATTTTATTACTTTTATTGTAATCACGGCTGCAATTTTCTGAAAGTCTTTTGTATCACATAAAAGTATTTCCATGGATGTTTCTGTTAAGTCGCCGTAGTCTAGTAGGTTGTGTGTTGGCTTATTAGACGAAAAGCCAGGGTTCGAGCCCCAGGCTAGACAACAAAAATACAAAAAAAAAGTATTTCTTCGGCGACTTCCTCTCAGCAGACTTCTGGCAAAAACTCTGAGAGTAAATAGAAATTGCCATGAAAAGTTTCTCAAAAATCTGTCGTTCGGAGTCGACTTTAAAGTGTAAGTTCCGAAACTCATGTATAAAATTAACACACACCACATGAGTGGTGTGAGAAGCTAGGCCGTAATCCTGACTGAAGGGTTGTAATGGCCAATTATGTATGTATGTATGTTTCTGTTAAGAAAGCGAGAGTATTTTATTATCTACAATGCCAACCAACAATGCATTTCTACAATTCTCTCGTTTTATGACATCATAACTTCAGACAATTTTCTTCGATTAGATATCCCCGCAACTAATCGAATTCTCTACATTTATTTAAAATACTTGTTGATAACGTTGGCAGAGCAGGTTGCTGTTATATAATTGCATCTTTGGCAAATGAACTACAACAAAATGAATGTTATTTAAATGTTATATTCAGTACAAATATAAAAAGGTCATCGTCTGGAATAAAGAAGTTTAAATTTTTAAAAGCAAACATGTATTTTGCAGAAGAAATAATACTTTACTTGTTTCACGGAAAACATTAGAATCTATTCTACCTCTTCTAATTATACCTCCTTATATATGAGTTAACTACTGTGTTAAGAATCTTGCAAATGCCAAGCCTATAAAGAATTCAGGATCCATTTAGTACTACCACAATCTGCTTTTCTTAGCAGTCCTTTGGCAAAAACTTCGTACAAAAACTAGTAACTAATTACCAAATTCACAAAACCTTCGTTCAGAGTTATCGCTAAAGTGTAGATTGTGCCACTAATGAATAAAATTAACACCCACAAGATTGGTGGTGTGCGAAACTGACAAATTATTTTTTATTATATATTTATTATATTTCAATTATGGGTTAAATACATTATGGGCCATAATCATAGTCATCAAAAAAGTAGACTTTAAGTATCATTTATTACAGTGTCTACTTTTCATCTACTATAGACGATAAAAAGCTTACTTTTTCCGCTAAAGTCAGTTTTATACTTAAAACAAGCTGAAGTTGTTTTTAACAAAGTTAAGATCGTTTTAACTATATCAGCTGTTTGTCATTTATCAAAAGTTACAAAATCAAAACAAACCAAAAACGAAAGTTATATGAATTGTGTTAAATTTTTTATAAATATTTTATTATATATTACATTATTATTATATTATATATTTTATTTTATTATTTTTTTATAAATTGTGTTCACTGGTGCTCCAGTTTGCCTCTCGCTCCCTTTTCGTTTGGTCCTGTTGACAATTTATAAATCAATGATAGATAAGTATGTCAGACTCCATAAATGTAAGAACAGTATTCTAATCGTAATTTGCGTTAAAGATAAAAAGAATTCTAATGGCTATACGTCATCATTTTGTTGCTGACTTTGTCAACAATTCTTTGAACTGAATTGGTCAATAGTTTGCTGAATATTTCTAAACTCGAATCTTAGCGAAACATTGAATATAGTAAAAATGAAGAGGACAGATCCATCGTATCTTCTCCAATTTCAGGTGAACGTGGGTTTTAAGTAGACAACATACTGATTTATATTCTCAGCATTATTTTTTGCCCAACCACCCTTGGATCTTCGCAAAGGGAACTTAAAGGAAACAAGGCTTTCCAAATATTTTATAAAAAATGTAATTTTACGAGACTTCAGAAATTCTTTGATATGTTTTAGTTTTATCTTGGGCGAGTCGATGGTGTTACCACTCCATTCCGGCTGCTTTTTCTGAGCAACTAACCCTTCAACGCACGCAGAAAAAAAATATTTTGTTTCCTAACTGCGGTTACGTGTATGTGGCGTAAATAGAAGCCAGATCGTGGAAATAGCAGGAGAGTTGATAAATCCAGTGATGCTTCCCCTCAATTTGAATGCTTAATCACACCTGGTTTTCATATTAACACTGACCATCTATTCAGGTCCATGTTTTCCGCCAAATTCTAAATCACCAGATGACCTTAGCTTGTTGCCGAATACAAAGAGAATCCTAATCTTTTTATTGGTCCCGGGTCAGTTTTCTTTATGATAGAATTTTTTTCCAATTAAGTTGGCTTCAAGTCCGTCATCCTCTTTGTGATGTATGTATGAACATTGTGAATGTAAGAACATTACATACCTTTTCTAAATTTTCCATTGAGATAATTGTTTATTTTCCCCGGATTAATTTTATGCAATTGTTTTTTTTTTTTCAATATATTTTGTTTATTTTTTGGTGTTTTTATTGCATCAGCTGTGCAGAGATGCCACTTATACAATATTTATACCAATTTGTATGCAAAATTTCAAACAATATACTAATCACCCACTTAAAGCTGATTCAACTTAAAACTATTATTAATTTTCGCTATAGTTAAGAAACAGTTAGTAACAGGTTTAAATATTAAAGTTGTTTTTAAAAAGAACCGACTTTAGTGTTTGATTATGATTATGGGCCTATATTTTTAATGCATTAATATTTAATTCATTTTGTGCATTACATTTTATAGCACACTTTAATATGTTATTAACTAAAAATATATTCCGAAGGTATCAGCTGTGCATTAAACACGCATAAATAATGTAGAAATAAGTGTTGGTGTATTTCACTTATTTATTGTTGTAAAATGATAAAGTGTTTATAACTCTTATCAAATATTTTGTATTTTTATTAGTAAAGAACTTACTATTCATAAATACATTTTAATGAAGTTGTTTACACCATTGCTTATCACAATAGTACATATTTTTATATTTTTATTTTTTTTTTCAAAACTTAAATTCTATATTACAATTAGATTTACTTGTTATAATTATAAAATTTAATTTCCCAACTGTTTTATTTCGAAATTGAATCAACGCTTGTGGTGTAAGTCTATTGTTACATACATATGTATGTATTACGTATTTAAATTTCATTAGTATTTGACGATATTATTAAGTCCTAGAATATGTGTGAAGTTAGCTACAAAAGTTATATTCTTTTGTTACAGTGAGCCTGAACGTGAATTTAGAACAGTGAAGAAAGAAAATCGTAATTAATCGCAAAAAAATATAGATAAATTGGAGAAAAAATTAAAGGATGGCGAAGTTAATCCTTTGAATTTTACAAAAAAGAAAAACATATGATAACAGTTTGCTTATTGGGGCTAATATAGTTGCAAAATATTCGAATATTTACCAAATATGCCCTCAAAAGTCGGGTAAAATTCGATAAAAATTTAAAAAGATGAGGTATTCGGACCTAGTGGGCTGGATAGCAGTGGTATCAAGGATTTCAAACAGGTTTCCTTACGGCCAAGCTCTACTTGGGACCGGAGATATAGGCTACGAAGCTAATTGTTTTCTTCAAATGAGTAACTAAAAGTTCTCTATATAAATAAAATTGTTGTATTGCAGTCCTTTTGACGATGACTTTCTATTTTCGTGGATGACTTCCATGACTTGCATTTTTTGTTCGATGACTTCAATTTTTTTGGACTTTGACTTGCATATTTTTGGTCGATGACGACTTGCACTTTTTTCGTCGATGACTTGCATTTTTTTTTTCGATACCTTGCAGTTTTTGGTCGATGACTTGTATATTTTTGAACGGTGGCATGCATTTTATGTATAGAGCCCTTCTTTTTTTTTTTTGTTAATTTGTTATCACCAGTCCCAAGTGACACTCAACCAAATACCATGGCTATCCAGCCCACTAGATCCGAAAATTTTTAGAAATTTAGCTCGATTTATATAACTTACTTTTTTGCTCGTATAAAGAAGTTTTAGAATCCTTGGTCCAATAGCTATCCAGATCACTAGGTCCGCAAACCGTACCTTTTTAAATTTTATCGAATTTTTCCCGATTTTTGGACGTCATATTATCTCCAATAAGCAAATCGTTATTGTCAATTTTTTTACTTTTTTTTTGTAAAATTCGAGGGCTTAGCTTCGTCTTCCTTTCAAATTTTCTCTAATTAATCTTTATTTTCGTGATTATTTAAGATTTACGTTCTTCACTTTTCCAACTTTATCAACTATGTTAACGTAAAAGTCTCTGTTAACATAATATTCACTGTAAAAAAAGATACACAATTTTCACACACATAGTCCTAAAAGTCTCAAATTGTAGGGTATGGTGTTCAATATAAATATTATAACATTATTACCTATCTATACTTATCACTTTTACTAATTTGTTTTCCTTAACTGTTTATATATAAATGGCTAATAAAATAAGGATTGTTCGTTGGTGGCTCATTATATTAGCTTATTATGGCTCATATATTAACATAATCTAATCTTCCGGAAAAACAGAAATAATTTATTGAATGCTTTATTGAGGTTTGATAGAAAACTAAAAAAAAAAATTCTCGAAATATTTGTGATTATTTAGCGGTATTGTAGGAAAAAGTTTTCAATATAATTAATGAGAAAAGTTGTTCATGTCTCTCGCTTGGAGCCAACGTTAAACTGCAGGTCACGTTACACATCGATGAAATACACACATACTGCATTGGAGGTGTGAGAAGCTAGGCCGTAATTTAGATTAAATGGGTTCAGATTCTTAATTAGTATAAATCCTGTGAAAAGAATTTTTGGTAATGTTTTAGTGAAGTTCACTTTTCCATTAGGGCGATTAGATTTTCATTTCGATGTCACAAACATGTATTCGTGATTATTCTTCTTTTTCTGCACAAATGAGGTTATTCATTAACATCATTGAAAACCTATTGATCGTATCTCCTATGTTCGTTCTGACCATTCCTCTCAAAAACCGTAGCTTTATAAAGGTACATAGTTTTATGAAGGTGTGGATTTTATCCAAATTACCTTTGGAGCGACAGGCTCTCTCAACAATGCGTGTGCACCTAGAGGCTAGTATGACATTTTGACTTATGTAAGAGAGAAAACGTCAGGAGCGTTTTGGAAATCATGGGAGTATCATGGAAGATTATAAATACAATCATCAACAGCTATGGTGACACTAACTGGTCTATTACCACCGATGTTAAAAAATCTACATTTTCAGGCCAGATCTTTCAACTTGTCACAGGCAAGGCAAACCATCACAATTTCGTAGACCCCGCTTCAGTGGACATTCCTAAAAATGAAATAAAGTTTTGTCCAAAATGAAAAGAGTTTAAAACTATAATCACATTGGTGAGAGAGAGCAGGGTTGTCCACAACGTTATGCTTAGTGTAGATTCGTTAAGATAAAAATGTTGCAACAATACAGCCTTCTCTATATAGGAGCATACGGTCTCCTAGCGTGGATTATGCGTTTTAATTATTTATTTATTATTAACGTATATTTAGAATATAACCTATGTTCGTAACGCGATTATCAACAAGGTGCAGAGAAAATTAATTGAATTTAAAACTTCAAAGGTAGCTGCAATTTTATTGTTTTATTAAAACAAATTGGAGACAATGCCAAATAATTAATCGTTACCTTTGCTTCTATAAGCTTATTTCTTTTTTAACTATAGTAAAAGCACATAAGAGGTATTATATACATTCATACTGTATGCATTTTATTTTTGGTGATTGTATTAAAAAATATAACTCTTAATCTAATCGCATTCTAGGAGGAAATATCATTATCAACTTAGTTAGATATGTGGATTATAAAAATATTTGTATATAAATTGTTATTTGATTATATGGCAGAACAACTCATTTATTTTTGGAAAACCAACCATAAAATTTAATCTATGATGCATATGTAATATGAGTAGCAAATAATTTTATTGGCTGTACGCTAAAGAAACCCATTAGTTCAGTGCATTATAAAAATGTTATCAAATGTTTTCAAATGCTAAAATAGGCGGATTATGTAAACTCTTTATCAAGTAACTAAGTTCTATTAGAATTGAAAATAACAATACAGTACATAGTTTCTGTTTTGAAAAGATAATTTTATAAGAATAAATACATTATGCTGCTTTGTTACAAACTGGACATACTATCGGAAGTTCAGTACAATTGTTCTTTTATTTTGTTTCGTTTAATGAACAACTCGCCACCAACTTGAACATTTTTTTGAATGCAAGCATACATCACAGAACATATACATACTATTTAACAAATGTTCTCTGCAGCTATCATTTAGATTACAGGCGATTAGAAATCGATTGATTAGGCCCTCTTATACGTTATCGCTTTATAGTATTTTATCTCTATCGTTCATTCACTTTCTTTCATTCTGTCGTTTTGCTCTTAAGGTTTAATTTATTTAAATATGAAGCCAAGTATGCATTTCGAATTTAGTTGAATTTCGTTTTGCTACATAAACGGTTGTACTACTATAATTCATGCTGTAATCGTCAGCGTGAAGTACAAGTTTTTAATTATTTTTTTTTCTCTTAACGTCTAAAAATCATATTTAATTGTGTATGTATTTAAATCGTATGTTAAAAAAATTTAAAAAAGTGTTTGTAATACAATATATTTCTTTCCAATGTAATATGTATGCTCGTGTGATACTTAAGCTGATTAAATGTTTTATTGCTCATTGTTCAATGATGTTTGTAACGCATTATTTATTTCTGTGAAAAATTGTAAACCAGTGACCTGCAAAACGGTTGTCACTTTTTAACATGTATGCCAGTTAAGCATTTCTAATACATTTTTTACGATAAGAAAGCAGACATTGTTGTTAAAAATAATTAAATTGAATTGAATTGAAAATAGATTATTTCAAACTTTACAAGTTACACGCTACAATGAATTAGAACTACAGTGACGTCAATTTGTCAATAACATTCGATCTTTTAATTTGAATTAATGAAATCTAAAATATCTTTCAAAATATATAAAATTAATTTCTAAATAAATCTAAAACGAATGTTGATTTGATGATAGTTTTTATATAACAAGAAACGTCAAATACTTATCGGTTACACTATGGGCGAAATGCAGTATCTTTCAGACAGGATCGTGAATAACAATGTCAATATTTGGCAAGAATTATATGGAAAACGAATAAAGAATTCTGAAACAAGAAAGAAATTCAAACAACTGAAGTTGAAACAGAGAGGAAGTAAAGAAAAAGTAAAGAGATGATTAATACGATCTACGAAATCCTAATATACGCTAACTCCTCAAGGCCATTAACACGTTCATCGCCATGTCAGTCATATGTGTCTGACGCTAAGAGGTTCTACATGAGCCATGTCAGTCATATGTGTCTGACGTACGCGGTTTGGTAAATCACAAATGTCCGACGCAAACGACGCTGTGATCAAAACAACAGGTTAATACTTGTTGTATCTTGTTCGGATGCGTCAGACATATAAGACCGACATGGCTTGTCGAAAAAAAGTTTAAATATAGGGCAATGTCAGTCATATATGTCTAACATAAAAAATAGTGTTTTCCGGGAATTTTGGCAAAAAAAAGAGATACATTAAGTTTCCTTGATACATTTTTAACTAAATTATCTAATAAAGTTACCGTGGCCCATGTGAAAATTTTCCAGATATTATCGTGGCGATGAACGTGATAAAAAAATTCTGACACAGTGCCCATAGCCTTCGCCAGTCTCTCTCTCTTTCTCTTACATCCATTCATCTGTAATCTCATCCTCTTCATAATCGCAATGCGTTAGAACACAGCTCAGTATTACATTATACCTGTTCAAGAACTTTGAATTGTTCTCGATCTGACATTATTGCTACCATGTCATACAGTGCAATTTTTTCAGACTATCTCTAATGCTCTAGGGATTAGGAATCCGTGAGACTGGAACACACTACTTTCACAAAGTATTTGTGGTTCATTTCATATTTTATCAAATCTTTTTAGTGACCACTTTTTAACCGTGTGCTCCTTTAAAGGTTTGCTACCGTTTATTAATCAGATATTGTGAAAAATTCATTGGTAGTTCAAACGTATCGAATCAAATTATAAAAAAATTCATTCATTGCTAACATCATAAAGGTTTAATAAGATTAAAAATTAAATAAAATCATAAAAAAGAACCAAAGACGTTACCCCCTTGAAGGTCTATCTAAAAACTCTAAATTGCCGTAATAATTACTTGATATTGCAGCAATCTTATCTTAATCTACAAAAAAATATTTTAAATATGTTGATATGCACACAATAAAACAAATTTTCTCGATTAACGCTAATAAACTATTGGGGGTACTACTTTAAAAGTACTTTACTTTAGAAATACTCTTTCAATTTATAACATTTTCAATAAAGATTATAGGTTATGATTGCAAATTAATTATTTTTTCTTGAAATCAATTTCAATACATTGTTTTAAAGTGCAACAGTAATTCAAACTATTGTTGAACCTTTTGGCTACTAATAAATTTTCTATTATAAATTTATAAACAATTACTGTGTTATCTCTACAATTATAAGTATAATTTTTAAATTTAAAATGCATAATTTGAAATTCAGTAGTTGAATAGTTGAATGTATAGTTATTAAAATACCCATAAAGTATAATTTATTTAATTGAATCAAATTATAATTTTAAAGCTAATAAATTTATATTTCTTTTTAAAAAAATAAAACATATGCATCGGCATATTCATATTCATACATAAAATAAAACATAGACAACCGGGATTGCAATTGTGTACGAAATACAATTTTATATAGAACAGATAGTTTTTGATCATTTTTTCGCTTATTTAGGATGGTATTTCGCCGATAACTTGATAAATGTTAGGAATCAAATGTTCCAACATTAGGGTATTATTGACTTAGATACACTCTTTGCCGTAGCCCCACTAAAAAGTCAGGCGGCATCTAATCGAATGATCATGGTAAGCGATTTACTTTAGAAAAGTTGCAAATTGTCGCGCAATAAAGAAAATAGGTTGTGTTGTGTGGCTCCCGGCATATTGCTGAAACCAGATGCCCTAATTGCAGCTTAAAAAAGTCGCACATCATACGGCCATAACGCTTTAAATGCTCACGAAGCATTCCCTTCCTCTGGATGCCATGACTTTTCCACAATCACTTCTGATCTCTCCAAGACCCATATACGACAATTTTGTTTTTTTTTTGGCATAACCACCTAGTGAGAAAAGATCTTCATAGCTGACGAAAAGCCAGGGTTCGAGCCCCAGGCCAGACATCAAAATAAAATACAAAAAGTATTTCTTCGGCGTCTTCCTCTCAGCAGATTTCTGCCAAAAACTCTGAGAGTAAATAAAATTGCCATGAAAAGTTTCTCAAAAAACTTGTCGTTCGGAGTCGACTTTAAATTGTAGGTCCCGCCACTCATGTATAAAATTAGCACACCCAACATAAGTGGTGTGAGAAACTAGGTCGTAATCCTGACTGAAGGTTTGTAATGACCAATTACGTACGTATCTCGGCGATAACTTGATAAATGTTAGGAATCAAATGTTGCAACATTTGGGTATTATTGACTTAAATACACTCTTTGCCGTAGCCCCACTAAAAAGTCAAGCGGCGCCCTATTCGAATGATCATGGTAAGCGATTTACGTTAGAAAAGTTGCAAATTGCCACGCATAAAGAAAATAGGTTGTGTTGTGTTGTGCGGCTCCCGGCATACTGCTGAAACCAGATTCTCTAATTGCAGCTTAAAAAAATCGCTTATCATACAGCCATAACGCTTTAAATTGGAGGTAATGGACCATAATGCTCACGAAGCATTCCTTTTCTCTGGATGCAATGACTTTTCCACAATCACTTCTGATCTCTCCAAGTCCTATATACGACAATTTTGTTTTTTGGCATAACCACCTAGTGAGAAAAGATCTTCATAGCTGACGAAAATTCTGTTATAAAAATCAACATTAAAGTCATGTTCTAGCATATCTCTCTCATCATATCTATTAGCATTATTTTGTATGACAACGACCACGTTTAAATCATCTCCTCTGTTATCAATTTTACTATTATAACACGTTCGTAGGTTGCTCTACGATTCATATTCATAAATGATAGCTATTTAATAGATGACAGCTATGTCAGAACGGCGATTTTGAAACCACTGAATTGATAACCCTATGTATAAAGGAAATTTCTATGATTCTATTTCCGGCAATATAGTTTATGTTTTAAGTACAACGTATTGAAATGTTAAATTACATTTAAAATATAAGTACATATGCAATAAACAAATATAAAGATTTGGATTTAGAAAATACGCATAAGATTTATTTAAAAAAATTTCTTTATTCCTCAACAAAAACTTTTCTTAACATGATTCAATTAATCCAGTATTATAAATAGCTAGGTAGCACACTTTATTTATAGTAAGTACAGTCGAGTTTCTTAAAATGGCAATCAACCACAGACTCTACATCTTCATTGTTTGCAAATATTTGTCTGTCGTCAACTATGTATACGTTGATGCCACCAATTTTGGAACAGCCTCCGTACTAAAAATATTTTTGTTAATCACAAAATGCACATGTTTAAACACATATTTCTTAAAAATATTATCACTACTTAAACCTTAAACCAGTTTTGTTAATATTTTATTAAGAAAACTAAGTGATAGTAATTCTAGAGGTCAGACAAAGTCTCTAGCTCTCAAGGTCTTCGTAGTGCTTATGTTGACAATAACAACATTTTACTAAAAATAAAAATATATTTTTTTCTTTTGCAGATGTTAACCTGAAAAGCCTACAACACACATACTTGAAGCCTTAGTATTGTTTATCTCAAACCTGAAGCATATATAAACAAAGGACAATCGTTTTCCGCTTCCATTAAGTTTATTACAAAAAAATTCTTTTAAAACTCAGAAAAAATGTGCTGCGAATGTTGCAGTGTTATTCAGCGTAAGGCCTGGGTTTACGGTATTGGTACATTATTAATTGCCTTGGGCACAGCTTTATTAATTTGTTGGTCTGGTATAGCCGAAACAATAGTACATAATGTAAGTAGAAAACTGTCAAAATTTTAGTTTAATTTTTGTATTAATTTTGAAATTTTTCTTACAGGATTTAATTTTAAAACAAGGTAGCGAAAGCTACACTAACTGGGTGCAAGCTCCTATACCTATTTATTTAACTTTTTATATGTTTAACTGGACTAACCCGGAAGAGGTTAGAAATCGTAAAGTAAAACCACATTTTGTTGAAATGGGTCCATACGTTTTCTTTGAGAAACATTTAAAAGAAAATATAACATTCCACGATAACGATACGGTGACATATTATGAAAGGAAAACATGGTTTTTCGATCCAGTATTATCGAATGGTACCCTGGATGATATGGTAACCTCAGGACATGCTATATCTGCGGTAAGTGATATTTACTAGTATTTAATTATAAAAAAAAAAATTCCATTCTCATAATCAGTCACTAATACACTTCATTAAACCATTAATCAATCAAGTAACTAAATACAATATAATCTTAATTAAATATACTTTATAAAACACTTGTGCAAGAGTGTGGAATTTTAATCAGTTTAAAGAACAATAACGAAATTTTAAGACAAAATTCAAGATCTATAAAAATCTGGGTGTTAAATTTTAAATGTAAATTCATTATGATACTTGAAATAGCAACAAATAGCAAATATCATGTGCCCAAATGGTTTACAATTTATGTAGAATAAATAGCAACAAATAGCAAATATCTTCTAGTTAGCTTACACATTTCGAATAATAAAAATCTGGGAGTTAAATTTTAAATGTAAATTCTTTATTTATACTTGAAATAGCATGTGCCCAAATGGTTTACAATTTATGTAGAATAAATAGCAACAAATAGCAAATATCTTCTACTTAGCTTACACATGTGTTTCCTATGGGTTTTAGTTAAAATTTTTCAAAGGTAAAAGGAAATCTTAGCGGTCGAAAAGTTTTTGTGCCTCTGCGCTGGAACAAAGGCACAGTTTCTAGTCTTAATTTAATTAGCGTCTATCATAATTTCTGATATATTTCGAATGAGTCTCTATTTCCTTCTCCTCTTTTCTTATTTTTTTCTTTGTTAGTTACTTTCAGTTTTAACTCTCTGTTTTCCTCTTTTATTTCTCCTTGGTCTCGCCATTATTGGAAAATCTTTTTGATGAACCTTTTTCTGTTCTCTGGGTGGTGGTGGTGGTTTCACATCTAAGTTTGTAAACTAACCTAAACATTGTGCTCTAAAATTTGCAATAAATTCATTAAAATAATTTAGTAGGGAATAGAATTAAAATTTTTAATACCCCACGATATATAATATACATAAATAATTTTGTAAATTGTGTTTTCACAGATTCACTAGGTTTAGGAGAGGCTACTAACTATATTTATTTTGTTCTTTTACTTTCTACTCTTTTGTCCTCTGTTAAAAGAGAAAAAATGTCTAAAATACTAAAATCTATTGAAAAAGCAATCGATTTAGAAAAATTCTGTATTTGTTTCCTAAGTGAGACAAAATTTCAATTTTCATCCCGATCCATAACGTACATATATTGTTCTGTATTACTTTTACCTGTTGAATATTCTAATGTTTTCATTGTTCTACGTTGTTTTTCTAATTTTTTTTCTAATAACAAAAAATGCTGAAATAATAATGTGTGTGCAATACATACTTACTTTGCTTAAATTTTTAATTTTGTTTATTACCTTTTAAGATATATTGTATTAAAATTGCTTATTCATCCATAAAAGAATTCGTCTATTCATTTCATAGTCTCGAAAATTCATTGCCCCATTAAATATTTTTATAGAAACATGCATCATCTAAATTATTACTACAAATACCTTGCTTTGTAGCATCTGCTTTAAATTTGTGTGTATTTGTTATTTACAGACAGTGGCCGATGAAATGCGCCATTCAAATAAATTTATTAAGAAAATCATTAATTTTATATTAAATCGCGAGGGTGGTAAATTATATGTTACCAAACCGGTAGGTGAATGGATTTTCGATGGTTACCAAGATGATTTAGTCGACTTTCTGAAACTTTTTAATACCACCAAAATAGATATACCATACAATAAGTTTGGTTGGCTAGTCGATCGTAATCATTCCTTAACCTATGATGGCTCATTTACAATATACACGGGGGTAAAGGACTTTAAAAAATTAGGCCTTTTGACGCATTGGAATAGTAAAAACGAGACTGGTTTTTATAAGGCGCCTTGTGGTGTGGTCAATGGAACAACGGGTGATCTGTTTCCACCTCATTTAGATACCAAAGGAGAGATAACAATATTCGCAACCGATGCCTGCCGTTTTATGAACCTGCAACCCAATGGTACATTGCAGAAGCATGGTTTAACTGCGTTTCAATGGGTGGGCACAGAGGAAACTTTAGATTCTGGTGAGAATTTCCCAAATCAGCAGTGTTTCTGTGATCCCAGACTGGAAGAATGTCCCAAGACCGGTGTAGTGGAGTGTAAAAAATGTCGCGACAATGCTCCCATTTATGCTTCTTTCCCCCACTTTTATTTAGGCGATAAATCGTATTTGAATGCCGTAGATGGTTTAAAGCCTGATCCTGAAAAACACAAGTTTATTTTGACCGTAGAACCTTTTACTGGCATACCAGTAGAAGTTAATGGACGTTTGCAAATAAACATGAATATGATTGCCGATAAGGATTTTGAGTAAGTCAAAGAATGGATATTTTAAAAGAGTCTCCATAATTCACCTTCGTTATCAATTAACTTTAGCATCTTCCGTGATATAAATGAATTTCTGATGCCTTTGTTTTGGTTTGACCAGGAAGCCTATTTAAGTCCCGAGTTGGCTCGTAAGGCTAAGGTACTTATCGTTCTGCTGTCTTTCTCCATTCCTCCGATTTGTTATTTACTATTGTTATACTTATTTTTATTTTAGCTGGCTATTAACTTGGAAGACTACGGTCGTTACTTTGGCATTGCTTTAGTTTCTTGTGGTGGCCTGTTCTTTGTTACAGGCATCGTTTTGACCTTAACCAAAAAATGGAAGCGGACACCCCGAGAAGATGAAGATATGTTAACTAATAACTAATTGAGATACTTAACAGTAATTTAATACTTATTAGTTTTCAGTTTTTTTTTTCTTTGTTAAAACATTTATTTTAGTCCTTTAATCTATTCATAAACATTCATTTACTTGTGCCAAATTTAATTTTCTTTTTATCTTTAAGTATTTTTGTGTTTACTTCAGCACTTTACTTTTTAATGGCCATTTGTTTTTTGTTACCATTCTATTCACAAGTAAACCATTCGAACATAATTTTATTTTAATCATTTAAAAAAGTATTAAAACAATCGATTCGATTTTTCCATACTTTATAAGAAAATGTGATAGCTTACATAGTTCAATAAGTTTAAAATGTAAATAAATTTTTATAAAAATAAAATAATTTACCAAAAATGTGTTGCAATATTTGCTTTATAGTTGTAATCTAATTTAAGAGGCAGTGAATAAGTGATTTTCGCAAATGTGTTTTGTTTATAAATTCAATTTTCTTAGCAAATACGTCAGTAGCTTTTAAAATTATTGGGACTTACTTTACACAAAATTTTATATCTTTCTCAATGTGGGTTTCATTTATTAAAAGTGCTGTTGATTTAGGAACTTAATATTAGAATCGAGATATTCATTTCAATATCCTGTCGAATTTTCCCTAGTTAAGGTACGGGTTAAACGAAATAAAAAATCTATTCGATATTACGATCCAGATATTCTTTCCAAATTCTGTCAAATTTTCCCTAGTTAAGGTACGGCTTAAAAGGATTAAAAATCTTATTTTTTTAAGTTTTTCAAACCGTTAACCATACAATACATAACCGCTAAGCATACAATACAAAAATTTGTTTATTTTTTATGTTTAACGCAATTATAAACTAAAGTAGAAGTGCAACCTAACTTAAATATTAAAGACTCGAACCTATTTACAAATTTTATATTACAGTTGGGACAGTTAAGTACATAAATATTCACGTTATTCTTATTCTTTATAAATTATTTTTTATTATTATACTCTTGCTTTAACTCCTGCTAAATGCTTAATTTTAGAGGTAGAGTGGGCGTAATTTGAGGCAATTCGAAGAATATTTCGCTTGTCCTGTGGTGTTAGAGCCGTCTAAGTACCTCCTTAGTAATTTTTATTACATGTTTCACGATGTTTTATGTAATTCATTACCACATTATGACTTCGTCCTATTTGTCTACCGATTTCACGATAAGAATAATTTTCAGAATGGTAAACATCAATTTTTATCATTTCCGACGAATTTAAAGGACTCTTTCTTCACATATTGATTTAGATTTTAATTTTATTTGGTTTTTATAAAGCTTTATTACTGATTATTGCCCCTACTGATTTAAGTTAAAAATGCACGTGGTTCTATTCTGTTGAACCAAAAAATAAATGAAAAATTTTATACTTGACTACAAAGAAAGTGAAAAAGTACCGTTATAATTCATTTTTATACAATTTTTTGTGTTTAAATTATAATTTAGAGTATCAACTATTTTTCTGCAAAACAAAATTTTTTTATTCAATCTGAATTTGCAATTTATACAGTTCTTTTACTTTAAAATGTGTTGGTTCTATCCTGATGAACCGCAGTGTACTTTAAGAACGGAAAATAGGCGTTTAGTGAACAGCATTTCATGTGTTGCAAGCACAACATACACTTTTTCCAAAACATATTAAAACTAATGATTAACAATCACTGAACGTTTGAAGCAAATCTCACCTAATAGATGTACCAATAAAATAGGCTATGGGTTCTATTACGTCTTTGGACTTTGTTAAAAAAATAACAATAATTCAACAATCAATTTGTCGTGCTAGTATTTCGATACAATGCATAGCATGAGTAGGCGACATCCTCTGAGTACTGATGCCAGTCATCTTATAAAAAAATAAGACTTCTCTAAATCCTTTTAGACCTGGTTAATGGCAATAAATTGAGCTTTATTCCTCCATATTGTGAATATTTCCTCCAGATTTATTTTTTTTAATTCCTGTTTACTGTTGTACTTCAAACTGACAGACAATTTTGCGTGAATTCTCCTTTAATCCATGTGAAGTGATTGTATAGAAAGTTACTTAAGATTTAATAGTATAGAGTACTTTAGATTGTCACTTCTCTTACAATGAAACGATTTCTGTTACAATCGAGGTGGAAGCTTTAACACCGATTGACATTATATATGAATTCAAACATCCAATCTCTATACCAGATATGTCTTCAATGTCTTTCTCCGCTGCCTGAGAAATAAGCGTTTACTTAAAAACTTGAAAAATTCGATTTCTGAAATCCCTGCGCTGGAGTTCTAAAACTCTATTTCTAACCATGAGATGTAATGAAATCCAGTGAAACAGTGAACAGTGCACCATTATTAATCAGCAAACTGTTATGAAAAGATAACTTCTTAGGAAAAGTTAGTTTTTGCCATTTTATTTAGCCATCTAGAACCTCGAATGTTTACGACCCACATAGTATGCTTAAGAAAATATAAAGAAATACTAGCCCCCTTAATGTGTTTATCCAAGGGACTAGTTTTTTTTGACAAACACACGGTATTTGCCAGAAATAAATGTGTTTAAGTGAAATAATTACCAGTACTTCACTTTGTTTTATTGTTTTTTATTTTACATTTTATTTTTATATGAAATTTATTTCTTGTTTCTTTTTGTTTATAAAAATTTCTTAATAACTAAAAACAGTTTTACATTAGAAACAATACATAATTGCTTTAGATATACCAAATTATTTGTTTTTAAATTATAGACATTAAGACAAAGTATTTGTGAAATAAAAAATAAAACATTCTACAAAAAAAAAAAAAAAAACTAAAGAACCTTTGCCGTTTGATAATAAACAAAAATAAAAAAGGAAACATAATTATTTAATACATAAAAAATAAAAATAAAAAAAATTTCAATTGAATTGTTATTTTCATATAATTTTTTAAAAAATTTGTGACAAATATTTAAATTTAAATATATATTCAATGGGAATGTTGTTTTTTGTGTTAATTTGTAAAAAAAAAATATTTATTTTTTAATTTTTTTTAATATTTATATTTAAAAGTTAAAAAAAATACATAATTTTTGTGTGGTTTAGCTTATCGTATACAAAATTTTTTAATTTTATTATTTTAAATTTTTTAAAATTATTTTTTTTAATAAGTTTTATTATTAAAATATATATATTTTTTTAATATATATAATTTATATATATTTTTTTAATATATGTAAATGCAACATTGTTATTGTTTAAAAAAATAAATAGAAAATATGGCAATTTATTATTTTCTTTCAAATAGTTTTTGGATTTTCCGTTTTTAAATACACATTTAGAAATTTAGCCATAGATTTTCATAAATAAAATCTATGCAAATTTATGTGTAAGTTTTTTTTTAACTATTTTTATTATTATATTTTTAAACTTTGAAAATATTTATATTTTTTGTTTAAATTTTAATGTTGCTAATTTTTTCTAATTTTATTTTTATTTTTATGCACTAATTTTTACTTTTAGATTTTATAGTTTTCCTTTTTTAAAATTCTAAAAAATTCTTCATGCATTTAAAGTATTTTAGTTTACGGTGGGGCAAGTTTTTGCAATTTTTTGTTTGTTTTATTATAAATTTTTTAAAAAATAAAATAAATATTTTGTGTGAAAAGACATATTCGTTTTCAATATAAATTTTCTTAAAGTATAAAAAAATGTTCTAAACATTCGACGTTATTTTTTCTTAATAAATTGTTCGCATTATTTAGGCTTTACAGTGAACGACAAAATAAGTGAATTTTAAAATATAAAAATCGGTTAAAAAAACAAATTTTATAATATTAAGGAATTTGTGTAACTAAAAATTATTATAAATAACATAATTTTTAAACAAAAACATCATTTTGAAAAAAAAAAACACTGATAATTTTATAAAAAAAAATATAACAAAAAAAAAATTATTTTTAAAATAAAAAAATGTATAAAAAAATATTATTTTAGTTTCTTTTGATAAACAAAATTGAATTTAATTGAAAAAAATTTACAATAGAAAAAAGAAAATAATTTATTTATAAATAAATGCAAATTTCGAAAATAAAAAATTTGTGATTTGAAAATTTAGAAATTTCTAAAAAAATTTATAAATTTAAAAAATATGTTTTAAAAATTTTTTCAAAAATTGTAAATTAACAATTAAAATAATTTAAAAAAATATAATGTTGCATTATTAAAATCCAAAAAATATAATTTTTAATTAAAATATATAATTTTTTAAATAAAAATATATAAAAAAATTCAATTTTTAAAAAATATCATTAAAAAAATTTAATTGCTTACTACATAAAAGAAAGAACAGAAAGTTTATTTTAAAAATTCTGAAATGTGTGTTTTTTCAATACCGATTTTTCATTTCTATTTTTCTGTTTAACTTTGTCGTTAACTGTAAAACTAAAACTTTTAACTTCAATTAAAGAGTATTATTTCCTTTTGTTGTTATTTTTTCAGCTATTTACCTTAAATTTAAAATAATTTATGATTAGGTTAAAATACAAAAATAAAAAAATTAAATATAATATATATAAAAAATTCAATCACAGTTGTTTTGGGCGGAATTATTAAGATGTTTCATGTTATAAAAAAAAAAACAATATGAGTTAAAACAAATGAGAGATTTGCTTTTAAAAGCAGCCTAAAAACAGGCTTTGTTTCCTTTTTGACTGTGTAAAGCAAATCCTTTTATTAGTAATTTTTTTTCCAATGAAATTAAATTTTAATTTAAAATAATAAAATAAAAAATTAGAAGAAATGTTTATAGCACTTTGAAATAAAAAAAAAATAAAAGGCTTGTATATAACACAAGCGTTTGATTTCAAAAACAATTGATAAAAATCATAAAAACATGTTTTGTTTTTTAATTTGATTTTAAAAATTATTTGAAATAATCCGTATTTTATACTTGAGTATTATTGCTGTAGTAATTTTTGTTTTGCGTTGCTTTAATGATTTTATAAGTTTTGCAATGAATGAGTATGTTTCTTCCTAAAAGTGACTAGATTTAGTTAGTTCTGTATTGTTTTTAGTTCTTGTCTTTTTTGTTTTTGTTTTTATAATTAATAATTATTGGGCTTTTATTTGAGGTTAGAGTTTAACTTTTAGTCTAGTTTTTGTTTTTGTTTTTAATATTTTATTAGTATTTATACAATATAGTATTATCTGTCACATGATTTTGTGTGTGTGTGTGTAGGGTTTATATTACACGGATTTCTTAAAACAGCTTAGTTTTTGGTAAGAGAGAAGTCAGTTAATAATATTGTAGTTTTGAATTTATTTGTCTTAAACTTGAGGATATAATTGTTTCATTCCTATGATTATGATGATGATAACCTTGAACTTTAAGAAAATGGAATGTTTAGTTACCTAAAAAAATTATTTCCAATACATAATTTGATTGTGTACTTTCAGTATCTAAATTCGTTGGTTTCTTTAATTAGTCTATTTCGGAATTTCAATTCAGTCGAAAAATATTTTAATGAAGTTTTAAATAAATTTATGAAATTTTGAATAATTTTGGAAATGGAAGAATTCCAACAGAACCCCGAAGTGGTTTGCAAAGCTGGCTAAATGTTAACTGCTTAGACCTTCGATATAAATAATTTGTATTTACGGCCTTAAATATAATACATAACAGTTGGAAAGAAGAAAATAACTTTACAAAATTCTTCCAGGGTCACGTTAATTCAATACAATACAATGTTTTCAATTTTCTTTAAGATCATTTGAAAAAGTAATTTGTTGTTGCTATTAGACCTAAATATTTAGCAGTAATTTTTAATTGCTAAAATTTTACGTTACTCGTCTTTAAGACAAAAAGAGTTAAACTACTAGGCCATCTTAATGAAAATTTATAACAATCTCCAGTTAATGGAAAAGGGGGAGGTCATATTATAAAATTATTGTATAAATTTTTTGCATGGCAAATAATAAAAAGATTTTGCATAGCAAAAGAATAAAAATACTGCTAAAGTAATAATTAAATAAAAAAAATTCAAAATCAAATTCAAATTCAATATCAATTATTCAATTTTCGTTTTACTGAAAGGTATGTATAACGTTGTCTAATTAATCATTGTCAAAACCTCAGTTTCAATTTCAAACCTAAACAGTTTACCAACTGACTTTCTCTCTGTGTTTTTTTGTTTCGGACTTTATTAAAGGTTAGTGTAGTAAAACATCTTGATAACTTCCACCACAAACATACAATAAATGAATATTGTGATGAGAATTTCTATATAAATTTTAAGATTTTCTTTTTTGTTTTGTTTTTCTGTTTTTCTTTTGGCACTCAATATTGTAAATTATTTTAAAATTCTATTAAGTAAACAATGTTTTGAAAAAATTAAAACGAAAAGGATACTCTTCTTTTTATTCGAACTCAAAAGGAAGCTTGTTGTTTAGTGCGAGAGAAATTTCGTCGAGTGAAGTTTAGAGACAATTTTTTTACAACTTTATATTTACTATTAACGAAAACGAATACCTTTCAAATATTTATGTTTTATTTTCGTGTATTTTCTTCATTGAAAGAGACGAAAATTGCTTAAGCTTTGCCACCATCCTTCTTTTCGATGTTGTTCATGTATGAGAATTGTAGCTTTTATGATGTTTCAATATTGCTGGATCCATAACGTAATTGTTGGCTTCGGCCAATTGCATAGGCAGTGGTGGTAGTTTGTCATTGGGATGTCTATGACTTACAGAAGTTTTGCGAGACTTGGCTGCTGCCGCAGTCATAGCCGGGGAAGCTAAAGTACTAGTTGACGAAGTGCCTAGCGTAGATGATCCGTTATTGTGCGTTAGGCTAGTTAAAGATTTGTTAATTGCTGTGGAGCCACCATCTGCTGTGGTTGCTGCCGTAGCTGTTGCGCTTAAAGTTGTACAGCCGATAGTAGAAGTATTGCCTACAGCCGTTTTAGGGCTTTTTGGATTAACCAGTATTTTTGTTTGCTTAAGTAGAGAACGATCATTGCAAAGAGCCGATATTAAAGGCAAATCTAAATGCTTACTTTTCTCCCTTAGCAAAGCTATATCAAGTTCATTTTGAGTTGATGCATTTGCTGATGTAGCAGTTGAAGAACCATTGGGGCTTGAGCTATTTAGTTTACCAGCTTGGTATTGTTTAGCGGCTGCAGCGCTAGCCTGCAGTTGCGCCAAGATGTTAGTGTTTTGTCCTGCTCGTCCCAACAGCGTATCGGTTTTGGGCCGTTCACCTGCCCATTGGGCTCCACTGGAAGTTTTCATCATGTGAACAGCACCACTCCGGGGAACACTTAATGTAATTGGCTTTCGTGGTGGCAAATGGGTGCGTGTAACTGTTGTAGGTAATGATTCATTGAAAACGCTTGCGCATCCACTACCACCCATTGCGGGCATGGGTTTGGAGGGAACTGAAAAAAATAATAACAACAAAAGAGATATTAAGAACACATCCATGGACTCTTGCGATGTGTTAGTCATACTTACTTGGCGGTGGTTTTTCTGTTGGCGCCGGCATAGGAGGCTTCTTAAGCCTTCTGTCTACATATGGCGGTGGTGGAGGCGGCGGCAGACGCTTTACTTTCGGGTACGAATCGAGCGTATTCAGAATGTTATCGTCTGAACGTGATCGTGCGAACAGTGGTGCTGAAGCTGTAGTATTAACCGCTGCAGCAGCTGCGGCTGCGGCTAAATGGGCCGGATGTAAAGGTGGCGGTGGTGGTGGCTCATAAGACGAACAAATACTGGCCATGGAAGGACTATACATGGGTGAATAGGCGCTCGGCAGTTGTACATAGGAATCGGACAGGTTTTGTGTGGAGGCGTAACGTGAGTGTGTCGACAGCGCTAATGATAAATAAGGTGTGCTACGATAAATGGCATGGTTTTTACATGCCTCCCAAGCCTGCGAAGCGGCGGCATGATGATAGGCTGCCAAAAAGGGATGATGATGATGATGGGCATGTGGCGGAGGTGGTGTTTGTGCCATGGCCGCTAAAATTGAGCCCTGTTTAGCATCTAAGTATTCCTGTTGGCTTACAGCTGGATCTTGTAAAGGATATATAACATAGTCAACATCACTGTACAGTTGTTGTTGGTATAGTTCGAGTTGTTTGCGTGCCAAAGGGCTGGAGTATAAACCTGCCAGTTGGGTAGGTGGCGGTGGTGGTGGCTGACGTGGTAAACTGGGTGGCGGTGGTGGTAAATATTGTCTGGGTTTGATTACAGGCAGAAGAACACAAGTTCTGGGCGCTGTTTGCTTTAGTTCAGATGGATATGGTGGCGGCGGCGGTGGAGGCTGTTGTTGATGCAGTGAAGACATACTTTTATGACCGCCATGTATGTTGTATGAAACCATGGGTATGCCCATAGTATTCGGCAAAACACCAGCACCACTGGCAGTTGCATGTACCGCATGATGGGCCGCCAGTGTTGAGTGGGACAGGCTATTGGAATGTGTTGGCGTTGTAGGTGTGGAATTAATAGTATGATGTAGATTTAAAGAAGCCTGTGATCCTGATACATAGTTTGAGTTGGGTACTGAATGCTGTGACAAATGACTGGGTATGTGGTGACTACATATCGAACCCGTCGAAGAGGCAGCTGAGGAACAATTAGTAGGGGCTGCATAGCTGGGTTTCGCATTGTCATTTACCATAAAAGTGTGCGCCTTTAGAATATTTATTTGCGGTCTAGTGGTAATAAAGCGGGCCGTAATTTCCTCAGATTTTAAAGAAGACATTGATCCACCCACGTTTACGAAAGCATTTGAACTTGTTTGATTAAGCGACGACGTCGAAGAGGCTACTGAAATTAATGATGTTGGTCTAGGTTTTGTAGTGGCTGGATAGGGTGGAGGATCTCTCCTTTTTATAATGGGTGGCTGTATAGGCGGTGTGGGTGGTTTTGCTATACTCAACGGTTTATTTAAAGGCTTGTTAACCGTTAGAGATAATGGCACATGATTTGGGGTTGATGGTTTTATAACAGGCAAATTTAGTGGTGTAGTGGTAACAGCAGTGTTAGAGTTCAATGTCGTTCTAATGGGTGGACCACATAGGCCGGTTTTGTGGTGCCGAGCATTATAGGGAGGAGGAGAACGGGTTCTTATATTTGTTAAATTGGGTATATTGCTATCGACTCTTTTGGGTGGAGCGGGAGGCTCAGTGGGCATTAGATCACTTATTAAATCCTCTACATGGTCTTCTGTTGGAGCTGTATCTTGATGACCCTGTATATAAGATTCACCGGTCAGTGAGAGGGGTAATGTTACATAATCGCAATCCGAATCCAAAGTACTGGATACAGTTTTACGATTAGGATAAGATCCCCGACCAACAATTAAGTCTGTGAGTTCTTCAGCCGATAAAAGAGTATGTTTCATATCGGTTGGATCACTGCCATCACCCCGGAATGAATCGGTAGTGCTAATATTTGAATCTGACCTTAAGCGGAATTCTATGTTTTTCATACGTTTGCCGTGATAGTTGCCACCGTCAACTGAATCCTGTAATTTATTGTGTTCTATACGCATATGCTCGTCGCCTATGTTGCTTTGTGAGGGTTGGAAAATTCCATAATGGGAACTTTTCTCCGACTCTGCTATTTCCGACGATTGACCGGTCATTTCACTACTGTGCATGGTATAAACACCAGAAGTTTCTGTAGGTGCTACTGCATGCACTAGGGTATAAACACCCGAAACACTTTCTGATTCGTCACGCGTCGTTGAGATGAAATCGTGGTCTATACAAGATGATTCTGGCTCACTGAGAGTAGAATTTTGAGCCGTATGGCTGAAACCCAACTCTAAACTAGATGAAGTAGAATTTTTCCTTTGGTGATTAGAGTCAGAGGCATTCAAACCCGTTCTCACTGCCAGGGTGGCCAAAGATGTATTATTATCATTGGTTGGTGAAGTTACTACCACAGTGCTGCAAGTGGAAGAACACTGCGAACCTATATTATGTTGTGACGAAGGAGAGTCCGTTGACGAATCCGTATTATTGCGTTGTCCTTTGGCGGATGGTATGGAAGAACCGCTGGTTGAGGTGGAATTGCCTGCCGAAGAAGTATTACTCAGTTCTGTGGGAGAATTACGTTGACTCTGCTGTTGTTGTCGCACATTTAGGGCAGCCAATTGTTCCTCTAGATCCTTAAGGGATACTTGTCCCACTGATGATGTTTGCCTGCTGACACTAGGGCGATCTAATAAATGGGCCAAGGCTAGACTTTCTGTAGAGGGAGCAGCTATAGGCGCTGGCGGAGTATTAATCATAATTTCCAACTCATCTTCCGAGTGCACTCGATCACTGACTATGCCCGAGGTGGTATTCGAACTGGTACTCGATATAACCGATATCCTTTGATCGTTTTTATTCTTATAACTGGGCAAATGCAAGCTTCGGGAATAGGCATAACAGGCATGCAAGCAATTACTTTCCTCTTCTTCTCTCTTGATAACTTCTT
The DNA here is from genome assembly GCA_958299815.1 of Sarcophaga carnaria. NCBI lineage: Eukaryota > Metazoa > Arthropoda > Insecta > Diptera > Sarcophagidae > Sarcophaga > Sarcophaga carnaria. Next base: position 13,345,355 of record OY283152.1, on the reverse strand, counting down.
TTAGACGCGCCGCTATTTTCATGCTAAACTGATGGGTCTCTTTGCACAGGGTCAAAAGCATTTTATTTTTCTCATCTGATGTGGCATAGAGAGTAATTTTACTCTCTCCCGATCTTATTTCAAATTTTTTACGCTCAAAGGACAATTTGGTAATGTTAGGCCATAGAAACGTAATTTGTTGTTGTTGGCCATCGGGACCGGTACCTGCTCCAAAGATTTTTATGCCTTTGGCATAGACCACAAACCATGAATTGCCAAGTCCCTGTTCACTTTTACTCAGACGCATGCGAAAGGTATGGGCATTAATGCATTCATGCACTACACACGCTTGCTGTATATAGTGTAACTCGGCATCTGCCTGGCTAAGGCCACGATTTTCACGATGGCAGGCTCTTAATGCACTAGCAGACCAAGCTGTTCTCAAATGCTCGGGCAGATAATCTTCTAGGCGAAAATACTCATTACAAGTGCTGGAACTTGTGGAAACCGAAGCATTGGTCGACGCATTACTGGGACCACGACTTATTGATGAAGACGAAGAGGAAGGCGACAAGGGTGTTTTAGCGGATGTTTGCATACGTTTGAGACCATCCATGCCCAACATATTCTCACGGGTAGAGGCCATATAGTTAGATAAACGCAACACTCTTTCATTTACCATATTAGCTCGTTTACTAATCTTTGGTAATGTTGTAGTAGATGTCGATATTGCAGCCCCAGCCGCTGCCGCTGACGAACACGCCGACGATGATGAAGAAGTTTTACTTATTCCCGGTTGGTCTACCACCGCACCATCATCCAATTTTTTATCATTTATATCAAAGGGACGTTTTGAATCTTCGGATATCAGACTACCTATACCAATACCAATACCAATACCACCACCACTATTACTACTACTGCTATTGCTATTATTACTGTTATGACAGGGCGCATCACCAACATCGGCCTGCAGAGCTAGGCCAGCTAATAAAATTATGGATTGTTCATTATATTCACGGGGTATGTCACGTTGTAGGGCATTGTATTTTAATTGTAAATAATAATTATGACGGGTGGTTTCATCTTTTAACATATACGGGCTTTCGATGTAAAATTGCACCCGAAAATGTAACTCTAAAAGGGGTCGTCCATTGGCATCGAGACCCTGATATATGAAGAAATGTGAAATTGTTAGAAAGACGTTTTAATTTTTAAATATAAGAAGAGAAACTTACGTGAGTGTGTGAGGAACGCCAACTCTTTGGGCCATATTTGGAGAGTTTGCTCTCGGGATCGGCAAACATGTATTCGCCATCTGAAATGGACAAAAAGAAAAAAAAGAATAATCAATAATCAATTTTATACAGATTCCTTTTTACTTAAAAAATAACATCCTTTAAATGGTTTTCGATTTGCCACCACTCGATACCAGGTTCTAAAATACAAATACAAATACGGTGCAGGGAGTTTTTCAAACTCAAATATCTACTTCAATAGTGTTTTAATGCATTTGACGTCTTTGACGTATAAAATTTAATTAAGTGAGTTTCATTTAACTCGTAATCATCCATAAGGAATTAGGTGTTCGAAAAAGTTCAGTGTCAAATTTGTCCGAAAATTACACATTTTTTTAAGCTTGAAACGATCTTTATTAAACCAAATATGTATCTACATTACGTGTCGTGTAAAACCATTATTCCTTCAGTGTAAAATTTCTGGGTTTTCTGTAAGAAAAACTGGTCCAATTGCGTTTTTGCGATTTTAATTTATACCACCAGCCTCAACGGTTACGGATGTAAATCCAAGGACTGTCGGCCTGGAAGCTGCTAACGCGTCGACGAAATCCGCATCGTCAAAAAGGCCGAAGCGCCTGCGATCGGATGACTCCACTCAGTTGGCGAAGAGCAAGCGTCTGAAATTTTTGGCAAGCTTAAATTCGCCATCATGGCTCATTTTGAAGGAGAAAATGATGCGAGCGCTACTTGACGCCATGAAGCAGACTAACTGGAATCGGCCAGTTTGATGGCGTCAAGTGGCAAAAAGGATTGAAAGTAGTAGGATGCATTAACCGAGAATCTCTCGTGTTTCTCCCATGCTGCTCTCGCAACCAAGGAGAGTTCTAGCCGGGTGTGCTCAGCTCGACGTGGTGGAAAATGTGGGACCAAAAACGTCCGATTGGACAATTGTGCGCAGCTGTGCAAGCGATAAAGATACTGGAAAGGATCTCTGGATCAAAATCCAGGCCTTGGACGACGCTTGGACAACTAAGGCTGATCCTGTCAGACCGCAGAGGTTGAAGGTGATTCAGATTAATCTATTCATGATCAAGGTCAACGTGGATGTGATTAGGATGTAACTTCTACACTCTACTTGTCCCATCCGAAAACGGTAAGTTAAGGACCTGCCTGCTTTTCAGTAAAGTAAATGACTTACTTCTCTTACCACAGATCTTTTATTCTGACCTCACCATGACAGTATGTGAACGTGCTGGGAGCAGTAGTTACCTGATATTATCCGCATATCTGCCATATGAAGACAAGCAGAAGCCTGCCTTCAAGCATTGGGCACACGAGAACAGGAAGGAGGTTTTCCACACCGTATGAAGGAGCATGGACACCAACAGAAGAGATGAGTCCTTTTTCGATTTAATTTTTAAATCTAAACTTACTCCCTATTATTACATGTCTTTACAATCATTCGACATCTTCTTCCAAAACGTGAGTCTTAAGTTCTCCGATGTGTTTAGGCTGCATGCTTAAATACTTCATGAAGTAGAACCGAATCAACTAGGCTTTAGATGCCCTGCCCACTACGTCAGAATGCCGTAGCTTTTTACTTTCTATCGAATTTTTCCCGATTTATAAAGGGCATTTTGTTTGCTCGTATAAAAAGGTTAGCTTGGTGGTTCACATCTCCGGTCCCAGGGGTTACCCGATCGTAGTGAAAACTTGAGCCGGACTACTAGGTTAGAAAGCCGCACCTAACCTGACCTATGTAAGTGTTGATAACTTTTTGCAGAATAATGTGATTTTAATAATATTTTTTTTTGGGACCCGGGTAGTGTGCTGGACTATTAGTGTGAGGGTTGTGGGATCGATTCCCACCAGTCTCTGGTCTGTTACACTATACCGATCGTCGATGTTACTCAGCTCGTATGTAAAATAAAAAAGAATGTTGTTGTAAAAATTTATTGTAAAAATGTTTTACCAAAAAACGCGTAAGTACTAGTAAAAGTCCTCCGTTTTTAAGTTATGTAATATACCAACAGTTTTAATACAAACAACACACAAATAAATGCAATTGTTATGGAATGGTTTAAATAGCATAGAATTTTAAGTTCCTTCTATAAAATTATCGGCATTTTAAGAGGTTTTTTATAAAAAACTTCGGATTTATTGGATTATCTTTTTGAGAAATATTTCATATCGATCATCAAGGTCATTTCTTTAATTCGTGTTGTTTTTTCTTCAATTTTTTTATTCTTTTTTTTTTGTGGAATTTCAAGATCAGAAAAAAAGGCCAAGAATTAAAAAGTGTTCTTGTTGTACTTTTTTTTAGGCTCCAACAATCTATGCACGATGGCTTTTTATATGACCTAAGCCAGACAGAAAACTAATCAGACTTTTAAATTAAAACATATTTTTTCTCTTCAGCGTTCAATCTACTATACGTGTACGTATGTATGTGCGTACGTTCAGGGTATAATTTGATGGCATGAAATTTCCGGCCAAGAAAATCAAATAAAAATTCTACAACAAGAAAAAAAGAAATAAAACAAAGGAATGAAGGAATAACAATAAGAAAAAGAAAAAAAAAAACGAAATACAAAAATAACAATCATTCCAAACAACAACACCTTATGTCATTTTGACAGAATGACAGGCAACCAAAAGTACTCTGTATACAGATGGCAGGCAGCCTAGCAAACGTACAAAAATAAGCAGACAGAATTTTATACATACATACATATGTACATATACGATACAGTTTGAGCCATAGTTTTAAATCAACAGGAATACAACAACAACAACAGCGATAACCACAGCAATATCAGAATGACATAAACACTGTCAGAGCCAGGCTCTTCAATCTTTAAAAGTTTGAAAAAAAAAAAATGAAAAAAAAAAGAAAAACAATTTTTTTTGATGCAGAATACAAGGTGGGTTTTTAAATGTCAGTTTCGAAAACAAGCGAAAAAAAAACAGTTGTTTTGAGCACAATTTTTTTTTCTGTTAACGAAAACTAAATTAAAGAAAAAAAATCCTAAGAACAGCCATAACAACAAAAACAACAACAACAACACCGCAATAATTTTGGTACAAAATATCAATTTTTTTTTGTAAGAGGGGTTATAACAACATGATCAATTTAAAGCAACGAAAAACAAAAAAAAAAATTGAAAAAATAATATTTAACCAGCGATAAAAATCTCAAGGGCATGACCGTTACTGTTTAAGCTTTTAAATAACGAACAACAGCTACAATATAACAACAATTTATTAAAAAAAAAAAAAAAAAATCACAATCAAAATCAACTTAAATTTTAAACACTGGTTACTTGAAAATTTGAAAATAAAATAAAAAAAGTGTACAAATGACTTTTTGACTTTGTTGTAAAAGCTTGGATTTTTTTGTTAACAAAAACAATTAAAAAAAAAATGTTTATTTTCTTAAAAAATAAAAGAAGAAAAAGGAAAACATTGTCAATGTTGAAAATTATTGTTTATACGCGCCATTTGAGAGGATGGTTTACACGTTTCCACCCCAAACTCTGTATACCTGTGTGTGTAATTAATTTTGTTTGGCGTTTTAACAAATAAAAAGCAAATACGATATTAAAAGTAATTAATTACACTTTACAATAATTAAAATAAATTGATTTTTTTCTTCTAAATTAACTTTCTTTTTAGGTGTTTGAGAAATTTCAAAGTCTCACTATAAACACAATTAAGGCGTTAAAGCGTTAAGTTGAAATAGCTTTAAAAAAATGTGAAATTAATTGCCAAATTTTAGGCGTTTGCTGTGAAACATTACTACAGTAATCCCTCGATTTACGTCGCAGTTGGTTCAAAAAAAAAAAAAAAAAGCGGCGTAAATCGAAACAATGTAAATCGAATTTCATATTGCTCATACTACTGGAAGTCGCCGTGGTCTAGTAGGTAGTGTGTTGGCTTATTAGACTAAAAGCCAGGGTTCGCGCCCCAAGCCAGACATCAAAATAAAATACAAAAAGTATTTCTTCGGCGACTTCCTCTCAGCAGATTTCTGGCAAAAACTCTGAAGTAAATAAAATTGCCATGAAGAGTTCTTCAAAAATCTGTCTTTCGGGGTCGACTTTAACTGCAGGTCCCGCCACGCATGTATAAAATTAACACACACAACCTAAGTGGTGTCAGAAACTAGGTCGTAATCCTGACTGAAGGGTTTTAATGACCAATTATGTATGTATGTATACTACAGTGTAGTATGTTTTTAACAAGGAACTTAAAAAAAGTTACAGTAATCCCTCGATTTACGTCGCAGTTGGTTCTAAAAAAAGGCGACGTAAATCGAATGACGACGCAAATTGAAGTTGGAGGGAACAGAAAATTTGACGACGTAAATCAAAACAACGTTAATCGAGGCGACGTAAATCGAAGGATTACTGTACAATAAAAATGTATTCAAAGTATTAGCTGTTGTGACCATGTAATATTCGTCGGAAAACATACATACATATGTACATATGAATTCGGCTCTCATTTTTATAGGCCAAGGATTCAAGCTAATTTCAGATGCCTTCTTTTAAAGTAAAGCGTATTTCCCACACAATACGAAAGTGAATTCTGAATTCTTTTTCTACACTGAAAAAATCATTCGTTAGATACCGGGAGGTTGTTTTTATCGATTGTTGTATTTAAAGGGAATAATTTTGCTGCCTACGCTTTCAGCAGTTTTTGTTTCTTCAAATACAAGATCTTATGATCGATGAAATGGATAATCAGCTGGTTGTATTTCTCGTTTTAATGGTTCGAATCGAACTTAATTTTTTTTTTGGTACATATTTTTGGATTTTTATGATTTTGAATTACATGGCTTTCAGGGATCTCTTGCTATAATTTAGGAACACGTTCTATAAAGTCATATTAATTTTTTTTAATAACTTGCTCCATTTCGAAATTATATGAACTTAATTTTTCTTACAGGTGCTGGTAGAAATAAGTTGTGTAGCACTGTATGTATATGGTTGTAGTATACTTAACATTAGATCCATATGTACACACAGTTACTAAAGTATACATACGGTTAAAAAATTTCAGAAATTTTTTAACTAATCCGTTTTCGTTGAAAATCTTTATAGTTTCCTTGATGTTCAGGCGGTCTTTTGCATTGGTTAAAAAATTTCTGAAATTGAACTGAATTGTGGCACTGCACAGGCCCACAAAGGTATGCATCCGATTAACAAATTTCACAAATTTCTGAACCAATGCAAAAGACCGTCTTAAAATCGAAGAAAGATGTCAGACAATTATAAATATTTTCAAAAAAAAAAAACGGATTGGTTAAAAAACTTCTGAAATTTGTTAAATGCACAGGCCCACAAAAGTTAAAAAATTTGAGAAATTTTTTAACCGAGACCGTCTTAAAATCGAAGAAAGTTGTCAGACAATTATAAAGATTTTCAACGAAAGCGGATTAGTTAAAAAATTTCTGAAATTTGTTAACCGTATGTATACTTTTGTGGCTGAGTGTACATCATAGGCTACTAACCATTATCCTTTTGAATCAGGATTACGGCCTAGTTTCACATCACTTATGTTATCGCAAATTAAAAGAGGATTTTTCATAGCAATTAGTTGCTAACAAAGCTTTCGCCATATAAGAGCCTCGGACCTCTCGTCTGGTAAACCAACATATTGTCCACTAAACGATGCCAACGTGTTGTAAATTTTTAATATCTAAAGCGTTTGTTTTTCTTTATTGAAAGACGTAAAATTTGTTCATTTATTATCTGATGTTTACACATAAAACTATTGAAGTAATTTTGCAATTTACAAAAAAAAGGAAAAAAATAGCGGAAACATTTAAAGAAAATAGCGAACGAAAATGCATAGTAATTTCAAATTTTTATAGCTTTAACTGTAAAAATTTTGATTTCAAATATCTTTTTTCAATTCGTCGTGCATAACTCTGACGTCTTAGCCATTGTATGTAATTTTTCATAGTTCAACTTCAATGTAAAACGAAACATATGTTAGGATAAGGATTAGCCGTCTGAATCATTTTATAACAAAATTATCAGTTGTTTGCAAAACAAAACTAATTTCACTGTAAAGTAATGCGAATAGTTTTAGTTTAAAAATTAATGACTCAGTTTAAATTGTTTAAACGTGTTTTTTTTTGTTTTCGGTGGTTTGGTCAACATTTTTTGGGAATTATTAACTTTGTGATAAAAACTATAATCGGAAATGCCAATAAATAAAGAAAATTTACGCAAAAATTTCAATATTTCCAGTGATAATGGCGTGGTGTAGTAACTAAAGTGCTTGATTACAAACCTGAGCAAACGTAGAGATGGGCTGCCTTCCAAAATGTTAGTTGATTTGTGTTGTGAACAAAGTATCGTGTTTCATAATGCCGCTGTACAAAATATATACAATGTATTCTATTTCAAAACGTCGTCAATGTGTATTTTTAACGCAGTCAAATATCAATCAGGCATCGAATTTATAGTTGATGCATTGTTTCGTTATTTTGCATATCTACATAGTTTATATACAGTATACACAGTAGTAAAACTGCATACAAACTTTGTATTGATACATTTTGGAAGGCAGCGATGGCTTCATTTTCAGCGAAAAATAACCGATACACGAATCCACTTGGCAACGAGAATAATAAAATTGTGAGGCACCGTTGCCTTTTGATAATGAGTGGGACTCCATCTACACACACTACATTGTGCACACACACGTGTATTGTGAGCTAATAGATCGAGTGGCTGAAACAGTCTCTTGTCGTTCACTGGGATGGTTGCTGATCTAGAGGACTTCAAAAAAACAAACTTCGTAGCTTTAAAAATTTCTTTCCTCAGACCCTGAGTAATGAAAGAAAATGGAGAGGTTTGGAAACTATATACTCATCTAAGACTGGAAGATTTCTGTGTTATACGGATGGATTATAAATTATCGTGAAAAGGAAACAGGAGTATTCGGCCATAGAGTGAAATATTTGGAACCCATTAGAAAATTAGTATGAATTTTCCAAGAGAGTTTACACCGTTGAAAGATGTGAATGAAGCGCCTTTATTCTACTTGGATCTAGCAATTCGCCACCATATGAACACTTACTTTCTATGTGATTGACGTACAAAAATAATATTGGACTAGCTAGTCAAGCTGAATCCTGTAGTCATTTGAAGTAGGGTCACTCTACGCTGAATCCCTAGAAATGTGGAAATTTAGGACAATGAAAAGACAGTTAAGCTAGCCAATAGGCTAGGCCTTTGAAGTGATCAGAATCTATGTCTGGAGTGGAAAAAGGAGTTTGAAAAGGTTAACTTGGCAAAAGGGAAGATAGAGAGAGCCCATTGAGATGGAGATAATGTAATGGCAAGACTTTTGAGTTGTATCATAAAACTATCCAAACCCAAACAGAGAATAGTAACCGGCCTTATAGACCTAAAGATCATCTGTTCCGGATACGAATTGCTACAAGCTCAATATAGAGATTCTGCAGGGAGGAGAACAATCATTCCTGGAGCCTGTGGTTCGTTAAGTATTTCCGAAGGAAACACTTGAGCGCATAACGAGTTTTTGGTAAAGAATTTTTCAGTTCGATTGTGCAACCCCGTATAAGATGAGGGCGTTACAATAAACCATCTGATCGCTGTTATTTAGTGCCTCGACAACAACAATACTCAACACTTTGTTGCATTGGTAATTAGTTTTAAGAGGATTGATGATGGTCTTCATGGAAAATTGGCGTCCCTTAAATAAAAATTATTAAAAAAAAATAGAAAATGCCTGCATTATTAAAAATTCGTGCAACAGCCTCCAAAATATGCTGCATATTGATGAATAATAAAAAAAAAAACTGAAAAAAAAAATAAAAGCAGCTGCATTCACAGCGCATACCTTGACTGATTCCAAGTTGTGTCCTAAAAGACTGCCTAGTGTTAAGAGAGTCATCTTTAACATTTTTGTGATTACCAATAAAAACAACAAGAAAAACAGAAAAAAAACCTCTATTTAAGACAAGATGATGTCCAAAAAACTAAAAACTGGTTAGAGAACATACAAAAAAAAAAAAAGAAAAGAATAACTACAACCTTTTTTAACAAACAAAAACAAAAAAAAGTACAACAAAAAAAAGATGCTTTGGAACCTTAAATTTAAATTTTTCATTGACTTCATATTGCTGTTGTTGTTTTCTTATTGAGTGCGTGTTTTTAAAGCCCTACGAGTATAAATTAAAATTTATTTCAATGATGGCTTTAAAAAAAAAAGATTTTTTTTCTGTTGTTAAATAGCACCCAGTCTCAAACAATTCGAATGCCAATGACATAAGCAGGTGCGAGGAGTATTTCGTTAATTTTTTTTGTTTTTTGTTTTTTTGGTTTTATTGTACAAGTATATGGTATTCATATTCATGACGATGAGAGGTGTAATTCAAAATGAATTAATTTCAATTGAGGACAACCAAATTTAAAAGAAATTTTGAAAAAAAAATGTTTTTAATAAATTAAACATTAATTACTATACGGGAATATTAAAGAGGGTAGCTGCACTGTATTCTTAAAAATTTATTTTTCTTTTTCACTCCTTCGTGGATCCTAGCATCACAAGACAATAACCTCCTCTAAATTTTTCTTTGTTCCTGTTTTGTATCCTCATCTTCTTTTTATATCTGCTAGCCATTGTTTTCTGGATTGTTTTTCTTTTCTCTTTTTCCTCCAATCGGGGATAAGTCAAAAGGATTTCAAGTCATTCCTTCCCTAGACGCACTAAGTACATACGCTTTTTTAAACATTATTACACTCGCATGTTAAACAAGTGCTTTTAATTCATATTTAAGGAGTGTGCACGAAAAAATTTCAATTCAATATTTATTTCAATTAAAGAAAATATTGTTTGAGTTTTAATGTACAAAGAAGAATTTAATATTATTTACTGGAATGCCAGCTATTAAGGCTCAAACGACGATATCAGTTGCCATTTTTCTGGCATAATTTTTGTAAACAGAGGGCGTCAATAATTTATAAAACTGGCTTGCCTGGGTACTTGAACAACATTATTTGCATTGTGCCACTCAACTGATATTTTGTCGCAGTGACAACAACTGGCCAGAAAACTACGGAACACTTTTTATGCCATTGCCCCTTGCTTTGGCAAGCGCGAGATGCCAATATTATACCATAGTTAGGTACTACACCAAGCTTAAATCATCTCAGCGGACGGTACTGGAAGAAGTTAGAAAGGTTTTTACAGGATAAAACTTCCTACAGAAAATATGGTCGACAACTGTTAAAGGTGGTGGCATAATAAGCCCATATTAGGGCTTAGATGTATGTCGATAGTAATTAGACATTGAATTCCTACGTTTGGTCTCCCCCTTTCGACTTACATACTTAATTAATATCAATGCAGGCGTAATAGATATATGAAGTTGCCTTAGTCTAATAGGTAGTGTGTTGGTTCAAACTCTAGGTCAGACATATCTAACAAAATGAAAAAAATATTTCTACGGCGTCTTCCTTTTAGCAAATTTCTGGTAAAACTCTGAGTGTAAAATAAAATTGCCACGAAAAGTTTCTCAAAAAACTGTCGTTCGGAGCCGTCTTTACACTGTAGGTCGTGCCACTTATGGATAAAATTAACACACACAACTTAAGTGATGAGAGAAACTAGGTCGTAATCCCGATTGAAGGGTTTTAATGACCAATTATGTATCCATGTACGTAATATACATACGATGAAATGTGTAAATTGCTTGACAAAAGTACTAAAAGTTTTCTAGGGCCCTGTCATATTTTAAAAAAAATTTCCCTTGCTTGCCTTGGACTAGGGACTGTAAAACCTTTCTCGTTACCTTTTAATAGCTTTCAAAAGCTTTTTATATTATTTTACAACCAGTGGAACAAATTTTCAATATACGCCCTGGTTATTGTATGCAATTACTCCCAGAATTATGCCAACATTTTTCCGTGCGCTGACCTTAATCCTCCTACGATTACCATCTGAAAGCCCTACCGAATCGAATACTTTTCCAATTGGAACTCTATCACTTGAGTGGTATCATCAGTTTCCAGAATCGATAGCTTACACCCTTAGTAATAAGATACACTAATAATACCATGGTAGGGTATCAAAGCTATAACAACTTGCCAAACATCAACATTATTTATGCAATTCAAATTAAAAAAAAAAAATCAAAAAACAAAAAAGGAGGAAGAAAAAGAAAAAGAAACAGAAAGAAAAAATAGCCAAAATTATCAAGCTTGAAAGAATCTTCTGAAAAGTAAAAGAATCCCAAGAATATTTCAAAACAAAAATCCAATTCAAAGAGTTATTTGCCTTGCAGAGAAGATACAAAAAAAAAAAAACAAACAGAAAAAAATTTAAAAGCATCTGCTGGATTTTTTTAAATCACAAACAACAACAAAAAATATGAAGAAAAAAAAAGAGGAAAGAAAGATACAAGCAATGGAATGTTAAGTTTGTTTTCACGAAAATTTATTTAAAAAAATAAACGAAAAAAACATTAAAAAAAACCTCAATAACAGACCCAACCAGCCAGCCAGCCAGCCAGCATCTTGTGAAATGATCATTATTTAACGATAATCATCATTATTATTTAGACAACGTCAAGAAGGTTTTTTTTTGTTGTTAAGTTATTGTAGTTGTTGGATAGGTGTGTTTTTAGGATGTTTTTCGTTTTTTTTTTTGTCTTTTTTCTTGACTTTAAACATAAAAAAAAATGTTCTTAAAGTTGATGGGCATACGCTTATGTATCCTACGAGTTGTATATAAAATTTTTTAATTTCATTGCAATACAAAATACAATACAATACACAACTACAACAGCATGGCACAGTGGTCTATTAAGTGTAAAATTTTTAACAGATTTTTTTTTTTAAATAAATTTTTGAACAAAACTGTTGGGTAAAAGGTGAGGAGGTTGTAAAAGGTGTTTTTTATAAAGGTATAGAACTTTAAGTTGCAATAAAACAACGATGGATTATTCGATTGACATGAATTTTATTTATCCGAAAGATAATCTTGTGGCATTACATTTTAAATATGATTTCTGGCATATGACCGCCACGGCTGGCGCGGATATAGTCCAATCTGGACGTCCAATTTTCGATGACTTTTTCCAACATTTGTGGCCGTATATCGGCAATAATACGGCGAATGTTGTCTTCCAAATGGTCAAGCGTTTGTGGCTTTACCGCATAGACCAATGACTTTACATAGCCCCACAGAAAGTAGTCTAGCGGTGTTAAATCACAAGATCTTGGAGGCCAATTCACAGGTCCAAAACGTGAAATTAGGCGGTCACCAAACGTGTCTTTCAATAAATCTATTGTGGCACGAGCTGTGTGACATGTTGCGCCGTCTTGTTGAAACCACATCTCCTGGACATCATGGTTATTCAATTCAGGAATGAAAAAGTTTGTAATCATGGCTCTATACCGATCACCATTGACTGTAACGCTCTGGCCACCATCGTTTTTGGAAAAATACGGACCAATGATTCCACCAGCCCATAAAGCGCACCAAACAGTCAGTTTTTCTGGATGTAACGGTGTTTCCACATACACTTGAGGATTACCTTCACTCCAAATGCGGCAGTTTTGTTTGTTGACGTAGCCATTCAACCAGAAGTGCGCTTCATCGCTAAACAAAATTCGCTTATGAAAATCGGGAACAACGGTAATCTCGTTTTGGGCCCATTCGACGAATCTACGCCTTACTTGATGATCGTTTGGCTTCAAATCTTGCACGAGTTGGATTTTGTAAGCCACGCAAACCAAGATCCTTCCGCAAAATCTTCCATAAAGTGGATGGACACAGATCCAATTCCTGTGCTCGATGGCGGATGGACTCATTCGGGTCTTCCTCAATGCTACGCTCTACAGCAGCAATAGCTTCTTCTGTACGCACCGTACAGCGTCTCTGGGGATGCGAGTTATCAATAAGAGTAAACGTGGTGCGAAAACGTTCCATGGTTAATCGAATTAACTGCTCTGATGGACGATTTTGTCGACGATAAAATGGACGTAGTGCGCGATACGTTTTCCGCACAGAACCATTATTTTCGAAATAAAATTGCACTATTTGCAAGCGTTGTTCAGGCGTGAGTCTATTCATGATGAATTGCCAAACCAAACTGAGAATAAATCACTTGACAGCTGTTAAATCGGTCGCCATCTTGAAAAGTAATGTCAACTTAAAGTTCTATACCTCTATAAAAAACATCCTTAACAAGAACTTTTTGGAGCTGACCTATCATAAAATAAACTTTCGATTCATACAGCAAGCTGAGGATTGTAGTTAGACACAGAAACTTGTGAAAATGATATCCTAAAACGTGGCTGTATACGTTTCTTTCCATTGGACCTTCATTATAGGGCCACGACTGTATGGCACGCGTCTATTACTGGTCATTCGAAAATGTTGACGGTATTGGAAACTTCTGTGCCGAATTCTATAAACTGTGCTCAGAAGTTTTTGCAGACGAAGTGCATTCATTATTTAAGGAAATCTGAAATATGAAGCTGGAATGGAAGAAAAGTCTTGTACTAACAATTCCGAAAAGGGGACTATGGCCCTGGCAATAAACTAAATATTTAATAATATCCTGCTCAACCGAGCTATCGACCCCATAGATAAACAATTGATCAGTTAGCAGGAATAGCCAGAATGGTTTCGACTTAACAGATCTTGCATTGACCATATCAGAAGCCTTTGACCGATTATAGAGTAATGCAGAGAATGCAACTTGACAACGTAACCTCTAACACAATTATAAACGACGAATTACTTCAACTTTCACATCAAGTCGATGTTAGTTCGCAAATACGACACCCAAATAGTCAAACTATCAGAATTAACTAAGCTCTGATACAAGACAAGACTCTCCGAAACGTTGGTTATTTAAAGCTATGTGGAGGGTAGCGATCCAGTTCGAAACTGGCAAATTCTTTAATCGAAATTCTGTGTAAACAGTCGACGAAGTTCAATACGACCACTCTGGAAAGAGGGATATTAAAAATTGTGTAACGCACCTCATCAACTACTACGTACAGATCACAATAAGAAGATTACCGGTCCATTGCAGCGTCTCCAGGTATGCCGGATATCGAATTTATGGGCTACGGTTATGATATTAAGGATGAGAATATCTCAAAGAGAGGTGTTAGCATACTTCCTGACATCACGGCGTCTGTCAGGGCAATGGATAACTCTTAGGATGGTTATCGGCTGCTGCAAGTCTCTATAGGAGATGGCAGATCACGCAATAGTATCACAAGAATGTCGTTATAATGAAAACTCCTCGAAACTCAAAAAGCTAAGGTTGTTCAAAGAATATCTAGAGGCGAAAGATACTTCGAGATGTAATAGTATGTAAATGGTAATGGCAGAAATAAAAATAAAGGACTACAAAAATTTATCGTTTTCATGCTCTACTATTTCTAGTGTTGATTTTATTTACCATTTCTAGTGCTTTCATACGACTGTGCATGCCAGCATTTAAGCATCAGCATCAACAGCGTCAGTCAGTCAGTCAGTTTTAAATGCAACATCATCAATATTATTGTAATCAAAAGCATCAGTAACACAGAAGCAAAATAACAAATTTTTGTTTTTTTTTTCTGGATTTTTTTTTTGTTTTTTTGTTTTCTTTGTAATAACACCACCAACAATAATAATAAAAAAGAAAATTTAAGAATAAGAAAAAACAAAACAAAAAAAATAAAGAATTTACAACAACAACAACAACAACAATGAACAACTAAATAATCATTCAGCCATAATACAATAATGTTAAAGATTTTTGTTGTTATTGTTTTCAATATTTTAGTTTGTTTTTGTTTTTATTTGTATTTTTTTTTAAACGTTGAAATATTTTTTTTGTGTGTTTGTTTGTTTTTTAAGTGGCTTAGAGTGCAATGGAATGGCATTTTATGCACAATCAACACTGTTGTTAATGATAATGATGATGATGATGATGATGATGATGGTGATGCTAAAGATCATTATGTCGATGATAATGTTTTGTTGATCATCATGAAGTTAAAACCATGATGGTGTTTATTTAGAGTTATTGTTGTAGAAAGAAGGGAGGGCGAGAGCATAGCACACACAGCATACAATGACTGTAAGAGTCTCGTGTGCTTTGGTGAAAACCTGACTATTTTAAAGTAAAAAAAAGAAAAAACAAAAACACAAGGAGTATTTACAACGAGTAGTACCAGTAGCTAAAAAAGATTCCATTAAAAAAATAGCTCTGCTTATTTGCTCTGTCACAAAAACAAAAACAAAACAGAAATAAAAAATACACACTCACACACGCACACATATGTAAGTATTCCTACAGTGTTGCAACCCAATAAAAGAAGAAAGTGCTTAATTTTGCGTTCACTTGGAAATATTTTGTTTTATTATTATTATTACTAGAGGTTGTTGTTGTTGTTGTTTTATTGCTGCTGCTGCTATTATTAGTGTTTGTTTACCCCGTCTGTCTTGATTATTTGTTTGGTTATTGATTAAAAAAAAAAACCAAGAAGCACATGAGAAAACAATGAAGAGAATTGAGTTGAAAATAATGAAAATTAAAAAAAAAAAAAAACAAACACAAACAAACAAACAAGAAATAAAAGATGCTTTTAAAGTAGTTCATCAGCAAAATCGATGACATGGTATTTTTGTATTATTATTATTATTATTATTATTAGTGTTAGTGTTGTTGCTGTTATCAAAATATACTATACATACTATGAGCGACAAAATAAAGCATACACCATAATTTTCTATAATTAAGGAATCATTTTAGCCTTTTAAAATAAAATATATTTTTTTTTGCTATGTAATGTTAATAAAGCTGACATACATATGGACTTGTAAAGCCGTGGTACAATAGGAAATTTGAAAATTTTCTTCTTTAGAGTGGC
Source organism: Sarcophaga carnaria (assembly GCA_958299815.1). Classification (NCBI taxonomy): domain Eukaryota; kingdom Metazoa; phylum Arthropoda; class Insecta; order Diptera; family Sarcophagidae; genus Sarcophaga; species Sarcophaga carnaria. The sequence goes on along the minus strand of OY283152.1, from coordinate 13,329,214 downwards.
ATCAAAATATAAAGAATGCTTTAAAAAAAAACGAGTGAATATTTTCTCAAATTTCTTTTCATATTTGAAAGTACAATCCTTCCCGTTTATAAAGGAAAATAATTTCATTCAAATGGCTGCCTCGGCTGGCCATGCAGTAGCCTACACGATCGGTCCAATTTTTAAGCACATTATCGATTGTGTGCAGCTGTATTTCACCAATGGCTTCACGAATATTGTCCTTTAAAGCGTCAATTGTCTCTGGCTTGTCGGCGTAATACTTATCTTTGACGGCACCCCACAAATAATAGTCCAACCGTGTCAAATCGCAGCTCCGAGGTGGCCAAACGACATCAGCCCTGCGGCTAATAATGCGATCTTCAAAAACAGGGCGCAAAACATCGAGTGTAGCTTCGACTGTGTGGCACGTAGCGCCGTCCTGTTGAAACCAAATGTTGCCAATATCCTCCTCTTCAATTTTTGTGAACAAAAATTCGTTCAACATGGCCCGATAACTATCGCCATTGACTGTAACGGCCACAACTTGCTCATTTTCGAAGAAAAATGGCCCAATTATGCCTCTGGACCAAAATCCGCACCAAACAGTGACTCGTTTTGGGTGCGTCGGCTTTTCAATGTATGCGTGCGGGTTTTCTGTGCCCCAAAAGCGACAATTTTGCTTGTTTACATACCCGCCAAGATCAAAATGAGCTTCATCTGAAAAGATGATTTTTTTTTTGCCAAAAGCAGCCATTTGAATAAAATTATTTTCCATTATTAACCTGAAGGATTGTACTTTCAAATAAAAAAAGAAATTTGAGAAAATATTCAGTAGTTTTTGTTTAAAGCATTTTCAAAAACAAAAAAGTTATTTGGCGGACCCTTTCCAAACATATAGGACAAATACTTCATTTTAGGAACCTCTAGGTTTGACATCAGGTAAAATGCACTAGACGGCTTAGAGTATCACACAAAGACTTCTATAGAGGAAACACAAACATCTTCTTTGTCATTGTCTGGCACCTAGGAACCTGATTATATTAAACCCAGTCGTATAAAGACCATACAAAATTGGCAGTACAAACATTTCTTCTTTGGAACCTCTAAGATGGACATTGGCATCAGGCAAAACTCGACAGAAGGCTTAGAGTATCACACAAAGACTTCTAGAGAGGAAACACAAACATCTTCTCTGTCATTAAGGGAATCTTATTACTTTAGCAGCGAATAAAATTCATTACCACTCACTGGCAAAGATAGCAATTCTTCTATATAATTACTTATTCATTTTCGACTTGACAACTTCTAGAACCTTAATGCTGGCAACTTCTAGAAGTTTTTTTTCTTCTCTACCTTCCATGACTTTTCTATGTAAAGAACATAAAGAAGTTTTTTTCCAAAAGGCAAAAGTCATACTCCATTGAAATTCGTAAACGTTTATGATTTATTTATTGAAAATAAGTTTTCTAAATGGAGTGAATGAATTAGTCTTGAAGAATTCTAGGTATGTATTTTCAAAAGGACAACAATCCTCATCAAAATAGTAAAATAATGGCTACACTATCGAACTCTTCTTGGATTGGATTTTGTTTGTGGTATCACAATTTGCATAACTTCTGTTCTAAGTAAAACCTTATCCTTTAGTCAGGATTCACCTCCTTACTAAAACCCCAAAATATTGAAATTTATTTGATTTTTAAAAGGCTTAGATAAACCAAATTATGAACAATACTGGTGTGTACACTATTTTGATGCTCACTGTATAATTTTGTTTGTGCTCTAAATTGATTGATTATTATTGTATTTTCCTTATTACTTTTTAAAAGAAATAATTGTGATTATGTGTTTAAAAAAGAAGAAAAACAAAATTACACAAAAATGAATATTATTAGAATGGAATTTAAATTGATTTGTTATTGTTATAAAAAGAAAAATGATTAGTTTAAAAAATTAGGTTCACTAAAAATAAAACCATTTATTTTTTCAAAAGACAGTAAAATCACTTGAATAAGTTTGTACACAAAAAAGCAAACGATTTAAAACAAAAAATTTTTGCAATCGCATTTCTGTATGAGAATCGAATTGCAACAAAATCGTCACATTTGCTTGTATGATGTGAAGTCATATACTGAAGGGAAGTATTCACAGTTAAACTGCTCATGATGGCTTGTATTATCAATAACTGGGGCGTAAATGTATATCCCGCAAGTGTCCAGTTTTAGCCAGTAGTAGAGAAATTATAATCCACAAGGACTATTGCATTCATCACGAGCCTCTTATATTCAATTTATTGTTGGAGTTTGGCATGGAATGGTAAAGAGTAAATAAAATTGTCATGAAAAGATTCTCAAAATCTGTCGTTCGGAGTCGACTTTAAACTGTAGGTCCCGTCACTCATGTATAAAATTAACACCCACAACATAAGTGGTGTGAGAAACTAGGTCGTAATCCTGACTGAAGGGTTGTAATGACTAATTATGTTATGTTATAATCGATTGTTCAGCTGTTGTTACGTAATAGCGAAAGACGTTAGCCTAATTACACTAACAGTGACTGTAAATGAATTGAACCGCTTATTGCTGCTACAACATCGTTTAAGACAAGTAAGAAAATAAGTTGCTCCGATTTCTGGGGTCACTGAATAGTATACTCTGTTCTAACCAAAGGTATCCCCCTAAGTCAACTTGTATTTATTGATGCCGGAATTTTTCCATATATAAGTCGCCGTAGACTAGTAGGTAGTGTGTTGGCTTATTAGACATGAGGTACAAACTCTAGGGCAGACATCTAAAAGGTCCGCCAAATAAATTTTTTTTTTGAAAATGCTTTAAAAAAAAAACTACTGAATATTTTCTCAAATTTCTTTTTTTATTTGAAAGTACAATCCTTCCGGTTAATAATGGCAAATAATTTCATTCAAATGGCTGCCTCGGCTGGCCATGCAGTAGCCTACACCAGAAGAAAAAATCATAGTTTCAGATGAAGCTTATTTTGATCTTGGCGGGTATGTAAACAAACAAAATTGTCGCATTTGGGGCACAGAAAACCCGCACGCATACATTGAAAAGACGACGCATCCAAAACGAGTCACTGTTTGGTGCGGATTTTGGTCCAGAGGCATAATTGGGCCATTTTTCTTCGAAAATGAGCAAGGAGTGGCCGTTACAGTCAATGGCCATGTTGAACGAATTTTTGTTCACAAAAATTGAAGAGGAGGATATTGGCAACATTTGGTTTCAACAGGACGGCGCTACGTGCCACACAGCCGAAGCTACACTCGATGTTTTGCGCCCCGTTTTTGAAGATCGCATTATCAGCCGCAGAGCTGATGTCGTTTGGCCACCTCGGAGCTGCGATTTGACACCGTTGGACTATTATTTGTGGGGTGCCGTCAAAGATAAGTGTTACGCCGACAAGCCAGAGACAATTGATGCTTTAAAGGACAATATTCGTGAAGCCATTGGTGAAATACAGCTGCACGCAATCGATAATGTGCTTAAAAATTGGACCGATCCTGTAGGCTACTGCATGGCAAGCCGAGGCAGCCATTTGAATGAAATTATTTTCCATTATTAACCGGAAGAATTGTACTTTCATATAAAAAAAGAAATTTGAGGAAATTTTCTGTAGTTATTTTTTAAAGCTTTTTCAAAAAAAAGTTATTTGGCGGACCCTTTACAACAAAACGAAATATAAAAACTATTTCTTCGGCGACTTTCTCTCAGCAGATTTCTGGCAAAAACTCTGAGAGCAAATAAAATTGTGATGAAAAGTTTCTTAAAAATTTGGCGTTTGGAGTGGACTTTAGGTCCCACCACTCATGTATAAAATTAACACACACACAACATAAGTGGTGTGAGAAACTAGGTAGTAATCCTGACGGTAATCCTCCGGTTTGTAATGACCAACTATGTATGCATGATCACTGGGAATTTGTATCAAAAGCAATTCCTGAGTTTAAGGAGAGAATTAGATGAAAAAACCCCAGAAATTTTGATCATTCACCTAAGCACTTTAAGATTCTATTGCGTTATAAGACCAGTTAAAAACTATTTAGTGGAACTAGTGATAGTTCCAGATTTTGGTCTTTGAGAAGCAATTTGTTTCGATCGATATTGAAGGGGTATCCGAAATTTTCTTCATTAATTACAAGTTGCAATAAATTTCCAGTTCGTATGCTGCCCTAAGTGGATGAAAAGGCCTCAGATAACGATGACTAATTGTGTAAATAAACGTCTACAATATTGGACCAATAATTCATGTCTATTTGTTTCAATTTCCTAAAAGTTCCTCTAAATTTTTTTATACAAAATCTGGCTCAATAGAAGATTTTAAAGATTTTATTCCATAATATTGAATTTCAATTATTAGAATTACAAAAAGTTACGGTAAAGATTTGAGGAGGAAATATTTCTAACAACAATTTATCGTTCACTATTCTTTTATGATGCTTGGGATGCAATACAATAATAATAAAAAGAAAAAACCGTTCACTTTTACAATTTCTTTAGAGAATAAATTTTTTTTTCTTCGTTTTTTTTTGTTTCTGCTTTCAAGAATATACCTGTAAATTAGAATGGCGAAAAAGTAATATTTCTGAACTTCTCTAATTAGAAAGTGTTGTTTAGAAGTAGAGAAAACTGAAAGAATAAAAAAAATGAAAAATGAAATAAAATTCTATTGCAATTGTAACTTATGCAACAGGGAAACGAAAAGAAAAAAAAGAAAATAAGAACGTTTCAAATGCACAATATTTTGTTACATTTAGAGTTTGGCATGAAGAAGAAGAAAATAATAATAATGGGGATCATGATGAAGATGATCACGATCATGATGATGATGGTGATGATGATGATTATGATGTTCATGTTGATAATAAAAGAGAAAAAACAGGAAAATAAAAAAAAAAAAAACAATCTTAAATGGTATGCAGCCAAGCCAAACCAAGTCAAGCTGCTAGGCCGGCACAGGCACAGTAACTGCCACGGCACTGGCAGTTGAATATGTTCAAAAAATCTTTTCAAACAAACAAGTACAGAACACAACAGCAGAGCAACACAGAAGATAAACTGCTTTTCAGCCAGCCATTCTTGTTTAAGAATTTATTTTTTTTTTACCCCCTCCCGGCTTTTACATGTTTAAATAAGTATTTATGGATGTATGTATGTATGCATGCATGCATGCATGTATGTATAGAAAGAAAAGTGGCAGTTGGTAATACAAAAACAAAACAAAAAAAAGCAGCAAAAATCTAAAGACAGAGATTCTTTTGTGCTGTTGTTGGTTGTTGGTTTTGTTTTTTTTTTTTTGAAATGAACACTTTAACTGCCAGATTCTAAAATTTACGTTCCTTAACATATTAGTTGTTGATGTTGTTATTGGTTGGTGTGTAGATGTGTAGCTAGCTATATATGTAGCTGTGGCATGGAGGCTGTATGCAACAAAAGCATCAAACGGCACGCTTGCTTGCGGTTGTATTAAAGCAATGCACAACAGCTACCTGAATTACTGAACACGCGTCTTATATTTAAGTATGTACGAGAGTATGACTTGCTTCAATGTTCGTTCGTTCATTTGTCTGTCCGTGGGGTTTTTTTTTACCTTCTTGCTGTCTGTCTGTCTGTCTGTTTATTCTTTACAAAACATATTTTTTTTTTTTTTTTTTTTTTTTTGTGTAATGTCGTTGTGGTTGTTTATGTTGCTTTTCATAATGTTTTTGAATGGCCTTTGCATGTATGCAACATGCAGCAGCATCATCATCATCATCATCGTCATCGTCATCAGTTTAGTCCTTTTTTTTGGTGCAAAAAAAAAAATGAAAAAAAACTAGAATGAAAATAAGGAACACAACAACCTCTCCAAAAAGAACCAGTCACATTATGACTGTAGTTTTTATAAGCAAAGCTCTCCAAACAAAACCAGCCAAACCAAAGCAAACTGAACTCAACCGAACCAAACACAGCTACAGCACCTTCTTTTTTTCCATCTTTTGGAATTTTTTTTTTTTTTTTTTTTTTTTTTTTGAAGACACAGAAATTCTCTGTACGTTAAATACAGGTTTGTATATGATGGCATATTGTTGTCTTATTATTATTAGCATTATTGTTGTTGTTATAATTGTTATTTTGTTTATTGGGCTACGCCGGTTTAACAATTTCTTTTTAACAATTTTTTTTCCTAATTTTTTTAATTTTTTTTTTCTTTATTTTAAATAGGAATGTTTTCCGATATAAATTATTTGTAATAAGTTATTGCTTTTTGGACCAAATTCTAAATATACAGCCTATATTTTTACACCAGCATCATTTATAATTTATAAATAGATTCAAAAGTCACAACGGATTTTATGTTTCACAAGCTAACGATGCCTTTACGAAAGGAAAAAAATGCACCACTCTTACCTAGACCAACAAAACTAAACGAAAGACTTAAGCAACAAACTTGTTGTCAAGCCAAACTAAGTGTTAAAAAGTTTTGTCTTGAAATAATTTTTTTTCTAAAACAAGCTATATTTCGATACGATTAAATAATTAAATTAAAATAATAATTTAAATTGTAATAAAAAATTATAAATAAATCGTATTCATTTAGCACAACTATAGAGTTACATGCATGCATGCATGCATGCATACGTTAATAACAAAAGACTTAGGACCCAAGCATTACATACAAATAATGCTACTCTCGTTCTCTCTCTCTCTCTCTTTCTCACTGTTGCTCTCTGGATCACTTGTCGCGTTATCGGTGAATAACTTTTGGCACAACAAACTTGTTTCTATCCACAGGTATTTTTTTTTTTACACAAGAGCACAAGAAAATCCAAAAATAAATGAAATTATTTTCAAAAGAAACATTTTTTTTAATTGATTTCAAATGAAAGGCAAGGGATCGTAAAAAAAAACAGAAATTTTGCATGGAAATTATACTAAGAACTAATAGAATATTAGCCTTTATAAAGATAAAGAACAAAACCAGAAGTTCTTTAAATAATGGTCTTCAACCTTATCTTCTAATAAAAATTATTATGGAAGCTTTAGTTATGCTTTCCAAAGAAAGTAATTCGAAATGGTTCCGTACACTGTATTACAAAAGTATTCAAACATTTTTCCATTCTAGCTAGCTATTCATCACCTCAATGTTCGTTCTCTGCTCTCACTTAACTTTCTAATGGAATATAGAGACAAGCTGTGTAAAAGAACGTCTAGCTAACGTATTAAAAAGGAAAACTGATTGTATCTATGTTTATCCAATTTATTTAGAACCTATAAGCCTTATAGGAACACTGGGCACAGAAGGTAAACTAATAATGGAGTGTTACTATGTTTAAAAATAAAAAAGTGCAATTTTAATAACGGGTGATTTTTTTAGCAATTATCTTTTTGGCAACACTGATTTAAACAGCTCACGAACGTTTCGTGTTTTGTTTCACTGACAAACATCTTCAGTTTGGTCCATAATTTAACCATGAATCGTCTTACAAACGAACAACGCTTGCAAATCATTGAATTTTATTATCAAAATGCGTGCTCTGTTAAGAAAGTTCATCGCGCGCTTCTTCCATTTTATGGTCAGTTTAATCGATCCACTGAAGCGGCTATTCGGGCTATTGTGACTGAATTTCGCACCAAATTTACATTGTTGGACATTAAACCACCAACACGCTTACGTAGAGTGCGAACTGAAGAAAATGTCGCAGCTGTATCGGCCAGTGTTAATGATCAACTATCGGTTCGTCGCCGTTCGCAGTAATTGGGCCTCTGTTACTCAACAACGTGGAAAATTTTGCTGAAGGATTTAGGTGTGAAGACTTTCCAGATACAGCTGGGGCAAGAATTGAAGCCGAACGACCTACCGCAACGCAGAATTTTTGGTGGATGGGCTCTTGGAAAGTTGGCCGAAGATCCACTTCCTTATCGAAAAATTGTGTTCAGCGACGAAGCTCATTTTTGTCTCAATGGATACGTAAATAAGCAGAATTGTCGATTTTGAAGTGAAGATCAGCCAGAAGCATTGCAAAAGCTACCAATGCAACCAGAAAATGTCACAGTTTGGTGCGGTTTATGGGCTGGTGGCATCATTGGACCGTACTTCTTCAAAGATGCTGAGAATCGTAACGTAACTGTGAATGGTGAGCGCTACCGTGAGATGATATCCAACTTTTTTTTGCCCAAAATGCAAGAGCTTGACTTACATGACATGTGGTTTCAACAAGACGGTGCCACATGCCACACAGCACGCGTAACAATGGACTTATTGAGAACATTTTATTTCACGTTCGGGACCGGTCAATTGACCGCGTAGATCGTGCGATTTAACGCCTTTAGACTATGTTTTGTGGGGCTATGTTAAAGCTCATGTCTATACAGGCAAGCCCGCTTCAATTGACGCATTGGAAGACAACATTGAAGCATTTATTCGTGAGAAACCGGCCGAAATGTTGGAAAAGAGTATGCCAAAATTGGACTAAGCGGATGGACCATTTGAGGCGCAGTCGCGGTCAACATTTGCATGAAATAATCTTCAAACATTAAATTATATGGACCGTACTATCGATTCAAATAAAAATTTCATGCATTTTTCTGAATTTTATGCTTTTTTTTTAATTTTCCTATAGCTTTTAAAAAATCTTAGGGTTTAGAGGACTTTCTATTTACTTTTCATGATTTAAATGTCACTATTGAATAAAAATTTGCTGCTGTTTTGAGTTCTAGGCCTCTGTTAAATAATAGCTTCTCACATCTGCCTTCCTTATAGGAAAGAGGTACTCCGTAGAAATTATTTAGTCACCTCATTGTGTCAGTTACGTAGGGAGTAAGTCGTTTCTTCTAATCAGAACCCATCGATAAATTTTCTTTCATAGTTTTTTTAAAAAATTTTTAATACCTTATACAACACTAGGTGGACTTATCCAATAACCAAAGGAATACCGATAAAGATAGTTACCATTACACGTGATCTATACAACGCACTATTGCGGTTGAATTGTGTGGTAGAGGAAATAAACAAGGACTGCCAGTACAGCCTATATTTTTCGTCAATGTTCGCAAGAATAGTGCAATTTATTGGAGGCACGAAAAATTTTGAAATCGAGTACTCATATCGCATACTTAAGTAGGCGGCAGTGTTGATCGTTGGGAAACATATTGGAAGTGATTTGATTTGAATTCAACAAGCTATTAAAATGCCTCAAAAACAGCATTTTTTCCTAATTGCAGTGTTTTTTCGAATGTTAATCGAGAATACTAAGCGAATGGAATTATCTACTAGACAGGAAGTTTGCGAAAAGTGGATCAAAAGGAAGAGATAGATACGAACAAAGAGTAGGTTATCCTAAAGTGAAAGGATATTAAAGGAATAGAGAGTCAAAGTGTTATCTCATAAGCTAACTAATACCGGAGATTAAACTGTCAATGTCATCAATCATAGCAGAAGCTCACCAGGGCAGAGAAGAAAAATATGCTTAACAAACTTCTTATTTCATATACTAGACTGCACTTAAGGCGCGATGCCCTACCAAAAAGACCTATCAAAATGCTAATAGATTAACACACTCATTTAAAAATTTATTCCGTTCTAGAACGGTTCAACCTAAACCACAGAAATGTACAGTGTCGGTCAAAACATATTGGACAAAATTCAGGTTATAATATTTTGTACGATTTAAAAGAAATTAGATATTTTAGAAACAACAAATACATACTAAAATAAAAATACATCCCTAGTATAGTTGAAAATAAAATTTAATTTCAGTGTTTTTTATGATATTATTAAAAATTAAACAAAAAGGTAAATAAAGATAAAAAATTCATACGACAAAACATATTGGATTATGCAGCATGATCTAATATCTTGTTGCATAACCGCGATTTTTCAAAACTTCAGCACATCTTTTCGGCATAGAACTAATAAGATTCTCTATTATATTCATTGGAATAGCTAACAATGCCTCATTTATAGGTTGATTTAATTTATTGGGATCCCGATGTGCCGATTCCCGATTTACCTTTCTATTTACTATTTCCCATAAATTTTCTATAGGGTTAAGGTCGGGTGACTGTGCAGGCCACTGCATGACATTAACGCCTTCTTATTCCAAAAACCCTTTCACCAATTTGGATGTGTGTTTCGGGTGGTTGTCGTGTTGAAATATCCATTGGCGTGGCATTTTATCACGGACATGTGGCAACACCTTCTCCAGCAATATATTTTTATACATTTGTTTGTCCATAATACCGTCGATTTTGTGTAAAAGTCCTAAGCATTCCCCAGTAAAACAACCCCACATTGTTCCGGAACAATATTTCGGATTTAGTCTGCTACTGACAGGTCTTCGAACTCTTCTCATTCCATCAGAATCCACAACATTAAATTTGATTCATCGGAAAACAAAACAGTGTTCCATTGTCCAACTGTCCAGTTCAAGTGTTCTCGAGCAAATTTTAGGCGCGCCTTACGGTTTTTCTGTGATAGAAATCAGTATTGTTTTCTCTGAAGACATAGTATATAACAATTTTCTGTCCAATATGTTTTGACCGACACTGTATATATTCTGTAATCTCCTATATTCTGCAATGCAGAGTTCACTCTCCTCCTCCTTATCTCATTGACTAGGTCGAACAAGTGTCACAGATAAGGATTAACCAACCGCTTCATCACCGTTTTCGCGCCTTTTCTTACCAGGTTGTCTGTGCCTCATGACCATCTACATGACCATTACCCGGAACTTAACAGAGTATCGCCCTGTTTCTGTTTAGAAGCATAGTAAGGGACTACTTGTAGCTTGGAAATAATTTCAAGCTAACAGTGTATTCAAGCCAGCTTGGCTATCCACACAAAAAAAACTACTGTTTACTACCGGTGCAATTCAATTTCGGACTTTCTCCGTTGACTTGATCAATCTAAACACCTCAACCTGAAATGCACTACACTCATCAGACAGCCTAAATGATAGCTTAATGCCATCTTCGGAGGAGATGTGCCAGCCGTAAGCCATCTATAAAAATTGCACAACCGTCTAAAAGACTACCTACACCGAACCACTGCTTTCGAACGGAAAAAACTATTCACGACAGCTTAACGAGTTCTTTATAGAGCAGAATAGTAAATAACTCTTAAAGGTTGTTTTGCCTGTTGCTTGTCAAACTGAACATTTAAAATATGAAAATCATTTAAAAACGTAACCGCGACATCCGCTAATACAATACATATGTTTTTTTTAATGAATTGATTTCAATTTTATTAATTCAATTATTTTTTCAAATGTTTGTTGGAATTATAAATTTCTTTTTCATTCGAGCGATAAACTGTTGTTTTACAACTTATTTCCGTTTAAATAACGGCACTTGTTGTCTTAAAATTTTATGCGATTTTTTCATTCACTTGTGGGTTCTTAAAATTCACTTGAATTTTTATTTTATCTTTCTTGGAATGCAAATTTTTGGAGAACACTTGGATATAAAAAACAAAAGACTTAAGACACAAACTTGTTAGATTCTGAACTTCACAAATAAATAAATAAAGTTTTCTTCTTCATGGAATAAAATTAAAACAAATTTTCCACTTACCTATCAAAACAGCCAAACCAAAGAGCTCGGTATCGAGCATGCCTTGTGTGGCAAAATGTAAACATGTTTGCGTATACACTTCTCTGACTCGACTCTTTGCATCGACTAGGAAGTATAATGTTTTGGGTTGTTGATTGCCTAAAAGCCTGCAATAATAATAATAAGAAGAAGAATAAGTTTGTTTGTTTAAGAGTTTTGAAAGGACTTTTTATTTTGCTTACCTTAGAGCTAAAAATCGTGAGCCCGGTGATAGCTGTTCGGCCGAGGACGCGCATACTTCTAATGGCGCGCTGACAGTACAAAACGCTCGCATGCTGCATCGTTATTTGAATGCAACAAATTCGTTGGAAATATTTTTCTGTAACACAAAAAGAAAAACAAAAATTGGAACCAAATTATAAAAAAAAAAACAAAAACAAAAACAAAATGCCATCAATCTAGGCGCATATTTTATGATAACAAAAAGCTTTTTTTGATTTTTTTTTTTGGATTTTTCTTAAGAAGCATAACATTCCTTAATGATTTTTCAAATTTTTTAAGCAATTAAATTGTGTATTTTAAACAAATTTACCAGAGCTTTAAATGTTATCAGTAAAGAAAACTAAAGTAAAAAAAAACAAACATAAAAATAAATAAAAAATTTCACCAAACCAAAAATGATAAAAACAACAACAACAACAACAACAACAACAACAACGAACAACTCAAAACTTTTCAGACAAGTTTCTACTGGTAAAGAAAAAACGAAAAAGAAAAAAAATATAAAATAAAACACAGTCTTGAGTCTAAAACTGAAAGAAAAACTAAACCTAATAAAGAAAGTTCAGTTTATATGCTCGTCTTAAAAAAAAAAAAAAAAAATTCATAGATTTATGCATAAATTAAATTATTTTTTTATTTTGTTTTTGTGTGTTTTTTTTTTAATTTTCAAGAAAAAAAACAACACCAACAACAACACTGTAGCATAACATGTTTTCTTAAGTATTTCTACAGTAGCAATTGGACGGACCAACTTGTTTGATTTTACACCATATAAAGCACCAGAAATATAGAAGAAAGAAAGAAAGAAAAAAAAATCAACATTATTTTTTCTAATCGTTTGACATTGTTTTCTCTCTATCAATTTTCAAATTTTTTGTTTTTCATATTCTTCTTCTTCGGTTTCAACCATTAACAAAAATGTTTGCTGCGACCCAACTCAACAGATATAAAATTTGAAAATGAAAAAAAAAACTAAAAATGATTATTAATATTCAAGACTGTTCTTTTATTTGTTAAAAAGAAAAACCAAATCATTGGCATATAAATATACACACATATGTCCATATATATAGGGTCTTTCATTAAGAGCTTCCTATGTTCATATTAAAAAAAAAACAAAAACAAAGTTTGTATGAGATACCACCGAAACTTTTTAGCCGTTTGATATACCCATTAATCCCCATTGTAAGTGGAATGCAACATCTTTCTAATGTCCGCCTCGCCTACTCTGTATGGAGCACATTTATTGACTTTGAGGACTGCTCTGACTTAAGAAAACGTCACTAGAAAAAATCGAACGGGATTAAATAGCACGATCTCAGTGGCCAGCTCACATCACCTCCATGTGAGGTTAGGTTAGGTTAGGTCGGAGTGGTAGCTCTGATATCACAAAGCTCACTTGAGCACGCATAGCAGCCCTTTGTGATGCCACGGGTGAACGCAGTCCCTATACTAACCAAGTTCCACCAAAATCAGGGAAAAGGTAGAAGTTGGTCAGCGCAAGGGCTGCACAACAAAAGGGCGACTACCTCGCACGGGAAAACCAGCCAGAAAGTTTGATGAGCGAAGCTATATTCTTGATATTAATAGATGATAGCTCCGTCAAGCTAACAAGGAATGGGGAGCCAAATAACCTATATCTACACCTAGCAAGAGACGGGCACTGGCAAAGAAAGTGAACAACAGTCTCATCTTCCTCTGTGGACCTGCATCTACGGCAGAGGTCGTTGAAAGGGAGCCTCATTCTTTCCGCGTGTCTACCCATGACGGCCACTGTAGCCGAGACCAAGGCCAAGTAATCGGTTGGTACGCCTTCTATCCATTTTGGGTCAGGTGAGTCTAGCGGTGGAGCAGGACTCCTCATTGACCCAGGATAGGTTGGCGTCCCGAAAGAACCTCCGCGCAATGGTCAACTTGACCGAGGCAAGTGGCATACCCATTTCAACAGAAGAGGCCCTACATTTTCCCGGAATTTCACTGTGCCCGGGGACCCACACCAGAGAGACACTGGTGATGCGCCCCGAGAGAAGGTCGAGACAGCGGCGATATTCCCTAACACCTCCATGTGAGGACCGCGGTGATTTTGGGGCCCGCTACTGTTTTGAAGACCGCTGAGGTTTTTATCTTATAGGCATACACCAGCGACTGATGAAAATTCCACAAGAAAAAAAAACTAACGGGGTTAAATAGCACGATCTTGGTAATCAGTTCACATCACCTCTACGTGAAATAGTTATGATCCCAAATCGCTCGGGTAGAATATCCAATGTGACATGATCTGTGATGCACGTAGCGCAGATCTAGGCTGCCTTCCAAAATGTTAATTCCTTTGTGTTGTGAACAAAGTATCGTGTTTCATAATGCCGCTGTACAAAATATATACAATGTATTCTATTTCAAAACGTCGTCAATGTGTATTTTTAACGCAGTCAAAAGGCAATCAGGCATCGGATTTATAGTTGATGCATTGTTTCGTTATTTTGCATATCTACATAGTTTATATACAGTATACACAGTAGTAGAACTGCATACAAACTTTGTATTGATACATTTTGGATGGCAGCCTTGCTGAAATCACATGTCGTTAGTGTCTAGATCATCTAATTCAGTTCAGAAAAAGCTAGTAACTATCGACGTATACTATTCTCTGTTGTCAGTGATGGCTGGGCCAATGTTGTTCTCAAACTTATAAGGACAAATTACGCCGCCATGCCAAAATCCCCACTAAGCAGTGACTTTTTCAGAATGCATTGGCTTCTCTGTAACCTCAAGTGATTTGGTATTAAGAATTTTGTTTGTTCACATACCCTTTCGTCAGTGATGTTGTGCTAATTTTTCTTACCGGAACGCGTTCCGGACTCCGGTTCACGGTTCGGAAAAACAAGCCGGTTCGTTCCGGTTTTTGTTCCGATTCGGGTTCGGTTCAAACCCTTGTTTATAAAAATACATATAAAAATTCGTCAAAAATTAGAAAAAAAATAATCAGCAATTCTTTTAAATTTTTTTTTAAAACGTCAGCCAATTTTCGTTATCAGAAATCATTTTTAGTTCTGGAACGCGTTCCTGTCCAAAAAGGAAGTACCGGAACGACGTTCCGGAGCGTTCCGGCTCGACGATGCCACTGCCTTTCATGCAGAAATAATCTCCAACGCTAAAGAAGATTTTTCAATGAAAATTAGAGTCAATTACCAACTGTTCCAGAGACTATGCAGCAGACAGAAATGGTTGTCTATGGTTGCCCATGATGAATTGGTAAAATAGACTAAATAAACAACCACTAATTCGACAGATGCAGCCTTAACAAAATGGCTATTATGACTTGTTAAAATTCGAAAGTAACTGTTGGAAGATCCCAAAATACACATTGTTGCTGTATTGTATACATATGTATGTATGTAAATAATTTCATTTTGATTATACTTCTAAAATCAATCAATAATAGATATACAGACATAAATTATGTTTAATCCCCAAAAGATGTCGAAAGAAAAGACAAAAAAAGTGTATTTATAGTTTAAAGATTAAATTTCAATCAGTCAGTTCTTAATTTATGCCTTTATGTTGTTTTTTTTCTTTTCTTTTGTTTTGTTTTATTTTGTTGGTAAAAATGTTATAATTTATGAAGACTTTTAAAGTTTTCAGACACAGATACAGACAGTAATGGAAAATCTATTAAAAAAAACACAAAAAACAAAAAAGTTCATCAAGTTCGAATATGATATGCATGCTACACTACACAGTGAAATATTGTTATTCTTTAATTAAAGTGCACCGATACATACATATGTACCATAGTATTTAGTGGGCATCAGACCCCCAACACCCACACCTAGTACACTGATGAATAGCATGCACACTTGCATGGCATTTCCTAATTGGGAATTGAAATCTACTTAATGGATCATATTCTAATAACACAGCCCTGCATGGGTTTTGCAAATAAGATGGCTCCAGGTGTTTCCGAAGGCTGAACACGAATCAGGTCATCACGTCAGGTTTTGGAGAAAACGGGTGTTGAAACCCCTAAAAATAGCATTTTTGGCCCTTTTTTGAATAATTGTAGAGCTAAACGCTGACGTGCTAGAACCATCGCTATTGTCTGAAAGTGACAATTGATTTTTGCTCTTCAAAATGAGTCCAAAGCCAAATTGTTTACATGCACCCTTAAAGTAGGCGGTGGGTTTATGTCAAGGGGTGCAAGAGAAAAAGAAACACATTACGGAGGTCCTTAAAAATTAATCAGATTTACTTGAAGATTGTCACTCAGGGGTTTTTGGGGTCGTTGATTACAGATCTTCATTCCGATTTAAGAAATTCAAAATGGCGGATCCAATATGGCGGTCGAGGTTTATAAAAATTAATCCGCCATTTTGAATTTTTTAAATCTGAAAACCTTTTTCTCGAAAACCTGACGTGATGGAAAGTTTTTGAACACAGATTCTTGTTTAGCGCGCAAAAAGCCTTCGGAAACACCTGGAGCCATCTTATTTGCACAAAAAAAGTCCAGGGCTGTGTAATAGGCCATTTCAGAAATAATAATTACAGTGTGCCAAGACTTAAGTCTTGCGTAAGGCTATCCAGAAACAAATATTCTTCAGAATAGGAATGAACTCCAATATGTATTTACAGTGATGAGGAAAACAAATCACCAGAACACATTTTTGGTACCTGTAAGGCACAGTCAGTCTGGACTTCAAGAGCAGGATCACTCTTGCCAACATGCTAGTATGGTCTCAGTAGGCAATTGAGTAGCATGTCTCGTACGACAAAACTAACACTCTACAAGACACTCATACTACCCACCCGTGCTTCTTTATGGCGCAGGGGCATGGACCCTATTGAGAACTGATGCAGCGGCCTTGAGAGTGTTCGAGAGAAGAGTCCTACGTAAGATCTTCGGTCCAGTGCGAGTTGGCGATGATTTCCGTATCCGATCCAACAGTGAACTGTATGAGCTCCTCAACGACATTGACGTTGTACAACGGCCAGCGGCTGCGCTGGCTCGGCCATATCGTTCGAATGGAGAAGGATGCTCCGGCGAGACGGGTATTTGATGCGGGAATCTGCGGAAGTCGGCGAAGAGGACGACCTTGTATCCATTGGAAGGACCAAATCGAGGATGCCCTGTCATCGATTGGTGTGACCAACTGGCGTAGAGGCGCAAGAAGCAGAGGCGACTGGAAGGATGTGTTGCGGCAGGCCGAAATCCGTTAAGCGGGTTGTTATTACATGATAATACATACGTGAATACTTATCAAGTACTAAGTATAGTGTTATTCTTACTAACACTGAACAGAATGGTGACACTAACATGTTAAAGCGATTTGTTTGTCATTTAAGTAATAACTTTGGCTTGTAATGTTTTATATATGTATGTATGTATTAATTTTATTAACGTTGCATTAATTATATTAATTTTTGTATGTCTATTAATTTCAAATCGTATGATTTTTCATATTTTAATAAGTTGGCACATGCCTGTGCAGCGTAAAACAAAAGACTTAAGCAACAAGCACTCTCTTTAATATACATTTCATTTTTAGATTAAAGAGTTGCCAACTGAAGTCGCCGCAATCTAGTAGGTAGTATTTTGGATTATTAGACATTAGGCAACGATTCAAACCCCCAGGTCAGACATCTACAACGAAACGAAATATGAAAAATATTTCCTTGGCAACTGCCTCCCAGCAGATTTCTGACAAAAACTCTGAGAGTAAATAAAATTGCCATTGAAATGGTTCTCAAAAATCTGGAGTTCGGAGTCGATTTTAAACTGTAGTTTCCACCACTCATGTATGAAAGTAACACACACAGCATATGTACAGTCAACCCTCCTATAACGCGGAACTCTCGGTTTCCATATAACGCGGAGCTGAAATTGCGGCAGCCTTCCTATAACGCGGTACTCTCAGAATGCGGTTTCCATATAAAGTGGTTTCCACATAACGCGGTACTCTCAGAATGCGGTTTCCATATAAAGTGGTTTCCACATAACGCAGAGCTGAAATTGCGACAGTCCTTCTATAACGCGGTACTCTTACAGCGCGGTTTCCGTTCAAAAACATCCCATAAGTTCCTTCTGCACAGCCTATGAATGACTCTAGTAACTAGATATTGTAAGAGGGTTTAATATCAGTTTTATTTTCGAGGCAAAAGCATATATAACAACATGTTTATATAAACATGCCAGCATATTTCATAGCCGTCTATGGCATCGGTTCCAGTCATCTCAAAGCTCATTCACAGTACATACGTTTTGTTGGTGACCAAATATTTTTAAAAAATTTTCTACAACTCATATCTGACAGTGAGGATATGAATGTCGAAAAATTACATAATTTTACAAAAGTCTTTCGTATTTTTGTTGGAAAACTGTCTTGTGGTTTAGCTTTTGTTCTATTTTGCTTCAATCCTTATATGAACTCTTTAATTCAATAAAAATAATTTATAATTCATCTTGTCTTGGTCTCCATATAACGCGGTACGAATGATGTGATTGGTGCTAATTCCGAGTTTCTTATAGCGCGGTTTCCATACAACGCGGTATACGGTTTCCATAGAACGCGCTACGAATTAGCCTGGTTTGTACGGTTAAATCGAGTTGCTTACTGCGCGGTTTTTCAAAAGAACGCACTCGACGTGTTATAGGGTGGTTGACTGTATACATACATGTATGTATGTATGTGTAGTATGTGAGTTATCATTTAATGAAAGCAAAAAAGGAATACAAAAAAAAGAAAATCTAGTTTTGATGGGGTATGGGTATAAAAAGATGTTCTAATGTTCGTTAATGATACATTTTATATTATTTTTAATTAATTATATTGTATGTATGTATGTACATATATCATTTTAATATTATTGATAGAATATTTAAAATATTTTTAATTGATTAATCTGTTGATGTAAAATATAGATTTAAAACCAATATGGATTTATTTTTAAGCATAAGCCTTGAAATTCTTTTTATTCTAAACCGATTAGATAGGCTATTATAGAATAGCCTCAACATATTTAAATTTTGTTTTTTAATTAATTAAAGCGGATTAAGGAAATTTAATGTTAATGTTCTAATGGTAATATATGTATATAATTAGTCATCATATATATTTAAAAAAAAAAAACAAAACAAATATTTCTCTTTCTTTTTTTAATGGATTATAAAAAAATTAAAGACATATTAAAAGTTAATGGTTTTTTTTAAAGAATGAATGCATGGTGAATGTGAACATGAAAATAGTTGAACCCATATTTTGTTTGAAAATTTAATGCTAAATAGCATTAAAATTAACTTAAACCGTTAAAAAAAAAAATTAATTTGAAAATCTATTATTGTTTGGAATGCTAAAATTAAATTTTAATTGCATAACTAATAGCGTCATACTGTATTAACAAATTTTTTATAGATTTTCTTTATCATAATTTCTAAAAACAAAAGGTTTATTTTGTTCATACAGTGAACTCGCGAAAACGTGAACACTCGAAAGTGTGAACGTCTCAGAAACGTGAACAAATTAATATTTCCACAGAGTATTCTAAAACGTGAACAAAATCTGAAAGCTCTAAAACGTAAAAAAACCGTCTCTTGGCATTAATGGCTGGAAAACAAACAGAATTGTTAGTTGCTATTAAGATGTTAACTATAAAAGACGCAATTAATCCGTTGGACTCAGCATAGGGTAGAATTTCGGAACAAATTTTAAACAATTGGAAAAGTATTTTAAATATAGTTTCAGACAAAGATTACCCCGATGTTAATATTCCCTTAAGTATTTTAAAAAATAAGATAGAAGTAGGAAGTATTGAAATTCAGGATGATACCGACGATAATAGCGATTCGTTTATATTCCAGCCAGAAATATACAGTTAAACCCAAGGAAGCTGTAGAAGCTTTTGGTAAGGCTAAAATATGGGCTGAAAATAATACGGTAGACCAAAGTAACATTAGAGAAAAACCTCTGTTAAAGTTGGCTAAATAAAAAACTTCCCCAAAAAAAAGACTGAGATTTTTCCTTTAAATAAAGATTTAACTTAATTATCCAACGGAAGAAATGTTCCTATTAATTTTAGTTTATTTTTTGTTGTATTTGTTAATTAACACGAACGTTTTGTATCCTTTATTTTATATTATTATTTTGTTTTTGGTATTTATCGAATGCAAAGTGTATGTATATGTATATGTATATATGTATGTATATTTAATTTAAATTTTTGGTATTAAAAATTAATTTGAAATAGTGTTTAGCATTTTTTACTTATTAAAATATCATTTTTCATATTAAATAGGGTCTTTTTTGTTTCAAATTTGGGTACTCGATAACGTGAACAAACTCGAAAATGTGAACTGCCTTGGTAAAAATTAGTTCACGTTATCGCGAGTTCACTGTACAATTCGATTTAAATAATTGCCTAATTTTTGTTTAAAATTGTAAAACAAATTGCCACTAAATTAACTGTTAAGGGGTTAACATGTCAAAAATCTTTAAATTGTATGCAAAAAACTAATTATCGTAGCCAAATATATAGAAATTGGAAAAAAATTACTAAAGATTCCTTAAAAGAAATCATGTTTTAGGGTTTAAAACTAATTACACACATCATTTAATGAAAATAGAAAGAGAAAAAAAATAAAAAAAATCAGAATAATTTAAAAAAATATTAAGACGACTGACTTACTACCACCACCGCAATTACAGTTTATGTTTGTTTGTTTTATACTTCAAGTCCAAATATTACAACACCTACCTCAAGTCAATTGTATTTAAAGAAAAAGAGAAGAAAAAATTTTTTTGTTTTCTTTTCAAAGAAAATATCTGTATTTTCCGTTGTTGTTGTTGTTGTTTAACAACAAATAACAGTATTTGTAAGTAATGTTATTGCAAATTGTTTGAAAAAAAAAACGAGAAGAAATACTACGAAAATACACACGGGTGGTGGTTGTATGGCATGGCATACTTAAAAAAATAAAGTACTTCAACCACCCATACTATAAACAAACAAAACATTTCTAGTCATTCTTTTATTACGATTCGTCCATGTGTGTACATACATATATTTAAACAAAATCAAATGAACAGTGGGATCATTTATTCACTATTATTTTAAAAAGATATCGTGTTATGTACTATAAATGTTTAGTATAGTTTGCCTTTACATCTCGATTGAATTAACAAACGAACAGTCTAGGTCTATCTCGCATTGGTAGCTTTGATGGTAGCACGCATAGCGGTCCGTTGTAATGTGAAATATGTTTCTATCCAAAAAGTTATCTTCAGCTGAATTTGTTGTAAAAAGTCATCAGATGCAGTTCAAGAGCCGCCAATGCACACTGTAAAATCCACTATTCATTGCGTTTTGTCGTCCGGCGGTCTCATTGAATCATGGGTTCTACTGCCTTTTTTATGCCTAAAATAGAAGAATTGAACTTCTTTGAGATGTAATTTCGACAAGACCATGTCAAATGTCACACGGCGCGCAGTACTCTACGAACCTATTAAGAGACGAGTTTGATAATTGATTATCAAACTGAGGTTTTAGAACAGTCCACCGGTCATTAAAATTATGAAATTTGATCGCAGTGGACAATTTCTTGTCGGCATATTTAAAAACCCTCATATACAGGGGCTAGCGAACCACAATTTCAAATCTGAAAGACAATATTGCATTAGTCAATGGAGAGATATCACCCGGAATGCTGGAAAAAGTGTTAAATCATACGGATAGACCACTTACGACGGATAAATGTAAGGCATTTATTTATCGCCGCTTGTAAATATCTCTGCCTTGTTTACTTATTTAATTGGTTCTTAAAACCATTTAATAAGGATTACAACCTAGCTTCTCACACCACTCATGTGTGCGTTAATTTTATATATAAGTGACGGGACCGTCTGGAGATAACAGATTTGAGCAATTTTCCGTGGTAGTCGCAGAAAGAAATATTTTTTCACGTTGAACCACGGGTTCACGGAGGAATCACGCAGACCAGACACAACAAAAGGATGGGAGAGCGCGACTACACCGATGAAGTCCTAGCACCTCTCAACCAGCCTAAGCCACTAATGAATCTGTGGAGAGCCTTGATGTCGGCTCTCGACACCGAATTCAAGCTCCATCATCTCAAGTTCCATCAGTTTTTTACAGAAATTTAACCCAATACCTACAAGTCGCCGTAGTCTAGTAGGTAGTGTACTGGCTTATTAGACGTGAGGTCACGATCCAAACCTCCGGACAGACATCTCCAACAAAACGAAATATGAAAAAATATTTCCTCGGCGACTTCCTCTCAGCAGATTTCTGACAAAAACACGAGCGAGTAAATAAAATTGACATGAAAAGTTTTTACTCTCAAAGTTTTTGCTGAGTTTTTGAGGAAAGCTGAGAGGAACTCGTCGAGGAAATATTTTTTCATATATCGCTTTTGCTCAAGATGTCTGAGGCGCGCTTTGAATATGGTGACTAACACAAAACTGTTTCATTCAAATTGCACCAGTTCCAGTATTTCTATTCTTACGCAAATTTACTTCCAACACCTACAACCAATTTTTAAAACTCCAATAAAACACATGAGTAGAATATCTAAGTGTTGGTTTATAAATATTTTTCGTTGATCCTATGAACCATAAACAAAAACAGAGAATGCTATACGTCTATGCTTGGAATCATTTTAAATTGTATTCGGGAAATAACCTGCCAAAGTAGATTTTCGCCTTAGAAACACATCTCGCTCAGACGTTTGCTCTTCAATTTTAAAACATTGCGCATCTGCCTACATATTTTTGGGGGCACCCATTTTATGACAAAATCTATGTGTTCGTGCCCACTGTGCTCTGTAAGAAAACACAAATAATCGAGCCAACTAAACAACAACAAAAAAAAGAGAAGTGAAGTGAAAAAAGCAAACAACAGAAAAGAAGAAAAAAAACTTTTACTGACCTTATTCCGTTTTTAGGCATATGTACTGTTTGTTTGGTTACAAGTATTGTATGATTGTGTACAAAATGTAAAAATGAATTAAATAAATAAATAAAAGAATATACAACAACAATTACAACACAAATATAAAATAAAATTAAACAAAAGCCAAAGGAAAAAATAATACAAAAATTTAAAAAAAGAAAAATTAGAAAAAAAAGACGAGCAGCAAAGAACCATGAAATGTGTTAGAAACAATGATTTCTTAAAACAAAGTTTTTTTGCTTTTAATTTTCTGTATGAAATGTTGCTAACTTTTTTGACTAGGAACCTATTTACCATGAAATTGCTCAAGCCTTGAATTTGCAGCAAGAATTAAACGTCTTTTAGAGTGAAATTTCTTAAAATAAATTCAATTGAGAGACTGTAGGTATTGAAAATATAGACTTAAAGATCAATTAAAAATACTATGGTACAGAATGTTGATCTGTAGCACTGATCTGACGAAGGAGTACCACTTTCTTTGCCTCTCTTTATTTGGCTCTCCACTCCTTGTCAGCTTAACTTAATCCATTAGGTTAGGTTAGGTTAGGTTAGAGGACGTGTACTTGTCAATTAAGACAAGTACAGTACCCGGAGGTCGAATTGACTCATCGACCTAGTTTCTCACACCACTTATGTTGTGTGTGTTAATTTTATACATGAGTGGTGGGACCTACAGTTTAAAGTTGACTCCGAATGACAGATTTTTTTTTAAAAAAATTTTTCATGTCAATTTGATTTACTCTCAGAGTTTTTGCCAGAAATCTGCTGAGAGGAAGTCGCCTAAGAAATACTTTTTGTATTCTGTCTTGATGTCTGGCCTGGGGCTCGAATACTGCCTTTACGTCTAATAAGCCAACACACTACCTACTAGACTACGGCGACTTCATCATCCATTGATATCAAGGAAACAGCTTCGTTCAAGCTTTTTTCCACCTTTTAGGGGAGTCGTGCTTTTTGTGTGTAACCCCTGCGCTGACCAATTTCTTCTTAGGGACTTCGGTTACCTATGGCATCACAACGGGCCGCTATGCTTGCCCAATTGAGCTTATCTAATGGTGTTTGAATATCGTGTATTCCCAACTTTGATCTTCAGGGAATGTCAATTACAAATTTTTCTTCCTTTAAAAATCATTTAAAATCTTCAGGGTATTATAAAAGTATTTACAATTTTAAGATAAATTTGTTATTGTTCGACGTAGCCAACTTCAGCCTGGGTAATAGCATTGAGTATGCTGTAGGATAGCAGAACTCATAAACTACATAAATGTGGCCTGACGTATAAGGCCTATGGGTGAAACGCATCCGAAATTTTCAATTTTCCACAACTCTGGCTCTGAATTTAACATATGGCACTCAGGACAGCTGTGGCATACTTCTGAGACTTTAGAACACTGAAGATGAAATAGTCTAATAGGGCTATATAGCAAGATCTCGATGAATAGTTTACATGATCTAGTGAGAAGACCATTCCCTCATATTTCTAGTGCAGAATATTTAATATAGCCTGAGCAGATTATCCCATTCTGGCCAAGAGAGTATGCTAATCTTCGACGCATAGGTGAAAGTTAAAATACGTACATACATACATAATTGGTCATTACAATCCTTCAGTCAGGATTACGACCTAGTTTCTCACACCACTTATGTTGTGTGTGTTAATTTTATACAAGAGAGGCGGGACCTACAGTTTAAAGTCGACTCCGAACGACAGATTTTTGAGAAACTTTTCATGGCAATTTAATTTACTCTCAGAGTTTTTGCCAAAAATCTGCTGAGAGGAAGTCGCCGAAGAAATATTTTTTTATATTTCGTTTTGTTGGAAATATTTCGCCTGGGGGTCGAACCCTGGCTTTACGTCTAATAAGCCAACACACTACCTACTAGACTATGGCGACTATAATCTTCTACGCATAGTTGAAAGTTAAAATATTAATCAAAAATTGAAAAAAAAAGTGTTTAAGAGGCAGTGGAGAATTGCCAGCATTATGACAACTCTGCAAGTATCCGGTTATAGTATCCGATTAAAAAATGTTGAAACCTTTTTCAAGACTCAATAATTGCTTTGGCGTTAAAACTTAACAAATAATTTTAACATTAAGTTTCGTTTTTATAAAGAAAAATAAATGACAAAATTTTTTTGTGGGCACTCCTTATAATACTCATACAATATCTCCAAAAGAAAAACAATTACAATAATTCTTCTGGCTAAAATTTTAAACAAATCATTACGAAATCACCTTAATGTTTAACTAATTGAGATTCGTTAATCATTTTCATAATTATTTAGCTTTTGACCTCACTTTACAGTAAAGGCTCCCTGGCTCTCTGGTGAATTTTTAAAATTTGCAAGAAAATTCCCCAGAGAGCTACAATAAATATTTTTAAAAAATTCGTTACTAAATTTAATTTATTTTTTTTGTTTTTCTTGTTGTTTGTTTTTTTATTTTTAGAAAACAATTTATTTATTTATTAACGGCTATTTAAGCATTTATAAAGATATTGTCCCCATTGGGGAATATTTTTGCGTGCTTAAAATTAAAAAAATAAAAAAATAAAAAACCAAAAACAAACAACAATAAAAAAATAAATAATAAAAATATAAAAAAAAACAAAACGAAAAATATTTATTATTTATTGCGGTTTTATTTCTTTTCCATAAACCATGAAAATGCCTGACTGTGTATTTATTAAACTCTGGCTGGTGCTTGCTTGGTCGCTTGCTGGCTGCCACTGCCAAGCCAAGCCAAGTGTCTTTTATGAATAAAAAAATTGTTTTTAAATTAAAATTAAACAAAAAAAAAATTAACGCGCCACAATAAATACCATTCTTGTGAGATCATAAGAAACAAGTGAAAAATATTAAAAAAAAAAAAATACAGAAAAAAATAAATAAAAATGCCAGACAATGAATACAGCAAAAAATTAAAATAAAAAAAAAATTTATTATAATAAATTAATAAAAAAAAGTATTTATAATTTAACACGTAACTAAAGGTAAAATTTATACAAAACTTGCCCGCAAACAGTAGTTTTAAAATATAAAAAAAATTCTTTTTAATTTTTTATAATTTAAATGCTAAAATAAAAGAAATATTTTTATCTTTTTTTTCTACTGTTTTAATATTTTATATACGATTTGTTTTGAATAAATGAATACATTTAATTTAAACAATTTTT
Source organism: Sarcophaga carnaria (assembly GCA_958299815.1). NCBI lineage: Eukaryota > Metazoa > Arthropoda > Insecta > Diptera > Sarcophagidae > Sarcophaga > Sarcophaga carnaria. The sequence goes on along the minus strand of OY283152.1, from coordinate 13,303,274 downwards.
TTTTATAATTTATTTTCCTCTAATCTTTATGGCAGTTTAATGTTTTTCCTATTTAGTTTAATTGTTTCACTAATTATATTTTAATTAAGTAATTAAATTTCAATTAAACTGTTGCTTGCTGAACGTGTGTAATTGCTTAAGAATGTTTTTAAAGGTTTTACGATCGTTTTTTTTTTTTTTTTTTTTTTTGCTCATTCTTAAATTGGAATCAAGTATTTAAAGAAATTAAAATACTTGTTAAATGCCGTTGATAAACAATAAGAATTAATAACGTTTGCTTGGCTTTTTTTTACTGAAAAAAAGAGGAGAAAAAATTCATATGATAACCCAGCAAAATTTTTGATGATTAAATTAAATATAAAATAAATTCGAACAAAAAGTGTGTCATTTCCAATGAAATGAAACGAACACCAAGTTGCTTACACCTGTTATTAACCAATTTTGACCTTCAGAGCCTTTATCAGAGAATATCGCTGAAGATGTAGTTGTGAACCGAATAAGCAACACATAAATTGGGGAGCAATGAACTTCTAAAAGTGAGGAATAAGATCGTAAAGCAAATTAAGCCTTGGATCTAAGCTCAAAACATTGCTAACCAGCTTCGGCGCTCACAAATTATGTGTTGAACATGTAAATAGTCTGAGGGTGATTATAGAGCAGTGAAGATCATCTCTGTATTTGGCGTTTAAAGCCATCAAAGCTTTTAACATTCTTAACCTGGCAGCCATATGGAATGTATTATTAAAGGCGTATACATGTCATTACAACCCTTCAGTTAGGACTACGACCTAACTTCTCACACCACTAATGTTGTGTGTGTTAAAGTTTTATCCATGAGTGTGGGGACCTACAGTTTAAAATCGACTTCGAACGACAGATTTTTGAAAAACTTTTCATGGTAATTTTATTTTACGCTCAGAGTTTTTATCGGAAATCTGCCGAGAGGAAAACGCCGAAGAAATACTTTTTGTATTTTATTTTGATGTCTGGCCTGGGGCTCGAACCCTGGCTTTCCGTCTAATAAGCCAACACACTACCTACTAGACCACGGCGACTAATTTTATTTTACACTCGGAGTTTTTGTCAGAAATCTGCTGAGGGGAAGTCGCCTATAAATACTTTTTTATATTTCATTTTGTTGGAGATGTCTGACCTGGGGGCTTTAACCGAGGTTTAACGTCTGATAAGCCAACACACTACTTACTAGACTAAGGCGACGACTAATGACGTATTCACGAATACCTTTTCTCGAGTTCTGCTTGAGGAACTTCTGTTCTAGAGATTGTGATAAAGCGATTATCCATTGAGCTAGTATTACTAAGGTTGGAGCTAGGTTAGTTAACCTACACTACGCGGGCGACATTGGCTTACTCCCAATACCTTTTTCGGATAAGGAGGTCAATAGTGATTACATTGCGCACTGAATTCTACAATCCACATTTTATTCTACAGTTTTTTTGTATTCCTTTATTTTGATGTAAAATTGTGCGTTGGGTTATTTTAAATGTCAATAATTATAAATGTGTGTTACCATTCTGTTTGGAACGGTTTCAATTCAATTTAATTTGTTTTTTTTTATTCATTTTATTTCTTATTGAAAATATTTTTATTCTGTGGTTTGTCATGTATTTAACGTTAAAAAGAGTAAAATTATCTTTTTTAATTAACGTTTTATTTAAATGAGACATTTATGCAATTTTATTTAATGAAATACTGAAAACAAAACAAGCAAAAAATGGACAGAATGTTGATATACAGGTTTCACGAATTAAATTGACTGGGAACAAAGTTTCTTTTGAATATTTTATATTAATTTTTCACAATATTTCACGTACTCCAAATCATTACAATATTTATGGAATATTGAAAAACAAAACAGTCAAAAGAAATACTTATTTTAATGTAAATTTTTAAATTTTCAAAAGAATTACCGAATTGTCAGAGCAGCTGTTCCACTTAGGAACATGTGGAGGTAGGTATTCCATTCTCTGATATCGTATATTTGGGTGATTTCTTCCTTGACTATTTTTTGTATGTTCCGTTAACTACTTAACATTACTCAGTTAACTTTAACATGAGCTCTGTTAAAAATCTTGGTTTTTGTCTTTGCTATTTAAATTCGAATTTATCTCCACACACATGGAACCTTTGTTGGATTTAAATCGGCTGCACATGCTAGTGAATACCAAAACTATGAGGTCTATGGTTAGATTGATAACAGACAAGTCGAACATTATCCCTATCTAATTCATTAGGGTATTTAGTGGCCTAAGTAAGCGGTTGTCTGACAGCTTAACTGTTTTCTAGACAGAACCAATAGACGACTCCAGGAATTTGGGAAGTGCTTCGCAACAAATCTTAGTAACAAAACTGAGTGGAGTAATCCGAAACCTGCATACTATTTTAAAAAAGAGACTATTTTATGGTATAAAGAGGGGTAATGAATGAGTCTCGAAAGAGAAGCAAGGGTTTCTGGGCCCAGAATTAAATATTTCGAGCTCCTGGGGAAACTAGCGGCTATCGTCCAAACGAAATTTCTGCCAATGAAAGATGTACTCAATTCAACTGGAAAAGAAGGCACAAAAGACAGAATATAGCAATAACAGCATGTACATTCTGACAAAACACTTTCTTGCAATCAGTGTGGCATTAAGGCTTCCCAGGTGGAAATTCTTATTCGTGACACTGAGCAACATCGTGAAGATTGTAAGGACAATAGGCTTGGAGAAGACAATACAGAGATACCCTATAAAATTGGAGGGGAGTACAACTGAACCTCCACTGCAGTGTCTTTCAGGCGGAGGTGGTGGCCATACGGGCTGCGGCTAGTATTATTGGGGACGGAAGGGTCTCCAAGCGGAACGTCACCATACTTTCTAATAGCCAGGCGGCTATCAAGGCTCTGAGTTCTAATGTGATAAACTCCAAGACGGTGTACGGCTGTCGCAAATATCTCGACGAGATAGCGGAACGTTATGATGTCCATATCGTATGGGTACCGGGGAACAGTGGTATTCCGGGTAACTGCAGAGCTGATGAACTTGCCAGGCTGGGCACGACCATCGAACTGTCCGATGAGTTCTCGAATCTGGGCATACCTATGAGGACCTGCAAGCTCATAATTGAAAATGGGATCGTCCATTCCGTCAACGACAGGTGGGCGGCCTCGGACACGGGTAGAACGGCTCGTAAAATCTGGCCAAGGCTGGATGAGGGGCGCACAATGAGTCTACTTAAACTCCAAAGAGGCGCGCTCAGTGTAGTTGTTGGTGTCATTACGGGGCATTGCATTATGGGTACGCATGCGAGGCGCATTGGTCTTGGACACCTTGCTAACGACTTCTGCAGAAGCTGCAGAGATGAGGAGGAAGAGCAGACTGTCCCTCATCTGCTGGGTACATGCCCGGCTCTTTGCCAAAGGAGAAGGAAGTACTTGGGTACTTACTACATGGACGATCTGGAGGAACTGTCAAGGATTGACATTGGCAACCTGAATCGCTTCATCAGGAGCTCCGAATGGTTTCGAGACTAGGGAATAACGGATAACTGCGGTAGCACAATGGGCCCAATGCGGCCTAAGTGAGTCCATCCAAAATTTTTTCTTGGATGGGCAGCGTTAGGATGTACTCGATTGGATTCTATGGCCCTATAGAAATACTCACAGCCCTCGAAATGCATGGAATCGAATAGTAATAAATTAAATTTTTATCTCACGATATGATCTATAAAGTGAGTTGATAGACGTCGTTTGTTCAACATGAACAGTCAAGTTTTTTAAATTCAATTTAAAAAAAAATTGCAAAAAATAAAATTTAAAATAAAAAAAAATAAATTTGCCAGAAAAAAACAATTTAAAGAGCAATTATAATGAAATCGATGTTGTTTTAACAAGAAATTAAAATTGAAATTAATTAAAAAAAATTTAAAAATTAAAATAAAAAACACGTTTTATATTTCAAAAAATATTTTTCAACTATTAAAACGAATTTTATTTTATTTATTTACTTTTTTAAGTCCACTATTTTAATCAATTGACTTGAAATTATCATCTAATATTTTATGGGGTTTTCTAGACACTTTGGTCGTATACAACATACTATTTATTAGTTTTGTTGTCGTTGCCATTGTTTATAATTGGATTTTAATTTTTATTGCATTTTAAAAATTCTTTTGACAGAAATATTCGTTTATTCATCATCATAAAACACACTTAATCCACCAGTTAATTTTGTTTTTTTTTATTTTTTTTTTTTTTAATTTATAGTTTATTTTATTGTTTTCTTTTTAGCTTCTCTTTTTTCTTCTTTAATTGTGTTTTTTTCTACCAATTTAGCATAAATTTTTGTTAAAATATTTGTTAGTTTTTGCTTTTATATTTTCATTCAGATTTGCTTTAGTTTCTGTTGTTTTTTTTTTCTTTCTTTCTAAGTTTTCAGCTTAAGGCTGGCTTGGTTGTCTGTTCTGGTCTTAAAGGCTCGTAAAAATAATTCGTATTTTTGCTTATTTTTTTCTTTTATTTTTCATTACGAATATAATTAATGTATTTACATTTTACTTAGGAATGCGGATAATTTGTTATGGTTTTAAAAAAATAGAAAAAAAATTAAAATAAAAATAAAAAAAAAATTTCGAGCAAGCAAATATGTATGCCTGTGGAATAGAAACGTTAATAAAAACAATTCATTTCAATTCTCAATTGCCTTCATTAACATATTCAAAACGTAGTACTTTCAGAGATCAGTACGATTAATGTGTCTCGTATTTATAAATAAGTCGTCTTAAACAGAAATTCTGTTACAGAATATTACCACTTTATAGTAGACATTCCAGCTTAAAAGAAATATAGTAAGTCGTCGGTGAAAAGTTTACATATTAAAACTTGAAAAATTTACATTCAAAAGACATTAAGAATTTCATATAAATAATACTCTGGCATTTGAAATAGAAAATGCCTTTAAAGTATGGTCATGGTTTACGTATTATTGATACAACTTAGAAATGTAAGCTAAAAAATTAATTAAAGTTTTGAATTCTTTAGTATACACTTTAGAAAATTTTATTCACAGTTCACAATTATATTCATTAAGCCTTCTTTGGCATTAAGCCTTCCCTATAGGCATGAAGATTAGACGTAATGAACATATGTATGTATTTGTCGAAAAAAAGTTGTCCAAAGCTCTACACAGAATGTAAAGTCATATGTAGTCGTATGAAATTCTTCGAAAAGTGCACATTAAGTTAAATTAAACTAGCATAGGCCACTTGGCTCCTAATAAAGCTTCCATTAATCATCTGTCCATGATATCTGGATGATATTTCTTTGCCATTCTGGTAATTTTATGAAAATAAAAAAGTTATTATTCTGGATGTTAAAAAAAGGTCTCAAGACCCAGTATCAGCATTAGCAGAAGTCATGATTAAGCCGGAATTTATCTCGTCCTATAGGGTTTTCCCACAGAGGCTTCTTCAAGTACTAGAAGAAAATTAATGCCATAAATCGTTGGAATATGGTTGGTTTTTTAAGACCGTGCAAAAAGTAGTAGACTAATCTGATCTTCCTACTACTTATATCACTTATATCCGACTGAAAATGGAATACAAGTTTCATATATAGGCCGGTGTTGCAAATTCTATTGTGAGGATTCTTGAACTCAAACAAGGGAAGGCGATTATGCTCATCAATAACGATAGATTATCCAACTCTATTGATTCTTTACAACACCATGGCTATATGGATTGTGTACTACGGTTCTATCGCAACTACAATGGAGTTTGCTCTTATAAAAAAGGGACTTGTTACCGAAAATTAAATACTTTTACGTTGTACACGTACTTCTCGTAAAGTACAACCTATCCTGATCGGTTGTATTATAGAGAGTGTTCTTCAACCGTACTATTCATATGTGTTGCTAGCCAGCTAGCCTGCTATACTAGCCAGCTAGCCTGCTATACTAGCCAGCTAGCCTGCTATACTAGCCAGCTAGCCTGCTGTACTAGCAGGTAGCCGGCTACAATAGCCACCTGGTCTGCTATACAATAATAAGTAAACAGTGAGGTTCTAGAAGTTGTTCGAGCGAAAGGTAATATCGACGCCTCCATTCTATAACTTTCTAAGTGTAATTAGAACGTTTTTAATGTTCTTGCATTTTAAAATTCTACGTTTTCTAACTTAAATACTGTCAAAATTTGGTTAAGATGCGCCGATCCGTTCCGAAGTTATAGGGAAAAATGTCCTTAGAATACACATATGGTCGTATGTCGCGTGAAAACTTTGAGAGGCCATAACTCAAAACACACTTTTTCGACTAAGAATGTTATAGATCGGAGTCGTCGATATTGTCAGCAAGTATCCATAAACTGTACTGTGTAGTCTAGCATTGTATTTTCCGAGTTCTTACGAAAAATATACTGACGCAATTAAAAAAATTTGAAATTATTTTTATAAGAGTATTTGTTCAAACCTTAAAATGTTAAAGATGATTGCATTGATCCTTAAAACGCTTACCTGTAAAAGAATAAGAAAAGAAAACTTATTTCAGTATTTCATTATTAATTCATAAAAAAGATTAATTGATTCTTTATTAAAAAAACAAAAAATAAAATACAATTTACAATCAGAAATACTTTGTCTATCAGATGGATTATAATGGTTTTAACAGATAATTCCACAATAACATGTGTATGAATGGACGGCCACATTGAATTCTCTTTTTTTTTAAATCAATTTCGAACACAATTTACTGACCTGAATTAATCTTTGAATTTTTTGAAAAAGAGAAATACAAATACAGATGAAAAAACGAAAAAATAGTTGGTAATAAAAATGACCAACTGCATTTAAATTACAAAAATTTATCATCATTAAAGTATGTAAGCGGCACATTAATGAAATTATTGAAAATGCTTTTTAATTAAAAAATTAAAATAAAAAAATAATCGTTATTTGAATTCCTATAATTAATATCGTTGCCCCAAAGGTATTAAAGTGAAAGAAAATTCCAAAGGGGCTTTTAAAAAAGATGCCATTAAAGAGATTAAAGTGGCTTAAAAAAGCGGAGATGGGATGTCGATGGATGTGTTCTTGTAATTGGAATTTATATTAATGTATGATGTTTAGAATGAGAAATGTTAGAGAAAAGATTTAAAAAAAAAACAAAACAATATTTAAGCAAATATAGCGCAAGAATATGAGTTAACTTCCGAACTTCAATGCCATTCTGATTACAGTAGGACCTTAATTATCCGTGATGGTCGGGACCGGAAGCATGCCGGATAATCGATATTATATTTTTATATTTTTAATAGATATTTTTATTAGTTAACAAATGAATATGTACATATGTATTTATATAAAAACTAAATAATTGAAGGATTTTATATACATGTTTCAAAAATAACCGAACTTCTCAAATTTCTAACTTAAACTAAACAGGTTTACATGTATGCTTCTGACTCATCGTATACTAAAGAGGGAATTCCCCTTTTTCGCTTGTTTGTCCAAAATAATAGAAAAAAATGTTTGCTTATAATCACGGATAATAGAGGTAATCACGGTTAAACGATGCAGAAAAATTTAAGTCGATCCAAAATAAAATTAAGTCGATGCAAAAAATTTTCTTTTTCCATTCCGGATAATTGATGTTGCCGGATAATCGAATCACGGATAATCAAGGTCCTACTGTATTAGTTTCTGATTCCCAGATGAAACGGCTTTCTACTAGTAAACGTATATATAGGTTCAGTTAGTTGGTTTCACTCATGAAATCTAAGATAAAGTTGAAAAGATGGTATTGAGTTTCTACCAACGAAACTAGGCTGGGAACCAAACGAATTATCCTACGCCTTTATCAGCATACACCCAAGCAAGGGAGTTACTAATCACATAAAATTTTTTGCAAATTCTCATCGGGTACATATTTCCTAAATTTCTCTCAATCCCCTACTTTTAGATGGGCACTATGATAAAGTGTCATACTTAAACTATTGCGATTAAATGTGTCGAAAAGAAAATATTCCACCGTAACGATGTGCTTTTCACATTCCCTTTTTAACATCTATACAGACTCCATAAGCTTATTCTAACCTTCCCCATAAACTGACTCGCCTCAAAGCGACCTATTAATTTTGTCTGCTGTGTCGCTATTCCACTTCGTTTTTCTGCGTCCCTAAATTTGCGTCATGATATTTTGTCTTCCTTCCGACAACCTTTTGGTGGCTAGAATTCAAACCTTGAGTCCTGCTTTAATTGCTGTCAATAAAGAATATCCATTCCAATAAAATTTGAAGTCGCCGTAGTCTAGTAGGTAGTGTGTTGGCTTATTAGACGCAAAAGCCTGGGTTCGAGCCCCAGGCCAGACATCAGGACAACATACAAAAAGTATTTCTTCGGCGACTTCCTCTCAGCAGATTTCTGGCAAAAACTCTGAGAGTAAATAAAATTGCCATGAAAAAATTTCTCAAAAATCTGTCGTTCGGAGTCGACTTTATACTGTAGGTCCCACCACTCATGTATAAAACTAACACACACAACATTAGTGGTGTGCCCTCCGGGTACTGTACTTGATTGACAAGTACACGTCCTCTAACCTAACCTAACCTAAATTTGCGTCTTAATACTCTTTCTTCCTTCCGACCACCTTTTGGTGGCTAGAATTCAAACCTTGAGTCCTGCTTTAGTTGCTGTCAGTAAAGAATATCCATTCCAAAGAAATTTTAAGTCGCCGCAGTCTAGTTTGTACTGTGTGTTGGCCTATTAGACGTGAGGCCAAGGTTAAAACCCCAGGACAGACATCTCCATTAAAACGAAATATCAAAAAATATTTCTTCGGTGACTTCTTCCCAGCAGATTTCTGGCAAAAACTGTGGGAGTAAATAAAAATTGCCATGAAAAGTTTCTCATAAAAATCTGTCGTTGGAAGTCGACTTTAAACTGTAGGTCCCCCTACTTATGGATAAAATTAACACACACAGCATAAGCTGAAGCGTAAACCTGTTTGAAGGATTGTAATGACCAATTATGTAGGTATGAATGCTTTATAGCCCCGATCATATATCGTAGGTTCAATGGAACTAAGATACGAATACTTGTGTTACACAGGAAATGCTGAATCAAAGTCAATCGTTGTCTATACAGGAAATATATACTGCGACGAAGGTATAGAAATGTGGCTCTGGACTGTCATATAAAAAACGTCTTTAAAAGAAAGCCATCAGTTATTAAAGCAGGCTAAAACAGTTCCAGATTGAAATATTTAAAATTAAATACGTGTTAGAAGTCCCAGCTAGACGTAGAACAGTGATCTGGCATAGGAGATTAGGTTAGGTTAGGTTAGGTTAGAGGACGTGTACTTTTCAATTAAGACAAGTACAGTACCCGGAGGTCGAATTGACCCATTGTACAACGTCCTAGTTTCTCACACCATTTATGTTGCGTGTGTTAATTTTATACATAAGTGGTGGGACCTACAGTTTAAAGTCGACTCTGAACGACAGATTTTTTGAGAAACTTTTTCACGGCAATTTTATTTTACTCTCAGAGTTTTTGCCAGAAATCTGCTGAGGAGAAGTCGCCGAAAAAATACTTTTGTATTTTGTCTTAATGTCTGGCCTGGGGCTCGAACCCTGGCTTTACGTCTAATAAGCCAACACACTACCTACTAGACTACGGCGACTTCATAGGAGATTAGTTGGACTTGATGTAGTTGTGTTGAAATGGAAAAAAGGTTGGGGATAGAATTGTTTTTGGAATGGCCCTTAAGGAAATGCTTAAAGGAAATGCAAGAATAAATATACATATTATTGCAAAGACAAAATAAAGAAATTCGAAAAGGAATGACGTTTAAATAAATCGTAATCGATAAAATTTAGGAAATTCCAAGGTTTTTAGTGTTATTCCAAGCAATTTTTCCATCACAACGAAAGAAATCATTGGTAGCCCCATTCATATCAAATTTATGCATTTTCCTGACTACTTTTTGAATTAACCAAGCAAACTATTAAGATTTAAAATTATTGCGATGTTTAATACATAATTTCTGTTAAATTTTATAAACAAATACAATCGCAAACAATCATTTTCTCATGCATTTTTGTAAAATCCATGAAACAATCATTTACAATTTTTTTAATAAAAACAAATTTTTTACGCTCTTTGTAATAAAGGGTGAAGAAAAAAATGGAAGGGAGAGACAAAAAAAATTCCATAATTTTTCTCACATATTTAACACAAATTCTTTGCAATGACTCATAATAAATAAAAATTACTAAGCATGGGTTTTTTTGTTCATAATTATTATGGAGGTAATAGTAAAAAATTATTAATTATTTAAATGCCAATAAATTAAACCAATAAATCTGTAAAAAAAAAATTCACATTAAAATGTAAAAATTGCTTACAATAAATGGTAAGTTAGTTAGTTATTGGCTGCAAAGTCTACAAAAATTAAAAAAAATTTAAGTGCAGTTTGTGACTATTAATTACTTGATAATTGCCAAACGTCATAAGAAGACGAAAGAAAAAAAAACTTTAAATAATTAACGTAAAAAACCTTAGAAACATATACAAAAGGTGCACAGCGATATTAAGATGTTTAAGACACATGCATGGACTTGTGAACATACATACATTTAAGCAAATTAGCTGGCATACCTAACTAAATAGCCAAAAAAAAAAATAAAACTAAAACCCAGCTATTAAAATCCAATATAAAGACTTACAAACGGACAGACGGACGGACATACAAAACGGATGAATGGCTAATTTCATAAGAGAAATCAACAAAATATTCTCATAGTATTGAGTATTTTTAAAGTCCAGCAATAGAAAAAAGCAATATATGTACATACATATATAGAAAACAACAACAATAATAATAATAATAAAAAAAAAGAAAAATATTTATCTTGTTGCTAACAAATCGGTTGGTAAAGTCAAGTTACAAGACCCCAACAACCATGAGCCACCACCACCATTGTAAGTAAGCTTATGCATGCACCAGCATTAGTACCACTGCCAGTCAGCTATTTCTTGGCTTGTAGCAAGCAAACCAACCAGCCAGCATTGAGTTACACATTCAAACATGTCGTAGATATTTAGATAAATAGCTAAAACCACTTATCGTAAACACTTGTAGTAATTTATTTTGTTCTTCTATGTTCATTTTTTTCTTTTTCTTTTTCTTTTTCTCTTTTTTTTCTTGTGTTATTATTTTTACTAATTCTTAAAAAAATCCCGTTTTACCACTTTCAAATGCATTTAAAAGAAAAGAAGAGAGAAAAACAAAATACTTGTAACGATAGAATGTAAAGAAATAAATCGAGAAATACTACAACAATAAATATCATTCCATGCCATCATGCCATAGTTTATCAGAATGAACAAAACAAGAAGAAGAAAAAAGAACAACAAATGTAAAAGAATTTCAAACATTAGAACTAAAATATAGAGGAGAAGAGAAAAAGCAACAACATTTTTAAGTCGATGATTTATAGTCAATCAAGTCCAGCGATATATGTATGTACTCTAAACCATGTTATACGTTTTAAAATTGTTTATCAAACCCAAGTCTTTTGATAGAAATCAAACCCCCGAACCTTAAACTGTCAGTTTTCCATGCTATCTAGACTACCTTGTATAATGGCTGATTTGCCTGCAGTTTATCAAAACAGAAGTTCTACAGATATTTTCTTGTATAGAAATATGCGCCTTCAAAATATATTTTGGATTTCATGAGACGCTTTGTCCAAGGTGATCTTCTATCGACCAGTGCGCGATAAATACTGTTTGGATGCATCCCGCTACTGTGATCTAAGACTTTGAACTAGAGTGCCTAATGTTATAATTTGCTTTCTCAAGGTAGTAGTGGAAATGCAAGTCATCAACCAAAAACATGCAAGCCTTCATGGCAAAAAAAAAAAAAATCCAAGTCATCTACCGAAAAAATGCAGTTTGCGAAAAATATGACATTTTGTTGGATCTATAATAAAGGGTCCGTCAAATAACTTTTTTTTTTTTTTGTTGAAAATGCTTAAAAAAAACTGCTGAATATTTTCTCAAATTTCTTTTTTTTATTTGAAAGTACAATCCTTCCGGTTAATAACGGAAAATAATTTCATTCAAATTGCTGCCTCGACTGGCCATGCAGTAGCCTACACGATCGGTCCAATTTTTAAGCACATTATCGATTGTGTGCAGCTGTATTTCACCAATGGCTTCACGAATACTGTCCTTGTCGGCGTAACACTTATCTTTGACGGCACCCCACAAATAATAGTCCAACGGTGTCAAATCGCAGCTCCGAGGTGGCCAAACGACATCAGCTCTGCGGCTGATAATGCGATCTTCAAAAACAGGGCGCAAAACATCGAGTCTAGCTTCGGCTATGTGGCACGTAGCGCCGTCCTGTTGAAACCAAATGTTGCCAATATCCTCCTCTTCACTTTTTGTGAACAAAAATTCGTTCAACATGGCCCGATAACGATCGCCATTGACTGTAACGGCCACTCCTTGCTCATTTTCAAAGAAAAATGGCCCAATTATGCCTCTGGACCAAAATCCACTCCAAACAGTGACTCGCTTTGGGTGCGTCAGCTTTTCAATGTATGCGTGCGGGTTCTCTGTGCCCCAAATGCGACAATTTTGCTTGTTTACATACCCGCCAAAATCAAAATGAGCTTCATCTGAAAAGATGTTTTTTTCTTCTGGTGTAGGCTACTGCATGGCCAGCCGAGGCAGCCATTTGAATGAAATTATTTTCCATTATTAACCGGAAGGATTGTACTTTCAAATAAAAAAAGAAATTTGAGAAAATATTCAGCAGTTTTTTCTTAAAGCATTTTCAACAAAAAAAAGTTATTTGGCCGGACCCCTTATATAAATATTTATGAACTCAATGAGAATTATTAAAATTTTTAAAGTCATTCATAAAGTAATTTTTTGTGCTCATATAAAAAGTTAGCTTCGTCGCCTATATCTTTGGTCCTAAGTAACGCACGACTTTAAGGAAACCTGTTTTGGAATTCTTGACACCATGGCTCTTCAGCCCACTAAGTCCACTTCCCTCACTGGGTCCATTTTTTAACCTATTTTGACAGATTTATATAGAGCATTTTTTTTTTTTTCCTAATTTGGGAATAAGTTAGCTTCGTCGCCTCTATCTTTGATGCTAAGTAACGCACGACTTTAAGGAAACCTGTTTTGGAATCCTTGATACCATGGCTATCCAGTACACCGGCTCTATTTCTCCTCTAAGTCCATTTTTTATCTGATCTAGCCCGATTTTGACAAAGCACTTTCTTTTTTGTTTATGTAAAGAAATCAATTAGCTTCGTGGGCTATATCTTCGGTCCCAAGGATTACCCGAATGTCACGCAAACTGTTACGAAATCCTTGATCCAATAGCTAACAGTCTACTGGTCCCAAAAATCGCACCTTTTTAAATTTTATCGATTTTTACCCCATTTATGAAAGGCTTATTGCTTTTTATTTGTAAAATTCAAAGATATAGCTTCGTTTTCCTTTCACTTTTCTCCAATTTATCTCTGATTTCGTGATTACTTAAGATTTTCTTTATTAATTTTTCCAAATTTTCAACTTTGCAGACAACTTAACAGCCTCTGTTAACGTTATATTCAATGTAAAGAAGGAATATAACTTCACACACATATGTAGTTTGCAGTGATGTTAAGCCAAGTAGTTTAAAGTAATAAACCTCGATTGGAAAACCTTTCAGCCCCCTCTCAAAATTGTATACTGCATGTGTAATAAAATAATTTTGATTTTGCATAGAAATCAAATAAATTAAACGTATGATCATAATCATTTGGAAAACAAAAAAAAAAAAAAACAGGAAAAAAATCTTGGCAGCTTATGGGTGGCAGGCATAGTAAAGCAAATCATAAAAATACCGACACGAACCTTATTTGATTGCATACGGTTTCATTATATTTTTATTAATTACTTGCAAAAAAAAAATTAAATTCACTGCAATTACTCAAACACGTAGCGATCAATCAGCATTTTGTAATAATTTTTTTACAATAATTTAAAATAAAAAAAAAAATTCAATTTACATAAACGGTCGTTTGGACTGGTCGCCATTGCAAGTATGTATGTAACATGCGTGTTCGAATCATTTGAAAAAAAAAAAAAACAATTCGAATTTGAATTCGAAAATAAAGAAAATCATTTGCATACATTTGCTGTTGCCGTTGCTGTTGCTGCTGTTGTTGTTCATTGGAATTTATTATTTATTTGTGTTGATATTGCGCTCTTTTTTCTACTTGTTTTCTTTTTTCTTTTCCAATTAAAATTGCGGTTCTTTACCTTTATTTTAATTTTTTTTTATTATTTATTTGCCTTCAATTGTTGCAATAAAGCAAAGCTTCATTCAGGTGACTGTTTTGTTTTCTCTTTAATTTCTAATAAAATATTTACTATTTGCTGGTGGTTATGGTTTCTATTATTTGCCGATTTGTAATTCTAAATACACACACCCTTTACAAATCATAAATATTCAATCGCTAGGCAGGCAGGCTACTTTTAAATTGGCAACAACAAAACAACAGAAAAAAAAACCACCACCATGTTGGTTTACACATTTTTTTCTTTTCTTTCTTTCTATTCCTATTGTGTACATATGTTTGGAATGTCAAATATTTAGAAAATATTTCCATTGAATTGAAATTGAATTGAATTGAGTTGAATTATTTATAAAAATGACACACAAAATAAATACAATGCAATATTCATACAAACATAGATTGCAAGTCCCTTACAAAAGCCGGATGCAATTCTTTATTATTTACTTTTTTTTAAATAAAAATAAAATTTATTAAAAATTTTTTAAAAATTTACTACGAGTTCTATATGTTTCCAAGCATTTCTTTGAAATTATTTTGTGGTAAATTTTTTTAAGTTTAAAAATATTTGAAAAAAAAAAACAAATTGTCTGGCAACGTGTTTATAAGACAGTTTTTCCACCATCCGGTTAACAATTTTATTTCAAGATTTAGAAGGAGTTATTATAGGGAAAGAAGTCGCCGTAGTCTGCTAGGTAGTGTGTTGGCTTATTAGACGTGAAGCCACGGTTCAAACCCCAGCACATTAGGGTTTTTGATGCCTAAAATGGGAATTAATTAAAAAAAATAAATTCTTGAATACCAATATTTCTTTACATGAGTTAAAAGTGCACAAAATTCTGCATCACTTTCTTAAAAAAAATGTATATCTAGCAAGTACCGTTACATTACTACGTCTTTTTGAAGTGTGAGTTTTTTGAAATCTTTTTTTCTTTCGTAAAAAACCTAAATTTTCAGTGTTTTCAAAATTAGTTCCCGCCAAGTTTTTAAGAAAAAGTATTAAAAAATGTGGAGCCTTCAACAACAGACGATTGAGATTATATTTGCTTAGTTGTTTTTTAAGTTTATATAGTTTTGCTATTTTTAAAAAAATTTTTTATGAAGGTCTATAAATTTGCAAATTTTGTAACATATATGGAAAAATAGTTGTGAGTTAAGCAAACTAAAGCAAAACAATTTTTCTTTTCTTAAACCTAAGACACCTTTGAAATAATAGAAAAACTATTTTTTGCACTTTATTGCACCTGATTAAAAAAAGGAAGATATATTTTTATTTCTCGAAGAGATATATTTAAAAATATTAAAGTTTTTAACGATACATTGAAAAATTTGATTTCCCTATTTAAGAATCGCTGGAATGCGACTTATAGAGTTTCTGAGCGTTTTCTTCAGAACAACAAGTACTGGTTCGATTCGTCAATAGGTTTCCCGCGCCAATCTGATGTTAAGCGTGGTAGATCGATCGAAAGTTGATTTCGAGGATTGCAGTGAAAGAAGCAAAAACCAAAAGACAAAAGAGTAAAGGAAAGAAAATTCCTTATCTTTGCTGGCGCGGACCAGAAGTAATAAACTACTCTTTAATACCAATAGGGCAGTTAACTGAGGAAGCGCAAGAAGCCCGAAACAAAGACTTCAAAATGAAATGAAAACTTGTTTGTTACTCAAAATAATTTATTCTAATTTGTATTAACATTTCTATGTTCAATTCTAATTTTATCTGGTTGGTAGATAATCCTTGAGAGTAGGATTATATAATTTTGTCAGAACATATATTTTGATGCAGTACATCAGAATCAATCAAAAACTAAATTTTGAATTTTTTGGTTGTTAGGCCCTTATGCATTTCAGGTCAAAATTTTTAAAAAAAGCAACCAGGAAAGCTCCCACGATTTAATTCCCATTTTAGGCATCAAAAACCCCATTGTGCCCAGGCCAGACATCTCCAACAAAACGAAATACGCAAAAAATAATTCCTCGGCGGCTGACTTTCAGTAGATTTCTGGCAAAAACTCTGAGAGTTAATAAAATTGCCATGAAATGTTTCTCAAAATTCTTTCGTTCGGGGTGCTATAAGAAGCTTAGTCATAATCCTGACTGAAGGTTTGTAATGACCAATAATGTATGTATGTATATATGTAATGTATGCATGAGGCACGTATGTATATAAAAAATACGGGAAATAGACTAATGGCTGTACAAAGAACATAACAAATCCTGGGTTTAGGAAGAATCGTGATTTATCGCCAGACTCAACTTACCTAAATTGGATAGGAGGTGTATTGCCTAAGTTCTCAGGAGTGAATGCGTAATGGGTAGACATACAACAGGCACATTGACTATCTGCAAACGTTGAAGGTGGATTGAGGAGGAAAAGTATATGGTCCACTTTATATGTCAGTATCTGCCTTTGGTTCAAAAACTATTGCAAATTGCTTATACATATTTCGCGTGAGTACTCACGTAAAAAATATGTGAATCAACAGAGCTTCTGTCCAATTTTTCCACCTCTTTTAGTTACAGTAACGTATTAAAAATATCACATTTATGGCTCAACGAGCCACATTATCTCTTTTGTTTATTTAAATCGACTTTATTCCTATGACTGAGTCCTTTCGCTGCAGGCTTCAAAGCACTTGGCTTACAGTCAAAGGAATATGAATGACATGAATGAAAGGAATGACAGGAATGACAGGAATATGAATTTGACATTGTGTTACCAACAAAGTAGATACGATTGAGGACTCGATTGCTTATAAATTTGTCATACCCTCGAATTAAGTCATAACTGATAAAGAAAGTGAGTAGAAGCGCCTCCGAGGGTAGAATTCTTTACTGATGCTGGAGAAGCTATGTGCGAATGTAGTTTTAAAGTTTGGCTATGCAGATAATCTGTCGACTCGCCCTTTCTTTCTTAGAGGTGCAATTAGGTCATAAGATAAAAAGAAAATAGTGCAAAGCATCACAAACTTGGACTGATGTTTTGTTACTAGACGGCGTAAGGCGTTCAATTCTCCTTGTCTATGAGGCTAAGTTACTATGAGGCTAGGAGAAAGAATATAATCATGAGAGTAAAGAAAGTGACAATAGCGCTTTACATCACCACTGGCGGAAGCATCGAACCTTTAATTGAAGCAGAAGGTTGATCGGTGTGGGCAGTACGATACAACCTGAGCTATGAACATACAGCAATACTGGCAAACTATAGACATCTGTATACGGGTCAATTACGTGAGTCCTTATAATTCTGTCTGACAATCGACAAGTTCTCATGAGGTCTCTACCGGCGATTCCAAAATGTTCAGCATTTTGTATACATACAGTGGTGGCCTTATAATTAGAAACGACTTAGCAACATGTATGTTTGTTAATTTGTTTTACAGTTTTCACTGTGTACCTGGGATCAAAGGCTTTGTTTGGAGGACGTCTTACATACGTTTTTCCCTCAGATTGGAACAAATTAAACTTAGATTCGTCACTCCAGAGAACTCTGTTCCAAAAACATCGTTTCTAAATACAAGGCCACCACTGTATATACTACATTCCACTATACTTTAGGCGGTGGCCATGTCCATATTAAACGCTGCGCCATGCCTGTTGAATGATAGTAGTTTTCCTGAAAATCCTCTTATTTGTTTGGATAGTCAACTTGCAATCAAGTTACCACACCTTCTGGAATGATCCGTGAGTGTCGGGATTGAATTGGAAAGAAGAGGATTGTCTTTCTTTTCCTGAATCATATAACCAACCATCGAACTGTAAGGGTTCTTAAAGGATACTGTTATAGTGGAAGACATGCCGATTAACTCGACATTCAGGAGCTTTGAAATTGAAGAGAACGGGTCTAGTTTTTACTACGGAGACGGAAGTTCTTGACCTCGCATTTCATGTTATCTTTAACTGAAATCGCCAAATAATGGTTACCAAATAGCGAACGAAAATTAAGCTGTTCAATGTGAATGTAATGCTCAACCCTTTGTGTGCAACTTTCAATGCAAAGCCTGAATCGAATTTAGGCTTAATCCGGGACCCCATTTGCAATTCTCTGTTAATATATTTCCGTCACCATTTTCTCTGTTTAGATAACTTTCAGATATAAAATTTGATTCAGATATACTTCTTCTTTTAAATGACGTTAAGCAGATTCAAACGCAATTAAATTGTTAATATGCCACAGCATTTTAAACACTTCATATCCATCATAATCCAAAGCTATTTGTATGAGTTAATTACAGCTTTTATGGAATTTTTAATTTTTTTGAAAAAGATTTTTCTTAATTATTTATACGACTCGACTCTTCAAGTAATTATTTGTTTATTTGTGTCTCTTGTTTTTTTTAGTTTTTAATTTTTCTTATTTCTGAGTCAAATGTCAATGTCAAGGTTAATGTAATTAAAATTGGATCTGTTAAAAAAAAAACAAAAACAAAAACAAACAAAAAACTACAATAAAAATTAAAAATTGTATCTCATCAACGACATGAAATAGAAATATTTTGTACGTAATAAACAAACAAACCAAACAATTTTTGACAAAAACAACAAGACTGTGACACTTATCAGATAGAAACACGGCAAATTTACAACAAAAAAAAAAACAGACAATTTTAGAATCGTAAAAAATCTTTTTTAATGGATCAGTATTAAATAGCAATTATTTGAATAAAAGAACAGAGTATTAAAAGAATTAAATGTATATGTATACCAGTATATGAATAAAATTGTGATCTTAAATTGGAAAAAACTCAAAACACGAATATATTAGCAGACTTCCATTAAAGCGATTCAATAACTTCTCTAGAGCTTGTTCAGTTCGTTGCTATTTGCATCGTTCTTGCAGAAATACGGTCCAATGAATCCGCCTTCTCACCAACCTCATCACCAACAAACAGTTCATCTTTCAGGCTTAAATTAGAAATTCTTTTGATAAAAGACTTTGTGCCAGTCTCGAAATTTAATAACATTCCTGGAGGTTTCTGGACACTTCACCATTCGATTAGCATTTCTTTCAATACTAGACTAGTACAGTATCCGGAGGTCGATTTGACCCATTGTACAAAACGTCCTTAAGAAGAAAGGATAGAAGAGGAGATAGTAAAAAGGAGTGGAAGTAGGAAGGGAGAATAGGAAGCAAAGGAATTACACAGACCAGAACAAAACAAAATGGGAGAACGCGACTACACTGATGAAGCCCTAGCACTTCTCAACCACCTCAAGTTACTAACGAATCTGTGGAGCGCCTTAATGTCGGCTCTCGACACAGAATTCAAACCATCAAAGAAGCCGCCAAGGGGCCTCAAACTACCAAGAACTGGGCAGTTACAGAGGATGTGCTCGACAGTCTCCAACTCCTCCTCATCGCAACATACCCTGCAGTAGTCCGCGACCTAATCTCGCAGTGCCCTGTGATAAACCTTATAATTAACCTTAAACTGGCCTTATCCAAGCCCAGTAGCCAACCTGTTGTTACACTGTCTATAGCAGGATATAGACATCGAGAAACATAACAACCCGATCCACTCCCCCAATGCCTCTGTTCTTTCTCCCTGACCCATCCATCGATGAGTCCGTAGAGATGGCAGATTGGAGGGTCAGGACTGTGGTCCCTTTACGGAGCATCGAGTCGGGATAATTTCAAATGGTCTGTTTGAAGTAGAAGAGAGATGGCTTTGTTTTAAATACCAAACAATGAGCGTTTGTATACGAACTTGGGATGCTGAAAAGGATTTATTTGTCAAGGCACTGCAACCTAAAAAATCCATCATAATAGAGACAAAACAACTAAGACTTGAGTTGCAATCCCTTACTATTACCCACTTTGCAGAAAATTGCTTTTTCTTGCTATTCGTATGAATTCCGCGATGGCCAGTCTAGGCACCTACTCAAGCCCACTAAAAGGATAATTAACTGTACAGTAATCCTTCGATTTACGTCGCCTCGATTAACTTTGTTTCGATTTACGTCGTCAAATTTTTTGTTCCCTCTAACTTCAATTTACGTCGCCTTTTTTGGAACCAACTGCGACGTAAATCGAGGCATTACTGTATAGGATTGTCAGATTCTGTTGTGAGGAAAAAGTGTTAATGGTAAGCTAGTATGACAACTGCGTTGCACTGTGTCCACGGAAATACAGGCTACTATAGGCACATAATCTGGAACTTACTAAAACGTTTCCACAGAAGGTATTGTTTTTTTGCATTAAGTTTATGACAAGCGAATGCAAAATAGGCCAATAGCTAAAAGATCGCCTTGGGCCTGACTCCATCATCATTACTTTATGTTCCTTATAATTACCTGGCCCGATAAAGCAAACTTCTAAACGGTCCGCCAAATAACTTTTTCTTTTGAAAATGCTTTAAAGAAAAACTACTGAATATTTTCTCAAATTTCTTTTTTTATTTAAAAGTACAATCCTTCCGGTTAATAATGGAAAATAATTTCATTCAAATGGCTCCCTCGGTTGGCCATGCAGTAGCCTACACCAGAAGATGCCGATTTTGGCAAAAAAAAATCATCTTTTCAGATGAAGCTCATTTTGATCTTGGCGGGTATGTAAACTAGCAAAATTATCGCATTTTTGGCACAGAAAACCCGCACGCATACATTGAAAAGCCGATGCACACAAAACGAGTCACTGTTTGGTGCGGATTTTGGTCCAGAGGCATAATTGGGCCATTTTTCTTCGAAAATGAGCAAGGAGTGGCCGTTACAGTCAATGGCCATGTTGAACGAATTTTTGTTCACAAAAATTGAAGAGGATGATATTGGCAACATTTGGTTTCAACAGGACGGCGCTACGTGCCACACAGCCGAAGCTACACTCGATGTTTTGCGCCCTGTTTTTGACGATCGCATTATCAGCCGCAGAGCTGATGTCGTTTGGCCACCTCGGAGCTGCGATTTGACACCGTTGGACTATTATTTGTGGGGTGCCGTTAAAGATAAGTGTTACGCCAACAAGCCAGAGACAATTGACGCTTTAAAGGACAATATTCGTGAAGCCATTGGTGAAATACAGCTGCACACAATCGATAATGTGCTTAAAAATTGGACCGATCGTGTAGGCTACTGCATGGCCAGCCGAGGCAGCCATTTGAATGAAATTATTTTCCATTATTAACCGGAAGGATTGTACTTTCAAATAAAAAAAGAAATTTGAGAAAATATTCAGTAGTTTTTTTAAAGCATTTTCAAAAAAAAAGAAGTTATTTGGCGGACCCTTTACAATAGACAGAGGTCTTCATCAGCCACATGAGTTTGTACTAAAGCATTACTTTACGCCACCTTCTAATGTATTGCGCCTTCCAAAAATGTTAAGTTCGTTGCTGTTTTGATTGATTTATAAAATGTTTAATGATAGCTTTGTGTTCGGAATTTTTTGCATATGGGACCTACACTCAGAATATCATAGCGGAGAAAATAGACAAAGAAGAGGAATAATTTAATAAAAAAACCCTCTTCTCAAATTTTTCATTTAAGCCATCAGATCCATTAGAATTTTTTCTGAAATTTCTTACAAATAATCAATTCATTCCTTTAAATTCTTTAAAACAAAATAATCATTGAAATATTTTAGACAATAGGCAAAGTCTAAAATATTTCAATGATTATTTTGTTTTTGTTTCTTCTTCTTTTTTTCCAAATACCAGTTATTTTCTATAAAAAAAAAAATAAAAACCAAAACCTCCATTAGAAATTAACAGACAAATTTTAAATTAAAAGCGAGATTATCATGTAATTACAGTAACTCAGGCATGACATGTCAATCTAAATTTATATTAAAAAAAAACAACAACAACAAATAACAATATACAACAATGACAACAAGAACAACAAGCAATTTAAAATTAAATTGAACTAAACTAAGCAGACTTTCAAAATAAATTTTCAGATCAGATTTCAACTCATATTGAAAGGCACAGTCGCTAAAGGGTTAAAAAAGCATGAGTTGAGCGGGTGAAACGAGTGCTTGTAATACTTTAACAGAGTGTTTGTATTTAATATTTTTCGTTGTTGTTGTTGTTGTTGTTGTTAGTGTTTTTGTTGTTGTCATCATTGTTTAAAACAATAAAAAAAAAGAAAGAGAAAAAAATATTGTACATCGGGCTTTAAGCCGACCTGTTGATTAAACGTGTAGGAATTTCAAGATCATTAAACAAAACAAAAAAAAATAGTTTTTAAATGAAAAAAAAAACAAAAACAAAAACAAATACTTATTTTACATACTATGTATGTATGTATGTATGTATGTACTCCGAATGTAATGAAAAAAAAAAAAGAAACTAAAACAAATTATTCAAAGTGTAAATGAAAATTATGATGATGATGATGATGATGATGATGAAAAGGTCAAGGGTATACTATACTATACATATTTACGTATACTTATTACGATTGTTCTTGCTTGTTTGTTGTTGCTGTTGTTGTGATGCATTCATTTAATTTTTGTTTCGTTTTTTTTTTATTTATTAACCTGCATGAATGAATGAATTACTAACAAAAAAAAAATGTGTGTGACTGTGTAACGTTTTGTTTGTTTTTTGTTTTTCTTTTTATTTTTTTACGTCAATTTAAAATAATAAAAAAAAGAAAATTTACAATTAAAAAAAATTGTTTTTCTTTTGTTATAGTAAAAATACGTTTTTTTTTATTAATAATAATAAAATTTTTATACAAAATATATGGTAAATACATACATACATATGTATATAAATTAAGAGTAGGTGCAAAGAGTAATAACGAGTATGTACAGTGGCGAGCAAAAATGGATGCATCCTGCCACATTCTTAATAAAAGTGCTATAAAATCCTAAAGAAATATGCAAATTAAATAAAGCTTCAGGTATATATTACATTTTTTGATATATTTTTTGAAGATATAAAAATAAATATAAAAAAATTAAATGTACTTCATTTATTTGCTAAGAACTTAAACAATTCGATTATTCCACTTTTGCACGTATTCGAAATTTTTAAATATTTATTAATTTTTAATATTTTGTCCATAGTTCTTCATTTTTTTACGCTTTTAATGCGCTTTCCACTAAATTTTCTATGGGTTTTTTTTTTTGTATTTTTTTCCGTACATCCTGTATCCTAGTGAAAAGTTCGTCTAAATTGGTTGATGCTCTTTCATATGCTGCCAGTCTTCTCTTAATAATCGCCCAATAATTTTCTATTGGATTTAAATCAGGGCTTTGTGGTGGCCATTTAATCAATTGAAAATGTTGATGGGGCATCCAATTTTGAACAATTTTGACGGTGTGTTTCGGATTGACATCCTGCTGGAAAAACAGTTCTTCTTCAGGGCATACACTTTCTTCAATGAATTCTGGCGATTTTGTTTGAAGGATACTGAGATAATTATCCTATCTTATTATACCCTCTATTTTCACTAACGGACCAACACTCCACCAAATAAAACATCCACAAACCATCAAATTTCCACCTCCATGTTTGATTTTCTGTTTCACCTGATGCATTTGAAGTTTTTCATGCGGGCGGTGCCAATAATACTCTTTTACATCTGATTGAAATCGCTTAATTTTTGTTTCATCCGACCAGATCACGCATTTCTATTCGTCAACTGTCCATTTACGAAAAGTTTTGCAAAATTCTAAACGAGCCTTGACTTTTTTATGCAGTACAGCAGGCTTTTTTAGCTTAATGGCGGATACCAACCCGATTCTGCGAAGTGCTCTGCAGGCTGTCCACTCGTTGACATTTTTATTTATGGCCTTGGCAGTTAGCTTTGGTGTTTTTGTGTCCTTATTTTTCATAAGACGTACCATAAGTCGAACATCGCCAGCGGTGAGCAATCTTGGTCGACCTCCAGCTGTAGAAACTGGCTGCACATTTCGTCGTTTTCGAACACTTAAAACCACATAGTGTGATATTTGTAGTGCTTTTCCTATTTTTCTTGCAGATCTACCTTTTTCTATTAGAAACACAATTCTATTTTCAATTTCAACACTTATTTTTTTCATTTTATTAATATTATAAGACCAATTCTTAATAGGGACGATAATTAAGTTCAAATCACTACTGACAGCTTCTAATTACTAAAATGTTGCAAAGAATGGAAAATAAAAGAATTTGTATCGTTTTTTTTGCACTAATTTGTATTGTTTTTTGCTTTTATGCAAATATTAGCATATCGTGCAAAAGTGGAAGAATTGACATCAAACACGATTAATTTCAATTAATTTCTTTTTGGTAAAATTTTTTGAATTTTTATTTTGAGTACACTAAAGTAATGAAAATTAGAAGAAAAAACCTCAGCAAGAATAATCATATTCCACACTATTAAAATTTTACAAGATAATAAACGCAAAAATTAAAAACATGCATCCATTTTTGCTCGCCACTGTATGTTTTTTGCTTTAATAATAATAAAACCAATTACCTCAACAATAAACAGAAAAAAGTAAAATGCAATATAAAAGAAAAAAAAATTAAAAAGAGGGAAGGGTGTAGTATTGTGGTGATATAAAGAAAGAAATGATATCATACGTTTAAAGTGTGTCATTCTGAGGCAGTTATTACAACACTATGCACTGTCGTCTGTCATCTAATCATGTGTTTTATAAACAAATTTACAATTTATTTTAGCATTTATTATAAATGCCAGCCAGTAATTATTTAAGAATTTATTTAAATTTTTAGCACGATCTGTAAATGCTAAGGAAATAGGGTGCCAGACATACAAATCAATAGAAAAAAATTTCTAAAAATAAATTTAAATTCAAAATAAGAATAAGAATGGAATTTAAATTTATTTTACAAAAAAACATGTGCTAAAATAAGATCTGTTTTGACAAGGTAAAGCCTCATCAGTCTGTCAGGATCAAACTTCTAGGCTTGAAAAATCCATTGCTTTGAAAAACGTAGGGGGATTAAGGGGGGAAAATACGGCTTTGTCCTATTATTTGCATTATAAGACAATAACACACTTGTATCCAATCTCCACTCATATCCAATCTCGCCGTAGTCTAGTAGACAGTGTGTTGGCTTATAAGACGTGAGGCCGCGGTTAAAACTTCAGGTCAGACATCTCGAACAACACGAAAATATGAAAAAATATTTCTTAGGCCATTTTCTCTCAGCAGATCAAAATTAAAAATAAAATTGCCATGAAAAAGTTTCTTAAGAATCTGTCGTTCCGAGTCGACTTGAAACTATAGGTCCCGCTACTCATGAATAAAATTAACAAACACAATATAAGTGGTGTGAGAAGCTAGGTTGTAATCCTGACTGAATGGTAATAATGACCAATTATGCATGTAAGTATCCAATATACCAGGTAATTTGAAATAATCCGAAAAGTCTAATACAGAGGAGAAATATGGAAAAGGCATTATTTTAAGATATACAGATGAGTCAAAAACGAATTTTGAAACAGGAGCAGCAGTTTTTGGGCCCAGAATGAAGTTTTTCGAGCCCTTGGGGTAACTCACGCGTACCTTCTAAGTGGAAGTCTGTACCATCCAAAGATACACTCAATTCGCACAAAAGACATGAAATAGTAATACAATCTGAACGTCAGGACGTCATTATAGAACTCGGTTTTTATGAGATTAAATTGAAGAAAGTACGGGACTGTATGGGGAGTCTAGGTAAGCAAAACAAGGTTACGCTCTGCTGGCTCCCAGATTATAAGGGAATTCTCGGCAATGCAAAAGCAGACGAGGTTATGAGGAAGGGAGTTTCCACGCCGTTGATGAGGCCATAACCCTTTTGTGAATTGGGGTAGGGTAACGCTTGAAAAGGTATATTTAACGCAAGGGAAGATAAAGAGAGGTAAAGACCCTTCTCCAAACAAGTCGGTTTAAGACAAACAAATCTTTTGTTTTTAAATTAAAATAGGAGGAGATTTAAGATTTAATACATAGGAGTATACAGAAATAACCTGTGGTTGATAATCGGTCTTATAATACTTCACTGTAGAATCGGTGTACATTTATTGAAAATGGGGTTGTTTCAAGCCCAGCTAGTAGACTCTGTGACTATGGAAATGAATTATCGAAACACATTCTTGAAACCTGTGGGATATTAATGCATATCAGAAGAAAACACTGCGGTGCCTACTATTTATTGTTAACACCGAGCAACATCCTAAAGTTTGTCAGGGCACTAGACTTTAATGAGACATTATAGGGACACCCTATAAAGTTGGGTGAGGGAGAGTGCAACAGATCGTATGGTCGTAATACTAAGGTACCTCTTCACGACAATAATAATAGAACCGATGAAAGGGAAGGCACCGAACAAAATTCTAGAGTTCGTTAGAGTAACAGGATTTAAAAGAGGATCGTGTGAACGGCCAAGACAGATTGATGGCTATAATATAGATCGTATGAGTGCAGAATTTAGTAACTCTTAACTAAAGGGTGTTTTTTATAGAGGTATAGAATTTTAAGTTGCAATAAAACAACGATGGATTATTCGATTGACATGAATTTTATTTATCCGAAAGATAATCTTGTGGCATTACATTTTAAATATGATTTCTGGTATATGACCGCCACGGCTGGCGCGGATGTAGTCCAATCTGGACGTCCAATTTTCGATGACTTTTTCCAACATTTGTGGCCGTATATCGGCAATAATACGGCGAATGTTGTCTTCCAAATGGTCAAGCGTTTGTGGCTTTACCGCATAAATCGGGAACAACGGTAATCTCGTTTTGGGCCCATTCGACGAATCTACGCCTTACTTGATGATCGTTTGGCTTCAAATCTTGCACGAGTTGGATTTTGTAAGCACGCAAACCAAGATCCTTCCACAAAATCTTCCATAAAGTGGATGGACACAGATCCAATTCCTCGTTGCTCGATGGCGGATGGACTCATTCGGGTCTTCCTCAATGCTACGCTCTACAGCAGCAATAGCTTCTTCTGTACGCACCGTACAGCGTCTCTGGGGATGCGAGTTATCAATAAGAGTAAACGTGGTGCGAAAACGTTCCATGGTTAATCGAATTGAACTGC
This sequence comes from Sarcophaga carnaria, assembly GCA_958299815.1. Classification (NCBI taxonomy): domain Eukaryota; kingdom Metazoa; phylum Arthropoda; class Insecta; order Diptera; family Sarcophagidae; genus Sarcophaga; species Sarcophaga carnaria. The sequence continues at coordinate 13,275,931 of OY283152.1, read as the reverse complement.
TCTGATGGACGATTTTGTCGACGATAAAATGGACGTAGTGCGCGATACGTTTTCCGCACAGAACCATTATTTTCGAAATAAAATTGCACTATTTGCAAGCGTTGTTCAGGCGTGAGTCTATTCATGATGAATTGCCAAACCAAACTGAGAATAAATCACTTGACAGCTGTTAAATCGGTCGCCATCTTGAAAAGTAATGCCAACTTAAAGTTCTATACCTCTATAAAAAACACCCTTTACAATAAGAAGCCGCTTAGCATACGATCACATGTTTCAGGTAATAAATACTTCTGAGAATTGTGCAAAATTCAATTGTTCTATACTTTTATAAGCAATATTGATGTTTTTGTTTTGTTATGAATAAGTTTATAAATATATTGCTTTGCTAATATGTTAGACAATATTTTTTGAAAGTTTCATAAAATTTCATTGAATATTTATTATTTTATAGCATCTGGAACAAAAAATGTTTTGAATATGCACTCACTTTTGCACGCCACTGTATATTCAATTGTAAATTTTTTTATTGACTTTAATAAATATATAAACGTTCTACTTTTTGTCAATCCCAGTGTTCATATATTGTTGTTAATAGTCTAATTATTTTAATTTTCTGTTTACAACTAATAATTCTATAATTTTTATTCTTTTTTTTTTTGATAAATTCTAAATGACAATGGTTTTTACGACTCTATTACGCAGGCAGTTTTTTTTTAATTTGAAATTAAATTCAATTATCGTTATAAACCATAAAAAATTATAAAAAAAAAACAGCGTAAGAAATTTAAATTGCTTAACTGGTATTTATGGTTTTATTGAGTTGTATTTTCTAAAGAAAAAAAACTTTTTTCCAAAAGAGGAGACTTTTTTTGTCACACTTATATGGAACAGTTTTTTCGATACTTTGTACTCACTCTACAGGCAAATATTTATTACACTTTTTTTTTTTGCAAAATTTTTTTATTACTTAAGAATTGTTACCATAGCTAGTGAATTATTTCAACAATTAACGTGTTAATAAATAATTTTAAATGACACATACTCGTATAAAAACAATTTCCATAAATATTTAAATTTTGTTTACAAATATTTTTTATAAATTTTTTTTTTAATAAAAATTCAAAGTAGGTGGTGGTTGAGGTATTTCGCAAAATAATAAAACATTTATGGCAAAAAAATAGTAATAAAAAAAATAAATAAAAAATAAATAAAAAACTAAATGTATTGCATGTTTGATTTATTCACTGTGAGTTCAAATCAAACTGTGTTGATCAGAAATCTAATAAAAAAAATTAAAAACCCCACCCTCTATTAAATTACAAAGAAAAAAAAATAATACAAAACAATAATAACAATTCAAAAGAAATACTCTGTATAATTCCAATAATTGTCATAAATATTTATACCCGTGATTTTTTTTCTGAGTTATAAAAACAATTTAAAGAATTCCTATGACCTCTTTAAACAATTCAGGGGAATGCCTAAGCCTGTAGCACCAAATTAATGCGGTAACATTTACATTAATATTTAAAAAAGTAGGACACAACTTTACTACACCCAATAGATAATCTAAAAAGTAAAGAGTGATCACAAAAAAATTTGGTTAAGCACTTGATAAAAATTTCAATGCTACAAAATATTGAGAGGCTTAGTTTAACACTAGATATACCAAGATATTTGTATACCCATTTATACCAACACCAGTCAAAATGACTGGTGTTCAAAAATAACGTTTTGAGTGTGTAAATTTTGTATGTGCTATAATGTTTTATAGAATTAATAAACAGTATTGGTAAAGTAATATAAAAATGTTTTTGGAATAGGAGTTGTTGGACATTCAGTTTCACTTCCTATCTTTTAACCTGATGACTGATAATCAAAAGTGAGTTCTTCAGCGAAACGAAACAAAAAATCCTTTCTTGAAATATTCTTTCCGGTTGTGATTTTATACAAAATCCAGGAATTTATTCCGAAAAAAACTAAAATATTAAAAAATACTTGAAGTGGCCATCTCCTAGATCCTGATTTCACACTATATGTCATTAGCCATATCGTGCCATTTGATCTATGACGTCGACACCAAATTTAGTTTCATTATAAAAAGACACAGTTTCAATTAGTTTCTTGCTGTCGGTATCAATTTTGACGCCTTTGTGTATAGTACTCAATAAAACAACTTTTTTGTTGGGCTTACTCTTATAAACGAAAATAATATCGAACCATAATATCCCTCCTTTCTTTGCAAATTTTTGGAAGGTTACGTTTGTTCTAACGTACGGTACCAACCAACGTAGTGTTTTTGGCTAATAATTTAGAAGCTAAAGAAACACTGGTAAAAAGTTGTTATTACAGTGCTAACTTTCATGGTATAAGGCTCCTGTAGTCCCATTACTACAGATTCAATAAAAGGTGTTGCCAAATTTCGTGTTTCATTTTTTCCTAGATAAGGAAAGCCATTTACAACGTACTTCGTTTCAACGTAAGAAGCCAGCCAGAATTTTATTCCAAACTTGGCATATACTGTGTAAACCTACATCTGGCTTTCGTTGGAAACAATTGTTCATCTAATGTAATATTTGCTTGGGCCTTGAAACAGTTTTGGCCGTTGACAATAAATTTGTTCCAAACAGTTGACACTAACGCAAATTTATCAGTTTGCAAGCATTGCCTCCTTTGATTTCTTTTATCGAAACGAATGAAACGTAAAATTTCTGTAAAATCATAGTATACTCATAGTTTTAGTAAAAATTCAGGACCCCATTTTTTGTTCCATAAATACGACAGCTGCAACCCTTTGAATACTGTATGCACCACTGTATGTACCTCGTGCAAACAGTATTTCCATTTCTTCCCTAAAACTCTAGAAGCTTCTAATTCGTTGCAAGTTCTGATATGCTCCAATATTGGTGGTCAATCAATAGTAAAAATGCTTCTCTTCCATAATATTTCTTCTAGCATATGCTGTAGGCCTAGATAAATCTTTGAATATGCAATGAGTTGGTAACCTTCCAGCAACACCTCCTTCTTTTATTTTTTCCCACATAGTTCCACTTGCAGAAACCTCAAGTTGTGTATCTTCCCCGCTTTCATTATCCTCTTCAGAACTAGAAGGAAACCGCATACGCATTCGTTTTCGTGTATTATGCAAGGGAACACTGTCTTCTGCCATAGAAAAACATACCGGTCAAAATGACTGGTACCGGTATAAGTACCAAAAATAAAAATTATTTTTTTTATTGTGGACACAAGATCAAAATAAGTTATTAAATTAATTGTATTTAGTTGTCGTTATAAAAGTCATATAATAGTTTCGGAAAAAAATATTCACACAAAGTCAATATTTAAGGCTGATAAGGCAAAACCAGTCATTTTGACTGGCGCGGTAAATCTAGTGTTAAACAATATCGTTCGATTATGTACCTTGTTTGGACTAATTGAAGAAAAGTTTTTGCCGCTAGGAATAATTAAGAAAAATCCACAAACTAATATTAAATAATCGACGATAGAAGATGCGTGAGCTAGCCTAAGTTACAGGGAGAAAACTGCAAGCAACTTAAGTCATACGTTTGCTCACAACAGAATAGACACAGCAGCGCCTTTTATATATTTTAATAGAGTTTTTGGTAACGTTTCCCACAATAAAGCCAAGTGGTTTTATCTTAGTTACTTACTTAACTGGTCATTACAATCTTTTAGTCAGAATTGCAACCCAGCTTCTCACACCACCCATGTTGTGCAACAGTTTAAAGGCGATTCCAAACGACTGATCTTTAACCCTTTGACAGACACCAAAATTTTAGGAGGTCTTCCCGTGGGACACTTGCTGCAGCTCCGATTTTATGAAGGAAACAATTTATGACGTGTATACACGTCATGTCCCCCTCAGAAGCTCTTGTTATGACGTCTATAGACGTCATAAGAAACTTTTCATGGTAATTGTATGTGCTCTCAGAGTTTTTGCCAGAAGACTGCTGAGAGCAGGTTGCCGAAGAAATATTTTTTTTATGTTTCGTTTTTTTCGAGATGCCTAAGCTGGAGTTTGAACCACAACCTCACGTCTAATAAACCACAACACCTCCTCACAAGATCAACTGTCTCATCATTGTCGCGAATTCCCACATAACGTGGGACTCAGCAGAAGTACGACCGTTCTTCCCTACCTGGTTCACATTTCCCAGACAGCTCAACTATCTCATACTATCTCGGAGATAACTTCCCTCTTGACTTATTGCTCTCGATGCAAGTTGCACAAACTGGTTCTGAACAAGTGACAGAGAAAGCTATGCTGTTGCCGAATGAATCTCGCGTGAGATTTATCTCCCATTACAGTAACCATAGTCTTACAACTCCAGTCCCCACTTTGACGTGCAACGAGCCTAAACCCAATAGAGAGGTTCTAGCGTCGCTGTCAGTCAGATGGTATCGCTACTTCCCGTCCTATGTACTGTATATCCAAGGTTAGGTTAGGTTAGAGGACGTGTACTTGTCAATTAAGACAACTACAGTACCCGGAGGTCGAATTGACCCATTATACAACGTCCTAGTTTCTCCCACCACTTATGTTGTGTGTGTTAATCTTATACATGAGTGGTGGGACCTACAGTTTAAAGTCGACTCCGAACGAGAGATTTTTATTTATTGAGAAACTTTTCATGGCAATTTTTATTTACTCAGGGTTTTTTTTGCCAGAAATCTACTGAGAGGAAGTCGCCGAAAAAATACTTTTTGTATTTTGTCTTTGATGCCTGGCCTGGGGCTCGAACCCAGGCTTTTGCGTCTAATAAGCCAACACACTACCTACTAGACTACGGCGACTTCACTGTATAACCAAACTGATTTGATAATTTTTCGATAGATTTCTGCTTAACGATACCCATGTATTTCGATGGGTACGTCAACAAATGAAATGATCGAATTAGCTATGAATAGCCAAAAGCAGTTAAAGAGCTGCCAATACTGCATGACGTACTGTTTGATGCTTTCTGTGGTTTGGTGGAGTCATTAGACCGTACTTAAATGCTGTATGGACGGCACAGACTTACTCCTCTGTAACATTTATAAGAAATAATCTTTAAAACAAAACTAACACTTTACAAGACACTCATACTACCCACCCGTGCTTCTTTATGGCGCAGAGGCATGGTTCGTATTAAGTACATATTCAGCGGCCTTGAGAGTGTTCGAGAGAAAAGTACTACGCAAGATCTTCGGTCCAGTGCGAGTTGGCGATGATTTCCGTATCCGATACAACAGTGAGCTGTATGAGCTCCTCAACGACATAGATGTTGTACAGCGTATTTATATCCAGCGGCTGCGCTGGCTCGGCCATGTCGTTCGAATGGAGGAGGATGCTCCGGCGAGACGGGTATTTGATGCGGAAATCTGCGGAAGTCGGCGAAGAGGATGACCTTGTTTGCGTTGGAAGAACTAAATCGAGGAAGCCCTGTCATCGATTGGCGTGACCAACTGGCGTAGGCGCGCAGGAAACAGAGGCGCCTGGAAGAATGTGTTGCGGCAGGCCGAAATCCGTTAAACGGGTTGTTATGGCCAATTAAGTAAGAAGTAAGTAATCTTTGAAACGTAAATGGAAGACATACATGAATTGCTTTAAATAAAGGTTTTCTGTCACATTGGGCAAATTTCCTACGTTTATTTTTTAATTTTCAAAACCCTAGCGATTCAAACCCAAATCACCAAAATTGGAAATTAAAGGGAATCTGTTTTAAACTGCACTTTCATGTACGTCCTAAACATATTTGAATATTAACAAATAAAGTCTTCTTTGTTTTTCATTGTTGTTGTTGTTAATTTTTATCACAATAAAAAATATTGGAAATAAAAACTCATCAATTATTGATCGATCATTTAACGCAAAACAAATTTGAATTTTTTTTTTAATTTTTGGTATTCAAATGACCGTTCAAGCATAAAATCTTTTTAGCAAATATTTTGAAATATTTTTTTCGTTTTTTTTCTTTATTTTTCAATAAAATTTTATGCTTAAAATACGTGTGTATAGTAAAAAAAAAGTGGCGGCAATGGAATTATTTGTGTATAGTTTTTTTTCTGTGTTTCTCTCATTATTTATTTAAAACAAAAAAAAAGATTATAAATTGCCAAGAATTTTATTTTGTTATTATTTATTATGATTATAATTGGGATTAGGATTAGGATTAGGAGGGGTATGGATTGTGTTTTTTATTATTATTTACTATTGTTGAAAAGACATCATGTGCGAAATGGCTCTGAAAATATTTTTATTTGATTGTCGTACGATATAATTTTTTTTCCATTTTTTTTTTATATTTTGGTATGTGAGTTAAAAGTATTGAAATATTAAAATCATTGGGCGGTGCAGTTGAGACACACCTTATAATATGGCAACAAAAAAACAAAAGCAAAACAGAAAAAAAAATTGGAATTCAACGACAAAAACGGTTTAAAAAAAAAACAGCCAAAAGGTATGTGTTGTTTATAAATCGTATGTGACTGTTAAAAATAAAGTTTAAACCAACAAAAAAAAAAACCCCATTACAGCTAACATAACATATGCTCGTAAATATTTAACTCTACGGCCACAAATATTGCACAGCAAACAGTGGTACACTCTTTATGCCAGGGTAAACTAAACTGGGTATGTACTTATGAACAGAAATCCGTTTTTTTTTTATTTAGTTTAACGAATCAGTTTTAGAAGAAAAAAAAAATGAAAATAAAAATAAAAATCAGCAAAATTATATTTATAAAATCATTCAAATATTATTAAAACGTTCAACATAAACTTGTGATAAAAAAGAAAAATACATCATGAACAACAAAAATAACCGGCTACATAGTTTTGAAAAGTGCCAAATGCCAGTAACTTCAAGGAATGTAAACATGTGGGAGATTGCCACTATGTGAATCCCGTATCAGTATAAAGTCATTAGAAACCTGAAGAATATGTAGAATGTCAGATACCCATGGAGGAGATTTATTAAGAAGTGGGCGCACTTACAAGTAATAGTACAACAGATAATTTGAAAGAATTCATATTTGAATTTAAATGATCTCCCAGAAAATGTTCTCATTTATCAGATAAGTATGGAAAAATTAAACCACTTTTATGCTTAAATATGCGCATTAAACTTAAACAGAATCTATCTAAAGAGCCTCATATCAGTCATAAGAGAATACTGCCCCCTTGTTTACACGCCTACAGCGATTTCTACAGTAGATGTCATGACGACGAAAAAAGGTAGACCTCAGAACATTTTCTCTGTTATCGTCCTGGGGCAAAGAATTCTTTGACATTCAGGATTTATTGACAGAAGATGTATAGCTAAAGGTGATTTCAATAAAACCTACAGTCGCGAACGCCTACACGGGAATGGCGTTCGCGCCGTCCCGTCAAAAAAAAAAAAGTCGCAGTAGTCTAGTAGGTAGTGTGTTGGCTTATTAGACGTAAAGCTAGGGTTCGAGCCCCAGGCCAGACATCAAGACAAGATACCAAAAGTATTTCTTCGGTGACTTCCTCTCAGCAGATTTCTGACAAAAACTCTGAGAATAAATAAAATTGCCATGAAAAAGTTTCTCAAAAATCTGTCGTTCGGAGTCGACTTTAAACTGTAGGTCCCACCACACATGTATAAAATTAACACACACAACATAAAGTGGTGTGAGAAACTAGGACGTTGTACAATGGGTCAATTCGACCTCCGGGTACCGTACTTGTCTTAATTCCCAAGTACACGTCCTCTAACCTAACCTAACCTAACCTACACATTCGTAAAACTATCAGAATGAATTGAGGAATGCCAGCCAGGACTTATAAATGAATTGCGGAATACGTTGTAATTCAATTCAAGTAAGCCCTGGTTTTCAGGACGACTGGCAATTAAAACTGGCCTAATCTATCACATATTTTAGAGGTTATACTGACTATATAACAACTTCTACACTAGAAACGCAGGGTATGTAAAGTTACAACTTTTCAGTGCTCCGGGACAAATCATGGTTAGAGCGAAGTGACCTTAATCATGCCATTAAAAAAAGGAGCTTTTATTGCTCTTAGATGTCGACTTTGATGTTCTGTACACAAAACATAAGGATGATGGGTGTGCTACAATGCTGAGCATTCAAATAGTGATAATGGACTTAAATTTACACTTTACATAAAAGGAAGGACAATTCGAAATGTAGGAGGAGCAGCACAGCTTAAAGGAACCTCAGACTCACGGTTTCTACATTGCAGTAAAGTATGGGGCACATAGCCCAGAATGTAAAATACATAAAATAGACAAATTTCTGTACAAAGAACATAACAAATCCTGGGTTTAGGAAGAATCTTGATTCATAACCAGACTCACCTTATCTAAATTGGATAGGAAGTATACCGCTTAAATTCTCACGAATCGTTATGTAATGGGTAGGCATACAGCAGGCACATTGCTTATCTGCAACTGACTTTTGTAAACATTGAAGGTGGAGTGACAAATAAAAGGATTGGATTCAACACAGATTTATATCAAAGAGTAACTCAAACCCTTTCGCGATAGTCTAACAAAGCTATCCTTATTTAATATCGGATCGATCACAAAATTCTATAAATTTTCGGAATATTTTTCAGCTTGATTCTAAGGAATTCATACTTTAATACGAAGTCCTGATGCTGATTAATTAGAATCAGTTAATCAGGACTTAACAGCTAGATTTAGAGCATGACTTCCTGTAGTATAACAGCGGGTGCACAAGGGAGCGTTGATTTCAAAGAAGCTGTCACTTCCTTGTATTCTAATCCAAAACTTGCTTCAGCATAGCACGGAATCTGTTTTTTAAACAGCATTACAACCCCTCTAAATTTTTTAATAGAGGGGAGATCTAAAACGTAGATACAACGAAAGCAATGCAAAAAAGTGAAATGCAAGCGAAAACCAGAGGAAAATTGAGAAAAGGCGAAGTGGAGCGACGCTGTAAAATGCAAACAAAAGGTACTATTTCTTCCTAAGTCCTAGTCAGAGGCCAGCTATTTCCGAAAATTGTTTTACAAAACAGAATGAAGATATTAATCGTGGCAGCAGGCCGTTAAAATTAACATTTCAATTCCAATCAACATCTTCATACGGATTTTCAACTTGAAACGTAAACGAATGCCTTTAAAGAATTCTATGATGTAAAAACACCAATACTCTGAAATATAGAGATGAAAGTGAAACTAAACTACGAAAATTATCGTTTGGCATTGCAAGAAATTTTTCCAATTGGAATCTACAGATAAGAGGGTCGACCAGTTAAAGAAGATAATTTAAAACGAAGAAGTTATCCGAATAAAAAAATATTGTTTAGATCTTATGGCCCACTTTAATATAATCTTTTAGAATGAATTCATCATTTTGAACGTCTGCCTGGAATACATGTTACTTATACTATGGGATCTAGTAAGTGTTGAGAGTGCGTGTGTATGTGTGTGCATAAAAACGCCAACTATTTCTTGATTTTTTTTATTTTTCTATAAAAATATTTAAAAAAAAAATGTGGAAAAAAATAAATACATTCAGCGACATGGTATGCATCTTAAATAAACGTGCGAACCAAAACTATTCATACTCATATACTCGTACTTAAAGTCACTAAACAACCGAACCAGCCAGTCAGCCAACCAGCCAGCCATCTATGGCAACACAGTTCCACAACAACCACCAGCCAGCAGCAACACCATTTCATACCATTCCATACTTTAAATGTTGTGTAAAAAAACAGCAGAAAGAAGAAGAAAAAAAATATGCGAAATGGCCTAAAAAAAAAGAGGCATAAACGAAGCATAGGCTGACTGACTGGCAGGCATAAAAACATACATACGGACGAGTGATTTTTTCATATTAAAAAAAAATTAAAAAATTCAATAAAAAAAAAAATTTTACTTTGAAAAATAAATAAAAAAATTTTTTTTAAAGCGATATTATCGAACTCTTGATAGCGTATTAAAATGGTATTCCAATTGGAATTGTTTATTTCGATAGAAATTATTATTAATCGAAAAATTTTGATTGAAAATAAGGGTTCGCTTCGTAGTTTTTAGATTCACTGGAATTTAATTTTTACGTCATGGGAAATACAATGAGACAGCAGTTCTAAGAAACGACAGGGGACACTATCCATATTGTATATACAAGGGAGGGGACAATAAGTCCAGAGTTGCTGTTCCCAATAAACTTTAAACAAACTGCACGATTTATTTTGAATTTGAGAGCAAACCATACATACATACATACATAATTGGCCATTACAACCCTTCAGTCTGGATTACAACCTAGTTTCTCACACCACTTATGTTGTGTGTGTTAATTTTATACATGTATGGCGGTACCTACAGTTTAAAGTCGACTCCGAATGACAGATTTTTGAGAAACTTTTCATATCAATGTTATTTACTCTCAGAGTTTTTGCCAGAAATCTGCTGAGAGGAAGTTGTCGAACAAATATTTTTCATATTTTCGTTTTGATGTTTGACCTGGGGTTTGAACCATGGCCTTACGTCTAATAAGCCAACACACTACCTACTAAACTACGGCGACTTCTAATTAGAAAACGAAGAAAGCCTCTGGTTAACTCTCTTCGCCAAATAGACCATTTCAAACACTCTCTTCCTATTCCACAGAAAGGTTTTAGCCCCATTAGCGGTATGGCAGCTCCTCTCCTGACAAGCTTAACCGGCCGGCTCAGTGCAAGGTGACCCTATTTCGCTTGTATAGATAATTCAGCTTGTCCAGACAGTCTCAGAATTATTTGGAGTCGACCTTCTGCTCGGTTGCTGGCAGGCTTATGGCATATGTCCACACAAACAAAGGGAGACCGACCTTATTTCTCCCTGTCATGATGATGTCCAGACAGCCACAGTTTAATTTCCAATCGATCTAAGTGATCAGATGGTGGCCAGGCTGAAAGGAAGGAAGAAAACCACATCTAAGTACCTACCTACCTACCTATTTTCCCTATCGGTTCCCCGCTCCTATACCACACCACTCTTCGGCAAATCACACCTCCCCCATTAACTCTTATTAATTGATTTCATTGAAAGAACTTCTCAAAACCATAAGAGACAGTTAAGAAGAAAGCTGTCAGCTTCTAATGAACTTGTCTCTCATTATCCTAATCACAGTCTTCATTCCTCTATTTTAAATCGCCGTAGTATATTTAGAAATTCTCCCGGGATGCCAACCGGTCCTGGATCAATGAGGAGTCCTGCTCCATCGCTAGGCTCACTTGGCCCACAATGGATAGGAGGCGTACCAACCAGCTACTTGGACTTGGCCGTATCATCTCGATACAGGCCACTGTGTTATGGGTAGACACGCGGAAAGAATGCGACTCCCATTTAACGACTTCTGCCTTGGATGCATATCCGCCGAGGAGGAGGAGACTGTCAGCCACTTTCTCTGCCAATGCCCATCCCTTGCGGGATGCAGATATAGGTTATTTGGCTCTCCGACCCTTGTCAGCTTGACGGAACTATCGTCCATTGATATCAAGGACATAGCCTCGTTTATCAAACTTTCTGGCTGGTTTTCCAGCGTGGGGTAGTCGTGCTTTTTGGAAAATGTGCAGCCCTTGCGCTGACCAACTTCCCCCTTCTGGGATCGGAGGAACTTGGTCAGTGCAGAGGCTGCGTTCACCTGTGGCGTCACAACGGGCCGCTATGCGTGCTCAAGTGAGCTTTTTTTGGTAAATTAAAGCTACCACGCTAACCTAATCTAACCTAATCGCCGTAGTCTAGTAGGCAGTGAGTAGGTTCATTTTATTAGACGATAGCCCGTTCAGGCACCAGCTCAAACGACTCGAAAAAATTTCTTTCTCAGCAATCTTATGGCAAAAGGTTTAATAGAAAAAAATTGCTAAAACTTTGCCGCTTTTAGTATGCTAAGGACGTATCTATTACAATGTAGTACGACAAATTTAGTTGCAAGTAGAGGATGGCACCTATGTACACATGTATTGCACAACCGTAAAGCAGCATTGAATAAATAAATGGAAATTAAATGGAGTACTGTTCTTAACTTCTCAGTGTACTGAATGCTCTAAGTGTATTTGTAACACTGCTTTCTACATCTGTGACTGGATCACCATTTTCTCAATTTATTAAGACTAAATTGAAGATTACGAGCTCTTCTGAAGCTGGGTTTGTATTTTCAATTCATATACACATATGACACAGGGCGGGGCTGCAATTGCGATCCAATGCAGTACATATAGTTTCAATAAAATACAACAAATCTGAACACTTTGTGTAGATGCCACGATAAGCTGATTTGAACAAGGAGAAATTAGCAATTTCATGGTCACGATAGTTGGAAATTTAGAAATTAAAATTAACGCGCTGACATATTTTCAAATACTCGTATGACGCAAATATCATCATCATCATACACACATTGCAAACATCTTTACGTATTTAAACACTTTTTACGTAGTATGCCATTACCGTTACCTGGAAGGTTACGTCACAAAATATCTGTAATCACTTACAGTGTAACAAATTGTTAAAAACAGATAACCAACCATAGAAATAAATAGAATGGCATTTTTTCTTATAAACAATAGGCGCATATGGAACGTGACATTCATATGTCATAAAATATATTAATTATATCGGGTCCGCCATCTAACGTTTTATTTTTTTTTTTCAACTAGTGCTTATTTCGTGAATGGTAACACTCTTAGCTCATGTCTGATTTGACAGATAATTAGTTTTATCCTTCCGCTGAACGAATATGGTTGTGTATACGCTTGAACAACGCTGGGAAATATTGCGACATCACTTTGAAAATCATGGTAATGTTGTAGAATGTGTGCGAAAATTGCGTACGGATTTTGGAAGAAGAGAAGCACCGTCAGCTCCGTATGTTCGTTATCTTGTGAAAAAAGTAAAAGAAACTGGCATCGTCATCGATAAACCAATGCGTGAAAAGCCAACAGTGCGTACACCCGAGAATATTGCTGCTGTGGCAGAAAGTGTGCATGAAGCGCCATCAATATCAATTCACCGTCGTTCTCAACAATTGAACATTTCGGAGACATCATTGAGATGAAATTTGCATAAAGACCTTGGTATGCCGCCATACAAAGTCCAATTGACCATCCAATGCGTTTTCGCTTCGCTAAGTGGGCCTGCGATCGACTTACAAAAGATGCCGATTTTGGCAAAAAAAAAATCATCTTTTCAGATGAAGCTCATTTTGATCTCGGCGGGTATGTAAACAAGCAAAATTGTCGCATTTGGGGCACAGAAAACCCGCACGCATACATTGAAAAGCCGACGCACCCAAAACGAGTCACTGTTTGGTGCGGATTTTGGTCCAGAGGCATAATTGGGACATTTTTCTTCGAAAATGAGCAAGGAGTGGCCATTACAGTCAATGGCGATCGTTATCGGGCCATGTTGAACGAATTTTTGTTCACAAAAATTGAAGAGAAGGATATTGGCAACATTTGGTTTCAACAGGACGGCGCTACGTGCCACACAGCCGAAGCTACACTCGATGTTTTGCGCCTGTTTTTGAAGATCGCATTATTAGCCGCAGAACTGATGTCGTTTGGCCACCTCGGAGCTGCGATTTGACACCATTGGATTATTATTTGTGGGGTGCCGTCAAAGATAAGTGTTACTCCGACAAGCCAGAGACAATTGATGCTTTAAAGGACAATATTCGTGAACTCATTGGTGAAAGACAGCTGCACACAATCGATAATGTGCTTACAAAATTGGACCGATCGTGTAGACTACTGCATGGCCAACCGAGGCAGCCATTTGAATGAAATTATTTTCCATTATTAACCGGAAGGATTGTACTTTCAAATAAAAAAAAGAAAATTGGAAAAAAAGTAGTTTTTCTTTAAAGCATTTTCAAAAAAAAAAAGTTATTTGGCAGAGCCTTTACAATATATTGTAAAAACAATTTGATTTAAATAACGAACAAATTTTCTAAAATTAATTTTTTGAATTGAATTGAATTCTTAAGCAATGTATCAACAGTGTGCAAATATTCTGGGCACAAACACAACAATTGCATGTTATTTTGAAGTAACGCATTACAAAATTAATATTATTGAAGTCGCCGTAGTCTAGTGGATAGTGTATTGGCTTATTAGACGTGAGGCCGCGGCGCAAAACCCAGGTCAGACATCTCGAACAAAACGAAAATTTAAAAAAATATTTCTTAGGCGATTTTCTCTCAGCAGATTCCTGGCAAAAACTCTGAGAGTGAAATAAAATTGCCATGAAAAAGTTTCTCAAGAATCTGTCATTCAGAGTCGACTTTAAACTATAGGTCCTGTACTCATGAATAAAATTAACACACACAACATAAGTGGTGGGAGAAGCTAGGTCGTAATCCTAACTGAATTTGTTTTAATTTCAAAACAACGGTTTTCTAATTTTTGTACGAATAATTAAGTTCGAAAAACAAAATACAATCATATGTACATATTATGTTAAGTTGTTAATACTAATAAAATAATTTAAAAAATATACAAATATTTCTTTAAATTCATAAACAAAAATAAAATAAAAAAAAGAATAAAAATTAAATGTTTATTTAAAAATTCTTGACTCACCTTACGCAGTGCTAAAATTAGCACTCGTTTGCATAAATTTATTCAGACATTGTGTTGCGGTCGCTGTTAATGCACAATTGAACATAATCCGTACACTGATACACGGAGCGTGAATGAAAGAGACGACAACGCGTGGTGTAAATCCAAATCCAAATTGAAAACCAAAAACAAAATGAAATCAATTCGAAATTAAACAAAACAAACACCTTTTAACACCAATTTTAAAAACAAATATTATTTTTTCTTTTTTTTTCACTTTTTTTCTTTAAGAAATAAAATTTTTTTTCTTTTATTTTTCTTTTTATCTTTTCTTTTATCTTTAATTTATTTCTTTTCTTTCTTCTTCTTCTTGTATGTTGTTGGGGTTTAAGTTTAAGCGCGTTGCGTTTGTTATAGTATTTCTTTAAGATGCAATATTGATTGGAAAAACAAATTTGATTTGGGTTTTCTTTTTCTTTTTTTTTTAATTTTTTAATATTCGCTACAATAATTATTATTCGATTGTTTTAACCACACGAGAAAAACACTGAAATGAAAGCAAAAAAAGAGAGAAAATTTCAAATTAGTTTTTGTTATAACAATCATAAAGATGAATAAAGTTTGAAAAATAATTACAAAAAAAAAGTTGTATTAAAAAATATAATGAAAGAAAATAAAGATCAGTAAGTAAGAGCATGATTTAATCTACGGTTCTTCGTTAATATTATAGATGTGCCTTTAAAATCATTACCATGTACATACACTCAGCCACAAAAGTATACATACGGATAACAAATTTCAAAAAAATTTTAACTAATCCGTTTTCGTTGAAAATCTTTGTAATTGTCTGACAACTTTCCTCGATTTTAAGACGGTCTTTTGCATTGGTTCAGAAATTTGTGAAATTTGTAAATCGGGTGCATACCTTTGTGGGCATGTGCAGGGCCACAATTCAGTTCAATTTCAAAAATTTTTTAGCCAATGCAAAAGACCGTCTTAACATCAAGGAAACTAAAAGATTTTCAACGCAAACGGATTAGTTAAAATTTCAGAAATTTTTTAACCGTATGTATAATTTAGTAACTGTGTGTAGGTCTAAAGATTGATTTAAATTAACCCAGAGCATTAAAAAAAATATTTATTTGCGATTTCCTCTCAGCAGCCTTCTGAGGGTAAATAAAAAGTGTCATGAAAAGTTTCTCAAAAAAAAAACCTGTCGTTCGGAGTTGACTTTAAGTTGTAGATCCCGCCACTCATGTATAAAATTAACGCACACAACATAGGTGGTGTGAGAAGCTAGGCCGTAATCCTGGCCGAAAGGTTGCAATAACCAATTATGTATATATGTAATCGGTGTCGTATGTATATGCTCCTGGCCCAAACATCTCGGACAAAAACGAAATATGAAAAAATTCTTTCGGCGATTTTCTCTCAGTAGCCTTCTGGCAAAAATATCGGAGAGTAAAATAAAATTTCTATAAAAAGTTTCTCAAGTCTGTTGTTCATTAAGCTGTAGGTTCCACCACTCAGCGATAAAATTATCGCACACAACACAAGTGCTGTGAGAAGCTAGGTTGTAAGTCTGCCTAAAGGTTTATAATGACCAATTATGTATGTAAGCTACACTGACTTCGATGGTGCTTTGGAAACTGCAATGTTTAAACCGTTTGATCACGAACCCGAATAGTCTAGAAAGGCTTGTGACACCAAAGCTGCAAAGCTATAGATTTGCAGAAATGTTTACTTAGTTTTTGTTACTAAAGGGTCCGCCAAATAACTATTTTTTTTTGAAAATGCTTTAAAAAAAACTGCTGAATATTTTTTCAAATTTCTTTTTTTTATTTAAAAGTACAATCCCCTTCCGGTTAATAATGGAAAATAATTTCATTCAAATGGCTGCCTCGGCTAGCCATGCAGTAGCCTACACGATCGGTCCAATTTTTAAGCACATTATCGATTGTGTGCAGCTGTCTTTCACCAATGGCTTCACGAATATTGTCCTTTAAAGCGTCAATTGTCTCTGGCTTGTCGGCGTAACACTTATCTTTGACGGCACCCCACAAACAATAGTCCAACGGTGTCAAATCGCAGCTCCGAGGTGGTCAAACGACATCAGTTCTGCGGCTGATAATGCGATCTTCAAAAACAGGGCGCAAAACATCGATTGTAGCTTCGGCTGTGTGGCACGTAGCGCCGTCCTGTTGAAACCAAATGTTGCCAATATCCTCCTCTTCAATTTTTGTGAACAAAAATTCGTTCAACATGGCCCGATAGCCATCGCCATTGATTGTAACGGCCACTCCTTGATCATTTTCGAAGAAAAATGGCCCAATTATGACTCTGGACCAAAATCCCTGACTCGTTTTGGGTGCGTCAGCTTTTGAATGTATGCGTGCGGGTTTTCTGTGCCCCAAATGCGACAATTTTGCTTGTTTACATACCCGCCAAGATCAAAATGAGCTTCATCTGAAAAGATTATTTTTTTTGCCAAAAGCAGCCATTTGAATGAAATTATTTTCCATTATTAACTGGAAGGATTGTATTTTCAAATAAAAAAAAGAAATTTGAGAAAATATTCTGTAGTTTTTTTTTAAAGCATTTTCAAAAAAAAAAGTTATTTGGCGGACCCCTTATATAAATATATATTAACTCAATGAGAATTATTAAAATTTTTATAAACATGAATAATTTCTTGTTTTATTGCAATATAATATTGAAATAAATTAATAATTATAAGTAACGAAAATGTTGTCAAGTTTTTTATAAATATCATCCACAACAGTATATTGATTTATGCTATGCACTGTAAATATATTTTTGAGCATATGCTTTGAATTTCTTTTACAATAATTTGTATTAAAAGGTATATTTTTTAAATTCAATCAATACCAATAATTTGTTGCACTGTTTTCTAAAGTTTACAATTTATTTACATAAATTAAATCAAGACCTTACATACATACATACATACATATTTAATTATATTTTTTTTTATTTAAAATTATTAAATTTATTAATACGTCGACTGTAAAATTTATTAAAATTATTATTTAAAATGGCATGTATTTTCACATTTTTTTTCTTTGTTTATCGCTTTAAATCAAATGTTTGAAGATTTAATTGAGACCATAAATAAATTTCTCAAAAAGCACGCGGTTTACTGATTTTTTTTTTCTTAAATATTTTTCTAAAGCAATAACAACAACCACTTGTTGATGATTTGTTGTTAAAAAAAAAACAAAAAAAAAACAAAACAAAATATTTACGTACTGCCCCAACAACGAAAAAATAAACGTTTTTTTGTGCTGATTTGACGTTATTTTTTTGTTAATTTTTCGCTTTCATTGTTGCTGGTGGTTTCGCTCTCTGTTGTTCCTGCTCTTTGGTAATAAATTATGAATAGCGTTGAATGGCTGGTTGGTCAGTGGGGAAACGGAATAAGCCAACATCATTATTATTTATTAAAGAAATTTTATCCATTTATAATTAATTTTTTTAAATATTCTGTTTTTAATTTTTGTTTTTCTTTTGCTAGTATATTTCATAAGGCAGTGAGTGATTGTTTCTTGTTTTTCGTTTTTTTCTACTTCTTCTTCTTAGTTTTGCGTCAACAAATTTGAATTTAAACAAAATAAAATAAAAACCAAAGTAGTATTAATAAAATACAATACATATTTAAATTTCTATGTAAATAAACTTTTACATGGAAGTATATTCTCTCTAACAAACAAACGCACACACAAAAATCAAAATCATGGTCACTTTTACAATGTGGTCAACTTAACTATAAAAAAAGAAACTCTTAGTTTAAAGAAAACGTGTAAATATGTTGTGTTGAACTCAATTTACATCACTGTTACTGTTACGAATACTGTTGGTGATGCTGCTAATGCTGTTACACACTTTCAATTGCATTTTATAAACAAACAATTGCAAATAAAAAAGAGAAATGCATGCTGCGCATTATATGTGACGATGGACAGTTATTGTCAGTGTTGTAAAATTCAGTACTTTAACACCTTTTTCTGTACTTTTCAATTTCAAAAATTGTACCCCCGCTACGCTTTCAGTACTTTTTTCTTATTACATATTTTATGGTTTGCACTTTTCAACTATTAGTGGATTTACAACATGTTCAACGTCATGCTATAGGTAGAATTGGTCTTTAGCACCGCTTGGTCTAACGGTAAGTATCTAATTTGCTCTTTATATGCTAAAATAAACGTACATTCCGTTACGTTCCTTCGACATTTGACTAAACGAGGCTTTAACGTTCTGCTACGTTCCGAATCAGCTGTTTTTGTTTCGTTATGAGAGACACGTGTATTAAGTATAAATAAATATTTTTTTATAAAAGTAACATTTGATCCAAAAAAAGTACTCTTTCAGTTATCTTTCAGTACCATTTCAATTCAAAATTTGAATTTTGCAACAATGATTATTATTGTAATGTTTAAGAGACACAAAAAGGGAGAGAGAGAATGCGAGCTGTGGAAAATGCATACAAATTTTTATTATGTTTTCAAAGCAACAAGTATTTACAATCATTGCAAGTATTTACTCTGCTTTTTATATTAATTTTTAGAGAGAGAGAGTGTGTAATTAATGTTATTGTTGTTGTACCATGACCTTTTTAATACACATACTATGCAGTATTTCTGTTTTTTTATTGCTATTGTTGTGGCTTTGTTTGACTTTACTTATTTATGTTATGCATGAATAGCTTTCATAATATACACAAACACATGCATAGCCTAACATTTATGTGAGATTCTCTTTCGCTAATAATACTTATGCATGTCTTCTCTCTGTCTTTAAAAAAAAAAGACAGTGTGGTCAAGCAAAAGAAAGCACAAAACGGCAAATAATTGTAATTCTAATAAATATTTAAAATAATTAATAAATAAAATAAATAAATAAACAAATATATAAACCAATAATGTAAAAAAAATTAAGAATATAGAAAAGATTAATTCGGAAAATATCCGTATAAAACCATTGAAGTATCTATCATACACAAAGTCGAGCTATCTGTTACAAAATACGATCAAATGGCCGTTTGAAGAAAATATTAATCAAAATACTATTTGCATAACATAACTTGAGTCCGTAAAATTTTAAATTGAATGCATGTTTTTGAATAAAAAAGGAGATTAACTCTCCAGCATAGTCTCCTTGAAATTCTATAAATTTTTTTTAAATTTCCTACAAAATGTTTATGGAAGTTAGCTCATCACCAAATTATTGCTTGAGATTTAGAAACAATGATAATCACTGGGAAGTAAATCCGGAGAATAGGGCGGAGGAGAAAACAATAGCCTTTGTTGCCATAAAACTGTGGTGCATATCTCCAGCATAGTCTCCTTGAAATTCTATAAATTTTTTTTAAAATTTCCTACAAAATGTTTATGGAAGTTAGCTCATCACCAAATTATTGCTTGAGGTTTAGAAACAATGATAATCACTGGGAAGTAAATCCGGAGAATAGGGCGGAGGAGAAAACAATTCATAGCCTTTGTTGCCATAAAACTGTGGTGCATATCATGCACCAGTCTACTTTAAAACCTAGTCAGACAAACGGCTGTTGTTAGGATTGGTGTTGCTCTTTTAGTTAAAGGATAAAGAATTTAAAATGCCTGGACATATTAACCCATTCTCGTATGAAGTATATTCCCTGATAATTTTGTTTATAAAGAAAAGTAAAACATATTTTAACAACATATACACTGAGCGCCAAAAGTGAGTAAACACCACTGAAATATTTCATTTGCTTAGGATAACGAGAAAAGTAAATGAGAATAGTCGAATAAATTTCCATAAATAAAAACGTTTATTTATTATTTATAAAATGTTAAAACAAAAACAACAATTCATGATAAAGGAACTTTTTTTTATACTTAAGAACAAAACTGTTTTATACTTAAGAACAAAAGTGTTGACTAACTTATGGCGCTCAGTGTATGTACTTTATTATAAACCTTTTGTTGTATTAATTGAATGTCGCACTAGGCTATTTATATAGTTTTTTTTTAATTTAAGGAGTTCTTGAAATAACAATGACAAGGAATAACCATGATTGTAAAATAAAAAATAGCAAATAACTCAATACCAAATTGTCGCATACTTCTCCCCATTTTCCTACTCATAAACCGCTCTGAAAACTGCACACGACATGAATAGAAGGAATGTCCTAAGTATTGGTCTTTGTTTTAAAAAGAAATTTAATAACTTTCAACACATTATTTTTTTGACATTATTATTTACATATTTTTATTTTATATTTATTTATTACTTTTACACTAATTGTTTTGTTACTCATTTTATATTCTGTCAAAGAATTTTAGTTATTAACTAGAGAGTATAAGATTTAAAAACTTATATTTTATAATCTATTGCATGTCTGTTTCATTTAAAAAATGTTTTGTATGGCGATTATTTATTTAAATTTGTAATAAAAATAACAACAGCTTTCATTGTTTTTATTTGTTTATTTTTTTAATTATACTATGTATTTTATTTATTTAGTTTTTAATATATTTTACTTTATTCGTTCATCTTAAATTTAATACTGGCACTGTCTCGAAACATGCACAAATAAATATAATATTTTGGTTATCATAAATTGATTAATTTAATACTTAACGTCATTTATATTTAAAGTTTTATTTTTATTATAAATTTACAATATTTTTTTTTTCTTTTTTCAACACTTTCTCGATATTCCGTAGTTATTGGCTTGATGATCTTTTCAGTTTTTAATAAAAATTTAATGTTTATTTTTATTATTTATTTAACATTCCTCGTAAATTATTATTTTTGTTGCATGAAACATAGTTTTAATTGCTAATAAATCGTCGTTTTATTTATTATTTTATTTTAATTTTTATCATAAAAATGTTTTTCTTTAATTTATAAATTTATCTTACAGCTCAATATAGTTATTCATTTTTGTTAGTAGTCTCACTTTTTTACTACTACGATGACTCTTCAAATCTATGATTTGTATATTATTCCTTAATTTTAATTTTTTTATTTGAATACTATTCTGACATTAACGATTTTTTTATTTTTTATTACTTTTTCTTAATAAAAAATATTAATTGTGTAAATTCTCTGTCCATTTTAATATCATTTGTTTATAATATGAATTTAATTTAAACATACATTTTAAATAATTTTTTATTTATATTCTAATTTATTTTTCATTTTTAATTATATTTAGTTTTGTTTCCTAATTTTTCTTTACAGCATTTCTATTTTATTTATAACATTTTTAATTTTTTTATGTCTTTTTATTTATTTTTATTCAATATTTTATTATTTATTTTTGTTATTTATTTTCGCATTTTTATTTTTTCATATTTAAAGTTTTTTGTTATTTTTATTAATATTTTTTGTCATTTTTTATAGATATTTCTATTTTTATAAATATAATTTAAGTTCATTTATTTTATCTGACCTGAATTTTTATTTTGTATTCTTATTTACTTTATTATTTTTACTTATTTGAATTATTAATTTACTTTTAATTTCTTTTTAATTTTTAATGGTTATAATTGTTAAATTTACTAAACATTTGTATTTTAATTTTTAGAGTTTTTATTTACATTATTATTTTATATTTTTATTTTTAATTATTAATTTTACTAGTTTCTATAATATTCCAAAATTTCATAACTTTTTAAATGCTTATTCATTTTTTTTATAATAATGCCAATCACAATTTTAAATATTTTTTACGAGGTTTAATTTTCAAACATGCACACCGGGTATTGTTATTTATATTATTTATAATGCAAAGTAAATTATTTATTATATTTTATTTCGTTTATTTATTTCATAATTTATTCTTCTTGCTCATAATTGTTGCAACTGGATGTTAACGAAAATTTTATGATTGAAGGAGAATTAATTATTAATTAATGATATTAGCAATTATTTTTTTAATTTACTTTTATTTAAAAATTCCATATTATTTATTTTTATTAAATTTTTATTTCAGTTGTGCTTTCGAGAACCACTTTTCTTAATCAATTTAATTTTATTTCTTTTTAAATGGCATTTATTAAAAATAAATATTTTTCTATTTATTCAGTCCAGCTTTAAAAAAATTTTTTATTTATTTTTCCTTTACATTTTGAAAATTAATTTTTTATTTTTTTGTCTATTTATATTTAAAAATTTATTAATTATGCTTAGTTTGTTGAGAAGGTTTCAAATTATATTTGTTTTTTATTTTTTTTAATATTTTGTATGTATTATTTTATTTTTATTTAATTTTTATATATTATTTAATTTATTAATTTGTCTTTATTTAAATTATAACATTATAATTAGATAGTAAATATTTATGTTTATGCATATTAATTTTTTTCATTTTATATTTATTAAAAATAATTTGCATATTGTTAGTTTTTTTTTTTTTTTATTGAATTTTTTGCATTTTTTAAATTTAATTTAATTTTTCTTTTATACATTTATTTTACTTTTAATTTTTTTTTATAGAAATATTTATCATTTATTTATCTTGAGGCATATTTTTTGTTAAAGAAAAAATGCACTGCAAAAATTCTACAGTGTGATGATATTTATCAGAGTATTTGAAAGAGGAAAACAGGGAGCGAGAGAGAGAACGAGAGTGAGAGGGCAGAAAGAGCATGATAAAATTGAGGGAGTGTTGGGGTTCTTGTTGCTTGATTTGTTTTATTTTTTTCTGTTATTTTTCTTTATTATTTTTATTTCATTTCGTACACTTTGTTCGCTTTTTACGGCAATAACCTGAAGTGTGTTTTGGATTTTGTTTTGCTTTTATTTTGGTTTTCTTGTGTTATTTCTCTTTTAAGTTGTTGGTATTGTTTAAATTATACACAATACATGTTTAACGTCGCCAAAGTTGTTGTATGTTATTATCGTAGTTGTTGTTGTAGAAAAGAATGTCATACACTTTGTTGTTGTTGTTGAATTATTTTTTTTCCTTTTCTTTTTGCCTACTTCTACTTTAAACACAAGCACTTAAATTATTATAAAAAAAAGAGATCTTGTTTTTTGTTTAAACACATACACAAGCACACATTATACTTTTGCTGGCTTGACGAGGCCTCTCGCAATTGCAGAACGTGAAACATTCAAAGCGAGAGAGAGAGGGTGAATGTATTAAAGAGAGCCAGAAATTTATCAAACATAATTGATATTTTTTTTTATTTCGTATTCTTTTTGTGATTCATTTGTATTTGTGGTGGTGGTCGTGGTGATAGCAACAACAAGTAAAAAGGGGAGTCAAATTAAAATTTTAACAAAAATTTTTATAAAACAAAAAAATTAAGATTTTCTATTAAGAAAGCATCTTTTAAATATATTTTTAATTGAATTAATAAAAGTAAAACTAAACAATCACCTTTATTTTGTTAATAGGCCTTTAGATAAACGCGTTTTTTATTGAGTCAAACATTTTCTATTTTTACAATTTTTTTTTTAACAAAATTTTAAAACTTTTGAGAGATTTCTTGCTGTTTAAATACAATTTAAATTTTATTTTACTTTTTTATGAAATTTAATATTTAAAGTATTATTGAAACACTGGTTTATAAATTGAAACACTTTTTCAAGAAGTTTTAAAATTTTCTCTTTCTATTTTTGTTGTGTGGAGAAAAATTTTTATTAAAAAAAATCGTTTTTAATTTCTTGAAAAAATTTCCTTTTTTTCAACCGCTTTGCTCAGCACCGTAAACTAAACTGAAGTGCTAGGCTCTGGCAACGTTTGTTTTTTCCTCGTACACACAAAAATTCCATCAGAGATTCATTCCAATGTTATTGTAGTTGTTTTGCTTTTTTTCTGCTCTTTTTGTTAATTTTAAAAAATATTTTCGTTGTATTATCTTGTGTGTGTGTACGTACGAGTATTTATTTTTCATTTTGTACACTTTGCAATCTGTGGCTGTGTATTGTACATACATGCACACGTACATATGTCTTAAAGAGACTCGCGGGTTTTTTCATTTGGCATTTGTAGTGGTAATGTTTGGTTTTCTTGTCGTCATCATCATCGGTGCCGTTGCCGTCGTCGTCGTCGTTTTAGTCGTCATCGTACCTGCTATTAAAACAATTATGGTATTTGTTTGCATGTGTGTGTGTATGTAAGTGTGTGATCATATTGGGGCCTTTTTTCACTGATTTCTTTTTGTTTTTATTTCACTCTCTTCTTATTTATAATTGTAGAAATATTTTTCTAACGCTCTAAACCCTCTCTTTTGACCCCTCAATTACTCTTTCTCTCATTACAAAATGTTTGCGTTCGTATGTATCTTTCTCTTTCAAGATCGTTTCAAACAAAAATATTTGTGTTAAGTATTGCCAACTTGAAATGTGTTCGTTTTGTTTGTTTTTTTTTTGCTTTTTTCTTGCTGGTTTGTTGGAGTGCTTGTTCGTGTGCATGTTGTGCATGGGTGTGTGAGTGATTTTATGTTTTGGCCGCAACACAGCGAAAGAGAAATATAAGAGAAGTAATAATAAAAAGAATCTAATTGGCAAAGAATTTGAAGAACAATCTTTGCAAGGTCAGTGTAAGAATTTTGGGATCCATAAGCACAAGGGAATGTAGGCAGTTAAATGACATAAAGGAAATTGGCTTGGCAATACTGTAAGGATTCTAATCTTTTAGGATACTTGTAGAGTTATTAGAAGAAATATGGGGTTTTACACAAAATCAGGATTAAAGTTCGTTTTTTTTTATTAAAAAATTTTCAACAATTTCCTGTTAAATATTTAAAATTCCTCCACACACTCTAGACTTTAATATTTGCAAAATAAATTCCTTTCTTTAGTATTGAAATCTTATTTTTGAATAAACGGAACAAGTAGGCAAACGACAAGACTATTGAAACAAGTGTTGGAATGTTTTGAATAAAAATGTCTTCGCAAATAAACATTCAAATTGAGTGTAAATATTATTGAATTTTTATAAAAAAAGGCGAAAATATTCTAAATATTTGCATAAATGAAGTGAATAAAATTCCAGAAAACAATTTAAAAGTAATTGTTTGTATAAAAAATGATATGCAGAAATAATTCACCGGCAGTGTAAAGAATTATTATTTGTCGCGATGACAAATTGAAAGTGATACCCAACTTATAGGGTATTCGTATAACGTCTCCTCTAAGCCTATTACCCTGATAAATTTGAGAATGCTTCTCGATGTTATAAACCCAGTTCCTTGTCCAGCATTTGGAATGAACCCAGCTATTTCCGTCTGAGATGCATTAATGCTTCACAGATTCCAAGCATATGTTTCCAAGATTAATTCTTATTGTTACAGAATCTACATGTTGGGCACGAATCAACCGCCGTTCTGAATAAATGTGCCCTGAGTCTACAGTGTTCTCTCAAAAAACCAGTCAGCAACCACAGGTTATTTGGGATCATCTGATACATGGCTCAGATCTCTTCTTATTCCAAATTTCTAAAAATAAAATTTATTATTTGCTCAAACCTAGCCTCTCTTTATCCCCCCCTTTCGTTGAGAATACCATTCCAAATATCCTCTTCAACTCCACAGAAGAATTTTTGCCATGGTCTGGAAGCTGTCTGTTTGCTTATTGAAGACAGTTCCCACATGGCCTGAGCCCGAGCAGAGGGTACCAGTTCCTGTTATAAGATTCGTTCTTGAACAAAATATTCCAACTTATAAGAGAGAATTTAGCTTCGAATTTCCTGCATTCATTATTGTTACTGAGTCTCGTTGCGAAACACTTCCCAAAATCATAAAATCTACTGGTTCTGACCAGGGGACAATAGCAGAAATCACAAAGGCACCAAATGAACTTCACATTAGGCTGCAATCAACCCAACCATAGTCTCCCACTACCATATGCAATGGACTTAAATGCAACAGAGCTTCCAGCCAACCCCAGTTAGGCCAACGCACGAATGTCTCTGTATCTTGACTAACTCCGTTTGAGCTAATGTAGTGACCAATTATGTAAGTATGTATGTGTATATCATTTCCATATCCTTAGCAGTCAAAGGTTTTGTCAGGAGCTCATCTATAACCAGGCTTCACATTAGTGATGAAAGAAAACTATCCTGTAGGCATACTCTTGTTGTGTCAAACCTTATTGTCTCGTTTCGAGTGTATTGAACCTCAGCCAACTATCTTGATTTCTTAGGTTCTATATCTCTTCTATCTGATGCCCAATTTATGCTCACGTGAGTAGCGCTATCACATGTGTCTGCTATGGCAAGAAATATACATAGCAAAGGACTCTATAGCGGGCCTCTAACACAATTAACAGTTGTACGCCCAAATCATTTATCATTGCCTTAATGTGTCAATAACTCAATATTTGAAGTTTCTTTGATAAAATTTACGCTGAATTGATTATAAACAATAAGGCAGGCTAAAATTCATAGGAAAAACAAGCGAACGACAAACGTTAAAAACAATTGCAAATTAAAATTCAAGGGTCATCATAATTTTTTTTTTCTACGCTTTTACCACAAACAATTTTTTATTCGTTTTTTGTTTTTGTGTTTTTGTTATTGAAAGTTTCCGAGATCTTGTTTAAGAGTCACATAATCCACATTCCAAAGCGTTGTAGATGACTACTTTGACTGGCTGAATGGCGATCTAACCGGCTCATAGACTATTTAAAGAACATGAATATGCCAAACATGTCCTAGTGCTCTGGCGATGCTTCCTATTATCATTAACACAATGCAACATCATTATCATCATCATCAACATTGTGGTGATCATGATGATGATGATTCTTAAGTATACAACATCAATATCTTTTCCTTTAAATCGTAACGAAAAGCAAAAACAAAAGCTGAAGATAAAGACAATCAAACGATATTTTATGAAATTTTTTCAAAGCTTTTTTTATGGTTTTTAGCGTGTTTTTTTTTCCTTTTTGGCATTCAAATGGTAACATAAATTGTATTGGAATTGTTTGGAATATTAGGAATTGGAATCACTCAGTCAGTCAGTCACTCATTCAGTACGTTAGTAAAATAAATAAAAAAAAAAACAAAGAAAAAAAGAAAAAGAATGGAAAACTCAAGTATCTGTCCAAAAAAAATTAAAGCAAAAAATATCTGGAGAATGATTTCTTTTGATTTTTGATTCTTTTGTCGGCGTCGGCTTTTAGGCGACATCCAAAGCGGTACCACTTTTGATGTGTGATAATAAAATAATTGCGATAAACTATCTATTCTTCTTCTTTTTTTCTGCTTCTTCTTATACTTTTTCTTACATACTCGTTTATACAGAAACTCTAAAAAAAATCAGAACAAAAAAAGGCAAAAAAAGCGTTTTCATACGATGGACGATTAACTAAAGGTCTTCAAATTTTTTTTTTTTTTGCATTCCTTTTTTATTTGTATCTGCTGCTCCACCATGCATTATTTGGATTTTTTAGCTTTTCTCCAACTGGCTACAAAACAAACAAAAAAATTCTAAAAAAAAAAGATTCTTTTTCTTGCTTTAGAATGCTCAACAAAAAAAAAAACAATTCAAAAAAGAAAAAAAAGCAACGCGTTTCTGGACTTAAAATCAAACTCAACAACTTCTCGTATTGCGTTCGTGCCACACTCTATAGCAGAACAGATCAGAACTTTTAAAATATTGCAGCAAAAGCTTAGTCTATCCAAGGAATGGAAGAGGTAGTGTAGGAAACAGGGAGTTAGAGAAAAATGAGTAGAACGAACCAACCTGTAAGCTGACAACATATTTAACGAAAAATCCACAATTTCACCAAGAGAAAAACAAACGCAAAGGAAACGACAGTGGCCCGAAGAGCCTTAAATGTGAATGAGACTAATATCCATGAGGTAAACGCTGTAGTTGGCATAATTCATTTTAACCCTTTAGTCATGACATCGACCTACCTTCTCACACCATTTTACCCATGAATTGCTCCGAAAGACAGATTTCTGGAACATTTCATGACTCTTTTATTTTACTGTCAGAATACTGCTGAGAGGAACTAGCCAAAATAAATATTTTTTCTTACTTCGTTCTGCTCGCGGTGTCTGGGCTAGGGTTTCTCAGACTCTCGCTTAAGACAACACACTACCTACTACCACAGCGATCTTAAACCTAATATTTCAATAAATTGCTTTAGAAATCTGTATCTCTTCGGGGGAGACTGTTACCCCTAAATATAGTGAATGTTCTCAACCAAATACCATCTGTGAACCTCTAGAAATGCATGTACGAACCTATTGAGTCTGTTGTAAGTGTGGCATGCATGGGCAAGTCTTATGGGGAGTAGCTGACGGCGTAAAAATCAAAGCTGATCAGAGGCACACTGCAAGTTTCCTATAAAAAGTTTTTGTACATAACCACCAGAGATTATGAGATAAATCTATAATCACAAGCAAATTAAAAGCTTTTGTCTTTACCCAACACCCTGGAGACTTGCCTTTGAGTGGATTAATCGGCTACTAACTGGCCGGAGCCGAAAGCTTCTGGTAGTCGTTTTGTCTCTGACAGGAGAGGCGAGTTCCAAAAAAGGTTACCTTAATAAGGAGCCCCAATAGCGGGTATTATTCAAATGAAAATCAACCACTACCTGGCAAACAACACAAGATTGAAATGCAGTTTTCCCTACTCCACCACTCCCATGTCGTTTGCAGGACAATCCTGCATCAATTTATCCTGCTTAAAAAGACTTCAATACTGGGATTGACACAAATCCTTGAACGATTGATGAGGTGGAAAAGG
This sequence comes from Sarcophaga carnaria, assembly GCA_958299815.1. Lineage (NCBI taxonomy): Eukaryota > Metazoa > Arthropoda > Insecta > Diptera > Sarcophagidae > Sarcophaga > Sarcophaga carnaria. Next base: position 13,246,640 of record OY283152.1, on the reverse strand, counting down.
GCAAAAAATAGCTAGACGAAGGGGAAAGCGCTTCATAATAGTCGCATGTGCTTTGAAGGATAAAATAATAAAAAGTTTGATGTTCCAGAACTTCGTTTGGCAAGTGTTTACTATTATCCTCCTAAACATAAGTGTAATGAGGATAATAGGAGTGGACCCTAAAGCTTTCAAAGTAAATACATGGGACCTGTACTCTTCTTCGTTGTATCTTCAGAACGTGTTTGTCAGATGAAGTCACATTTTCTTATCAATAGAGGTTGCAACAACAGACTGCATCCGTCTTACTACACTGTCTATTTCCAAACCAAAACCCTGCGAATGTGTCATGTTAAAATTCTAAGCAGATAGTTTAGTGGTTATGTCAACAAGCAAAATTCTCCCATGCTCGACTCGGAGAACCCTAAAGTGATTGTAGAAAACCCGTTGCATCCAGAAAAAGCCAATATTTGGTACGCATTATGAACAAAATAAGTGAAAATTTAATTCCGCATTCTTCTCTCTCTGCTTTCACTTTTTTTGTCGGAATAAAGTACTGAAACAACGTCTTCTTGAAGGAAATATTTTCCAAAAAAAAAACTGTTTTTTGCTTCGAACAAACCACTGTACTAAAACCAATGACAATATTGAGCGACGTTTAAAACAACGACGTTTGTGGTAAAAGCAACAGCTAACACACGCACACACATACACTCACTCTTGCGGTAGGAATAACAATCATACTCATACACGTACCTATATGTATATGTACATGCGTACCTAAATACAAATATTTACCAAAGAATAACAATAAAAGAAAAACTTAAAGAGAATCCCAGTAGCACAAACATCATACACACAAACATCACTCGTAAAAAAATATTTATGCTTTAAGGCCCCCCCCCTCAAAAAAAAAGAACAACAAAAACAATACAAGAGAGAAACAAAACAAAGTTACAAATTCCATTTGGTTGTTCTATATTTGTATTAGGGAACCTAACGAACAGCAGCAGTAGCGAAAGAGAGAGTGAGAGGCGCAGTGATAGTGAGAGCCATAGTAATTAAATGAAAAAGTTAAAACCAGTGTTAACTAAGAGGCATTTTCAAAAAGATTTCCATGAAGAAATATTTACAAATTAAAACTTGACTTTTACAATGGTAACCCTCAGAGAGATACAAACTACATTTCCGATTCAATCTCTCGTATAACCATACATTCGATTGCTTAGAGTTCGGCTTATTGAGTATTTGGAGAACTAATCTCAGTAAAGCGTTATTCTCTTCGTTTCTGTTCGTTGTTAAGTTCTCTGGCTCTCTAAATTACTTTGAAATCCTCACTTGGACACATTCCATGGCATAATATGAGCTCGATTTACTGGATTCCTTTTAAATATTGAGAAACTACTTGTGTGTGCATGTGTGTGTGTGTGTATGTATGAAGTTACAATACAGTTCTAATTTAAATGGGTTTCAGCTTTTCTTACATGATTTTTGTTTCACTCCCTCTCCCTCTCTCTCTCACTCTTTCTCACAGAGAATATTAGCAAACGTGTGTTGTTTGCAATCAAATATGGTCTCTTTAACTCCCTATAGGAACATATTGTTGCCATCCATAGTTGTGTTTTTGCTGCTGTTCTAGTATTAGTGCTAGAATAAGCGACTGTTCTATGCTGTTTAATGCTTAAAATGTTGCTGATTATTGTGGTAAACATCTCAAGGAGGCTCGTTTTGTCTTGTTGGCTGTTGTAGCGTGGCTTTTTCTGAAAATTCTTGGTTATATTTTTCTCCATGTTTTATTGCTAAAGTTTTGCTGGATAGTTTTATGGCTGGTATTACATTTTCTTGGCGTTTGTTTTCCTTCTTTCTATTGTTGTTGTTGTTGTTGTTGTTATTATTGCCGCATGTAACAAGAGGCGAAACTGGTTTCTTGTTTTATTTAAATTCACGCTGCTCATTCATTTCAATGTCTGTTTGCCTGGTCCAAAATATTAACTCAACAACAACAACAGCAATAGCAACAACAGCAGCAGCAGCAGCAACAAGAAGCAGTTGCTGGCTTAACAGCTCGAATTGCTTGGCAGCAAGCCATTCAAAGCTCGTTTCTGTTGTAAGAAACTATTTGGCTTTCGTTATACGATTTATAAGAAGTTGTTTGTGTGTGTTTGTGTATGTGTGTGTTTTTGTCGTTGTTTTTTTTATTGCTCTATGGCATGTTGTCAATTAACCCCTTTCAAAGCGTCTACATTTTTTCAACAAGAGGACGTTTGCATCCGTTTTAATTTAATACAACGAATGAAGCCACAAGTAAACTTAGGTTTTGGGGCTAGAAAAATACAATTATTTTGCAACATACGTCTGGTTTTGAGCTCTAAACCCTTTATGTAATGTTTCTATAATTTTTTTGTACTTCTCCCCTTGTTCATGCGATTTAACACCTCTGGATTACCTTTAATAGGGCTATTTTAAGTCCGTAATGGTATGCCGACAAAACAACAATTCTTAAAGCATTGGAAGCCAATATTGAAGTCACATTTATTTGAAAATAATTTTCTAAAGTTCCCCTCCATACTGAAGAACCATACTAGACTACCAAACTAGACTAAATATTACAATACACAGCAGTAACACAAAATGGCGCTTAAAGGATTAAAGAACCACATTTCTCTGGTTGGCATAGCATCAGGATTTAAAGACAGCAACAACAACAACAATAATAGCAACAAGCCAATCATACAGGAATTCACGAAAGCACGATGAAGTCAAACAGGCAAAAGAGCAGTTTGTCAGGCAAACAGGCAGGCAGGCAGCCGGCCAACAAGCCTGCCTATCAGACCCAACAAACCAAGAGTCAAGCAGGCATACAGGCAATCAACTAAGAAAGCAAAAAAAAAATTACTAAAAAAACAGAAAAAAATCATCATCATCATCGTTTTTCTCATTACCCTTTGCTCTTCAGCAATAATCCTATTTAAGCTGATAGGCAGAGGGGGAGGGAATGAAGGGGAAACTGAAAAAAAAAAAATTTAAGAAACTTGAACGTTTTGGCATTCGTGCCTGATTCCTTGCTTTGTGCTGGTGTTGGTTGGTTGATGCCTAATGTCTGTGTAGCAGCCTATTGATGCTGCTGCTGCTGCTGCTATAAATGCAGCTGTCCTGGCTGTTGTTATTATTGTTGCTATTGTTGTTGTTCATATAATCGTTTATATATTATTTTGGCATTCTTGAGGTCCCTTCTTGGCGTCTTTATTTTTAAAAATGTTGCTGGGCTCCCCCTCTCCTGTATTAAATTTTTTTTTTTTGCATTTTGTAGCCTGCTATTGTTTTTAAACACTGATGTTGCAATATATTAATGCTGCTGCTGCTGTTGTTGTGGTTCTTTTTCTTCTTCTGACTGTAGCTTGTTTTTGTGTGTGTGTTTTTTTATTGTATGCTGCGTGAAATTGGCGCGCATTTTTGAAATTTCAAACATTTTTTTTCAAGTTTTGGGTGACGGTTTCGTTTCGTTTCTTTTTTTGTTTTTGTTTTAAAAAAATCTGTTTCTCCTTTCGTAGTTTATTTTTTTTATAAAATTTTATATTCTTTTCTGTCCATAAATTAAAATAAAAAAATTAAAAAAGAAAAAACATAAACTGCACCTGGTTTTATGTTTTGACAAAAATTAATTCCTTGTTCATCAAATATTGCTTAATTTTTTTTGTTCTTATTCACACTCCTCAATACACTGTAACATTTCCTCGGGAAGAAATTTTGTGGCAGCATAAGACTAAATCGTTGTGATAGTGATGAACATCTGATTACTGACTTTGATCTCATACAAAGCATTTGAAGCACGGTGTAGTGCTTGACCACAAACTCATGCAATTTTGAATGGAATCAGGATGCTGATGAAATAAATATGCATCTTGCGATACCAATTCTAAAAACTCAATCCTCAAATAATACATTCAGGAATGCCCTGAGCCCCCAGAGATGATGACATTAACTGGCGAAATAAATATGCATCATGCGATACGAATACTAAAAACTCGATCTTCAAATAATACATTTAGGAACGCCCTAACCTCTCAGAGATGATAACATTAATATCGAACATAACAGTAAATTCTGGCAGCGCCATCTCTTGAAAATGTGTAGAAATCAAAGACAAGAATCCTTACCATTACAGTCAACACAAGTTCACCGAGGACGTTGTGTCTAAAGAACAAGATATGGTAGCCCTATCATCGTAGAGCCTACTACAATAGGCAAATAACCTGTTTAGTTGAAGAAATCTGAAGCTGAAACAACTTATTTAGTAGGTAGCCCTAGTTCAGACATCTCCAAAAAAAACGAAATATAAAAAAAATAAAGGGTGTTTTTTATAGAGTTGCAATAAAACAACGATGGATTATTCGATCGACATGAATTTTATTTATCCGAAAGATAATCTTGTGGCATTACATTTTAAATATGATTTCTGGCATATGACCGCCACGGCTGACGCGGATGTAGTCCAATCTGGTCGTCCAATTTTCGATGACTTTTTCCAACATTTGTGGCCGTATATCGGCAATAATACGGCGAATGTTGTCTTCCAAATGGTCAAGCGTTTGTGGCTTTACCGCATAGACCAATGACTTTACATAGCCCCACAGAAAGTAGTCTAGCGGTGTTAAATCACAAGATCTTGGAGGCCAATTCACAGGTCCAAAACGTGAAATTAGGCGGTCACCAAACGTGTCTTTCAATAAATCTATTGTGGCACGAGCTGTGTGACATGTTGCGCCGTCTTGTTGAAACCACATCTCCTGGACATCATGGTTATTCAATTCAGGAATGAAAATGTTAGTAATCATGGCTCTATACCGATCACCATTGACTGTAAAGTTCTGGCCACCATCGTTTTTGAAAAAGTAAGGATCAATGATTCCACCAGCCCATAAAGCGCACCAAACAGTCAGTTTTTCTGGATGTAACGGTGTTTCCACATACACTTGAGGATTACCTTCACTTAAAATGTGGTAGTTTTGTTTGTTGACGTAGCCATTCAACCAGAAGTGCGCTTCATCGCTAAACAAAATTCGCTTATGAAAATCGGGAACAACGGTAATCTCGTTTTGGGCCCATTCGACGAATCTACGCCTTACTTGATGATCGCTTGGCTTCAAATCTTGCACGAGTTGGATTTTGTAAGCACACAAACCAAGATCCTTCCGCAAAAAGTGCATCCATAAAGTGGATGGAGACAGATCCAATTCCTGTGCTCGATGGCGGATGGACTCATTCGGGTCTTCCTCAATGCTACGCTCTACAGCAGCAATGGCTTCTTCTGTACGCACCGTACAGCGTCTCTGGGGATGCGAGTTATCAATAAGAGTAAACGTGGTGCGAAAACGTTCCATGGTTAATCGAATTAACTGCTCTGATGGACGATTTTGTCGACGATAAAATGGACGTAGTGCGCGATACGTTTTCCGCACAGAACCATTATTTTCGAAATAAAATTGCACTATTTGCAAGCCTTGTTCTATTCATGATGAATTGCCAAACCAAACTGAGAATAAATCACTTGACAGCCGTTAAATCGGTTGCCATCTTGAAAAGTAATGCCAACTTAAAGTTCTATACCTCTATAAAAAACACCCTTTATTTCTTCTGCGCCTTCCTCTCAGCAGATTGCTGGCAAAAATAAAATTGCCATGAAAAGTTTCTCAAAAAATTTGTCATTCGGAGTCGACTTAAACTGTAGGTTCCGCCACTCATGTATAAAATTTATACACACAACATAGATGGTGTGAGAAGATAGGACGTAATCCTGACTAAATGTAATGCCCAATTATGTAAGACTACTCAGCACTACTTTATGTTAAAAAAAGAGAATTAATGATGCCTTATTCCTATACGATTATATCAGTAGAACCTTTATATGGATCCACAAATTAAATCTCCTGTATTAAATTGAGTGCCGGAGGATCTCAAACTATCCTGAAGGAGGATGTTGTCACAGGGCTGATTTTGTGCTTTTGTATTGCACTGGCTAGGACCAAATTGTAAGTTTTTTGCCTAAATTTCTTAGAAGTTCTTTCTATTATTGGTACAAAAAAACTATCGACCAGGAGATATCCCTTCAGGAGTTATACTGTTACTAAGAAAAATCTCCTGTAAATGATAGCATTTGACCTAAACTTACAAACATATTTACCCGCTAATGGTATATTTATTACAGTTCTGTTAAATGTTATTAATCACAGTTTTAAGCAACAGAATCATTTAAAATCCTGAGTCAAATATTCATATTTAAAGCTGTCTTTAAAGTATGACATGTGCGGCTACTGTAATTTACATTCCAAACTTAACAAAAAAAACTTAAAAAAAATAAAAAAAATAAAGACAAGAAAAGAAAAGAAGTTCAAAATACATTAACAAAGAAACCATTAAAATCGCTGAATTTCTCATTCATTGCCCTCCTGCATCCCCGTAGCAACATTTTCTTATGCACCATTGTGTCATAATGTTGAAACAATGTATGCAAAAATTTATATCCTTCTTCTCTTGCATTTTTTTTATTTCTTGTTTTTGTTTTTATTTTTCTTGAACAAAAAAAAAATCATTTTTTTTATCATTTTTCACCATCTGACAAACGAATGCATAAACTCTGCATTTAAAAAGCCAATGCCAGAGCCAGCATTCAAATACACTCACTCACTCAGTTTGGTGCTTTCCCAGTGAATTCTTGTTGGTGTGTGGAAAGGCAGTTTCTTGGAAAATTTTTAATAATTTCAGAATAGAGAGAAGCCTATAGATTACTATGGAATTAGACAGATTAATATGGAACAGGCTTTCTTAAAAGCCGTGCCTAGACTCCTTTGTTGCCAGTTCTATCATTCTTATAGCAGGTCTGACTACCAGCAGAGCTATTAAGAGAGGGCTGTACACACAGAGAAATATATTCGCAGAGCCTTACTCAATTGGCCATTACAAAACTTCAGCTCAGGATTACGACCTAGCTTCGCACACCACTTATCCTGTGCGTGTTAATTTTGAACGACAGATTTTTTGAGAAACTTGGACATTTCATGGACATTTTATTTACACTCTCAGAGTGTAAGTCGCCAAAGAAATTTTTATATTTTTTTTTTTTGTACGAGATGGACTTACGTCTAGTAAGCCAACACAATACTTACAAGACCACGGCGACTGCTAGTTACATTACTTGACGTCTGTCAAGGTGTTGAATTCAATATTGAACAGCATCATGTAGGATGACAATATTAACCCCACGTATGAAAACTCGATAAAAGCAGTCGGCTTACCAAACTGGGTTAGAAGTCGCCGTAGTCTAGTAGGTAGTGTGTTGGCTTATTAGACGTAAAGCCAGGGTTCGAGTCCAAGGCCAGGCATCAAGACAAAATACAAAAAGTATTTCTTCGGCGACTTCCTCTCAGCAGATTTCTGGCAAAAACTCTGAGAGTAAATAAAATTGCCATGAAAAAGTTTCTCAAAAATCTGTCGTTCGGAGTCGACTTTAAACTGTAGGTCCCACCACTCATGTATAAAATTAACACAGCCAACATAAGTGGTGTGAGAAACTAGGACGTTGTACAATGGGTCAATTCGACCTCCGGGTACTGTACTTGTCTTAATTGACAAGTATACGTCCTCTAACCTAACCTAACCTAACCTTTTTTTGTTCGAGATGGCCTCACGTCTACTAAGCCAACACAATACCTACTAGACCACGGCGACTGCTAGTTACATTACTTAACGTCTGTCACGGTGTTGAATTCAATATTGAACAGAATCATGTAGGATGACAATTTTAATTCCACGTATTCACCTGCTATGAAAACTCGATAAAAGCAGTCGGCTTATCGAACTGGCTTCTGCATTTTGTATTACCGTAGCATATGCAGAAGATGTTGTTGGCCTGAGAAGGGCTTGTTCTCTTCACTTGAAATTGTAAAATTTAAATCGCTCGCTCACGATGCTTGCTTCTGGATCGAAAAATCGCTTTCGAAATGCGAAAATCAAAAGTAACTCCAAAACCCAAGCAAGTACATGCTAAACATGCCTGCAGAGGTAGTTACAATCCGGTATCTTTTATGTGCCTTGTGGACACTTGTATCGGTACACTTGTATCGGTACAGAGAACGGCTGCATTGCGTATCGCGTCGGGATATCGTACAGTGTTCGCTCCAGCCGTACTGGTGGTAGCGGGTATAATTCCTGTGGATCTGCTGGCAGCGGAGCAGATGGAGATTTATAAGGCGAAATCGGCTCGAAATCACATAACCGGTTACTTCAGGGAAAACACCATTTCCAAATTGGCAACAACGATGGAACGAGGAAGATAGAGGAAGATGGGCGGCGAGACTTATTCCGGACATAAGGCCATGGATTGTTCGGAAATTTAGAGAGCTGAATTACTACGTTACACAGATGCTATCGGGTCACGGATATTTTAGGAAATTTCTGCACAGAATGGGCAAGACCGCCTCCCCTTACTGTCTTTACGAGGAAGGGGATGTAAATGATGACGCAGAGCATACTGTTTTGGCAGAGCTATCGCTCTGTACTGACGTCGGCAGTTGGAATCATCACAGCCGCTAACATTGTCGGGGTCATGATTGCGAGTAGTGGAAATTGGAACTTGGTGGTGTATTACGTAGAGCGAATTCTGAGATGGAAAAAGAGAGATCTTGAGGCTGCGGAACAGGTAAGCATGTCGGCATATGTGATACTGTCACACGTACCAAACGAAACCTACACGATGATTTAGACGAAAGGAATAGTGGTGACTCTTAGATGTCTCTTCAACTTTCGATACGCAAACCGGACGCGGATATGAACATGGAAAGGCCAAAGGGCCAAATGGACTCCACTCCGAAGTAATACCACCGTAGTTCCGAAGTGGGCACAAACAAGTCCACAGGAGACGAGGGGGGATTTAGTGGGTGAGGGCCCCATACACGGAGGACGACTTCCTCTATGGTGCGGTTAGGAACATTTACCCCTTCTCGGCGTAAAAAAAATGTGCCTTGTGGAGTTTGACATTGTAGCCATCTTTGGAATCGAAAAGGATAAGCTTTGATGGCGACTGACCGATACTCTAATCCTATTAGCACATAGGTTACTGCTTTTCTTCTCAATATCTTGAAAAGTCCAGGTTCTTCAGCTCCATTTATAATGACTAGACCACACACCGTAAAGGATTGCGTAGGAATGAATGCCTGTTCGAATGTTAATATGTTAGGGGTGGCTCTTATAGTAGACTAATGAACAAGAGAATATGCTTGGACAAAGAAATGGTGGCACAATTCTTCAAGCCGAAATATTTGCTCATAATAGGCCTGCCTATGCCTTGGCACGGGCAAGTGAGATGGTTAATCTCAGACCTATTTACTTCCCATTTACCCACAGGAGAAGTTTGATGAACCCCTAAAAAATTTTGTATTTAAGCATTGGAACTTCCGGGATTGCTTACAGTATAACAAATGTTTGCTGGGTTATTTTAAATGGTACCCCTTTTTCTGTAGAAATTTTCAGAAATTCCTTATGCTTGAATTTGATTTTTTTTTTTTTGTTTTGTTTTGCAACTGAAATCAGTTCAGTTAAGTTGGTTGGTAAGACTTATTTATGATCGACTGTGCATTTTTGAAATATTTATTTAAGGCTTTAAATTTTCAAACTGGCATTTCTTACCTTATTTTTATTTTTTTTATTTCTTCTACTCCTGCTTCTTTGTTTTGTGGTTTACATTAATGTAAGCAAACTCTTATGGCCCGGTAAAGTGGCCAGAGAAATGGTTGACAAAGGTAGCCAGCTAGCCAGGCCAGCCAATGGAATACTAAAAATAAAATGTTAAAAGAAAAAGAGAGAAATAAATATAAAGAAACGAAAATATGAATAATATTTGTCAGATAAAACCAAAGGGGGTGCAAGCAAATACAATCAAAAAAAAAAAAAACTTGGCTTAAACTTAAGAACGAAAACTCTATTGGAGCGCATGACTTTGGCAAGGCATTTTTTCTTTCTTTTTATCTCTATGGCAGCCAGAATAAAATTCCAAATTTGTGAAGCTTTAACAGCCAAGCCATACAATAACACAAGTTACGATGACTACGAACGAAAGAATGAACGAACGAACGAACAACAATAACAATAACACAAACAACACCAACACCGGCCATAATAAAGATGACGAAAAAGTCTATAAAAGTGACTTGGCTTAGAATAACGAGCGATTGGCCATCTGTATTTTACAAAAACCCAGAATTATTAAAAAGAAGAACTTGGCAACTGGCTTTACGACCGATCGTCATACCAATTTAACATTTTGTTTAGTTAGCCAACTAGCCAGCCAAGTATTCGACCGTCCGACCGACCGTCAACTTGTTTGTCTTATTTTGACGATGATCTAAATAAATTGCAACAGGCTGAACGAACGTACGAACGGTGGGTGCCGGGAGAACTGGAAATGAGGCAAAAACAAAAAACAGAAAAAAAAGCCGCGAATTGTTACACACTAAAGCAATAATGTTGTAAACCTGTAAGACCTGCCAACATCATTATCGCCTTCATCATCATCATTATAATGATCGCGAGCATAAGTATGTGTTGCAAGCAATTTCGTTCAGTTGACTTACACTCAATTTGGTGTAGAATTCCAATTTGTTTTTGCTTCTTTTCTACTTACAAGTCAATACGAATTTTTTTTTTCTTAAATTTGTTCGTACAGGTTTATTTATTTTTTGGGGGAAATAATTGTGTTCTTAAAAGCAACAATAAAATGACCAGCCTATTAGAAAAAATTTCGTATTCCTTGCCAAACATTAAGCTCCCACTTTACAGAGGCTTTCTAGCTCCATCAACGCAAGCTTGCTTTTTTCCTAATATTCTCACATGATCTGTGGCCCAGCAGTGGTACTACATACATACTAAATTCGTTGCAACCTCATGAGAACTAAGTGCGCGACTGGCGTTCTAAATGCTAGATAGTATTGCTGTGTCCTGTCTTTTGTACCACTTTTTAATGATACAGACTTTCGCTTTGAAGATACCCGCAACGTTCTCCCTTGAGCTCAGAATTTTTCATTCTGGTAGAAAAAACTTCCGCTCCTGTTCCAAGATCGGTTTTTAAGTCATCTGTATATCACAAAATAACTCATATTTTAAAAGAATTAGACTTGCCTCCCATCACAAACTAACTTGCAAATCTTTGCTCTCCACTATCGTGTGCAGCGTACCTTAATCTAACAGACCCACTGTAGGATAGGCTTTCATTACCGCTGTTATGCTAACGCTAGCCAGTCTCCGTATCTCGTTCAACCCCATTTGAGCTGTTTTCAAATTTATTCTATCTGCCCGAGACAATTGCCCCACAGATCACTAGTGGTCTGACCATCACGGCATACATCCGGTGTGTAATTCCTAGCTTACATCCCCGGGATTAACCAGCAAGTCTTCTAAAGAGTGTTTTTTATAGAGGTATAGAACTTTAAGTTGCAATAAAACAACGATGGATCATTCGATTGACATGAATTTTATTTATCCGAAAGATAATCTTGTGGCATTACATTTTAAATATGATTTCTGGCATATGACCGCCACGGCTGACGCGGATGTAGTCCAATCTGGACGTCCAATTTTCGACGACTTTTTCCAACATTTGTGGCCGTATATCGGCAATAATACGGCGAATGTTGTCTTCCAAATGGTCAAGCGTTTGTGGCTTTACCGCATAGACCAATGACTTTACATAGCCCCACAGAAAGTAGTCTAGCGGTGTTAAATCACAAGATCTTGGAAGCCAATTCACAGGTCCAAAACGTGAAATTAGGCGGTCACCAAACGTGTCTTTCAATAAATCTATTGTGGCACGAGCTGTGTGACATGTTGCGCCGTCTTGTTGAAACCACATCTCCTGGACATCATGGTTATTCAATTCAGGAATGAAAATGTTAGTAATCATGGCTCTATACCGATCACCATTGACTGTAACGTTCTGGCCACCATCGTTTTTGAAAAAGTACGGACCAATGATTCCACCAGCCCATAAAGCGCACCAAACAGTCAGTTTTTCTGGATGTAACGGTGTTTCCACATACACTTGAGGATTACCTTCACTCCAAATGCGGCAACCAGAAGTGCGCTTCATCGCTAAACAAAATTCGCTTATGAAAATCGGGAACAACGGTAATCTCGTTTTGGGCCCATTCGACGAATCTACGCCTTACTTGATGATCGTTTGGCTTCAAATCTTGCACGAGTTGGATTTTGTAAGCACGCAAACCAAGATCCTTTCGCAAAATCTTCCAGAAAGTGGATGGACACAGATCCAATTCCTGTGCTCGATGGCGGATGGACTCATTCGGGTCTTTCTCAATGCTACGCTCTACAGCAGCAATAGCTTCTTCTGTACGCACCGTACAGCGTCTCCGGGGATGCGAGTTATCAATAAGAGTAAACGTGGTGCGAAAACGTTCCATGGTTAATCGAATTGAACTGCTCTGATGGACGATTTTGTCGACGATAAAATGGACGTAGTGCGCGATACGTTTTCCGCACAGAACCATTATTTTCGAAATAAAATTGCACTATTTGCAAGCGTTGTTCAGGCGTGAGTCTATTCATGATGAATTGCCAAACCAAACTGAGAATAAATCACTTGACAGCTGTTAAATCGGTCGCCATCTTGAAAAGTAATGCCAACTTAAAGTTCTATACCTCTATAAAAAACACCCTTTACATACCATACATAATTGGTCATTACAACCCTTCAGTCAGGATTACGACCTAGTTTCTCAAACCACTTATTTTGTGTGTGTTAATTTTATGCATGAGTGATGGGACTGGCGTTTTCTGACATGCTCTCTGTAAGAGCCCTCCATGTCAATTTATCACTCAGTGTTATTGCTAAATGTTTGACCGCCATTTTCTGTAATGTTATCTCATCCAAGAGTTGAATATTCTTCTGTTTAGAAAGATTTCTTCTTCTTTTATCCATAAGTGACAGGACCTCCAATTTAAAGTCGACTCCAAACGACAGATTTTTAAGAAACTTTTTCATGGCAGTTTTATTTTATTTACGCTGTCAGTATTTTTGCCACCATAGGCATAGGCAAAGCAAAAGTGGCTTGATTCAACAGTTAAAATTGAAACTTATTATTTATGCAACAAATATTGTTTGTTCAACATTGTTGCTGTCATCATGTGGCATGCATGCAATTATGCTGTAATTTTCATATTTTATTTCTATTCTGGCTTTGAAATTCTTATTTTTTTCTTCTTCTTCTTCTTCTGTTTCTTTAATTTTTAGCCAATTTAAGTTTTAAATTTCTGTTGAAACTCTGTCTTGGATGTTTGTCTGTTTGTTTTTTGCCACTTTATATGCCAATGAATTACAATGTTTACCCACATGATGCTTATTTAACAAGATCTGATGCTTAACGCTCTTGAAATTTAATATAAAAATTAACAACCAACAACCGACAACAACAACAACAATAAAACACATCAAATAAATTATTAATAAATTTAAAAACAATTCCTATAACAAAACTCTAGTCAATGTGGTTGAAAGAATGATTATAACGACCGCATGATACCCCTATAACTCCCATAGCTTTAGATGATGTAAATGGGAAATGGATTCACACATGAGCCTATACTTTAGATAATATAGGCTTATGTGAACAACCTAACCTAAACCAGCAGCAGGTCTGCAGATATTTATGCCATAGGGTGTCAAGCAATCTCTTATACACACTGTATATGCCTCTTGCATTACTACGACAACTCTTTGAAAATATTTTTACAAGACTTGAAAAAATGTTATAAAAATAACAAAAAAATATGCAGAGAAAAGTAGAAAAATAAAAGAGTACGAGTATAAGAATCCAAAAGTAGTATAAATATGGTAAAGTTGAAATACCGCCGCACCCAAGTGAATACCATACGAGGAGTTCAAAATAACAAGCGAATAAATCGTACAAGCGATGAAGCGCGTTTTAGCATGCGCCTGCGCACCTCATATTCATTGTCGTATTGAATTGGATTGAACATAGCCGTCGTCGTCGTCGTCGTTGTCGTCGTCGTGTACCATAAATATTTTAACCGCATGATTACAATTGTAACCATAAGCTGCCAGCGGTTTCAGTTTACAGCGTTGATGTGATTGAAAAACTGAACGCCTTTTAAGAGAGCAAAGCAACAACAGCAGTAACTGTTATACCGTATGCGGTTTGTAGTCAAACGCTTCAGTTGTAGTCTTGCCAACAAATACACTTTAATACGCACTCGTAAACCTTATGGCACAATTGTTGAAAAAAAATTTATAAAAATTAAATAAAATAAAATAAAATAAGAAAATACCATAAAGAATAAAAAATAAAACAAACACTAGAAATAAAGAAACACGACATAGTAGCTATAAGAACAATTAAATATTGTATGTAGACGACGACGTCAAACGACAATTCTATGTGTGAACTGTCCAAGCGATTGATGGACGAGACGATCAACATTTTAAAGGCCATGGAGGAACATATTCAGCGTCATCTCTCACAGTACCTGCAATTACTAATACTTCAAGAGGCGACACCTTTCCTAAACCTTTCTATGATGTTCCTTGTTTATGATGTTGTCTATAGCGGGAGCAGGAACTAGGTCAAAAGATTTCTTAAATGGATTATTCACAGGGAAATAATGTTTCTTAATTTAAAAGATTTACAAATCGTGATAAAAATTTATTTGTATTACTATTGCGTCCCAATAGCACTATGTTTGGTACTCTCTACGGTTATGGATACCACGATTAACCATAAGCTTGTGAAATATCCGGAATCAAGAATCTAATCAGCCACAGGCAGTACGATTTCCACGTTTTACTATTATACTGTTGTTATACCGTATTGTGTGACTTCAGTTGGACAACACAAGCTTTAATAATTCTACTGTGGCGTTATCCTTGAATTCCAATCGAACTTTTGTGTTTTTTTTTAACGTCCCCGGCCCCACACTAACCCACCCTCACCCGACCCCGGAGGGCTCGTCCCGATTACGTAGGGACACGTACACACTATAGTCCGGACTATAGCGGGTAAGGGAAAAGTAATGGCAACGAGAACATAAATCAGCTACAGAACTAAATCACAAGCTGAATAAAGTTACAATAAACAGGAACTACCCATGACAAGAACAAAAATACATTTTTATATAATAATTTACAAATTAATGCCAGCATATAAGTATTATTCAAGGTGCTATCCAGAATATCCTCCGTATAATTTTGAACATACAACTTCAGTTCATGCGTAATTTTACAGAATCTATCCAGCTTTTACTATCGTGTGTATTATTATAAGCTTCTTCATACTGATTCTAAATCTTCCGCTTCTCGATTTGCATTCTGCGACGCAATTCACAGTCACTACACTAAGAGAAATTGTCTACTCAAGCGATTGGTAGCAATATATTATATATATATATGTTCCTCTTACTCCTCTAGGGAGAATAGGGCCGCAAAAAGTTGATTCCAATAAACCCGATCGTCAGCGCGGTGTTTCACTTCGTTCCACTGTAGATGTAGTTTGGATAATTCGATTGTGATTTGGCGTTTCCAGGTGTGTGATGGTCGTCCGATGCGCCTGCTTCCCTGGGGGTTCCAATCAATGGCTTTCCTTGTGATGTCATGTAATGGCTTGCGAAGAGTGAGCCCAAGCCAGCCCCAATTGCGTCTTCTTATTTCCATCTCTATTGGTTGTTGGTGAAGTCGCCGTGGTGTAGTAGGTAGTGTGTTGGCTTACTATTCGTAAAGCCCGGGTTCGTATCCCAGGTCAGACATCAAAAAAAAATGAAATATGAAAAAAAAAATATTTCTTCGGCGACTTCCTCTCAGCAGATTTCTGGCAAAAACTCTGAGAGTAAAATAAACTGCCATGAAAAAGTTTCTCAAAATTCTGTCGTTCGGAGTCGACGTTAAACTGTAGGTCCCGCCACTCACGTATAAAATTAACGCACACAACATGAGTGGTGTGAGAAGCTAGGCCGTAATCCTGACTGAAGGGTTGTAATGGCCAATTATGTATGTATGTATTGGTTGTTGGTTTGTATCTGACCAGAGTAGGGCGTTGGATATTATGGAGGGCCAGTAAACACGCATGATTCTCCGCAGGCATTTGTTCACAAATACTTGAATAGGCTGGGAATCTCGGAGTGCCATATTCCACGTTTTGCAACCGTAAAGTAATGTGGATTTGACGCTGGAGTTGAAAATTTTAATTTTGGTGCATCTCGATATATTAGATATTTTCCAAACGGGGTTAAGTTGGGCAAAAGCTTTGCGTGCCTTATTAATGCGGCTGGCAATATCTGCTGTTGAACCGCGGATTTATCGGTAGCAATATAATCCCTGTTCTAAAATTATTTATTATAATGGCTTTGGTTATCTTAATATTAATTTGAAGTCCAATATTACATGCTTTTTCCAGGCGAAGGTCATGTCACTTTGAAAGCGGCAGAATGGCGGGATTTGCCCTGAAAACCTAGGTACTCCGATTTATATTGGAGGATCAATCTCGATTGCAGTAAGAGGATATGTCTATACTTCCTAAACTCTGCTGGACATATGCGGCTAAAAAGAGAAACGACTCAATTCAATCCCTAAATTACATGGCCATCCATCGCACAATAGCAATTATCCTGCGCCACTGTGATTTTGTTAGGCATGCCAAAAGACCTGGCTATTCGACAAATGACTTCAGCAGGAAATGTGGGGAGAAGTAGAGTGTATTTTAACTCATGCGTCAGTGCCCTGTTCTTCTCGTAAAATGACAGAGGTATCCTTATATCCTAGCAGGACTTATTTTGTTATGTACTGAATGTGGTAACACAATGCGCCTAAGTGGGACTTCTTCGTTCAACATAACCTAACTTCACAAGCTAATAATTTAAGATCACCTAGTTTTCCTTGGACGTCGAACTTCAGGCCTAGGGGTAGGCAAAAATCATTCGTTTAATTCAAATTTTCATGCTAGAGTTGGAAACTGAACGTAATTTCTCTTCGCTCATGATACCATCCAATATGATGGTGAATAGTTGAGACAGTAGAGGCGTTAGTATGAAAGGATTTATTGATATTCCCTTTGTGAAGAACATTATGCCCTGTTAACCTCTTGCATAGATCTGATGATTCAAATTATTTACAGAGCTCTCCCTTGCCTTCAAAATCCTTTCCACATGACACTCCATCCAATGGCATCGAAGGCTTTCTGGAAGCAATGAAAATTCGCTCTTATTTTGGTTTAAAAACCTTAAAACCATGATATCACTATTTTCCCCCTTAATTCTCCTTATACCTTAATCCTTTCTGGGATTAACACCTCTCTTATAAATTCTGATGATTCTCATATTGTTTATCGCTCATGGAAAATATTTCATAAAAATCATCAACGAATGTAGGAAGTTATTCTGGGTAATCATAAAAATTCTTATTAAACTACTAAAAGACAAAAAACAACAACAAAAACAACAACAACAACATTCTTCTTGTTTGTAACAACAACAAAAAACAAATATTTGTAAAAATTCAATAAAATTACAACGAAAACAACAAATTATCAAACAGCCAAACGGACAGACAAACAAAAACACAGATGGACAGACGTTAAGAAGAAATTCCTAAGAATTCGAAAAAAAAATTTTTGTTTTTATTTATTGTCTGCTGTCGTTATTATTTCGCGTATGGTTTTATGGTGGTTGGTTACATTCCAATCTTTTGTTGTTGTTGTTGTTGTTATTATGAATATAAAGGTATTGTTGTAAACGACAATAACAACAAGATTACAAATATTCATTATAAGAATGAAATGTGCAACAACAACAGCAACTACAGCATCCATCCACCAAAAACATAAAATTACATTCGAATAAATAACGATTGGGTTAGACACCCTACAACAATCAACAACTGAATGATTGATACTGAATGATTGATACTGAATGATTGATACTGAATGAATGATACTGAATGATTGATACTGAATGATTAATACTGTATGATTGATACTGAATGATTGATACTGAATGATTGATACTGAATGATAGGTACTGAATGATTGATACTGAATGATTGATACCGAATGATTGATACTGAATGATTAATACTGTATGATTGATACTGAATGATTGATACTGAATGATTGATACTGAATGATAGATACTGAATGATTGATACTGAATGATTGATACTGAATGATTGATACCGAATGATTGATAAAAGTTGATACGAAAATTGTTGTTATGATGTGTTAGACGTTGTTTAACAAGCAGAGATCATTTTAAACTGAAATTAAACAGCAGAAAGTAAACTACAGACCAGCTAAAAACTCTAGTGGCAAGCCGATTATTCTGCCAATGAAGGAAAAAACTGCTGCTTTTTCTAGCTAATGGCTGTAAGATTACCCTCAACACCTTCTTGTTTCTATATATTCCAGGAAAGCTCAAGGTTTGATTCTGCTTATCGTACACTCAATGAATTCAGGGAATACTGCGAAGTAAAACAGAGAACAATCCTAAAAATCAATCCAAACAATCCCCTACGTTAAACGCAAGTGCCTGTCCGAAGGCCCACTTCACAGTGCTCAATAGCACGAGTGAAAACAAAGTTTCGACCAGCATCGATCGCATATGAGCACCAACTCAAAGATATAAATTTGCCATGAGCTTCCTCCGTGTTAAAGTTCGGAAGCTATATAAACTTTTAAAGTTCTATGTGTCACGGCAACAGGTTAAGAATATAGTACCACCTTGAGCTTATGCTCTTCCCGCAATTTGGGTATAAACCACAAGCACCATGTAGTTCGCCAAGAGGAGTCGCTGTAGCTATGCAGATGGATAGTCACACATAGTGGTAAACCGCCTAAATCTGACCTGAGTATAGTATAAATACTACTACCAGTTGACTCCCAAATGAGCACAGGCTAATGTACAGCAACACCGAGCCAAAAAGCAGCGAACACAGGCACAAATAGGAAACGCTAGCCAACCCAACAGCGACATGAGCATCCCTCACGGTCTATCCAATAATGTCAAGAGAGCACAAGGACAAGACAGCACAAACGAGACAAAACGACCAGAAGTACTTCAAAAACGGCTCACCGAGCTAGAAAATGACAAAACCGACAAGAGCAGGAGCTCTCAGCTATGGAAGTGGAGGGGGATATCTGCACTAACGCCCAGATCAATAGATCAACAGGATTTAGGGCGAATGGAAGCTGGATAGACAAAGCGTATAATATAGAATTGCGTATTTTAGTGTATCTAACCTTCGTTTACTTCAAGAAGAAGCTCAATACCAAAATCCAAATACCAAACTCAAATCAGCAGAGATATAGACGCCTTCATTCTATAACGTTCTAAGTGTACTTAGAACGTTTTCAATGTTCCTGCATTTTTAAATTCTACGTTCTCTAACTTAAATACTCTCAAAATTTGGTTAAGATGCGCCGATCCGTTATAGTCGTATAGCTCGTGAACACTTTGAGAGTTCATAACTCAAAACACACTTTTTCGACTTAGAATGTTATAGAACGGAGGCGTCGATATGTAAGAGGCTAAAGAGTATATAGTCAGGATTAGGACCTAGCTTCTCACCCCACCCACCATGTGTGTTAATTTTAGCCATGAATGGCGGAATCTTCAGTTTTTTTAACTTTCGATCGTAATTTTATTTAATGTCAGAGTTTTTGACAGAAGACTACTTAGGGGAAATCATAGAAGGAATATTTTTTCATACTTTGTATTGTTCGAGATGTCTGAGATGGGGTTCTGTACCCCGGGGCACGCGTCTAATAAGACAACACACTACTAACTAGACTAGTGCCAGATGAACAATTATTATTTCTACTTCTAGTACTCGTACTTCCTACACCAGGAATCTCATCTGGTAGGTTATGTTCTAATGCTTAAGATGGTCTTGCATTCAACAAAATTGTTCTTCAGCTCTCACACATTTTTTCATTAGTTGTACTCTAAACGTGGAACAAACTCCAACATTGTAGATAAACAGGGCTTACATACATACATAATTGGTCAATACAACCCTTCATTCAGGATTACGACCTAGTTTCTCACACTGCTTATGTTGTGTGTGTTAATTTTATACATGAGTGGCGGGACCTAAAGTTTAAAGTCGACTCCGAACGACAGATTTTTGAGAAACTTTTGATGGCAATTATATTTACTCTCAGAGTTTTTGCCAGATATCTGCTGAGAGGAAGTCGCCGAAGAAATACTTTTTGTATTTTGTTTTGATGTCTGGCCTGGGGCTCGAACCATGGCTTTTCGTCTAATAAGCCAACACACTACCTACTAAACCACGGCGACCAAGACAGGGCTTATGAAGACTATTTTGTAACACTGTAAATAGAAATGTTCTCATATGGTAAGAGTACATCAAGCTTATCAATCCTCCAAGACTGTAAATTCCTAAAGAAATGTCGGAAATATCACAGCCGGCATGGTCAACCAATAAAAGCATCAAAAATCTTCCTTTTTCTAGCGTTAAAGTTTATAAAAATTAATGAAAAACATCATCTTGTGTTACGAATAACGCCTCCAAGATTCGAATCGAATCAGCTTTAGCTGCTGCTCAACTGGTAGCCAGTTATGCTGTTTCTTAAAGAAATTATTCAAACTAAATCGAGTGTGTTTATCAGAAAACCTATTTTCTTTTTTTTTAACAGAAAAATTAATGCAAATTGTATACTCGCCGTACCATTTTCTCTTCCCCCGAATTCACTAAATTCCTGACAAACATTTCCATTCGCATTTAATTTATGCCGAACTTTTATTATAATTTTATGCTAATTTTTTTGACTACTCTCCTCTTACGTACGAGGATGTACATACATAAGTAAGCATATCCTCTACGAAATGAGAAGGTCAAATGTGGATGGATGGAAAAAAAACAGCCCACCTTCAAAAAAGTTTTGGAATTTCATTTTAAAAATCAAACAATGACTGACGTCTGCTGCTGATGCTAAAGCTGTAGCTGCAGCTGCTGCAAAACAAAAAGGTGTCGTAAACAATTGTGAGCCGTAGAGGTGAAACATAAATTTTGTTCTGCCTTTTGAAAGCCACTTAAAATTATTGGAATTATTTTTTTGCTTTTTGTTTTCTGTTTTCTGCTGTTTTTTGACGAAGAAAAGAATTAAAAGAAATTCTTGAATATGTTTATATGACAGCTGAATTTTTGTAAGTACCCTACAGGCGGCACAATTTATTAAAGTGTGAAAAGAGTCAAGAAACAATCAATCACTGTACCGATCTTAAATATTGCACAAAGCGTTGTCCCAGAACTGACTCACAACTTTTGATCAACCGGACGTAACAATCAGGATTTCAAATGGATTTCTCAGGGAAATTTCGGATCATGCACAGGTAAGTCTTATATGGATGCCTGGAGATAAGGATATATTTGGGCCGGCAAGGAGCTAGCAATCTCCGAGATGTTACAGGGTACTTGGATTGGATTGCCTCAGTTAATTTTGATGTTATCCATCCATTTTACAGGGCAGCTCCATATCATTGGCATCAGGAGGGTACATGCAATATTGTAAGACTCTGCTGGACACGTGTAGATAAGAAGAGGACTGACTCAGTTCTGTCCTTAAATCACATGACCACCCATCGAACAAAAACGATTTTCAATGACCACTGTCCTTTTCGTAGGCATGCCAAAAAACTTGACATTCCGGCAAATGTGTTCTGCAGGAATTGAAGTGTCTAAGGAGAAGAAAGAGGTTGTCTTATGTCTCGGTGCCTTGCTCCTGACCGAGTTCTCAAATATAAAAACTGCAGCAATAGCAAGATTTATTTTGGATACGGGTTGGTTTCTGTCCAAGCAATGATTGATCTCTGGGTTGAATATTGATTGTGGTATCATAAGAGGCCTAAATGCTGGTCCAAGTGGGATCTCTGCCTTCAAGGGAGAGTCCGGCACCGCCTCACTTCCCTACAACAACTCTCTCGCTTAGGCATCCTGGAATTAAGGTCAAATCGTTATTCGACAATTTAAAAGGGACTTGGCCCTGCCATTATTACCTATCGATCGTAAATATCATGAGGCTTTCATTTTACTGCCGTTAATCTTTTAACCAGTAACACGGTCTACTAGCCTGAAAGTCCCAGTAATTTATGAAATTTTTTCAATTTTTCATATGAAACTTTAACTGTTGTTGTTATTGTTGTTTTTAGTTGTTATTAAAGTTATTGATTTCTTCTTTTATTTTCGTTTCGTTTTTTTTGTCAGAAAAACTGCATTTTTGTGTTTTTCCAAATAAATAGAAGAAAGAAAAAAAGGAGGAAAACTGAAAAGCCGAATAAAAATAAAAAATCTGATCAAAAACTGAAACTTTGAAATTGTGAATGTAGTGCAGAGCCAGCCAGCAATAGCCAGAGTCGAGCAGCAGTAAAGTGAAGTGCAATTCAATGCATTTTCGTTTGCATTGCAATGCAGTTTTAAATGCTGGAAAATGTTGTTGCCACTGCTGCACAACAAGCAGTGCCTGAAATTGCTGTGGTTTTCCATGGTGAGTAAAACGCTAATCTGCGTACCCTACTTTCACTCCATACCAAGCGAATGAAAAACAAATTTAAAAAAAAACCAACAACAACAACAACAACAACAGAAATTGTTAAGAAAAACAATTTTTTTGTTTCGTTTTCTTAACCATTCCACCGAAAACTTACCCCAAAGTTAAAACAAAAAATGGAAAAATTCCAACAAACAAACGAAATCCAAGAGCAATAAAATCTTTCAACAGAGAGTTACTGTAGAGATAGAGAGAGAGAGAGAGTAACAAAAATGTACAGCCATGCAGACAGGCCAGTCAGCCTTACCTTGCCATGCATCCATCCATCCAATACGTCCATGGTAACGTGAATATCGCTATGAATGTCTGTCCCATCTGCTCGACCATTTGCCCGGCTTGTATGTCTGTGTTCATATGCTGTGTCATGCCAAATATTGGCAACATACCACAGGCTTCCATTCAAAATTGTTAATGTTGCTGTGGGTTAAGCATGCTATGCTATGCCGCATGCAGTACGAATACAACCAAATGCCTCAAACAATCGTTGTTGTTGTTGTTGTCGTTGTTGCTGTTGTTTTACGTTTTTAGCACTATTGAATTCAACTCCACTTTTGGCATCAATTTTTCTCGTTTTTTGCTTTTTTCTTTTAAAACTTCTTTTATTGTTTTTTTTTTGCTAGTGTTCTTGCTGTAGTTGTTATTGTGTTATCAACTAGTGACAAAAACCCTTAAAAAGAATCCTACAAAAACACCAGCCAGTTTTGGCAAGAACAACAACACCAGCAACTGGAAAAAAAAAACAATGTTATCATGTTCGCCAACTTTGTTGCACATAAAAAAAATTCTATTTATCGTTCTTAAAGCAAGGGGTACAGTGGAACTTACAAAAACTTTTAAAACGATTTTGTTATCGATATGTTGGAAATAAAGCTGAAATTCCAGATTTTTTAAAAAATCTAATTTCATATATAATAATATAATAAGAAAAAGTGTTATCGATAACAATAATTTAATTTGATACTAATAATAATTGTTATCGATAACAATAATTCAAATTAATGATAATGAGTGTTATCGATAAGAATAGACAAACAGTATTCATAAAAATATACCAAAAAAGTGTAATAATAAGAAAAAATGTTATCGATAACAATAATATAATGCAATACTAATAATAATTGTTATCGATAACAATAATTTAAACTAATGATAATGAGTGTTATCGATAAGGATAGGCAGATAGTATTCATAAGAATATACCAAAAAAGTGTAATAATAAGAAAAAGTGTTATCGATAACAATAATATAATGCAATACTAATAATAATTGTTATCGATAACAATAATTTAAATTAATGATAATGAGTGACAAACATTATTCATAAGAAAATAACAAAAAAGTGTATTAATAATGAATGTTATCGATAACATTAAATCATTAAATATTATTGTCGATAACTTGTAATATGTTTTTAAAGAAAATAATAAAAAAAATTCCGAAAATAATAAACCTGATCGATACACGAATTCAACATATTGTGCCAAAATTTGTTATCGATGTTTTTAAAATATCGCTGTTTTTAAATTATCCATCTTTTTAAATTATTAGATACTTCAAGTATCTGTAAGCATAATTGCTAGCCTAGTACTTAATACTTCTGAGATACATTAACGCATACGAGAAAAGTGCACCGATAGCGGCTTGACTATCAGATAGTGTTACTATTACCGGTCCATTGTATCTCTCGAATTGAGCACATCTTTGGATGGCGTAGACTTTCGCTTGGATATTTCTAAATATTTCACTTTGGGACCGAAATCATCCTCTCCTGTCTCACCAGTCCAGGGCATAATTCTTGGATTGCATTACCACTATTATCCTGCAAACCTTTTACATTTCCCTGAAATGATCTCCTTATGTGCCTTCCATGTCAGTTTTCCATCCGGCCATATTCCTAATTAGTCATCTAAAAATCTAGGTAACCCATGGTTATCAAAGTAGTCTCCTATAGACATTGCTTATGCAGATGAAAAATGTTATCCAGTGGATGTATTAATTTCGATGCAAATGTAAAGTGACCTCGGCTCAACAGACCTCATTCACACATTTTGTGAATTTCTTGTTTTGTTTTCACTAAAAAATTCTTTCAAAATTTAACATCACAGCACCCATGGTTGTGCCAACCGATCATAATATTCTTGGACACAAACTTGCAACATACATACATCTGTAGCTAATGCGGAAACCCACAAATACAGCAACAAACACACCAACTTTTATATAAAATTTTATTACAATTTTCTCTCTCTCTCTGCTTCTTTCTTTTGCTGTTGTTGTTTTCGTTTTTTTCCATTTTCGTTACTGTGTTCTTCTCCTCTTTCTTGTTCTGCTCTATCTTTATCTGCTTTTCAAGTCTTATTTTTAATACCAAAATGTGTTGCAACAAAACTTGCAATCTTGTTTACGAGTATTGTAGATGCTGTTGTTGTTGTTGTTGTTTTTATTACATTTCTGGTCTTGAGTTTCTGGATGCCAAGGAACTCTTTTTTTGTTTTTGTTTTTGTTTTTTTCAAGTTTTCAAGCTGAAATTCCTTTTAAAGTACGACAACGAGTATTTTACCTTCAAAAATGCCTCAGAGGGCTGGCCATACATGATCAGCAATAGCAGCAGCAGCAGCAACAGCAGCAACAGCAGCAGTACCAAAAAGGAAAAAACAACTACAATAGCAACATCCCTAAGAGGCTGACTTGTTTGCACACGAAAACAGAGAGAAAAAAAAATTTGAAAACATTTTTGCTGGAAACCAGCATGGACGGAAGGATGGACGGACGGACGGACGCACAGACAGACAACAAACAGCAAAACTGACTTGTTGTTTGGCGATGTTTTAATGGAGTGGAGACAATACAACAGACGACGACACAGAAAATCTGAAAGTATTTAAAGCAGTTGAAATTCTGTTCTAAATAAATTCCTAAGAAATATAAAAATGTATGTAACAAAAAAAAAATACAGCAACAACAACAACAAATGCATACATACATATATACATTTATATACACCACAGTTATACATATATGTACATATGTATGTGGGTATATGTACGGTATAGTAATGTTTTTTTTTCTTCTTTTAAGTATTGCTCTGATCTGTTATTTTCCTGCAAGAATTTCGAAAAAAGAACGTCACTGAAGGCAGATTACGAAGGGGGTGATAAACGCATAAACTCAGTATGTGATCATGCTCTCGCCACATGCTAATTTCTAGGCCTCAGCAAATAGTGTCATGTAAGGCATGTGACTTGTGTCACCCTTTCTGTTATCCAAGGCAGATATCAAGGATTTTAAAACCCTCCAGAGCAGATTACCGATATTATTTCTTATTTAGAAAACCTCTTAAGACCTATTTCTACGCTAACAAAACGCATAAAATTGATCCTTAGCCTTGTGTAGAAGCAAAGAATATGGATATAAAAAATACGCTTCATGTAGAAGTAAAATTTCTTATGGCGGGTCGTAACATTACGACCCGCTCTCACCAAAATTTTTTTAAAAATCATTTCTGGGTGAGGGGAGAGGAAGACAGAAGGAAAATGAACACAAACAAATAGCGTAACAATGTGTTGCTCTCATCGTACGTATGTACATGTGTATGTATTCTTGTGTTTTTTGATTTAGTTGTCGATCAGACTGCGGCAAGAACACATGTTTATCCGCTTTATCATTTTATTTCAGAATAACAGTCGAAGAATATTTTGTGTTAAAAATGTCATTAGCTCGGCGTATTTCATTCTTTTAGTTTGTCTCATAGTATAATTTTTTTTTAAATGCTTTGGAATGCTCGTTTTTTCTTTTAGTAACAAATGGTTTTTTTTTATTCTTTTTATTTTTCTAAAAAACATGGCCTAACTAACTTAAGCTTTATGTTCTTATGTATGTTGATGAAATGAAAATAAAAATAGAGTATATTACTAACACTTTTATATGGCTGTAAATAAATAAATTCTCTCAACTTATTTTCTCTCTCTCACTCACTAATCCATAACCATAGGCATGTGTTAACCTAGAGGAAAATTGTTAGTAATAATGTCAAGTCTACTTATTAACCCAATGATATTTATATGTGATCGGAAAATATAGAAAAATTGTACTGCATTAAATCCCTAAAGACACCGTATTTAACTTGGCAAGTATTCTTCCAAAAATCGAAATCATTTCTCATTGATATTAGTGAATACTACTGTGATATTTCTTTGGGTGTATCATTGAAGTCTAAAAAAAGCGACATGAACCTTCTTCTTTAAAAGCTGAGAAGATTTTTACGCTCTTTTTAACGAACATTCTTGATGTTCGTGTCCTATGTGTATAAAAAGCCGAAGATGTTCTTACCCTGAGGGACATTGGTGCCGACCTCTTTTTCTAACACCAGAAAAATAAATAAAAAAAGTGGCCAAACAACAAAAACGCACGATGAGAACAACGCATGATGAGAACAACGCATTGTTACGCTCTTGGTTTCTGTAACCTTCCCTTCTATCTTTCCCCCCGCGTCAAGAAATATTTTTGAAAAATATTCCAAAATATGTTAAAATGCACATTCTTTATACTGTATTTTCGTTGGTAGAAGTCATGACCACTAATCCACCTCTAAGAGCTGGGCTGTAAAATATTTCAAAGATTGCAAAATCCTGAACGGCTCTGAAATATGCTTATGAGTCTGAATGTAAAATTTACCATAACTAAGTCACCATTATTTTCTTTTAGGGTGCAGTTCATATATGGAACCCTTCACACATCTGTAAACCATTTTAAAACCCACGACGCTATTGCTGTCGTATCAAAGGCAATCAGTGAATCAAGAGGAATCAAAACGAAGCTCATGTATTGCAGACAATCACTTAGTTTGGAAGGAAGTAAGGATCACAATGACTTCATTAGACGATAAGCTGCGAATATCACTAAAAATAACTGGATTGGGCCACGCTGGCGGAGACATCTTGTCAAAGTAGGCATGTACAGCTCACTGGATAATCATTGCAGTTTCTAACAGGCAAAAGTGTTGGTCATATGGGCTGCAGGGATGTTTATTAAGGATGAAAATATCCCAACAACGCGTTTGACAGGGCGCTAGTTTCTAAAATAACGACCACTAGGACGGTCTCCGGTCTTCGCCCATGACATACAACTTGGTCTTCATGCAGTCTATGTTGCAATGTTTGCTAATGCCCGTTCCCTTGCCGGCTAGCATTCGGAAATATTTGTTATCTGCTGTTTAAAACCCTTTTTGAAATCGACACCGCTGTTTTCAGTCCTTTGGTATGGAATAACTTTCAGATTTTTGCAATCTTAAACAAAAGCAGCAACAACAATAACACAATAATTAACAACAACCTTCTCTCTATACATACAACAAATAAAAAATACGGTACATACACACACACATAGTTACATGTAAAATAAAACAAACAAAAAAACAAAACGACAATAACAACAACAGCATTGAAATAAACGTATCGTTTGCATTCAAACGAATTCGCGCGTGCGCATACAATATTTGCCCCATAAGCAGCCATAACTCAATTGTTTTTGTTGTTGTTGCAGCGTATTTTTTTCTTTCATTGCTTTTATCATTGTTTGTTGCTATTGCTGCAGCAATCTATTTGGTTGTCTTTAAAATCCCAACCAATTCTATAGTTTCCTTCGTTTATTATACACCCTACTGTTGCACAACGGTGCTATGAGACATTGTTTGCACAACCTTAAAACAATTCGGAATCACTTCTCTGTCTGACTTCCAAGTAAATCTTGAAATCGAAGTTTATATCAAAGTGTCTCAAAGTTCTGCATTTGCGGCTTCCGTTTCATATCGTACAAACTAGGTTCTTGAGATTGCGTATCAGCTTTAACGAAATGCTTATGAAACCAGTAATCTGAACCAGTATGTGGCCTTCCAGAAACGGATAATCACTTAATAAATGGTGCACAGTTTCGTTCTCGTCTTCGTTCAAGCAAAGCCTGCAACAATCACTAGCGCTCAGCATCTTAGCCGATTATGCAGTGCGATGCAGGTCAACATCTACATTTCCTTCAGAGTCGATAGATGGCATTTGAAATCCTTAGTTCATCACTAAAATAAGGCTCCGTAGCGCCCAAGCATCGAATAAAATGAATTTCATGAAAATAGTAACCACCAAGATCTTCGCAATGTGTCTTCTAGAACCGGACAGTATCCTTACTAAGTCCAGTATAATCTTTTGAACTCTTCGACTAACGACATCCGAGTCTCAGAATGAAAAAAACTCAGAGAAGTTGTCACACTATCCGCAATATCGAAGTTTCCTATGGCGCAGCAATGTAAAAAACTCTGAGAGTAAATAAAAGTGTCATGAAAAGTTTCTCAAATCTGTCGTTCGACCGTTCGGCGTCATGGGTGGCGCATGAAGCTAGATTGTAATCCCGACTGAAGGGTTGTAGTGACCAATTACGTATTAAACTTGAGTCTCAGAATGAAAAAAACTCAGAGGAGTATTCACACAATCCACAAATGACTACTGCTCCCCAATATCGAAATTTCCTACGGCGCAGCAATGGTAAAAACTCTGAGAGTAAATAATATTGTCATGAAAGGTTTCTCAAATCTGTCGTTCAACTGTTCGGAGTCGACGTTAGGCACACCTAAAACATAGGTGGCGCACGAAGCTAGATTGTAAGCCCGACTGAAGGGTTGTAGTGACGAATTACGTATTAAACTTGAGCCTCCAAAAGATCTAGGTTAGGAAAACAGGGGATTTAAATGTTAGGTTTAAGGCTTCTATACATAAACGTTGACCATTTATCTTGACTGACAAACATTAGACCGATTTCATAAGAATCGATAACTGAATTCATAGATACATACAATCACCCATTGCAAACTGTGCTACAACAATTACCCGCCATAGAACTTTTTTAGGACACTGGACTCGGAATAAGACTTTGTAACGCTTTCATAACTCTGCCATGTTTGTTGAATACCGTTCCATCGCTCAAGAGTGTACCAAACGGTTGAACTTGACTAATTTGCCTCATTTACTGTACGCGCATAATTGAAGTGGATTATTTTTTTCTCTCTCTCCTTTTATTTTTTTTTTTTTTTTGTTTTTTGGTAAGATTTTTATTTCTCTTTTGCCAACATAACTTTTGGCATATGGATTCCAGTTGTATGAGAGTGTATATGTGTGCGGGTACACATATATGAAAGTTTGTGTTTGTATGTCTATCTCCTTCATCTTTTCGCATAATTCTTTCAGAATAGAATTGCCAAGAACAAGAAGGAAGACAAACAGACGTAGAAACAGAAAAGCAAAAAAGAACCGAATCCAATACAGTCTCAAGTCAGTCGATTCTTTACGATCGATGCTTTTTACTCAGTTGCTCTACGAAGGCTTATTTTTGAACTGCAAAAATAAAATTCGTTTTAGTTTGAAACCAAAGAAAAAAGAAAAGAACGTACAGGCCGATTTTAAATGCACATATACCATCAGACTTGAATACAGTGAGGGACAAAAGTTTTTGTATGGTTTTATACGAGTAAATTCATACGTTTGAATTCAGAATTTGTGATCTGATAAAACTAAAGCCGACAATTATAATCAACACTAGCCTTAGAAGATTATCTGGTAGTGACAGCACAGAATCGTTCCTAGTTCTACATTAAATTGGACAAGACTATGCCATATGCTTACCATGGAGACATCGTGATTCTAATGCTATTCTTTAACGCGCAAATAGGCTCCCCAACACTAACCTCAACAGTGTCTTGAGCAAACCATGAACAATAATTGAGGAGAATTCCATTCTTGTAGAAAGTTACCGCACAAGTCTTTATATAAAATCACAATAGTGCTTCCATAATATATAACTGTTAAAGCCCACTTCACACGGTAATACTTTACGTACGTAAAGTCTAATGAAAAAGTAGAATGAAATTCCATCCGTATGACAAAAAAGAGAATAAAATTCGTATGATTTATATTTTTTGCGTTTACATGATCGGTATAAGACAATAACAAAGTAAAATGAAAACAGCTGTTCCACTTTTTTCTATGTGTTTACATAAAAATACATCCCTGATCTAATGCGACTTGCCTGTTTTTTGAATCATTTCAAAAAATGAAGACAGCCATACGGCTGTCAAACTTTTCATCCGTATTTTCTCTCAATGTGTGATGGTTTCATTACATAGTACGTTTAGACGATCACATCCGTACTCTTTTACACAAAATTTTGACAGATCATATTACTTGTGGGACCGTGTAAAGTAGGCTTAATCAAATACGCCACTGGGTCATTAGTATAAAAAAAGACATTCGCAGCGACCATTATGTCCCCGTAAGTACAGTTCATATAAAGCTAGTGGCTATTCTATACTCTAACCAGACCATACGTACATTCGACCGGGCCAAACTGCTATGCAGAAAATATATGCGAATGGGATGATAATGTGGAACGTTTTTTCTGGCATACAGCTAGTTTAAAACCAAATATCGAATTTTAGAGCGAACGTGGAAAAGTGTTTGTTAAGTTTGTTAAGTTAAGCGTGCAAACACAAACAAGGAATCAAAACACACGATGGAGTAAGAGATCGTAGGCAAAAAGACTAGTTAAGATGCAAGCTTTCACATAGGAACAGGAATCTCTATGTTATTTTAAGCTAATTATCTCTACGAGGCTAACACAGAATCGCTGTGGTCTAGTAGGTAGTGTGTTGACTTATTAAACGAAAGCCAGGGTTCGAGCCCCAGGCCAGACATCAAAATAAAATACAAAAAGTATTTCTTCGGCGACTTCCTCTCAGCAGATTTCTGAATAAAAATTGCCATGAAAAGTTTCTCAAAAAATCTGTCGTTCGGAGTCGACTTTAAACTGTAGGTCTCGCCACCCATGTATAAAATTAACACACACAACATAAGTGGTGTGAGAAACTAGATCGTAATCCTGACTGAAGGGTTGTAATGACCAATTATGTATGTATGTAACTGAACAGTTTGACATTTTGGCAGACCAATATAACTTCGTGATATATCCAACTCAGTCTCAACAGAATCTGCTCACATATGCCGATTATGCATCTGACAGCCCATCATTGCTGAAGGGTATCAAAGATAATCAAAAAAATGAAAGCAGATATTATACTTCGTCTGTCTAGGTGCGAAATCTCCGCTTAGAAAAAGCTGTTTTCGGCTAGTGAAATTTTATGTGTACTAAATACATACTCTGATGACAATTGTTGAACCGTCTGTGTCGTAAAGGTATTCGACGAGCTCACTCATGATCCATTATGAATGCAAAGTCACAAAAAATTAATCTGACTTAAATTAATCTCACTTAAGCAACTAGAAGTCATCGCGGTCTAGTAGGTAGTACGTTGACTTATTAGATGCGGCAGAATCCGCTCAGCAGTCTTCTGGTAAAAACTCTGAAGTAAACAAAATTGCCATGAAAAGCTTCAATCAAATCTGTTGGAGTCGACGTTGATCTGCAGGTTCCGCTAAACATGGATAAAATTAATGCACCCAACATGGGTGGTGTGCAAAACTATGTTGTAAACCTTATTAAAGGGTTGTAAGCAAGTAAAGAAACGAGATTGAAAGTTAAGAATAGTTTTATGAACTTACAACCCACTGGTACTTTTCTGAGTACCGAAAAATACTTTTAACAGCCACGAAAATTCGCTGATGAGAATTCCGTAGAGTCGCCTTTCGAACGAAAATCAGCTTGACACTTTGTATTTGTGTGTTGGTGAAAAAGTAGTAATAAACGCTTAAATTACATGTTTTTACACTGCAAGTAGTAGGCTTAAGAGCTTTTTTTGTAGATACCATCTTCTATAAGTAGTGCTGAACATTCAGATCTCGTAGTTTGTTTTCCCAAGCACGTACAAGAGGATTTGCTGTCTCCCAAGGCTTGTCTGCATTGTTATGATGAACGGTATGCAAGAACAACATTTGTTATCCACTATACATTAAGAAATAAACAAAATAATCAGAAAGAAAAAATAACTTCAAATTATTTTTATTTTTTTGAGCAGAACAAGAAGAAAAATCAGAAAAAGAAAAGCAGAGAGCAAAGAAAGAAAGAAAAAAACTTGAATATATTTTGCACAGTAGCAGTTTTTGGTGTTTAATGTGAGCTTGATTTCTGCAGTTAAAACAGCAGCAACTATAACGAAAGCAACACAACAATAAAAGCAACTATAGCAACAGCAACATTCAAACGACAAGATCATGATGCATGGCAGGACCTGGCAGGCTGGCAGGCAGGCAGGCAGGCAAACAGTATGGCCGGCCAGACAGTCAGTAAGTTGCTAAGAGAGTATAAAACTGATAAAATAAACACGAGTAGTCAGTCCAATGAATGTTCCAAAACCATAACAACCGTTTCGACGGTAGCAGGCTCATAAACTACCAGAGCAACAGCAACAACAACAACAACAACAGTAACAGTAACAGCAACAAAGGCTATAGCAACAGCAGTGGAGAGTTCAAATAAAATAATAAAATACTGCTGCTGTAACATACGAACAGAAGCAGAACACAACGTTTGCAGCAAAAAGAAAACAACAATAAAACTGAAAACGTCATACACTTTGAAAATGAATGAAGTCAACAATTTCCAGCAACAGCAACAATAACAACAACAACCATACATACATATATAAAAAAGGCTTTTTGTTTAACATGCAGTAAAATTCTTCGTGTCGTTGCAACAGCATCTTGCAATTGCCTCAAAAAAAAAAAAAAAACAAAATACGCGCGTTCTATAACAGCAACAACAACAATAATATTTACGAGCAGCAGGAATAAACAGTAACAGAAAAAAAATACGAACGAACCCAAAAAAATCACACACAAAAAGAATTGACGGTCGGTAAGGACAGTCAGGCAGGCAATTTGCTTTTGCAAAAAAAAATGTTGGTTGTTGGAAAAAAACAAAACAAAAAAAATACATACATACCATCAAAAATGTATGCAACATTATAATTGTTGCAGTTATTTTTTCATTTTTGAGTTTTTAATTTGTGGCTACTCGTTTTGCGCAAACAGCCCAAGACAACTAAAAAAAGGAAAAGAAACAACAGCCTCCAAAACCAAGTTGTAAAAAATCCAGCCTTCTACTCCAAACTTCTTCTGGCAATTGCAATGCGGCTGCTGCTGCTGCTACATCCATCAGCGAGCCAGCCAGGCTGCCTGCCTGCAATGTTTTGCGGGTATGAAATATTATATTTATATGAGAATTTTTGATTAATGACCCATAATCAAAGTTAATGGACTTTTTGATTATCATGTTGTTGTTTTGCTTTGTTTTTATTTTGGTTGGCTTTTAAACAATATGATGGAATGCCCAGCCAAACAACCAAACATTCAAGCAACTACGTTTTGATCCTTTTTTGCCTTGTGCCTCGTTCATTCAAAATACTCCTGCGTATCTCTGCTGCATCTCTATAATTTTTTATTTTTTTCTTAATTTATCGTTCTTGTTAATTTTTTTATTTTTTTATTTTAAGAAAAACATTTTTTAATCAAAAAAAATTTGAAGGACAACCATTAAAAGTTTTTGAGCAAAAAAAAATATGGTTTCCCTGGCAGCAGCAATAGAAATGGTGGCGTAAATGATGCCTTCAATGTGTATTTACATTTACACGAAGACGCTTACCATCGATAATCATAGCTCAGGTGGATCCTATAAGATCTTGTTGTAACACCTACATGGCACTCAGTACAGCTTCGGCAGTTGGTGTGTATATTCATGCCTCGTTACATCAGCAATGTTGATTCTAATTGGATTTAAGGTAAATTCTGTCCTTCGAATGTCCATAGTGAATCAAATTGGTCTTGCAGAAACTAGACAAAGTCTTTCCTTTCCAAATTATTGAAAAAAACTCTGTGAGATCATTTGTTATTGATCTTCCAAGCGAGTCTATGCCATCGAAAGATGCGATCAATTCAACTGGCATAAGCAGTAGAAAAGGGCATAGCAATACAATGACTATCAGGCCGCCATTCGAACTCTCGACCTCTTAAAAGTACCACACGTAAGCTTAAGGGACCACAATGCGAACCCACAGTCTCTGTTACGGTCCTTTTGTTAATCCCGCTTCCACTTCCTTTCCACAAACTAGGCTCCGATGTTCAAATAGACGACGGAAACATTATCCTCAAACATCTTGCATTTTCATAAATATCTTTTCTCAAAACCTACACAAACAGCAAGATTGAAAGCTGATTTGTTGCAGAACACACTCAAGAAGATAGCAACCGTATGATTTCTTAGATCAATCCCCTGGCAACAGAATGAACACAAAATTGCACGATCACGGGCAGAAAGAATAACAAACCAAGCGAATGCTCTAAACACGGCACATTGAAGGTGAATGCATTAAATCAAATAGGTAAGCTCGCCGTACTTGCTTAATTGGTCACTTCAAAATTCTTTAGTCAGGACTACAACCTAGTTTCTCACACTACGCAAGTTGTATATCCATGATTGGCGGGACCTACAGTTCACCGAGCGACAGATTTGAGAACTTTTTCATAACAATTTTATTTACACTCTCAGTGTTTTTGTCAAAAGTCTGCTGAGGGAGTGCCGCCGAAAGAAATATTTTTTTTCACCGAGATATCTGAGAGGGGGATTGAATCACGGGGCCCTTGTCTAATAAGCCAACACACTATCTGCTAGATTACGAAGTCTTCTGACTACTCATTGCCACATATTTCCACATGACTTGTCATCGAGACCTGTCTAACAAATTGAGCTTTCCATTCTAATAAGAGCTGAGTTTTCTGATGACAGCCAGAGTAGCAGATAGTCTTGCTATTTCCCACACTCTGTATTTTCTGGCATAAGCTTTCGCTTGGAAACAGCTAACAAAAATTTCCACGGGCTGTGAGTATTTCACTCTAGGACCAAACATTCCGCTTCTGTTCCACTTTTTGTTTTTAACCCATCTGTTGGTATACAGAATGTAGCCCCTTTTAAAAGAACACAGTCACTGTCGTAGAATTTGCTGGTAATGTCAAGGGAAGTCGCCGTGGTCTAGTAGGTAGTGTATTGACTTATTAGACGAAAAGCCAGGGTTCGAGCCCCAGGCCAGACATCAAAATAAAATACAAAAATATTTCTTCGGCGACTTCCTCTCAGCAGATTTCTGGTAAAAACTCTGAGAGTAAATAAAAATTGCCATGAAAAGATTCTCAAAAATCTGTCGTTCGGAGTCGACTTTAAACTGTAGGTCCCGCCACTCATGTATAAAATTAACACACAAAACATAAGTGGTGTGAGAAACTAGGTCGTAATCCTGACTGAAGGGTTGTAATGACCAATTATGTATGTATGTTATGTATGTCTAGGGAACAATTATGGAAGTAAAGTAAAGACTGCACCGCTATTATAAAATAAGTTCTCATTGCCACGTTTATATTAATACAAGCCTGTCTCTGTGACTTATCCAACCTCATTTGTTTTCCAAAATATATTTACAAAACATTTTATTACGTTCATAGTATTTATATGAGGTAGGTTGGTAGGCAGGTAGTTAGATAGAACAAGAGGAGATTAACCAAGGGTCTCAAGTCATCATTTAGACTTGTAGTGTGCTCTCAGTTAGGAAATACCACCTTACTTTCTATAGGAAGTTTGAGGCGCGTGTCTCTTAGAAGCGTTTTGTCTAGCCTAACCCCAAGGTATTGCGATCTCGAGCTTAAGAAAGCTGGCTAATCATTCCAGATCATACAGTCCCACATGGCACGTACCACCGCTTGAAAAAAGGTAAGTAGTAAGCATAGGATTTTATTCTTTTTTTCTTGTTTTGTTTCACAGTGTAATCCATACTAACAGCCAGGCAGCAACATTGATATTCGGTGTGGAATGTAAGGCATATTTAAAATATAAATATGCTTTTATTTATCGGCCTGCCATGATAACATACCAGCCAGCAGCTTCTTGGAATTAAATTTTAAGATAACGAAGATTTCTTCGTTTTCAGCCAGATTTTTATATGTTTTTTAAGTATTTATCTGGCATTTTATTTTGCATTTTATTATCAATTTTTAATTATAAATTTAGCTTTAAATGATTATTATGGTATTCGCGAAAATATTTATTTAATGATTAAATTGTCAAAAATAATTAAAGAAAAAAAAGGAAATACGATATAAAAAGCTGAAGAAAGAAATGCCATAAAAATAAACAATTTCACGCTAAAAAAATATGAAAAAAAAGAACCACAACAACAACAACAATAAATACTGAAATTCCTTAGATAAGACGAATATATTATTTTGTTTAAATTAAAATTAAAAGAAAAGGAAGAGAAAGAAAATAAAAATTATTGGCCATTGTAATATGATATAATAACGGTGATAATAATAAAATAACGCCTATAATATTTAAAATAAACGAAAAAATAAAACAAAAGAAAAAATCATTTCAAGACACACGTCCGTATCTATTGTGATTAACAATTGAAATCGAAGCTGAAAACAAAAAGCGAAAAAAAAGTTTAAAAATTTTGTCATTTTAATTTGCCGGTGTCATGTACACTCCACTCCTTTGGGTCTAAAGTCGTTGGAATAATTGATTTTGTTTTTAAATCTTTTTTCAATTGAAAATTAAAGAAAAATTCTTGAACCAATCGTATCGTAAAACTGCCAATTGCTTGGCATGTAATGAATGAACTGCAGTTACGCCCACATTTTGTCCTTAAAGTTTATTGTAGCAATTTGAAATTGAATAGAAAATTTTAAATTTTAATTTCCATTTGAATTGTTTTTTTTATTTATTTTTCATTGAAAAATGCTGCTCCATTAACTTTCTGAAGGTTGTCAAATAAAATCTGTCTAAAGACTTAACTTTTGTAAGGCAATGATTAGCGATCAAATGGTATTGTTTTAGCAACAGTGCTTAGAATTCATCTAAGAGCACACGTAAATTAATACAAGACAGAAAATTTTTAAACAATTATGGCCTTAACTAGGAACCTGATAAACCGGAGAATACATACACTGGTGGCCTTATAATTAGAAACGACTTAGCAACATGTATGTTTGTTAATTTGTTTTACAGTTTTCACTGTGTACCTGGGATCAAAGGCTTTGTTTGGAGGACGTCTTACATACGTTTTCCATCAGATTGGGACAAATTAAACTTAGATTCGTCACTCCAGAGAACTCTTTTCCAGAAACAGCGTTTCTAATTATAAGGCCACCACTGTATGTACATGATTGGTCAGTACAAACCTCCAGTCAGGATTACAACCTAGCACACCACTTATGTTGGATGCATTAATTTTATCCATGAATGGCGGAACCTACAGATCAACGTCAATTCCAACAGATTTGGTTGAAGCTTTTCATCGCAATTTTGTTTACTTCAGAGTTTTTACCAGAAGACTGCTGAGTGGAAGACTGCGGCCGCATCTAATAAGTCAACGTACTACCTACTAGACCACGATGACTTCTAGTTTCTTTAGTGCGATTAATTTAAGTCAAATTAATTTTTTGTGACTTTGCATTCATAATGGGTCATGAAGAGAGCTCGTCGAATACCTTTACGACACAGACGGTTCTACAGTTGTCATCAGAGTATGTATTTAGTCCACATAAAATTACACACGTCGGAAACAGCTTTTTCTAAGTGGAGATTTCGCACCTAGACAGACGAAGTATAATATCTGCTTTCATTTGTTTGATTATCTTTGACACCCTTCAGCAACGATGGGCTGTCAGAAGATATATCATGTCTTACTGCATAATCGGCACAGGTGCAAAGATTCTGTTGAAACTGATCACGATGACTTCTAGTTTCTTTAGTGAGATTAATTTAAGTCAGATTAATTTTTTGTGACTTTGCATTCATAATGGGCCATGAGTGAGCTCGTCGAATACCTTTAAAGTCGAATCCGAACGACAGATTTTTGAGAAACTTTATGGAAATTTTATTTATTCTCAGAGTTTTTACCAGAAATCTGCTGAAACGAAGTCGCCGAAGAAATATGTTCTCAAATTTCGGTTTGTTAACGATGTCTGACATGTGGTTTGAACCGTAGCCTCACGTCTAATAAGCCAACACACTTACCTACTGGACTACAACTTAAATACTTCGCTTAATTTATTTATTTATTACAATACAATTAAAAAATTATATTCTAATTATATACGAGCGGAGTAACTTGACCATATGCTCGGTGTAGTGTCAGAGACCAGAGGTATCTGGTGGGAATCGAACCCACGACCCTCACGCTAATAGTCTAGCACACTACCCACTAGACTATCATGGCACCCTTCGCTTAATTTAATTTTCCACACTGTTCCCAAAAATATTGTCATTGTTTTCAACATAGTAATGTAGCAGTAAAATAATGTATGAATGAAAGACTGTTTGAAAGACTGAAAGGCTGAGCAAATGAATGAATGAATGAATGAATCAAATTGGATGAATGAATTATCGAAACTATGAAGAGGCGTGTACAAATAATTGAATATATTTGTCTTACAATGAAACATTCTTTGTTTTTTCTTTTTTTGTAGAAGTGTTAAAAGCTTTTAAAAATTATTGGCTTTTAATAAATTCCAAGATGACAAGAAGAAGCGGCAGCGTGTGGCTTTAAAAAAAAAGTGTTCAAATACATGTGAGATTACACAGTCATTGAAAATAGTTTCTATTAAAGAATTTATGTGTGGGAGGGGAAATATTTGATAGAAGAAGTGTGTAAATACATATTTAATGCATAATGTGGGAAATATTTATTTGACTATTAAATACATCTTTATGTAATATAATTAAGGCTATTGATAATGTAAACTATTGTTGAAAAACAACCATTTAAGTTAATGGTCCCAGAAAAATTTTACCATAGACTGCTTAAGTAATACTAAGCTTACTGGCGGACTTGTAAGCCACATAAGGTAACTGAAATTTTTGTTTGCTCCATTAAATTTAATATAAATGCTAGAACTTCTTAAATAAGGCCCCAGAATGGCCGTCACAAAGTATTTCAATTTTTTCAGTTTTTTTTATTGGATTGGTCTACAATAGCATGTTCTAGAATGATAGAGTTGCTAATTCACTCTGTAAAAATGTACTGGATTGTTGCACTGTCTGTAATGACAGATATTAAATGCGTAGGATAATATAGTTCTCATGACTGAAGTAAAAATTTGAAGGCTCTCTGAAGGCGATATCATTCAAAGTGGCCTTGAGATTGTAAATCGTTGGTGCATGAATGTAGACTTTAGGATTTACGCCGGCAAGACCACTTCTTAATTGAATATGAATCCATAGAATATTCCATAAAAGAATATTCTTAGAAAAGGTCAGACATGTCATAAAGATATGAAGAAGGCTTGCAGGAAAATCCTTCGGATGCAAGCCTGGAATTATTCACTTGATGTACACTGTGTTGGTCAGACCAATGGCGGCCTATAAGACAATTGTCTGGGTTAGATAGACCAAATTTGAAAATAGCACAAATTGAGTTGCACAAATACAGAGGCAAGCATGTGTTGGCATTACAGGGCCACTGAGAACCTGTACTAAAGCGGCACTGTAACCTCAGTTGGATTTAAACCCCAAGCACATGGTAGTAAAGCCTAAAGCTTTAGAGTCTATGGTTACGTTGACAGGAGACAAGTCTAACATGAAATTTATTAGGGGATTTAGATGTACTCAATTCAATTTGGATAGGAGGTATTGAAGACAGAGAATAGCAATACTATCTGACAATCAGGCCATCATTCGAGTACTCAACTGCTATGAGTTTAAATTGAAAATAGTATGGGACTGTCTGAAGAATCTGAATCGGCTAGGTAGGGAATAACAAGCAGACCAGTCTGCGAGGAAGAAAGCTTCCATACCTCTGATAGTACCAGAATCATTCTATGGAGTGGAGGCTGATGTTTGGAAAGGTATGCTCAACGGAAGGGAAGATAAATAAGAGAGGTAAAATCTCAACATTTAGGGGACTATCTAGAACAGAATGGAGGTTGTTGCAAGCCCAATATTTAGATTCTGTGACGATGAAAATAAATTATGGGAACACAGTTTAGGAACTTCTGAGGTATTAATGCATCCATAGGATATGTCATTGTATATACCCAGCAACATCCTGAAGTGTGTCAGAGCAATTGGCTCGGATGAAGGGACTGCAATAGATCGTATGATCACACAACTAAGGCAACTTTTCACTACAATAGTAATACTAAGCAAAAAAGTCATGAATCGCAATGTGGCAAAGCCAGATATACCACATATCTGGTGTTAAACACGAGAAAAAGTTGCTGAATTTTTGGTCGAATTTGTAAGCAAACAAACATCAATCGTTTTTAGATTTAAACTTCGTTTTCAGCTGTTCAGTCTACAGGCTATTGACGATTTTTTAAATGAATTTTCTATCAAAAAATTGCTCCAACTATAAGAGATAACTGCGGATATGTACATATGTATGGATGTTATGGTAAGTTACTTAGATAGATTTAAAAACAATATGTATACCTACATATGTACATATGTATAAAACTTATAATTTCAAAATAAAATTCTTGAATAAATTATTTTGCAAATTAACATACTTATTCGTCTGGTATTTTCCTCTCATTAATAATTTCAAGAACTTCTTTTGTATGGGAATTCCGGTATGTAAAGCTTTACATTTTTATACAACAAAATACTGTGCATAGACTACTACTCTGACTGGCAC
Source organism: Sarcophaga carnaria (assembly GCA_958299815.1). NCBI lineage: Eukaryota > Metazoa > Arthropoda > Insecta > Diptera > Sarcophagidae > Sarcophaga > Sarcophaga carnaria. The sequence continues at coordinate 13,205,354 of OY283152.1, read as the reverse complement.
GGTGGTGATACTCTTTCACCGTGAGATTCTTTTATTTTTTTTTTCTACATTCGTTGTTTTGTTTTTATTTGCAATATCTTAACGTACATATTTATTTAAAAAAAAAAAACTAAATTTTTAATGAAATTCTTTAACCATAATTTATTGAAATTCTTTAAAACTGATGTAATCGCGCTTAAAACATCACGATGACTTTTTTTTTGAATTCGAAATGTCTGCGTCTTTAGTTTTTTTTATTTTTATTATAAATTAATACTTTTTTTAAAATTGTTAAGATCGCCCACTAACAATAGACGTCATTGTTTACAATATATTGCTTATACAAATGCCAACAACAAGAACAATAAACAGCATATGGTACCAGTTATTTATAATAGTACGTGTGTCACAGAAACGTTATATTTTGTACCGGTATTTTGTCAAAAGTTTGAAAACTGCCGGCACTTTAAAAATAATTTTTTTGTTCTTTTTCGTAAAATGTGTTAAATTTGTCATAAAAATTTTTATCTACTGAATGTAAGCGATGAGAAATAATTGGAGGCGTATCATGTAAGTAAAGGGCATGTGTTTGAAATAAAAAAAATTCATACTCAATAACTGACCATTGATTACCCTATAATTGTGTATATAGACACATGATGTTTTTATGTAAGAAGAATTGCTTTGAATTTCATCAAAACAAAAAAATCTTAGATTTCTTTGTACTACACCTTATATTATTGTTGTCGTCTAAATATTAAGAGATACAAATAACTTTTACCACATGTTTCAGAGCATAATTTCTAAATCTTTTTAAATGTCCAGCCAGCACCCAGGGGAGGTCACCTTCTTCTGATGCCATTGCGTTAGAACTAAGAATTCAGCAAGCCAGTTGACCCTTTAGAACAAATAAATTCAAAAACTCAAAGAATTGCCAATACAAAAACGGAATACACTTTTAATAAAGGAAGCTATTCCTATTTGAAGTCGTCGTAGTTTAGTAGGTAGTGTGTTGGCCCGAGAGCCCATGGTACTAACCCCAGCTCAGACATTTTGAACAAAACGAAATACAAACAAAAATTTCTTTCGTTGACTCCCTTACAGCAGCCTTCTGGCAAAAACTCTGATGGCAAAATAAAAATTGCCATGAAAAATATTCTCAATAAATCTGCTGTTCCGAGTTGACTTTAAATGCCATTCCTATACATAGAGAAGCAGACAAATAGACGAACTTCTCGCATTTGTAGAGAAACCAGACAAAACTGGCTGGATGCGGAACAAAATTCGCATTAAAACTAACCAAAGCCCGTATTAAAAACCTCATACTTATAACTGGTATGACGCTGGCACAGGTCGAAGGCTTGGAATGCCTCACAACGACTTCTGCAAAAGCAATAATGGCGGGGAAGAAAATAATAATTTTTTGACAAAATGGTTATAAACTTAAATATAGCTATCGAGATGACTAATACAACTGACTCTGCAACTGAGCTATGTATATACATTGAGATGGCGGCCAATTTAACATTTTTTGTCTTCTATGCCCAGAATGGAATTGCCAAATCAACCCTACCAACCCTGGCCAGCCACAAATCTACTTCCACTGAGACGTCATTGGCCCACTACGGAATACTGTCAAGAGCCCACAGTTTAGTAGGCATGAAGAAGGCAACTGGATTGCGAGATCGCAATAAGAAGGAAAGTCTAGCTTACGAGTCCTGAGACCGTAGCTTCAATGAATTGAGAAATTTTTGAAATTGAGTTTAAAACAAAATTCGAAAACATTTAGAAATGGTGTAAAAAGGCGACAAGAGGGATCATTATGTACATTCAATTAAACCATACATGAAAATAGATTTCTTAGCACACATTCCCTTCTATAGAACACCCACTGTACAGTGTAAAGTGTGGTATGAAAACAAAACGATATTTATGTTGACCTCAATCAGATTTTGTAAGAATTTTTTTTGTCACATTTTCTATTTCTCTAAGACTTTTTGCCGACTAATCACTTTCAAATGTTTTACGTCAATATGCCCATGGCATACGAGTATGATTGTCACTGTGAAAAATATTTTGTTAAATTAACAAAAAAAAATTGTTTGTTGTTGTTTTGTTTTTATGAAAACCTCCCGCCAACAAAAAAGAAAGAAAGAAACAAAGAAAATACAAAACAAATCAATTGCAAAACAATTGAATGCAATTGAAATCGTATAGAATAGCTCTATACGAACGAGTACACAGGGAGTTCATGGCACTGTTTCTATTGAATTGCAAAATTAATTTCCAACAAACAATTGGACACTGTTTTTGTCATTTTTTTTTAAATTTTTTTCAATTTCTGTTTTTTAATTTATTTATTAAGTTTTATTTTTCATTCTTTTATTTCTTTTTTTATGAATATTTTTGCAATTGGAGAAAAAGAATTTTTTTTTAACAGAGGAAATATTTTAAATGAAATGGGCACAAACGGAATTAATCAAAATAAAATGGGTGTGATGTGGAAATCAATGAAATTCGAATAAAAAAAAACATAAAAAAGCTAGGAACGAATTATTAATGATTTGCAATTGTGAAATAAGTTTGAATTAAAATTAAGGGGGACACTTTGGCTTATATTACCAGTAGACTGGCCGTTAAAACATAGAAGGATTAACAGGACTGGGTTTGGAGCAATAGTCACGGAACCTATGGCTTTCTGTATACTAAACACTTCTCCATCCAAAGACCAGAAAGAGTCCATCGTAGAAGCCTTCATTTTTCGCAATTTACCCAAAATAAGAAGAAAAGTAAAGTAAAACAGGAGAAGGGAAAAATTAATAACAGAAAGAATAAAGACAAGTTAGTGTCAGAATCAACGAAGAACAGAGAGGGGATTAGGTTAAGTTAGGTTAGAGGACGTGTACTTGTCAATTAAGACAAGTACAGTACCCGGAGGTCGAATTGACCCATTGTACAACGTCCTAGTTTCTCACACCACTTATGTTGTGTGTGTTAATTTTATACATGAGTGGTGGGACCTACAGTTTAAAGTCGACTCCGAACGACAGATTTTTATTTATTGAGAAACTTTTCATGGCAATTTTTATTTACTCTCAGAGTTTTTGCCAGAAATCTACTGAGAGGAAGCCGCCGAAAAAATATTTTTTGTATTTTGTCTTTGATGCCTGGCCTGGGGCTCGAACCCACGCTTTTGCGTCTAATAAGCCAACACACTACCTACTAGACTACGGCGACTTCAACAGAGAGGGGAAAAAGAAGAAAAATAAGTGACACGGAATCATCTCATCAGCCAACTAATACCCACGAAGCTAGCTAGGATGAAACTCTCAACGTCACAAATTCTAATCAAGGGAAATTCTCCAAAGCCATTAAAGTTACCGCAAATAATCTTGAGTTTTCGCCCATTCTTGCAAACCCTGTACAGAGAAAGTAGGTCTATATCCCACAAGCACAAATCTCTGTTTAAAAAACCAAAAAAAAATCCTAAAAAGATTCCTACCGAAATTCAATACTTAATCCATTCTAGGGGACAATGCAATGTCCCAAAGAATCCACTCCCCTCCTGATGAAATGATTGTCCAGAAGAGTGTCTTAAGGGGGACTTAACTGATCCCTACATCTAACATAGGTAGTATAGCGCTACAATTACTTGTTTATTATTATTACCCATCAGGACCTGTTACCTGCTTTCATATTTATGGATTCCATTCCAAATCGAATCCAGTAAATTGTGTACACTCAACTTTAGAGTGGAAAACAACATAACATAAGAAGCAAAACGCGATTTAGCGGTTAAAGATTTCGATTACAAGTCTTTGCAATTTCTTATTCAAATTCCAGAAGAAAGCGAAAAAATGTTCATCATGGCTTTCAAATTTTAAAAATTGAGCAGCTTCCTGCTTCCTGATGCCCCTTTTCAGAAAGGACAACATCTACAATGAACTTAGGCAGCGATCTTGTGGCAAATATAGGTATTAGTTGACAAGGTTTATACATTCAATGTTTTTTTTTAGAGCGGGTCTTATTTGTAGGCAATAACAGCTACCAGCAGAGCTGAAAGAATTTAATTAATGAATCTGAAACAAACAATACGAAAAAGATGGGGAATATGATTTGTGACAGCCTCATGTTCCCTAAACGATGATAAAGGAGTATAAACGCATGTATGAGGGCCCTCTTCCTCTAAGGTTACCTTTTGGCTACCATTTCTGGTAATATTGTTTGATGCCGTTCATAGGATATAGTCAAGCTCCAGATACCTTTCTTTAAATCTCTAGCAACTGCTTTGTTTTGTTTTCATGACAAAATTTGTTCTGAAGATGTGCATTCTTCTGCAAAGTCACGGGTTAACAAACAGCTACACTTTCTGGGTATCGCATGGTATATTGAGCGGCACAATTAATAGTTAGAAGAGTTTTTCTGTCTAGACCAAATCATGCTTGCAGTACAGGATGTGGCACACTGCCTTGTTAAAAGATTACAGACTTGTCTCTGCTGCCACAACTGACGCACATAGTTTCTTGTGCTTTGTATCAAAATGTGTATTAAAACACCGCACCACGAACTGGATTATTATCTCACACAGATGCTGCGCTTCCAATATTATCTCTTCTACGGAAAGAGTGGAATTCAAATTTTTTAGAACAAAATTCCCTAATTCCTCAGAGAAATGGATTGTTTGCTTTCGGAAACTCCCTAATTTCGAGATTTGAAAATTAATTGCACACAGTCTGCCTAAAAAGGGCTACATGGCCTTATTCCAATGACCCTGTACAATTCAATCTAAAGAATAATTCTAAACCTTCTACCTTCTAAGGATTTGGAGGTTACAATATTAAATTTAATCTTTGTCACGCTTAAAATAGAAATTAAATTTTAATTAAAATTTGCCCCTCAACTGTAATCGATAGCTTTCGAATACGAAATGATGAGAAAAATAAATTCATGAAAACAAAATACCACAATATTTAAGAGCAGATATGTGGTGTAGCTAAACATTTATTTTAAATGTTAATTTTATTTTATTTTCTTAAAATATTTCTGAGCTGGATAAAACTGAGAAATAAATATTTGATTCGTTTGTATGAAACTATAAAAATTTATCACACAGTTAATCATTTTGTTCAAGTCAGTCAATCGTTTTTTTTTTTTTCATCGAATGCAAATGGCAAAATTAACACAGCAATGCTTATGTAAATAGCATACCTAATTAAGTAGGCTAGATTATAGATAAGATAAAAGAAAAATACGATTTTAATTTTATGCACACAAACATATTATGGTTTAAGACAACTGGTGATTAATGTCTGTGTTAGGATTGTAGCTCATTATTTTCATCAGAAATGAACATTGACTTTTCGGTTTTAACAGAAGATGTCAAACGATGGGGAAATGGTTGATCAGTTGTGAAGGATTTTAAGATCACACAAAGCGTTCGAAAACCCTGCACTGGGCTTTTACATCGGGAAAGTCAACTGCAAACTTTTTAGGAATCATTATGCCCAGTAGTTTAATTAGGTTAGATACGGCGTGCAGTAAAGGAATACGAATGAATCTCTAATTCCCACTTGGATTCAAAGTCGTGACCACACTGTGTCATCCCTTCGACATTATGAAGGAACCTAGAGGCAGTAAAAAGATATTTCATAACAGCGCTCTCCGATCAATCCTTTTATTTACTTTATATTAATCGATAGTTTCCTGCTTGTCTTGTTTCTTCTTTTGAAACGTACCTAGTTCTCATCCACTTCGATTATTAAGACTCCAGGAATTTTTAATAAAAATGTGATTCATTGTTAACGAAAATAAAGGCCGTTGCTCTATTTAAATATTAAAGTAAAGCGTATTGAAAAAAATTCATTTTAAAATTCAATACGAGTATAAAGAAATTGTATCTAGGGAATGCCCCCTTTGAAGATAACATTATTATTTCGCTAGAGTCGATAGAAAGAAATCCAAATTATACCAGCCCAAAATACCTACATAGTATACATATGTGTTGAAAAAAGGGTGTTCAAATAACAGATATTTAAAAAAAAACCGATTTTCAAAAAGTTTAAAGAACTGATGTTTTCAATAAGGAAAACCAGTCAGGTAAGTGATATCTCTCTTCACATACCTAATCATTGCGCAGATAACCGTGAGAATAGGTTATACAGTGAAATCTTTATAATCCAGTTTAAATAGCTGATTGCGTCGCTTCCTGTCCAACTGAGCTGATACGAAAATAAGGCTCTTTATTATTCCAGACAATAAATACAAATGGACATCCTAACGGGAGAAAAACGTAAACCCATTTTCGTGTGTGGGTTTGTATTTGGCAAAAGTGTGCCTGGTCTAACTATAACATTACCCGTGACCAGGAGCCCTTATAAGATTGAATACACAGCAGATGATAACCGGTTTAAATCCAAAGGCTGCTTCCACTGCCGCTTGGTTAACTCTATGGTTAGGCTAATGGGGGTGAAGATTGCAAATCGAGTGAGTGACAGCTTCCTCCCTAAATATCCCTTGATAGAGTTAGTGAACGATTGGTTCGAGGATAAAAAGTGATACAAAAGCGTAGTGAAATATTGAGAACATATTGAAAAACTTGCGGATAATTTCCAAGCGAAAATGTGTACATACAGAAATAATTGGTCATTACAAACCCTCAGTAAGGATTACGACCTAGCTTCTCAAACCTCACTGAAACGTGGCCTTACGTCTAATAAGCCAACACACTACCTACTAGACTACGCCGATTTAATTCAACTTAGACAAGAAGTACGAAAGAGAGGACTTAGCAACACTATCTGAGTTATATTTACAACGAAGAACATTCAGGACAGGACTCTAGCACCGCTAAGGAATACTTTGAAAATATTTAATATTCAAATTCAAACATCCTTTCTCGAACAGCAAAAAAACTGTTTTAACTGGAATACTCTAATCAAAAAAAATTATCGTTTTAAAGAAAAGCGGGCCAAATGAATGAATGAAAAAAAAAAATGCGAACGCAAACAAGGCAGATAAAATAACTTTATGCTAAAATAAATACGTTTTGTTTGCAATTCAACTGATAAATATTTATCTATTCGCTTATTTATTTATTTATTATTAATATTTTCAAAAGTTTTTTTCTGTTTTCGTTTGCATATTTCTAACATGAGTTCACTGCGCATACTACGAAAAGTCAGAAAGGCAGTTTTCAATATTCCATACATTAACTGATAACTGGCTCATGCAATGCCATCTGAAATTCTGCTCTTTTAGGCTGTCAGTCATTTAGTCATTTGAGCCAAAAAGCCAAAAAAAACCACGCTCATTCATTAAATTGGTTAGTCAGTCAGGCTTTAATATTATTTAACTGCGATTATTTATTGGATTTCTTGAATTGAGTTGAACATCTTTATTATCGTGACCACTTTTGTGAAACAAATTTAATTCACAAATATTTACTGGGTCCACACGTTTCACGATGACAGTCAGTCAGTCAACCTATCAAGAAACAGACTGACGGCCATAATATTGAATAAACAAACAGGCCAGACATACATATGTGAAGGTATTTTAACATGCGTATAAATTATCTAAACAGACATTAAAGTAATGAATTCTTATTCTAGATTATTGCAGATGCGAAATGAAACAAGAAACCAATACTTGGTTTTAAGATAGCCTCATATACATTCAATTTCTATTAGAATTGTTATTCCATTAAAGTTCTAAGGAAAAAAAATTACCAAAAGTAATCGAATAAAGGTAATCGAATAAAAGTAATCGAATAAAAGTAAACGAATACAAATAATTGAATAAAAGTAAACGAATAAAGGTAATTAAATAAAAGTAATTGCATAAAAATCATTGTACAATATAAGTCGCCATATCCTAAGCGACTAGGTGTGAAGCCACGGGTTAGACCCCATGTCAAAACGATACGAAATATGGAAAAAATATTTCTTCAGCGACTTCCTCACCAGATTTCTGGCAAAAACATTGAAAGTACATAAATAAAATTGCCATGATAAAGTTTCTCAAGGATTTGTCGTTCGGAGTTGACTTTAAACTGTAGGTCCAGCTCATTTATAAAATTTAAACACACAACATAAGTGGTGTGAGATGTTAGGTCGTAATCCTAACCAAAGGATTGAAATGACAAATTAAGTAAGTAGTATAATATAACAAATAGAATATAAAATTAATTGCATTAGAATAATCGAATAAATGTAATCGAATAAAAGTGTACGAGTTAAAGTAATCGAATATTGAATATAACAACTACAATTAGGTTAAACAATATCCACAAGGTTATGTAATCGAATAAATGTAATCGAATAAAAGTGTACGAGTAAAAGTAATCGAATATTGAATATCACAACTACAATTAGGTTAAACAATATCTACAAGTTTTATACTCGAATTGTTGTGGAACAGAAACCAAATTTTTATTCGAATAAAAATAAACTATTCGGTATGATAACTCTAAACGAATTAGAATAAGCAAATTAAATTACATAATAAAAGAAAACAAATAAATGTAATCGAAAAAAACTCGTTAAAAATATTCGAATAAAAAATATTCATAAAAAATATACGAATAAAAAAAGTTAAAAATTTCAGAATATTCATCGTATAGATTTGAGTGAAAGTTCCAAATTTAAAGAAGTCATTATTGGGTGTTATCCGCTGTTTATTTCTAATTTTCAATGACTGACTCTCAAAGTTATACCTTTTTAAATTTAAACTGTAGGCCGGAGCTAACAAAGGTGAATGAATGAATTAACCCATTCGCGAAGGGTGTTTAGTATATACGGAAGTTACTTATTGCATCACAGCGGTCCACAGAGACAGGTTTTTAACTTCAAAAGCTTAGCGGTTTTCTTTTTTAGAAATCAATATCCGAGACTTTATTCAGAAAATATCATGTTTCGTTGTAATTACTTCAGTTAAAACAAATCTTAAATTGACGATTCAATTCTTTTTCAATCCTGACTCTGTAGCTGATTATTTGCAATGCACGTGTTTGTTGGCATGTGTGACTAAACTATGGCAACAACAACACAAGAACGATCACTTTAATGATTACCCATATATTTATTTGTTGGTCTTGTTTTTATTATTGTTGTTGTTGTTGTTGTTGTTGTTGTTGCCATTGTTATACTCATTGTTTAAATTTGTTTGCCACAAAATCGTATCTACTAGCTTTGCCAACCAGCCTATCTTATCTATTTTTAATGAGTAATAACGTATCGTATCGTATAGTAGAATTTGTTTTTGTTGTTGGTTTTTTTTTTTAAACATTTTTATGATCCAAAGGAATGCACTCACCTCTAAATCATTTTGCAAAAACTGAAATGAAAAAAAAAACAATTTTTTTTAATTAAAAACTCACATCAATAATATTTTAAGATGTTTTAGCGATAAAAATCAAATTATTATTTATTTCAACGTTAATTATTTTTTGTTGTATTTATTGACTCCAACAATAAGTGCAAATAGATTTTAAAAGGATTTGTTATTTTTGGTAAATTGAAAAGAATTTCTTATGGAAAAGGAAAATTGCAAAATAAAATCGATGATTTAAGGTGAAACTTAAAAAAATAATTTTTAAAAATTTATCGATAATTATCGATAACATTTTTACATTTAGTATATGGCCGAATGACACAAATTTTACTTTTGGTATTCAAATAAATTCCAAATCCTTGGCAATAAGGAAAATTGCTTAAGTGGATTCAAGTGAAAAATAATAAACAACGTGATGGTGGCCACATGTACGAAAGTTTTCGAAAAGTGGGTGAATAGAGTAAAGTATAGTAGAGTTCAGTAGAGTAGTGCATCATGAATAGTTCAACAGAATAAAAATATCTGTTTCTTGAGCGAAAAACTGATCTTCTTGTTTTTGGAAGGCGTCTACGGAATTTCAATTCAAGTCATTAGATTTGCACACATCCAAACAAATAATAGTTCAAGTCCTGGCCTATACAAATAATGCACCAACGTTTCCTAGCCAAACTTGCTCAGTTTCTACTAAGTCATGAAAGATGTGTATGATCTTAGATTGGCGTGTTAAATAACAACAGCTTATCTGTTGATTATTTCCTGTCATTATAATTGAATTGCTGCCTCAATCACTTTCTTTGTTGACTGTAGAAATCGGAATCACCCTTTTGACCAATTTTTTGAAGCTCATAATGAAAAATTCTTTTTTTATCTTATCAGGCACTCGGCTTTGCCGTTTTATTACAATCTTGACTTTGCCAAAATAGAAAAATTTTCTAATAAAAACTTGGTCAGCATAAAGACCATTTTGCATACTAGATACTGCTCATAAACTACTAAAAGAGCTGATTGTGTCCCATCTAAATGATGCCGAATGTGCTAAAGGAGGACTTACAGGATTACACCACGGATTTAGACCAAGCATATCTGCCTTAGTTTGGTAGGTACAGTATCGGCTTATTAGGCGAGAGCACATGGTTCAAAATGCAGCTTAGATATGTCGAACAAAACTAAATATGAAAAAATATGTTTCCTTAGGCGACTTCCCATAAGCAGATTTCTATCAAAAATTCTGAGAGTAAAGTAAACTTACCGTGAAAAGTTTCTCAAAAACTTGTCGTTCGGAGTCGACTTTAAATTGTAGGTATCCGCACTCATTGATAAAATAAACACACACACACAATATGGGTGGCGTAAGAAGCTAGGTTGTAAGCCTTACTTATCTTTTCACAACAGATTATTATATTTTGATTAGAAATAATGCACTGGATTCAAGATATATATTTCCACAGGTACAGGGCGAACTCAATAAGGTGATAGCTACTCAAGTCGCAGTATTTTTTAACAAAAGCATGTATTTGTGCCTTTTTGGCGGGGAGCTAGATTGTCAAATGAAATTCGCCGTATGACAGAAATGACAAAGGCGAATCCATATAATGACATAAAGTAGTTATTTTGTGTCATTATACCTCTTTTGTTTCTTTTTGTTTTAAAAATATTTTTTTTTTATTTTTTGAAATATGGACTGATTTGCGCTACCACTAAGGTAATCATACTTCTACGATAAAAGTTGTGCCAGTACATAAATTATAAAAATATAAATATAAAAGGAAATAAAAAAATAAACAAAAGAATGTATATACAGTGAGCAAAAAAAATATGTACACTTATTATAAAAAACTAAAAAATATATTATTCTACAGGATTTTATTCAAAATGACTTTCTAGAGAATCCGGTAGCCGTAGTCAAAGCATCGCCCCCTTTTCTTGCCTAAAAATTTTGGAATTTCTTAGTTTCGACGCTTATTTTCTTTATACGTAACCAATAGAGAAATATTTTAATTTGTAATCAAAATATAGTTTTTAAGCTTTTTTAGCCTTAAGGACAATAAATTTCTTTTTATAGATAATTTTTTGTTCAGAAATGTATTTCGAGGCAGTAGGTGTACAATTTTTGTTTTGCTCACTGTACGTAAACAATACATTTGACAATCTCTCGCACTTAAAAAGCACTCACCTGTACTGATAACACCACCTTATATGAATTCGCCGTGTAAAAATTAAACATACACAAACTTTTCGCCTGGTTTTTGACATGTCAGAGACAATACAACAATAAAAAGGAAACACTACTCAGCTGCTTTGGTAACACTGTGTATAAATATATCTTGTACTGATTGCGTTAAACTGATACCGGATACGTAGCTACTTCGCTGTCAGTTGAAAATGTCAGCAAAGTATAATAACATACGACTGATCAAGGCGAACTGGGTCACCCTGCGACTGATTCTATGTGAGTCGGCAGTGGAAATCAATCCTAAACAAATGTTTATTTATCCAAATTTTTTAATAATTATTATACTACTCGTATCTTTGTTGTTATAGTTCATCTTGACCAATTTATTTTATTGCTTGTAAACTTCGTAATGTTGAATGTTTGCAACGTAGCATATCACATTTTAAAGCGTAGCTGTGCCTACAAACCGCACAGGTAAATGGTTTTACGTTAAGATGGAAACCTTTTAAATGTTGAAGTAAACCATTGCGCCGTTTAAAAGAGCGATGACACAAACTGCACAGATGTTTTCTTTCATCGGTATGTGTAATTTTGTGCTGCCTTAAGCTGTTCGCATTAGAAAAGTTTTTAAAACACTCTGGACACTTAAAATCGCGATCTTTTAAAGATTTTTGTTCTATGTTTGTTACAGCAGTTGTTAACATTTCCGTTTTGTTCGTATTACAAATTGGCTTCCTAACTGAGGAATTCTTTGTATTCGCTCTTGGACTTCTTTTTGTTTTCGGCATCGATTGCAATTGTTCCACATTTTGTTCTAGATTCGAACATTTCTTTTGTAATTTTTGATAAAGTTTCCTAAGTTGTTGATATTGGTTAGCCATTGTATTAAGAGAAACATTTTGAGGCCTTCGATATTTAAGTGGTACTTTGCGAATTGTTTTTCTCAGTTTATTAACAACAGTTATTTTATTTTCATTCTCTTTTTTCTTTTCAGAATCATTTTTGTTCAAACTATTTTTAGAGACCACGACTGGTTTATTTTCACTAATTTCCCCCTGATCTACGAAATTTTCCGGCTCTTCTCTCTTCGTTTCCTTAATATTACTTGGACGTTCTTCAAGCACTTTACTTTGTGGACTTTCCTCTAAACCTTTGTTATTATTTATAGATGATTGTGTTAAATTTTTAGATGCATCAACATTATCGGAATATTCCTTTTCCATTTTGCAAGTACTTTCTGATAATTTTTCCAATAAAATATTACAACCTGGAACTGTAACCATAGGAGTACCATGTGTTTGTGTATAATGCTGTTTAAGACTTTCTACGGAGAAAAATTTAAGTTGGCATACCATGCAGGCATGGAGCTGAAAACCGCAACCAGACTTGACAATACTCTCGTTCAATACTACTATCCCATTGGATGATGATTTTGTTGGCTGTTGAATAGCGCTTACCGAAGTCACTATAGGTTTAAGCGCTCGTCTTTCAAACCCAGCTGCTTTCGTTGAATATGAATCCAAGCTGTTATTTAAATTATTGTTCATGTTTAGATGTTGTTGCAGTTGATTGTGTTCAACTGGCTGTTGCTGCTGCTGTTGTTGTTGTTGATCCTGTGCCTGATTATTTAAAGGATCACAATCCGCTAATCTTTCATCATTTTCCGGTTTTTCCGTTTTATAAATTTGTCGTTCTTCCTTAAATTCTGCCTCTGCATCGATATAGGCATAATTATGTTCTTCCATTAACAAGTGGGACTGTAGCAGCTCATGAGCCGATGGCATGTAGTTATTAATCACTGACTCTTGCATAGGTTTCTGTAAAATTTCATCTTCATCATTTGCTGTAGATGGATTATCATCGTCTGGTATATTTATGAATGGATCGTCTAAGTTGATAATCTCCATAATGTCGCAATCATTGATGATAGGAAAATCGCAAAATTCGTATTTCTGATCATCGCCTTCTTCATGTACACCTCCATCAATAACACCATCATATTCTTCATTCGCGCTCCCTAAGCCATTAGTGTCATGATTCTCTTCATAGCCAGACTCGGCGACCTCCTGTTTTACCCGCACTAGTGGCTCCTGTTTAATTTTAACTGGTTTTTCTATCGCTTTTGAGCGAAACTTTCGTTGTAACTCGCTTTGTGCAGCCCAAACTCTATCAACAAAACTACCGAATTGTTCCAAATTCTTATGGCAAGCCGCACAAAGAACTTTTGGTAATGCATCTTCCTGTTGTATGTTCAAGGTAGGAAAACATTTTTGCAATAAGCCATAAACCTCATAGCTATTGAGGAAATCTGCCACAGGTATGGAGGCAATTCCACAAAGACGACAATTTGACTTTGATACATTTGGTGCTAAAACACCCCCATTAGCAACTCCATCCTCTAAGCGTTCTTTAATAGCTAGAATTTCTTTAAATTCTTTATCTCTGGTAGTCTCATAAGGCTCCACAACTTTCTCATAGGTTTTTTTCTTACGTGTATTGTAGTTGACAGAATCCTTAACAGCCAATCCATCGCCCAATAAAGACGGTACAGCAGATTTCTTTAGTGTTCTGCGTTCATTAAGGGACCGAAAGTCTTCTTCTCTAAAATGGCGACTGCACAGCGAACTCCATCGTGAAGCATGCCAATCTTCTCCTCGCTGCTTTTGTATAAAAGTTTCCCACTGCTTTAACAAATACTGACGTTTTAAAGGAAATCTTAATCAAACAAAAAATGTAACCAATATAAATACACAATATTAAAAATTAGTATTCTTTCTGCAACAATTTTCTTATTTACCACTTACTTGTGAAATGATATATTTTCGGAATGGCCATATCTATCATTGCAGTTAACCACAGCACAAAACGATGGCATTGACTTTTTCGCCTTTTTGCTTTATTTTTACTATTTTATTTTGACTTTCGTAACTGTAAATACCAAATTTATCCAAATTATTTCCTTTAATTGTTTACAATTATTTTTGTTTACTTTGCGTGGTTAAAGCAATTACATTCATTCAGAACTGATAGCACGCCTATAAAATAGTATATTTAACTGCACTGCATTACTTATGCGGTTGCGTATGCAAAAAATGTTTTGGCAGGGCAAAGTTAAAAATGATGGGTAAATAATTAGGATTAAAATATTTAACAAACTTTAACTTTAAATTTTCCGTTGTCATTACTTTCATTCAAAATACAACATGACTGCTAAAGCTAAAAAGGAAAATTGAATTATAACAACCCTGTGTTATCATAAGTCAGCTGATTTTGATTTTTCACTCTTCGTTTTTCATGTAAAAATAGTTTAATTACCGTGATAAAAATAGAAAAGAAAAATTGAAGCAAAAGTGAGTAAAGCAAACAATGCCACTTATCAAAGAGTAGTTAGTGTCGGTTTGTCTTATCATAATTGCTTTTATAGAATTGGAAAACGGAAAACAAAATTTGATGTGTGCTAAATAATTTTTAACACGCGCGTAACGTTTGATTCAACATAAATATTATCACACAGTTTAGATCGAGGGGTTGGACAAACATTTTTGTATAATTAGACAAAATTGAACATCTCATCAAGGTTACGCAAGGTCAGAAAAATTAGAACTTTTTAAAAACTGAAAGCATCGAAAATGTCCTTTTTAGTAAAAAGTATTATAAATCCTCAAAATCTCAAATTACCGTTAGCAATTGGCATTAGACAACAGAGATGGCAACACAATCAGAAGAACAGGTAATTAATACCTAATGATTTAAAGAATTCCATTGAAATAAACAAAATTACACAATAATTGACAATTTCTATGCTTTCGCAATAGAGATTATGATTTAGTTGTTGTAGGAGGTGGCATAGTTGGCGTAGCATCCGCAAGAGAAATACTTATGCGCCATCCATGTATGAAAATAGCTGTTTTGGAGAAAGAATCGAAATTGGCAACCCACCAAAGTGGCCACAATTCAGGTGTTATACATGCGGGCATTTATTATAAACCAGGCACACTGAAAGCGAAACTTTGTGTAGAAGGCTTACGTCTGGCCTACAAGTATTTGGACGAAAAAAATATACCCTATAAGAAGTGTGGTAAACTTATTGTGGCCACTAACGACATAGAAGTGACTCGTCTAATGGATCTTCACGAAAGAGGCATTAAAAACAGTGTACCAGACTTGCAGCTGATTGATGGTAAAAAGATCAAAGAAATTGAACCCTATTGTCAAGGTGTAAAAGCTTTATGGAGTCCTCAGACCGGTATTGTAGATTGGGGCTTGGTGACTCAATATTATGGCCAAGATTTTAAGCAATGTGAGGGTGATATCTATTTGAATTTTAAGGTATAAAATTGTACATATATATATTAATCCAAGTTTAATAAATTTGCCTTAAGGTAACTAAATTTACAGAATCTGGAGATAGTGAATACCCTGTTGCCATACACAGTGGCAGCAAAGTTGTACGTACCCGTAACGTTTTAACTTGTGCTGGTTTACAATCTGATATATTAGCAGAAATGACTGGTTGCCCGCGTTCGCCTCGAATTTTGCCATTCCGTGGTGAATATCTGCTGTTGGCAAAGGAGAAATGTCACATGGTCAAAGGAAACATTTATCCAGTACCCGATCCACGTTTCCCCTTCTTAGGTGTTCACTTTACACCTCGTATGGACGGAAGTGTTTGGTTGGGACCAAATGCAGTATTGGCATTCAAAAGAGAAGGCTACACGTAAGTTATAACTAATTCTTTCTAGAATGTAGACATTACATATGTTTATATTTATCTGTATGATGAGAAAAATAATAGCTTAGAGATAAACTCAGTATAAGTAGAAGTATAAATATCGAATACATGTACAAACATATAGTATATGTATGCAAGTATCAAATCTACATAAACTTGCCCATGTTGAAGGGTTTTAGGAGATAGTTTAACACAACTGTTCACAACTTTATGCCACAATTTGTGGCACAAACATAACCGACTTTTATGTCTTTAAAGAAGTTGTTTAAATTTGTGAACGCTAATCGGTGAATGGTAGTAGTAGTAGAGTTCTTCTTGGAGGGAAAGTAACTTGCAAGTACAATTTTCCCACGAAATCAATAATTAATGTCAAATTTAAAACTTAGGGCATTACGGATACAATTTATTGGCACTTTGCTTTTGCAACATGAGTTTAAAATGATTACAATTAATTTCTTTTTCAAAGGTGGAATAGGTTGGTTTTACCAAGAAATATGTTTAGTCACAAGATATTTAAAAGGCAGAAATTGTAATGAATCTTTTTAAATTTTAAAGGTGAAATAAATAAGTAAATCAATCTATAAAAATTTGTAAAATCTTTTCTAGATGGGGCGATATAAATCTAGTCGAACTATTTGACGCTTTGCGTTATCCTGGTTTTATTAAGATGGCTGCTAAATATCTCGGCTTTGGCTTAAAGGAAATGAGCAAGTCAGCTTTTATACCGCTACAAGTCAAAGATTTACAAAAATTCATACCTGAAATTACTGAATACGATGTTAAGCGAGGACCAGCTGGTGTAAGAGCTCAAGCAATGGATATACAAGGCAATTTAGTGGATGATTTTGTGTTCGATCGCGGTACAGGCACTGGAGCATTAGCTAAATTGGTTTTACATTGTCGTAATGCACCTTCACCTGGCGCGACAAGCAGTTTGGCAATTGCCAAAATGGTGGCCGATAAAATCGAACAGGAATTCAATATTGGCAAATGATCTTGTGTTCAATACAATTTTTATATTTTCGAGCTGTTATGAAAGAGGCATTTAAATTCGTATTTAAAATATTATGTATTTAACAAACATTAACTTTTACCAAAGCAATTAAAAATAAATTATTTTATAGTTTGTTTACAAAAAGAGCATCTCTATTTTTAAGCATAATATAAATAATTATATAGTAATTAGAAAGGCTTACACACAAAATTAATTCATTTCTAATATATGATTCTTCAGACTTCTCTTAGGTTTGTCATGTATACCCATAATTTTGATTTCTTTTTCTAGGGTACCGGTTTCTAATGCCTTTTTAAACAGCTCCTTACATTTATCGGATAAATATTTTAAACCATTTGAAGCATGTATACGTATTTTTTCATCACTGGTCTCAGAGCCGGCCAAATATTTCAATAATCGATAAATTGGTAAAAGCATTTCTTCATAATCGAAAAGATTATCCATTCCAGCTAATAAATCACTTAAAACCATAACTGCAGCTCTTTTAGCTGGTAAATATTTACCCGTTGATAGTTCACAATTTACTAGATTTAAGAGCTGAAATGATAAACACAAGCAAACTTGTAATCGAATTGTTTACAAGCAGCCAGATAAACATTGGTACTTGCCTCTTGAAAATAATTATGCACTTGATAGGTTAACAGACGACACATTTGTGACAAATTTGAGAAAGCTGATAAACGAAATTCATCCAGAGGTGAACGACAACCAGCCATAAATGTATTTAATAAGACATTTTTGTACTTATAACACAATGGCCCTAAAAAGTAGAAAAAAAATCAATTTAATTGTTTCGTATGTCAGGTACAATATTGCAGTTTACCTAATTCTCTTGATGTTTTTAGAACAGCTTCGCCTATAATCAAACGATAGTCCATATTTCCCGAATCATTTAAATATTCATCTGATAAAATTTCTAAAACTTCTGATTCATTAACATTTACTAAGGCCACAAACAATCTTACACAATTTAAGAACGTGTATGATTCTGGTGATCTAAGGGTGTGTAAAGCCAGCGCAGTCAAAACGTGGCTATTCGCAATGGTATATGCATCGTGGTTATTTATTAGTTTTATTGCTTTTTCTATTCCCTCTACCTGTAAATAAGATTCAGGAGATTCTATAAGTTTACGGGCATCTGCAAATTGGTCTTTTTCAGAATTAGTATGGCTATTGAGTAACAATTCCTCGTCTTCTATTAGCTGTATTAGGAAGTTTATTTGATATTTTAGATTTTCGCGCTTCACTTCAACTAAAAGCTGTTTTAATGGTTTAAGCAAAGTACTTCGCAAGGCATTTGAGTCTGCAGAACAGTTTTCTATTATTTCTCGTATTAATATTAATAATATCATTAAAACCGACGAATTGAAATCCGTTAAATCGTTAACATTTTCACTGGTAGCGCAGTATGCAGTCAATATATTTTGCAAACCTTTCAACAGTTCCAACATATTGTCATTCAATATAGCTTTAAGAGGTTGATGTTGTATAAGTGCCTCTAACGACTTGATTATAATAAATTTATGTTCGTAGCTATGAGAAATATCAAATAATATTCGATTGTAAAAATCATCTTCGGAAGCAAGTAATTCAAGATTTGTCGGATTCGAACTGGTTTCTTTAGTAATTAGAGAAGGCACTAACTGAAGTAATATAAGGAAGGTTTGATATGTTAATAGATTGTACGATGAGTTTTTAAGTACTGCTATTAAACCGCTTAAGTGGTCGACATTTTCCACTAAGATATTACTTGTTTCATTTTCCATCAAACTCAGCTTAAGTTCTTGCATATTTAGCGAACTTTCCATTATATGAATTTTATAATGTATTTGATGCCATTCCTTAGGATACTTTCTTAATGCTACACATTCAATTATGTATTTTAAATCTTCTTTGGATTGATTGTTTATAATTTTAAGTATTAAGAGCATCAGATGATTACTTAACGATTCTTGGTTTAAGTAACATTGCATCTGTCTATACAATTCCAGGAACAGAGGTAAATATGATACAATTAAACCACTGGGCAAAGTAGTCACGGAAGACGTACAGAATATGTGAAATAGTAATGATATCAATTCAATAAAGTCATGCCATTCCATGGCTATTAACATTGTTTCATCAATTTCTACTAAGGGCTTCAATTCTTTCTTAAGCCAATCCTCTAAGTAATTCTTATTTTCTTGTTTGTTATCGTATAGTTTCCGAAGTGACAGTATACCTGCTCCCATATATGGAGACAATTCCTTATTTTTCAGACTAGCTCTGAGAAATTGCAGAATTTGTTGTAGCAATGAGTGTTGAGCCTTAACTGAGTAGCCAGGTTGGGATACTATATTTGCTATAACTTCGTCCAGCGATTGTTCTTCGCTACGTTGCGATTCTATCATTGCATTAAGCAGAGCCATAAATCCTCCTTTAGACCACAGCCTCAATAGCATTTCTTTATGAATTCTTTGCTTTTGGGCGTTGGGCAGTGTTGAATATAACAACATTAGATTTCGATAATACAGACTCTGTGGTAATTCCAACCACATTTTTTGCAATTTAGCTTGTAAACTGCCTATGTCTGCGACATCCAGTTTGTATTCTTTAGAGTCGTTTGCAATTAATAGACTAAATATAGCTGCCATATACCACAGTTGTACATCGTCCAGAGATTTTCCCATACGTATTTGTTTAATAAAAATAAATGGAGTAAATGCTTCTATGACAAATTCCAATTGACACATATTGGATTCATTTTTACATGTTTTAATGAAGGCCCCTCCCTTACCTTTGTAAAATGAGCTATGCAAGTTGTTTTGTAAAACTATTTGCGCTACATCAATAACACTGGAAATGATCAAAGATTTTTGTCTTTCGGATATTAAATCCTCTCTGGCATCACTAGCAAAATTAACATTTTTACAAATTTCCGATAGAACCTTCAACAAATATAAACCGTATAAGAAACTGTCATCCAAATCCTCCGTTAGTATATATTGTGGGCTTTTTAAATATTTGGCTTGTGACTGTTCTTCAATTACACTTTTAATTATTTGTTCTGGTGTTAATTTAATATGATTTTCTAATTCTTTTATATTAACTTTTATGCGGTCTTCGTTGTTTAGAATTTCGCTTTTTGAAACTTTTTAATAAGAAAAAAAATTAAGCAGGATTTATTTAATTGTAATACGCATTGTGAACTTACCACCCAAGACTGGAAAATTAAGCGACTCCAGTATAATCCAATATTTATTTATATTTGTCATATTTAAATATTTAAATGATATTTATTAAATTACCACAAAAAATAATATTACAAATATTAAGACATTCATCACAAAATAATAACACTTGTTTGCTTGAGATTGGCAATATGACAGATAACAGCAAAATAAATACAGTGGTAAAAGTTTGCATTAATAGAAACAATTTTGTACTTAAAATTAAATGAATTTTATAAAATATACAGTATCTTTTTTTGTAAATATTATTGCGATTGAGAATAAGATCTTTAAATTAATTTTAATAACTTAATTTAAATAATTAATTTTAATAAATTACAAGGCTTGGGGATTTTAAAATTTTAATTTTATTTTTCTGGTAACGCTTTTCATTTTTATATTCTCTTTTTACTTCGGTTTTGCAGTTAACAACTGTCAACTTTCTTACTAGTTTTCTGTGTTAATTTCTCCTTTGTGCAATTGCTGGAAAATTTTGTGAAATAATTTTTTTTTAATTTAAACGAATTTAAAATGCTTATGAAAAATATTTAAAGAATAACTGAGAAATATGTGGAAAATAAAGTAATAAATATATTTTACAAATACTTGTTAAACGACGCGAAAAATCAATGAAAAAATTTTCTTACATTTGAAATGTGAAAAAGAAAAGTTGTGAAAAAAACATTTGCCACTACTATTAGTAAAGAAACAAAAAAAGAAGAAATAATTAAAAAGATTCTTTCTTTAATGCGCAGATAAAAAAAGTAAAGGCATTTTTTTCAGTAATGAGGTGAAATCAAAGCAATAGCAATAACTGCAAAGTAAATTTTACAATTATTTGTTACCTCTGAGTGCTTTTTTCGATTTTTTCATTTCATTTTGCATACTTGGCACAATCAATAACTGCAAGTTGACCGTCAACGTTTCGACAGAGAGGCTACAGCAGCAGGAAAGCAATATTACATATGTACACTTATATATGCGTCGACGGAGACGTCAGCGTAGCTGCTTTAAAGAAAAACAACAGCAATAACAACAATAAGAAACAACTGCATATTAAGTTGTTGATTTTGGCAAAGGCAATCAAGCCGAAATTGATATTTTTCTAATTTTAACAATTTCTGGAAGTAGACTTTTTTTCAAAGGTGCACAAAAGTTATTTTGATTTTAACTACACCCTCACCAACACAGTAGTAAAAAAAAACTTCTTTATTTCTTCCTTACTTTGAGCAAAATGAAGAAAATCTTTTCAAAGTTTGACAAAAATGAAAAACTTGAATCACATCATCATAACACCTCGGCTAAGGAAACCAATAGCAATTTTTTAGGCAAGGTTTTTACTGTCGGTCGAGTCACGGTCACCATTGAGGATGTATTAGCTGAAGGTAAGTCGAGAGCTAGAAGTAATATTTTATTTTATTTTTTTATTTTCTAATCATAAATAAATATGTTAATTTATTAATTGTATCAAAAATAATTCGACTAAGATTCTTACGTACTATATAGTAGGTATGATGAAACTTACAAGTTTTTACTTACGTAGCTAGTAATATATGAACATCGAAATTCTTAAATGAAGACGGAGCTAGTTAAAGGAATAATTAATTTGGAGATTCCTAAAAGAAATTCCGTTATGTCTGGTGGCATATTCTAGATCTTAATTTATAGCTTAAAGAAATGTCAGCATATTTATAACTAAATATCCCTCAGATGAATAGGCTGGACCAGCATATATTCTTTCAAGATGTATAGAATGTAAAAACATATTTTACATTGCTCCTATATGTAATACTTCCTTTAATTTTTAAATAAATTAAATTAGTTTAATTAGAATTTTCATACTATTAACGGTCAAAATTTAAAATAAGGAAAAAGTCAAAATCTGTTCCCATAATAATGCATAAAATATGGGTTTCCTTTAAAACGTTTGACAATTCGTTATTTCTTTTTCAATTAGATTAGATAAGAAAGTTACTGTGTTCGCTAGAAATTCCAACAATTATGTTTTAAATTTCAGCGCAGGGTTCCCTTATCGTATTTTCATTTTAAGATTTTATTCTTATCAAATACGTGACGCTTAAATTGGAGAATTATTTTTATTTTGTTTTTATTTTATTACGTAAACACAAACGAATATCAGTAAAAATTCAACCATTTTTAATTTGACCATATCGTATTAAAAATTTTATTTTTATTTTTTATCAGTAAATAACACCCTTTATTTTTTATTTGTTGCGGAAAATATGAAAATATAACGTAAACATAAAAAATCCAGCTTTTGTTATAACTATTAAATTTCAATAAGATGTATGAGACAGATATGTATGTATGTACATACATAGTACATATGTCTGTAATTTTTTAAGTTATATTTTTTCTATTTTTTTTATTATCTACTTATTTGATATCTTATCTATATCTATATCCTTTAACATTCACTATGTGGTCCGTCCAATTTTTGATGATTTTATCCTTTATTTAGAATTCTGTGGCTCCAAACAAGAAACTAAGTCGAAAATGATACTTTCGAGAAAAATTACTTTTCATATAAATGCAATGGGGGCTTCATTATGACTGACATGACAACGTGTTTTTATTAATACATACATAATTGGTCATTACAACCCTTCAGTCAGGATTGCGACCTAGTTTCTCACACCACTTATGTTGTGTGTGTTAATTTAATACATGAGTGTCGGGACCTACAGTTTAAAGTCGACAGATCTTTGAGAAACTTTTCATGGCAAATTTTATTTACTCTCAGAGTCTTTGCCAGAAATCTGCTGACAGGAAGACGTTGAAAAAATACTTCTTGTATTTTATTTTGATGTCTGGCCCGGGGCTCGAACCCTGGCTTTTCGTCTAATAAGCCAACACACTACCTACTAGACCACGGCGACTTATTGTTTTTATTAATAACTTCTTAAAAAACATTGTTAGAGAAATAGGGATTACACGTAAATATAAAGTTTTGTTAATAGAATATAATAGCATATAGAACTCAAATTGACTTAAGTCGACTTAGGCTATTACTGGTTTGACACTACAGAATTACTTGTTGGGACTGAAATTTGTTCTTTTTAAATTTTGCGAAACACCTCATAACCAAAGTAGAAAATGTTATTGAAATATTTTTTAATTAGCAAAATAAAATTGACGTGCTCTTTGACACCTTTTTTTGATTTAAGCAAATTATTTTACTTTTTTTCGTCGATGATTACGTTCTTTCGTACCTTTTTTGCTAAATATGATAATAACTAAAAAAAACTAATATATGCACAAAAACATATTAATATAAATACACATTGCATATTAAAAGTAAACATTTTTAGCTCCCTTTTATTATCTATAAAAAACTTTCATAAACTTATGCAATTATAAAATACCCTTTTATCAGGTATTCCATTACAGATTTAATTTCCTACCATTTGTGCTCTTTTAATATGCTTTCATTTATGAATCACTTCATTTATAATGTCCTTGTTATTTTTCCTTCTTATTAGTGCTTTAAAAAGAAAACAACGTGTAAACATCAGTCGATATATTCATTTTTCTTTTGTTAAGTCAAGCTAGTTTGGAATTAAGTGTTTGCTTGTTCGTTTATTTATAAAAAACGCTTAGAGATATTGAACTTTTAATTAAATAAGACTCCATTTTAAAAGCTAATTTAGTAATTTTATTAAAAGGAAATATTATTTCAAATTCTCTAATTCTGTGAATAACAAAAGATACATAATTTTACCAGAATCATTAGCGGCTTAGCACAATATTTATTACAAAATATGTATATGTTTAATATCTAAAGAATAAAAAAGTATATACACTGAGCGCCAAAAGTGTGTAAACACCACTGAAATAATTCATTTTCTTAAGATAGCGAGAAAATAAATGAGAATAGTCGAATAAATTTCCAAAAATAAAAACGTTTATTTATTGCTTATAAAATGTTAAAACAAAAACAACAATTCATGATAAAGGAATTTTTTTATACTTAAGAACAAAACTGTTTTATACTTAAAAACAAAAGTGTTGACTCACTTATGGCGCTCACTGTATGTATATATATACCAGAAACCTTTTGACTTTACAATTAGTTTACATAAATTTATGTATATATTAGATAACATCTAGATAGTAGACAACATCTACACTTTACTTTAAAGGCAAAAGGTTTCTGGCCAATTAGAAGCTGCGTAGCTCCGGTCAGTGCTATACGCAATATTGAAAGCATTGAGAAGGAAAGGCCTACTCCAAAATATATGCCACAGCTATGTACGAGGTTGTAACGGGGTCATAAGTAAACCTTTACCAAAGCTGTAGTAAAACAGGGATGTGCTCTATACCCTCAGTTGGCCATTATCGTGCAAAATCGGAAGATGATATCGTGAGTGAAACTAGAAGATCTTGAAAGTTAAGCGAGAAATGTTGGACGTAAGATAAATATTAAAAAAGCTAGACCCATTGGAATAAATTAAGTTATTAGGTTAGGTTAGGTTAGAGGAGGTGCACTTGTCAATTAAGACAAGTACAATACCCGGAGGTCGAATTGACCCATTGTACAACGTCCTTAAAGAGGGAAGGATAATAGAGGGAATAGGATAAAAAGGGGAGGATCTAGGAAAGACGAGCATGGGAAGCGGAGGAATAAAGTTATTACAGAAAGGGATTTTGCATTGCAAAGAAACGAGATCTTCATTTAGACGATTACAATTAGTTTGCAGTGCAATGCAATTGACTTTTTCCGATTTCTATAAGTGAAATAAGGTCCCTCAAGATCAAAAATGTTAATTTTGGATTCACCTAGTCGGATAGTTTAGCAAATGTTACTCTAAGAACCTTGTGCCTTTGTAAAATGTGGTTTTTTAACACTTTTTTTAATTCATTCAAAAATTTTAATTTTTTATCATGACTAATCCCGGGGACAATTTAGAACTTCTAATTCCCCTGTACATTGTACAGTATATCTCTTAACGTTAGACCTATAAAAAACTTTAAGATCTGGACGACTAAAGCAAAGAGAATGCTGCAAACTAATTTAAAACATCACTCGCAGAATTCAGGCTCTGTTATTAATGCAAAGTTTTCAGTTTTCTCTGCCAAAAGTATGTAAAAGAGTTTAATTTTTTTTTTGTAATTTCTAAAGTAGAATTTCATTCACTTGATTGAATAAAGAGCCGATTGTAGAGGCAAACAAGCTCATTGACGAATCCGTTAAGATGAAAAGAAAACGATATTTTTATAAAACTTACATATCCATACTACACAGCAACATTACCTATTGACATACTTAATCTCCGCTCAAATCAGACACTGAATAAAATAAGTAGTAATCGAATAAAAATGTTTAGCAATTGTTTTCTGTTTTTAATTATGTTGTGGATTAAACTTCAAAACCAGAAATTACTCATCGTTCAAGAGATTTATTTCGTTTTTAAACTTTAAAAGTAATTTTGTTTATTTTTATTTGTTCTGTAGGTGGTTTTGCAATGGTTTTTTTGGCGAAAGCAAACACGGGAAATATTAAGTATGCTCTCAAGCGAATGTATGTTAACAATGAACATGATCTGAACGTTGCAAAGAGAGAAATACAAATAGCGGTATGTTTTAAATAAAATTTCTACGACAGTTATTAAATTTAAACAAATTAAATTATTACGATTACGTTTAAATACGAATTGTGATTCTTATATTTGAAGACACTTATTATATGTGATATGTGTTGTTATTTATATCCCTTTAGAGTAATTTGAGTGGTCATAAAAATATTATTGGTTATGTTGATTCAAGTATAACACCAACTGGAAATGGAGTATGTGAGGTTCTTCTCCTTATGCCGTATTGTAAACATCATATGCTGGCCATGATGAATGCGCGGTAGGTTTTATACGTACATATATTTCAAAAGCTTAGAATTATCTCTATTAATTGAATATTTTTATTATTATTATTGTTACTTTTTTTTTCAATAAAAACTGTTCTTTTAAAACAATTCTACAGTTTACAAACTGGTTTTACTGAACAGGAGGTTTTGACTATATTCTGTGATATTGCCGAGGCAGTTTCCAGACTGCATTATTGTCAAACACCGATTATACATCGGGATTTAAAAGTCGAAAATATCCTACAAAATGATGCTGGCAATTTTGTTTTATGCGATTTTGGGTCGGCAACGGCTAAGGTTTTAAATCCCCAACAGCACGGCGTCGCATTCGTGGAAGAAGAAATCCAAAAATACACGACACTTTCGTACAGAGCTCCCGAAATGGTGGATCTTTATAGTGGTAAAAATATTACTACGAAAGCAGACATCTGGGCTTTAGGTTGTATGCTGTATAAGTTATGTTTTTTTAATCTACCATTCGGTGAAAGCACACTTGCAATACAAAATGGTACCTTTTCTATACCTGACAATTCTAAATATTCCAAAGGAATGCATCAACTGATTAAATTCATGTTAGAACCTGATGCAGATAAGCGTCCTAATATTTGGCAAGTTTGCGAAGTGGCATTTCGCTTAGCCGGCAAAGATAATCCTGTACAAAATTTACATGTAAGCACAATGAAAGATATACATATGTATGTATACGGTTTGAATAATAACTTTAAATTTAAATTTAATATCAGAAATCAGCTCCGGTTAATTTTGAGCAATTAGTAGTACCCCCGTTTGAGGCAGAAGCGAAACGTTTAATATCTGCTGCGGCAGCAGCTGCAAAAGCTGCAAAACCTCAAACTGTGAACATTGTAGAGTCGGGCACAAGTGTTGCTCCACGTCAGAGGCCAAAAGGATCATCAGCACATTCTCAAAAGTCTCTTGGTTTTGGATTGCCGCCCAGTCCTTCACCACGTAACAATATTACATCACCACAACCACAGCAGCCGGTGATAGAACAATTTCAGGCTAATTTTCCCGCTATAACACCTGCAATACCACCTCCACCAATTCCCCAAGCTGTAAATTCTAGTACCAGTCAGCAGCAACCAATAGCTGAGTGTGTATCAGAACTTTCTAAACCTGTTACCGTAACTCATGCGAAAACCTCTGACCCTGAGGTGTTAAATAGTCTTTTCGAATCAACCGTTTACCCAGATCCCTTTAGTGAATCTTTACCAACTCCACAACAACAACAAACAACCGAAACAGCTGGGGCATCTGGTGAAGCACTAAGAAGCAATACTATAGAGATTACGACATTAGATTCTGCAACTGTTACTACAGTAACCGCAACAGCAACCATTGCCGAGGTCGATACAGGAGATAAATCAGTTACACAATTGCTATCGCCACCCAAATCTTCACACGCAAACAATTCCTCTGGTCACCGCCGAAACGTTAGTGATACATCCGCATTCAACAAGTAAGTACTTTAGAGCTCTTAGATATGTATATATGTATGTATATATTTATTATTATTGTACGAGTATAATAAAATTATACTTACAAGACCGATATACATATGTACGTACATACATATTTATGTAAAAGAATGAAAATTTACAATGAGAAATTTTTAATAAACTTTTACTTTTTTTTTAATTTAGGCTTTCCCATGAATTTCGTATTATCGATATATTAGCCACTTTATAACTCAAGTCTTTTTAATTTAATTCTAACATACTGTTTATTTATTGCTTTTCATTTCATGGCACAATTTCATGCACAACCAACTCTTCTGTGGCCCTAACTACTACTCTTTGCATTTAAAAACGTTAAAAAAATTATCCGTAGAACCTTTGCCAATGAGACTTCACAATTTCTAGCACCTTATGATCAATCAGTTAAAAGTCGAAGTGGCAATTCGTCCACTGGTAGTGGTGGTGATGCTTCTTTATCACACAATAATTTCGGTGGCTCTAATCCTGGACTCTTCTCATCTCCAACAACGCAATCTTCGGTTTCAAACGCAGAACTAACAACTTCACAATCAACACAGATGAGTCGTGGTGGTGGATTTGGTGATACCATTGCTGCTCGCGTTGATACTTGGAATCCATTCGAAGAGCAGCCATTTGGACAAATGACTGAAGATCATATCTTTGAGGCAGAATTCGATAAAATCCGACAAAGAGGAAGTCAAGGAAGTATGTTTTGCAGCTCATACCAAAAAAGAAATTATTTATATACTCACCTTCTACGTTTTAGGCATAACTGCTAAATCGACATCTACTACTTCCACCCTTACTCCTACTGAAACTAATTATATGGCAGCAACTCCTAATATCGTCAATTCCACACAATCACAAACTGCATCTACATCTTTACCACTCAGCACAACAGGAACAACGGTGTCAGCAGTGCCTCCATCTATATCCGAAGATCCATTTGGTTCGGCCCCGTTTAGCTTGCCACCAGGCTTAAGGGAAAAAGCGGCATCTTTACGTAAAACTGGAGGTAAAGCATAAATATATTTTTTCTTTAATATTCCTAGTAATTTGCCTTGAAGCCTCCTTTAAATCCTTTACAAATTGAAAATTTTAAGCAACCTTTAAAAAACACAACGCTTGAATTGAAAAGCATTACTTTATAGACAGTGTTATGATTTTTAAAGGTTTATATTGCCCAATAGCATAATGGCTAAAATGCTTAATTAAGTCTATATGTTTTTTTATTTGATTTTTTTATTTTTCATTTTTGTTTAATTATACCTAAATATTTGATATTTCTTTGTTAAGTTTTTACAAAATATTTTGCCCTTCCCCGTGGTCGTTGCTCTCTATTGCTTATTTTATTTTGAATTTACCAAAAAGGCAAACAAAAAAATATTAAAAGAAAACGTTTTTTATTCTTTTTTCTTCTTAATCTTCCTCATGATTTTTTTCGTTTAAAGATGAAAATCAATTAGATAATAATTCTTAAAGACACCTCTTCATATATATAAAAAAAAAGAATAGTATAAATAACAAATTAATGATATGCATTAACTTATTGTGGTTCTTACCAATACCTAATTCAGACAATTTTTAATTTGTAACTAACTGACATGAGGAAAACTTAAAGATGTTTTCACATGTACGTCTTTTCATCATCCCACGCTAAAATACACAATCTAACACTTTTTTTAATAGTGGTGGTCTTACATACATTTCTTTTTTTATATAGTTTAATAATTACACAGATATTCTTTTATTTCCAAAAACAAATGTGCTATTATTATGTAGTCTTTATGTGTTACTGAAAATAGTAATGTAATATACGAAAAATTTGGTTGTGGTTTTAGCTAACAAATAAAAGTTTATTAATTAAAAATTATTTCTTTATAATTTTCCATTTCTGCAACAAAACGTATAATCTACTCTTATATGTTATTTGTAAAGTACATATGTATGTATGTACATATTTATTTTAATCAAAATTATATTTGGCATATCACTGTATAAAAAAAAACATAAACAATTTTATGTAATAAATTTCTAGCACAATTTAATTTACAATAGAATTAATTAAGAGTTTTGTCTTAATCTTAATTTTTAAATATGTAAGAAAAGTAAAAACAATTGCAATTATAATTTATAATAATTTAGATTAAATTTATCTTTTGATTTTGTTAGTAAGAGTAAATATTTTATATTTATACTAAACGTTAGAGGAGGTAAGGAAAAGTCACTTCAAAAATGTTTTATACAATTATTAATAAAATTCAAAGTGCAATATTGTTAGTAAATTAAAAATTTCCGCTAATATTTAAAAAAAAAGAATTGGTCAGCGAATTTCAAATTTTGAATATATAATTTAACTGTTTGTAATTATTTAACCTTTCGTACCACCGTATACTTTCGCCATCCGTAATATTCTGTACTTTCATTTAATTTAATTTAATATCTCCTATACAAGTTTATGTATAAATTAAATTTTGCTTACTGCAAAAAATATTTCCATAATTTCCATAATAAAGTAACGGAAATATTTCATTAAATAAAAGTTCCTTTACATTGCAAAAGAAATCAATACAGAGAAAAATTATATAATAAATAAAATTAAAAGAAAAGTTTATAGAGCAATCAAACACTAATAGTATTTAATGATTTCGAAAGGAAATAATGAATTGATCAAATTATTTATTAAATTAAATAAAATAAATATTTTTGCTATAATGAAACTATATTGTTATATAAAACTTATGTATACATACACATATAAAGATACATACATATATATTTATAGTATAAATAAATATGAAGAATATTAAATGTTTTATTCAAAATTCTATGAAACCGAAAAATGGCCACAATAAGTTGTATTTAAGATAACAGAAACAAAAACAAAAAAAAAAAAAAACAATAAATAACATACTACCAAGAAAAGTAATATTTAGTCTATGCATATAAATATTTGTTGATTATCTTCTCTTAATTAAATACAATATTAAAAGTAACAGAATAATTGAAAATTTAGCTTAAGTAATAATGAAATGTACGCATATTATGAAAATATTATATTTCACTAAATAAATTAAACTTATATTTATGAAAAACTTTAAAAACAAAACAATGATATTAATTTACCCAGCAATGAGGATTTAGATCCTATCAGTAATTATTTTTATCATTTATTTATATTTTAAGTATTGTACCTTCAAAATAAATTTATTTCAATTATATTTAGTTTTGTTTCCGTTCTTTATTGGCCTTAATTAAATGTTGTACAAATTATTATTTTAATTAATATACATATACATATGTAAGAAGTTTTATTGTTTTGTTTTTATATTAATGTATTCCTTTACTAATCATTTACCACTATATTATATTCCGTTCTAAAAATACAAGCACCTAAACATGTTTATATTTATTTTACCATTCTTAGTGCTTTATCTAACATCATATTTATGATTCTGTACTTTCATTTCGTTTATTGTATTATTGACAATTATTTTATTTTTCATATACATATCTGAAAAAATGTACATACATTTTCTTTTTTTTTATCAGTAACGTTTTTAAATTCATAATTTCATTTTTATTATTTTTTCTTTTTCTCATTAATCTACACCTATACATTAATAACAAGTATTAGAGAACTTACTTTACATCAAATAATTTTCGATAATGTTTTGTTCAACATGTTTAAAGAATTCGTGAAAGTTAATATTTTACAAAAACTTGTTAAAATTTGTTATTGAAACCAATTCATAAAATTAAAAATATTGAAAATGAATTGTGAATCGTAAAATTAATTTAAAAGACGAATTCTAAATCCAAGAGTTTTTAGTTTAATTATCTAATTAAAAACAAAAACGTACCACTTAATTACGTATTTTTTCTGCACTTATTCAATCATTCATTGACTAAATTTCCCCTCACGTACATGCTTACACACAGTGTTCAGTTCATTTCTTTTTTACCACATAAAAGAACTTAATTTTCTTTAACAGCAAAATACCTCTTGGGAAACAACTGCGCCTCGAATACAACAACAGTCTTATCAAACGTTAATAATTTGGGAGCAGCTTACTGTGGGGGTACAACAACATCGTCAACATCATCGAAATGGCTTTTGTCACCTACTTTAGAAGTGTCAAGCGAAGAAAAAACTTCGCTTATTAATAACTTAAAAACGGATTCAGAAGGAGGAGCCGGAAACGAAGAAGGTGAATTGCAACTAGAGCATGACGATGCTTTAGTTAATTTAAACACTTCACTAACGTTGCCATCGGGTGGTTTTGTCAAATTGCCATTAGAAGATCGCAACAAATATGAGAAATTACGCAGTATTGATCAAATAACATCTGATGATTCCGATTCGGAATTCTTTCAAGATGATTATAATTCAGGAATTACTACATCAAAAAAGGCAATTTTTAAACAGATTGTTACAAATAACATACCAGAAAGTATTCATAAAATTCACCAGGCTGCTTACCATAAAGTAGATAAGGCTCAAGTTAAAGTTCCGATTGTAAAGAAACTAAGAGAAAAAACTATAACAAAACGGCCATCAACCGCAGCTCAACAGGCAGCTCAACAAGTAAATGCAGCATTAGAAAAACACGAAAAACAGCAACAACAGGCAGCTGAAATAGCGGCAGCAGTTGCCGCAGCCGGTGAAGCAAGCAAAGATAATGAAGATGCTGATTCTATTGGATCGGCTTCCGATCTTCGTGCCGAAGATGATGATTTCTTTGATGAAAATCAGATGAATAGCGTATCTAGAGGCAACGTTAAGTTAAAACGACCCGACTTGGATGGTATAAGCGAAAGTGTTAAGACATGTAGTTCATCGGCTTATCATGCGGAATGCGAATCTGTTACGACGCATGAAGATGACATAAGTCGTGTGGTAGTTAAAGTTCGTATGCGCAAAAAAGATCGCATTGCAGCCTTGCAATCTTCTTACAATGATGCTTCTATTTTAAACGCGCCAGGTACAGGAAATAAGCTTATTTGCGAAGAAAGTGAATTAAGTCCAACTTCTAGTGAATTTATCAATAAATTGGGCGATAAACCATTACTTCTTGATGATGAGTTGGCGTATAATTCTGCTGACTCGACAGATTCTAATAGTAAGAACTCAAGTTCTGATGATGGACCTATTCTTCACGATTCCCTTAATAAAGACTCGAAAAAAATTAATTCGAAAATAGAAACCGAAGAATTAGATGTTTTTGCAATGGCTCCATTCAAAATGCCGAAAGGTTTGCCACTAAAAACTAAAGTTGAAGCTAAAAATTCAAGTAGAAGAAAATCAAAAGAAATTGCAACTTCAAAAGCCCCCTTAAATCAAACTCCAGAGATTTGGACATCTACTCCTGTTAAAAATATTAACATCACATGTTCTGATTTTAAAAAACCAACAACCGCTGTTGCTACATGTACAACAATATCTTCCAGGACTGCTGTCCAGTCATCTCAAAATATTCCAGAGTTGGATGAATTCAACGAGCCTATATTTAATCCATTTATTTACCCTCAAACTACAAACCCACAACAACAATACGAAAAAGTTCCCATACAAAGTTCTTCTAATTATGGGATGGTAACGGTTATCTCCACAAATTCGCCAGGAAACACAGCTCCTGTTGAGACGTCTTCAGCTACTGCTTTTACACCTTTGGCACCAACTACATCGTCAACAGCATCAGCCCAAGTACAAGCATCAGCTCTAACACCAGCACCAGCATTAAGAACAACAATCGAACAACGTGATTTACTTGACTCTGAGCCGTTTCCTCAGGTAATTAGCAAATGTATTAATAATGTTAAACAGGATATTGTTAAGAGCGATAACCAATACAAAGACCACAATGTAATACAAATAGAAACTACTGCCCCCACTTCTACACTCACTATAACATCAATTCATGAATCTAGGCCTCAACTTGTCACTGTTAATCATTCTATAATAATTGATAGAACATCTGAACCATCATATATCACGTCCCAGCAACAATCTCAGAATCAGAATCTTAACAATAGTTTGATTTTACAAAAAAATAATACTCTTGTTAATGTGAATCCTTTGAGTACTTATGTGAATGTAACGACAGTACCAATATCTTCTGTTCAGTCGAAATCTTCTGATGTCTTAAGTGGCAATTCATCTAAAATTCCTTTAAATTGTAATGTTAATTTGATTTCCCCTCCTAATGTTTTAACGAAATCAAGTAATCTCCCAATTAAACAAAACTCCTTAAGTGCCCCCTGCACGACTGCATCGGGAATGTCGAATAAAATTATACCTGCCGCAAATGTTACTTGTCAAAAATTACCTGCATATTTGTGTGCTTCCCCCGCAAGTGTCCAAACTATATTTCCAATAGCTGATAATGGTTTTGTCCAAATTACCCAAGAACGTTGCTCGGACTTTACACCAGACGATGAAGAAGAGCCAGTTGTTTTGCACTCTAAAAATAATACCGAACTGGATGCAACAACAAAGTCATCAATCACCCTCTCACCCAGTGATCCAATAGACAAATTACCGATGGCAGCAGCTGTTACATCGTCTAAGCCTAAAGAAAAAAAGAGTCACTTAGGAGTTAGAACTTTGCCGGCTAAACTATCACTAAAGGTTAAAGGTAATTCGTATAAAAAAGTTTCAGGCGACCACCATTATTCTCAGTCGACGTCGGCGTCTGGCGTTAGTCCTACTACATCCGCTTTGGGCTCATCATCATCTTTAGGAAATACTAAGCAGAAACACCAACGTTCTAAATACAAAGCACATACTGATGAGTTCGATGACGAAGAAGACTATGAAAATATGATATCGTCATCAAACACAGCAAACAGCACCTCTTCCAGCACACAGAGACATTCGAAATCTTTTTCGGGCAAATCCTTTGGTAATGCTTCTTTCCAATCGAATTCTATAAAAAATTCGGCTAAAACGGGCTTCAGTAATATGTCATTTGAAGATTTTCCATCCGATCAGGAAATGGATGCTGGAGGACGTTCAACCCACACAAAAGCATTACCATTTGAAGTTGTTCGAAATGAAAAAGCGCTTTTAGAGGCCGAAAAGAAATTTGGCTCTCTCAAAAGACGCAATAATTTATTTTCCTAGAAGAGAGTTAAACCTGTGACGAAACAGTCGTTAAAACAGGAATTTAAACAAATCTTTCAAAAAGTACTAAAGTCTTCATCCTCCACTTTAACGACCACCAAAAAATAATATGATTGAGTGTTTTCATTAACAAGTCAATTACATGCCACTAAATTCGTTGTAGTGAAATTTCTTTTAAATTGTAAGTACTAATAGTATAAAATAAAAAACGAATTAATTCAAGTTCTATGTTTAAAAATAAAATGAAGATTGTATTAGTTCTGAGTGCATATGAATGCAGAACAAAACAGACGATATATGCAATTTGAATCATAATAAAAATTATGATTCAGAACGAATCTGAAAGTCCAAAAAAAAACTACAAATATATACAAAACTTTTTAATTGCACATTTGTCTTAAATATTTGATAAATAATTGCTTTACATTCCAAACTTTTTAATAACATATTTGGCAAAATTAAAATTGACGCCAAAACCATCTCAAATTTGCAACAATTAAATAATTTTAGTTATACTGAATGGCCTTTCGTTCAAGATTGAAACTATAGGCATATAACTTTTACAATTATTAAAATAAATGAAAATCATAACTAACTTCTTCTGTTTGAAGGTGGTACGCAAACTAACATTTGTAATTTTAGTTACTAGCTGGTATGTGGAGACTGTAGATCGTTCTTAATTAAGCTACAAATGAAACATTGCATACGCCTTCTATATTTAAAGTACTAAAGTTATTTGTTTTGGAGTACATATGTATGTATAGCAACAATACCTATGAATCATAATTTTACGTAACAATGTAACAAAAAATCAAAATTTAAAATTTTTTTTTTGAGTCGCTTCTGATAAATTGCCGTAGTAAACTCAGTTAATAGTGATAACTAATAAAACACAATCCGATACAAGTTAAATTTATTAAAATTGTAAAAAATTAAAAATATTGACTTGGAAACTCTCCTGCAAGACTGAACTTTAAAACTAATATGTGTTGCTGTGGCGATTTTCAAAATTATTTAAACATTATGATGGTTTTTAATAGACGATAAATTTAAAATTAATGAATTAAATGCCTTTAGAATTATATAGCAATAGCAAGTAACAAAAACAAACAAAAAAAAAACACAAATCCTAACCTTGAAGAACATACTCAAAAGCTTTTAGAAGACAAATAAAAAACCAAAAATTATAAAAATAATGACTTAAAAATTATTATATATTTATACAATATGATATTTCATAAAAAAAGATAATAAGTACGTATACAAGAAAATTCAATTATAATAATTTTATTATTTTGATATGGTCAAATTTAGTTATACTTTATATAACACTTTTTATTTCAATTATTTCCAAATATCATTACAGTATGGATAGAGAAATGAAGCCTTAAAATACACTAAATAATACATTGCTTAACATATACAGATACAATAAGAACAAAACACGATTTTATATAATTTTTACTCTACCATTACCATTAAATTCAAAGAAAATATTATTTATTATATAATAAAAGATTGTTAAAATATTGAATGAATTTAGAGCCTATTGAAAAGAAAAAAAAAACAAAAGACAAACAAAATGCAGCTAAAAAATTCTCTTAATTTATTAGTAAACATTTTATATGCAATAATTAAAATTGCCAATTTAAAATGTTGTTTTTACGCTAATCAATAAATTCATTATAAACATATAAAACTTTGTAAGGGCAATGGCTGTTGATGAGATTCAAGTGTCGTTTTCCAAAACTATATTTATTTACTACAATTAAAGTATTGTTTAGCATTTTGCTTTAATCACATCATTATAGATTTACATACATACAATATATTGTTGAATTTATCATTTAAAGTTATTAAATGAATTTTAAACGCATTATTATTTTATTGCCTTTAAAGTGCTGCTTCCTTTGAAAAATATATTCCATTTATAATTATGTATTGTTTATAAATTCACTAAAAATTTATTGTTAATAATATTATGTATATTCAAGTCCCTAAACCGGTATAACCAAAGTTTTTATTTTTTTAATATAATTCTTTTTTTAATTTTTCTCATTTTTCGGTTATTAATTGGTTTTTATATTTTGTTATTATTATACTTATTGTTCTTATTTATATATATAAAAAAATATTTTATAATACTATGTACTAATTTTGTCAACATTACTATATTATTATATACACACATTATAAAATAAAATAAATAAAAAATTGTTTAACAATGTTGCAATAGAATGTCATTTAATTACTTAATTAAGCAGGTAATGACAAGTTTTTATTTACATTTTTCAAATCAATATGTAAAACAATAACCGATATAATTCTTTAAAACAAATTAACGTTCTTATTTCGTTAGGGAAAAAATAAATAATTTAGTAAGACTTACATACAATTATTAAAAGAAAATTAGAATCTAAAGACTATATGTATTTATATGCGAAATGAATTCAAAATGTGAAACAGGATTGATATTCATAGAAAAATTTAATTTAATGAGTAATAAAGGTAAGTTTCGAGCATGAAAATTAAAAATATAAATAATTGACCATATATTGAAAATTATAAATATGTTTGGTAGATGTTAAAGTAGAAAAATATTGTTCACAACTTATATACGGATTTCTTGAAACTAGCAATACCTTGGTTTAATTCCCGTTTTAAATTTTCATTACCTGGAATGTCTCCAATGAAGTCGCCGTTGCCTAGTAGGTAGTGTCTTGGTTTATTAGACGGGAGGCCACGGGTCAGACGCCAGATCAGACATCTCTAACAAAACGAAATATTAAAATAATTTCCACGGCGACTTCCTCTGAGCAAATTTCTGGCAAAAGCTCGTTCGGAGTCGGCTTTAAACTGTGGGTACCGCCACTTATGTGTGGACTGAAGGGTTGTAATAATTAATTAAGTAAGAATGTAAATAATAGGACCAATTACTTTTTTCACCATAACATATGTATTGCGTATTAATTTTTGCTTTTTCTTTCAATTAAAAATTATATGCAGGACAGTGGAAGTCGCTGTGGTCTAGTAGGTAGTGTGTTTTCTTATTAGACGTGAGGAAAATATGAAAAATTATTTCTTCTGCGACTTCCTCTCAGCAGATTCCTGGCAAAAACTCCGAGAGACTACGAGAGTAAATAAAATTGCCATGAAAAGTTTCTCAAAGAAATCTGTCGTTCAGAGTCGACTTTAAACTGTAGGTCCCTCCACTCATGTATAGAAATGAACGCACACAACATAAACGGTGCG
The DNA here is from genome assembly GCA_958299815.1 of Sarcophaga carnaria. Taxonomy (NCBI): domain Eukaryota; kingdom Metazoa; phylum Arthropoda; class Insecta; order Diptera; family Sarcophagidae; genus Sarcophaga; species Sarcophaga carnaria. The sequence continues at coordinate 13,167,161 of OY283152.1, read as the reverse complement.
AGAAACTAGGCCGTAATCCTGACTAAAGGGTTGTAATGACCAATTATGTATGTATGTATGCAGGACAGTAAGTAAGCAAGTAAATTTGCATGGTTGAAGCAATCAGGACGTTATCATAAAATATTTTAAAAATGAAAAAAAAATACTTTTTACAAGATATATTTACAGTTTGTGCAGTTTTTACTCTTTGTTTCTCAAATTTTTGCAGTTAACTTGTTAGTTGTCAAAAATAGTATAAATGGATATATTGAACGTGTAAATGCAACATTAAGCGGAAAAAAACGTTTCTACGTTTTCACTTTTATCTTTGCAAGCGTTTATTAATTCTTATTTGGCAACATTTGCATCAGCTGTGTTATTACCGGCTACTATTTATTATTCTCAAAGTTAATTACCAACGCGGGTCAAATGTTCAAGTGATTAATGTATTGATTTAAGTACTTTAGTACGTTTACAATGTATTTCAAACAGATTTCTTTATAACTCAAAAATCGGTTTCTTATATAAAAATATGAACAATACTTTTTTTCATGACTATAGTGTATTTTGATTACATGCCAAGAAGTTTATTTCAAACTGGTAAATAACATCGGAGTCATTTAAAAAAAGTTTCGTCTGTGCCATCTCTACGCAAACTCTCTCGTCATCCTTATTTCTTTTGTTAGTGTTTTCATAATATTCATCACCTTGACATTTGTTATTGTTTTCTCTTTTGGAAATGTTTGGAATATTGTGAATTTCGATGGAGAAGCATTTTTTTGCAACGAAAGAAAACAATAGAAAATTGTACTTTTTTGAAGCGTAAAAATAAATTATATCGTGTTTAGTGAGTAGTGAGAGTATCTTTTAAAAAATACATGTACACGTTAACTTTTTTTAACTAACCGCAATAATAAAAATAATTTATTAATAAATATTATTATTCATTGCGAAACGAATCGTTTTTATTAAAGAACAAAGAATTCTAAGGAATATTTGATATTTGAATGATTTACTAAAGTTTTTGAAAAAATTACCGAAAAAATAATAAAGACAACTACATATAATGGCTTCACCTGGTGCGAAACAACGTGTCTTGGTAAAATGCGGGGGGTTCTCCACTCAATTGGCTTATCATGTCGGAGAAAGAATCGATGGAGATCCATTATGGGGTTCTCGATTCGATTGGGCTAATCCCACCGCTGTTGTACAGACACACTTAGATTTTTTAGAAAGTAAGTATTCTAAAAGGCGTAACTTCTAATCCACTTTATACCGTTAAATAAAAATACATATTGTAGACTTACACCACATATCCTGTTAAATATAGATAAATGTTGATCCTGTGTTGTAGTTAAAGAAAATCCTGAAAAAATGTACGAAAGTTGTCTCTTAATAATATGAATAAGTATGTAGCACAACAATTAAAGCATGGAAATGCGAGTTTAGAGAAATTTGTATCTTAAATTAAAATTTTACTTGGAAATACATACAATGTATTTTGAAAAAGTGAGGAAATGTAGTTATCATACTCCATACAACAATTTGTAAGTGTATCATACAAATGTTGATTTGGTACACGACAGTACACTAAACGTAAAACTAGAACATTATCTTATGAGGTTACTTGTAGGACGCCCTAAGGTATCACCACATATATGTACATACATCTATTGACTGTAAAAACAATAAGAAATACAATTTCATCAGACATCGCCATATGAATTAAGTGTAATATTACCATTACTTCTGGTTTATCTGGCGATAACGATAGTCTTGTAAAATAAAAAACGTATAGTTTACGAATGGTGCTTTTGTGACAGTCAATCGGCACAATTTCTTGAAAGTTGATAGAAACTTTTATATTAATCATGTATGAGTTTGCTTAATGGCCCATATCTCAACGTATAGAAATGTCTGGGAGTTGTGAGTTTGATTCCCACCAAATACTCTGACTGCTATAAATTAATAAAAAGAAAAAATAATTATGTTGTAGGTATAGGGAGGTAGCTAATTCCTAATATTTCAGCACAATGCACTGCATGAGTAGAGGACCCCCCCCCTCACTGTTGGTCTCAATTTAAAAGAAAATATGTAGTTCAACACCAATTTGTCGGACGCTACTCGTTCTTTCGTTTCTTCTATAACTTATTTTCTGCATTAGAAGAGGGCATCCCCCTTGTGTTGGTTTCAGTTAAAAAATCTTACCTTAAATTTTATACTAATAAAAATGACATCACGAATGTTACTAATAACGATTAGTTGGAGTATATTCATTTAATAATTTAAATTATAACAAGTTTCGCATTAAAGGCCTGTAGATATTTTTATTAGTATTTACAAGCAAAATCACTATTAACTCTTTAGGCAGTTATATTCGGAAGTGGAATGCCAGAACCCTTTAAAAAGTTTACGAAACAAATCGCAATACGTTTTAAAAGCTATTAAAATCTTCATTACATTGAAAACAGAAAAACAAATATATTTAACATACTACACAGTCTTACAAAAGTTTCCATACGATTCAAAAATTTCGTAGATTTTCTGATCCAATCCATTTTCGTTGAAAATTTGTATAATTATTTGTTTTTTTTTAATTTAATCCTTTTCAACTTCATTTAGAAAATTGTCCTTATTCCTTAATATAATAAAGGTTTTTATTCAAATTCGTAAATTTCTGAAATTTGTTGACCGTATGTAAACTTTTGTAAGATTGTATACATACATACATACATATACCATATATGTATAAATATGTATGTATACAATCTTACAAAAGTTTACATACGGTCAACAAATTTCAGAAATTTACGAATTTGAATAAAAACCTTTATTACATTAAGGAATAAGGACAATTTTCTAAATGAAGTTGAAAAGGATTAAATTAAAAAAAAACAAATAATTATACAAATTTTCAACGAAAATGGATTGGATCAGAAAATCTACGAAATACATATACCATATATGTATGTATACATATATTTGTATAAATATGTATGTATGTATGTATATTTAAGCAAAATATTTTTGTTATTCTTTAAAGAAAAATTAATACGCTTTAACCTTGAAGACATAATGTAAGCCAAATACATAAATAAATAAGATTTTTTTTTTGTTTTCGAAATTTAACAACATATTTGTAGAGAAACACATTTAAAAAAGTTTCTGCTGAAATATCTATCGGACCTAAAATAGAACTCATAAATGAAATTTATAAACAATTTATATTAAGTTATTGTTTACACGAAGAAGCTTTTACAATATTGTAATTGCTGCTGGCTTTCCATAGAGTAATTAAAAATTAAAATTTTCTATTTATTTAAAAAAAAAAAATGAAACTCCAATAGATAAAAACCTATCCGAATCAATTTTGTCTTAGAAAAGTGTAAAAAATATAAAATATATTTAAAGAATATTCGGAAGAATAATTAGGCTTATTACTATGGTTTTATTTGATTTATATAGATGGGGCACAAATTATATTATCCAACACTTATCAGTCAAGCGTAGAAGGGTTTATGAAACACTTAAAACTAACTAAAGATGATTCAATACAATTGATGCGTAAAAGTGTACAGCTTGCCAAAGAGGCAAGGGATAAATACGTAGATATGGTTAGAAAGGCTAATGGCATTTCCGAGACCGGCCTACCATTGGTTTTAGGATCAGTTGGTCCGTATGGTGCAATGCTCCATGATGGATCGGAATACCAGGGTTCTTACACTGATAAAGTCTCAAAAGAAGAAATACAAAATTGGCACCGTATACGAATTGATGCTCTACTTGCAGAAGGTGTAAATGGTTTAGCAGTTGAGACTATACCATGCCAAATGGAAGCTGAAGCTGTTACCGAAATGATTTTAAATGATTATCCTACAACAAAATTCTGGGTATCATTCCAATGTAAAGATGAGTCGCATTTAGCTCATGGCGATAATTTTGCAAATGCCGCTAAATCCATATGGGACATGGTGAAGCAGGCGAATGCTAGGGATAGGATCTTTGGAATCGGCGTTAATTGTCTTAATCCAAAGGTAACAAATAAAATCATACATAAACTTAGGAAGAAATATCAAATTAATCTTTTCATTTGTATTAATTTTTATTTTAAGCTTGTGGTCCCGTTATTTAAATCTTTGCACGTTTTATTAAATAATAAAGACTTACCTCCGTTGATAGTATACAGTAACAGAGGCGAAACATTCGACTTGGAAAAAGACGAATGGGTTGATCAAGACAAATGTGTACCTCTGGAGACTTACGTTCCCGATTGGATAAGCTTAGGTGCTATTATAGTAGGTGGATGCTGTCGTGTTTATCCGGCTGACATACTAAATATTCGCAAATGCATTGATAGCATGGGCAACAACAATATTTAGATGCTATTCATTTTAAATGAAATAAAATTATTATATTAACTGCATATAACAATTCTTAAGTATATTTTCGAAATGAGCTGAATTTTTAATTTCCATTATTAAATAAAAGGTAATTGTCCTGATCTACATACATTCATTCAATTTGGATTTTGAACTTTTGAATCTAACTGCAAAAGAAGAGACTGTTGATCTTGAATGTCTGTTACTTCTAAACAAAGTCATCAAACATTTATAATCAATACTTTTTGCATATTCTATAATCTACGTATGGTAGATGTGTAAGTAAAATCTGGTTAGTGCTTTCGAGGGTTATCGGTTATGATTATAGCGAGGGAATTTTTTTTTTCTTTCCAAAAGAAAAACAAAAAATTGTTTGGTACATATTTTTAAAAACGAGTCCGAAATATGGATGGTTTTTATATCAGAATTTTGTGATATTTTTATAACAGACATATATGCTAATATAGCGTCAAAAATAACCCAGCAACAAATCTATTGAATTGTTTTATAAATAAAAACAAGATTATATATGTATGTATGTATATCACATTTGCTTCTCTTTTTACGACGAAATAAACAATTAAAATTTAGCTAACAAAACCTAACAACAGTATAACATTGTAATCACTTGTATTAAATTAACCTGTTTTTTGGTCGATATTTACAATGCTTGCCTACAGAAATCAGAGCAAATAAAAGAAAATATAATTTAATTCGTCGTATTACTTCGTTAACTAACGAAACCTAAATAACAATATAACATTGTAATAATTTTTTTTTAAATCAACCTGTTTTTGGTCGATTTTTACAATGCTTGCCTACAGAAATCAGATCAAATTAGAACAGTAATATTAAATAGAAAGCAGCACATTTGATGGTTGAAAGAAAAGGATTTTTTGGATACTTGTTTATAGATTACTAATTTAAAAAAAAGTATTTTATATAATTATAACTTTAACTACCAGTAATTTTATATAAAATAATAATTTAATACAAGTTAAATAATTACAACAAGAATATAAATTACAGAGCATCAGATTCCATGGGTTAAAGATAAGGCCATTCATTGGGAGCATTAAAACATTTCTCATTCTCTTTTTCTCTGTGTTATCACTTCGCTGATGGAAAATGTTTGCTTTTTAGAATACCTTATCACCAAACAAAACACACTGTTATATTATTATAGTCTGTCTATGAGTGTAATTTAATAAACAAAAATATAAATTGATATAGAATTATGTTGTCCCTAGAACTACTTATAAAGGCTGTCGCATATTCAATTTAATCAATCAATTGTAAAAGATTGAACGAGTGCTTTTCATTACCAAAGTATATTTTCATTTATTTTTTATTTTTTTTTTTGTGTTCTTAATAAAGATCTTAAAACTGAAAAATATTTAAAAAAGGAGTGCTTCTTATTGCAGTGTTTTAATATACATAGGTATGTTATTTAAAAAAAATTAAAAATTTAAGAATTTAAAATTCCATATATTAGTGTTATTGGAAAAGTAATTGTACTTTATTATATGTATTTGTATTGGCATATGTTAAATTTTTAAATCAACAGACAACATTAACTAAATAAATTTTGGCTCTAAAAAAAAATTTCTAAACAATTTGTAAAAACTAAGTGCTTCACTCTTCTATAGTGACAATCTTTATGTAATAAAGATCTTTATTATGTTTGCTGCATATTAATACTATCTTATTAAAACATAACTGAATAGATTGACGTTAATGAACCATATGTCAAGACTGCCATTAAAATCTAATAATATAATTATTAGCGGTAGAAACAAACACTTTACAACAAAGAACAAATTGTAATCTTATAACGCATACATTTGTTAATGTACATACATATGTAAGTCTTAATTAATTACGAATATAAACCTTATCATCTTTAGTAACCATACAAAAAAGCCAATTCCTTTATATAGTAAATAAATAAAGAAGACTCAATTTATAAACCAATTAACTAAATTTTAATGACAACTGGTTTTTTATACTTTTTCAAAATTATTAAAATTTACTTAGAAATTTCTTAAATCATCTTTAAAAATGCGTCAAACAAGTATTCTCGTAAAGGATGGAGGTTTCGGTACACAAATGACTGTGCACGTAGGCAATGCTGTAGATGGAGACCCACTGTGGAGTGCCAGATTTAATGCAACTGATCCAGCAGCTGTAGTTAACACTCATGTTGATTTTTTACAAAGTTTGTATTTAGCAAAAATAATGTGTATATTATTTATTTAAATTCAAAATGAAACGAATACACCGAAATATTTCTAATGTAGATGGCGCTGATTTAATTTTAACCAACACTTATCAAACAAGTGTTGAAGGCTATATGGAACATTTGGAATTGAGTGCAGCTCAAAGTATAGAGCTCATAAAAAATACGGTACGCTTGGCTCATATCGCCAAAGAGAAATACTTAACGGAATGTTATCAAGCCCAACTAGAGGTGAATGAGGGTAAGTGTCAGCTCACTTGTATATAATGTGAAATTTGCTTTAAAAGTTGTGCTTAGGATTTCCCATGATTATTGCTTCTATTGGTCCCTACGGAGCCCATTTGCATGACGGTTCGGAGTATACCGGGGAGTATGCGGACTATGTGCCAGCTAAAGAAATCACTGATTGGCATAGAGTACGTATTGATGCATGCCTCGAAGCAGGTGTAGATGCTTTGGCTATAGAAACAATACCTTGTCAAATGGAAGCAGAAGCTCTAGTCGAAATATTATGCGAGGATTATCCAGATGTTAAATTTTGGGTTGCTTTTCAATGCAAAGATGAAAAAACGTTGGCGCATGGCGAAACGTTTACCGAAGCTGCTAATTCTATATGGAATATTTTAAAGGAACGTAATAATCAGGAAAACTGTTTAGCCATCGGAGTTAATTGCGTCAATCCAAAATTTGTAACTCCTCTAATAAAAGCATTAAATGGTGAACGCAGCTCAGAAGACAAAATACCGCTAGTCGTTTATCCGAATAGTGGTGAGGTTTATGATGTTAATAAAGGTTGGATGGGCAAAGAACACTGCGTACCCCTATCAAATTATGTGCCAGAATGGGCACAACTAGGCGCAAAAATTATTGGTGGTTGTTGTCGTACATATGCTCGAGATATACGGCGTATAAGTGAAGCAGTACAAACACTGAACAAGTTAAAATTTTCGTAATAAGCATATCTTTATTATATTTCAATAGAATAATAATTTATAAATTAAGAAAAAAAAGGAGTAAAATTTTAAATTTTGTTTTATTGCTCTAATGCATATCTTTGTTTTCAATATTAATTTTCTTCTGATGATAGTTTTTTCATTTAATTTTGTGACTTGAATTTGATTTCTTTTTCACTAAATGTCTGTAAAGAAAATAAAATCTTCACTTTTTAATTCACAGTAGGATGGATTGTATACATCTCTAAAAGTAATGGACACCGTGCGGTATAACTCTAATTCATAAAGTTAACTTATTAGTATTAATTCAATAAACTTTTTTTTTAAATTTATCATATTGGATATACTGACTCCTCCAGGATGACAAAAAGAAAGATTACGTCTCCATGAACAATGTCCGTCACCACAACACTCAATAAATAACATTTTTATAGAAGGGCTGCTTCTAGAAAACGATAGTTGTCTTCCCCATCATCCAAGAACCTGCTACAGTAAATTAATCGCACTTTTATCCGTAAATACTTGATTAACGAAATAGAAACAAGGCAAATAAGTAATAGGAAGCATGGGGTAGATGAATTCTGACATCGCTTTGTTGCTTAAATGAAAAATAAATATTTTTATAAACATACATATTTTGGATGTCCCGGTGATCTGGGTGTTTAAGGTTATCAGATTGTTTCTCCGCCATTATACATATATCATTAATCACAATAGAAAAAGAAAGAGAGATTTATTACAAAGCAATTCTTGAAACCAATGTTTTACTTTTACTAAGGTTTCAAAAAAAAAATTTGTCGCCCACCACCCATGAATAGGGGTTATCTCCTGAGTATTAGTCTCAAAAAACTTAATTTTCCAAATATTCCTGAACTTTCTACACACATATGATGAGAAATGTGGGTGAGTACTAACATAGATCAAATCTTCATTAAAATAATAGGACATGATTGAATAAACGATTATTGAATTTTTCTTATTGTCAAAATTATTGATTAATAAAGTTTTACAACAAAGAATTGAATAATTTTGTTCTTATATGTAATATGTATGCATATTGTCAGAGATTAACTCTGTAATTGTTGTATGCGTTTTTTTGCTGCTAAGCGTTCTTGAGCTAATCTTTTATTTTCTGCAATTCGAGCAATTTGTTCAGCTGTCAATTGTTTATTTACTGGTGTTGATATTTGGTTTGGCGTCAAGGGGACAGCCAAGTCACTATCATTTAAATTAGCTTGACCGGCATATGGTGTCGACGCAACAGTATTGGCTCTAGAAAACGAAGGAGAAGTAACGCTACTACTGGATATGGAGGTGTTCGTAATTGACCCTGTGCCAGTACCAGAGTGTCGTGTATTGTTTGGTCCTGGGGTGTAGGTAGCAACTTTGGAAATGGCAATTTGTTCATCCAGTAACGCATCAAACTCATCGTACGGTTCATCAGCAACGTTAGGCGGTTGGTCTTCATCGTCATCCATTTCTTCATTTATTTCTCCATGGTTCTTCATACTTTCTAACATTCCTAACCGATATCGAGACATGTGTACTTGCAGTGGTTTCTTTTTACCCAAACGTTCAATATTAGTCAATACATCATCAAATTTGTAGTTTGGATACATTCTATGACCCCAATGCTGTAGGCGACGCATAACTTCATCGAGGTCTTCTTTCTCATTGCCTTTACCTTTATACTTTATATCTTTGAAATAATCTTCAATCGTATGTAGACCACGTTGACCTCTAAGGACTTCGACATTCAAACGGGGTCTTGGGTTAAGGACGGCGCGCTTTTTTGGCTGGACCTTAACAGGTGCTGCGGTTGCGCCCTCGGCGTCTTGACCTTCTACTACTTCGTCTTCTCCAAATACATCTTTGTTGTCATCTGTTTCCCCGGGTAGTTGATCGTCGTTAAAATTAGGAATACTACTGTTTAGCAAATCATCGGCGCCATCGTCTCCAAATATTGACATTATCAATAGTTTATGTGCAAAATGTTTTCTAAAACAAAAATATTATTTGTAAACAGATCACTGTATATTTGGCCTTGCCATACTTTTTTACTTCAAATATTTAAATATAAAACAGACTGCTGGTAAAACTTTAAGCGATCAGATATATATATATTACGATCGCAAAATTATTTAGTTATATTTGAAGTACGTAATGAAATCAAACGATTTAAAAATCTTTTTTTCCAATTAATAACAAAAATCTTTCAAACCTATTTACAGCCTTTATATATTCTACTGCAATAACTAGATATTTTAAGATATGTCGTAGTCCAACAGAATTTATTTTTTTACTGTGACATCATAAAATTATAACTTTATAAAATAGTAATTTTTATAATTTGGATCATTATATTTTGTAGCGTTTTTTAGCATGCCAAAATAAAAAGTAGTATCAGTTGCTACCATTTTTAGCAACTGATAAATACAATGGTGAAACAATAAAGCAATTTTTGTTGTGCCAAAAACATTAACGTTTTCTATTAGTTATAGCATTTTTGGGTAATATGAGAAATACAATACTCAATTTATTTTAATAAAACGTTTAAATTACTATTAAAAAACAAAAAAATAAAGTTGTTGCTAAGTTTGGCTAGAAAGAAAAGGAAAACATTTTGCCATCGACGAAAAAGCATAATGGTGAAGAATGCGCATTTATCAGAAACAGCAAACAAGAGGTGAATATGAAAATTACAATAAGGAATAATGAAGTGAAAAGAAATGAATAAATTTGAGGAATAAAAACAAAAATTGCAAAAATAAACTGAATTTATAGCGAAAATTAATTGAAACATAGTAAAAATGGAAAATAAATGTAATAAAACGCCGAATAACACCAGTAACAATAATACTGCAAATAGCAAATATATGGATCATGTTTATTGCCACACAAATCAAACTAAAAATTCGTACAATAGCATTGCAACAACAGCCGGTAGCATTGGTGGAGGTGGTGCCGCTGCTTCTCCCAATGCAGATGTTCTGGCTTTACTTAAGGAAAATAAACAACTAAAGGCAATGTTAATATTGCATTTAGATCTGATACAGGAGCAAAGTGATCAACTTATGGCCAAAGAAAAAATTTTAATTACGCGAAATGAAGAACTGGAAACTTTAAGAACGCGCAATAACAGTTTGGAAAACCAAGTGAAGGAATTGCAAAAACAACTTCAGCAGCAGATAAAGAGATCTGGTGAAATATCAACATTGCCACCACCACCATTAGCGAAAATACAGTGTAAAACAAATCAAACCCTTTCAACAGCAAATTTAAGTTCAGTGAGTGGAAATTGCGCCAAAATTATATCAACATCAGGAACGGGTAAATCAAATATTATTGGCGAGTGTAATGGAAAACTAATAAGTAAAATAGTACTGCACAGAGTAAATATGGCATCCGGTAGAGGAAAAAACAATCAAAGTCCACAGAGTCAAACAACCGACACCGAAAACGATGAAGAAGTTGATGAAGACGGTGATGATGAGGAGCATGATGGAGCAGAGGATGAGGAGGTGGGGGGTGTTGGTGAGTGCGAAGGCGACGGTGAAGGCGAAGGCGAAGATGACGTATTAGAGGACGAAGACGAAAATCATCACGAAGAAAATCAAGACCAGGATGAAGACGATTTTGAGCATCCCGATATCGAAAGAGAACCTGAAGAAGTTGAGAATTCTCAGGATTCTATTGATGATAAATCAAATACACAACAAGTGACTGATGACTTATATGATACCGGCAACACTACCGAAGACAGTAATGAAGTGTTGGCGGTGCAAAGCAAACGATTACGGCTTCGGCAAGCAGCTAAAAAATCTCTTGCTATTCCGAGAGGTGCAAAGCCTAGCATATCTCCAGCGTCTACTACAACAAATGACGGACAAACCGCTTTTAAAGCTGTTACTATATCATCATCATTATCTACAATTTCTGTAAGTAAGCAACCACCTACCCCTAGCCGGGGTAAACAAATGACGATTATGAGATGGCATGCTCCAGACTACAATACTGATGAGTCCATCAGCTGCGATTCAAATGTGGAAATTGAAAGGGTAAGATATTATATTAACTTTTTTTTCCAATCTAATAATTTTGCTGATTTTTTAGCGGTCTACTTCGACCACATCCTCACCCATGAAACCTTCACCTACTGTTACTGAAAAGAAACGATCTCATGATAATTCTTCACATACCCATCACAGAACAAAAGTGCGCAGATGCACATATATTTCCACCCCGCAACTCTACAGTACACGAGAATGGGAAGATGAAGCATTTAGTTGCGACTATGATTATGAATTTTTGAAAGCAGAAGCCAAGCTTCTGCAAATTGATAACCCAAAGTTAGAAATACCAAAATGGACGGAACATGAGCTCACACCTTCATATTGTATTGAGGGGACAGAAGATCTTTCGGATGAAACATTTCTTAAAAGGCATGCTAAATTAGAAGTGGACGAGAAACGGCGTAAAAAATGGGATGTACAGCAGATACGAGAACAAAGACGGATAGAAAGGCTTAAAAGACGACATTGTAAAGACGAAATTCAAGCAACACAAGATTCACTAAGCTTGCAGACATTTTATCCCACAACCGATAATCTTCAAACAATTTGTTTCGTAAACGATTTGCCCGTACAAGCTTTCGGAGAAATGATCCCTAGACTTACTTCTGGTTTAAATATGGAACGCAAAGGTTTTCAATTACCATGGTTGGATAAGGATCAATTACAATACTTAAGTGATAATAACAAACATCCAACAGTTTACACGGTTAACCTTAGTGAGTCAACAACATCTCATCAAATGCAACAACAAATGTTAAATTCGTCCTTTGTTTTTCTTAAAAAACGTAGAAGACAACAAAGTTCTTCGTTTGGTAGTTTTTATCACACATCTCGCCAGCGTAATCAAGCATCTAAATTGCTTAATATAACTTCTTCATTAAATACAAGTACGACAACAGCAGTTAACACAAGTAATGTAACACCTTCAACTACCTTTTTAAATATCGTAAAGACAGTATCAACTGCCTTAACCTCAACATCGTCGAAAGTATCATCTAACCAATTAGTTGCCAGTACTATTAATAATAGTAATAATAATTCGAATATAAGCACGTAGGTTTAAAGTTACAATGCAAGTTATTGCAAGTAAGAACTTTAGATGAAGAATATCCCAATATGTACATAAATTTAAAAATGAATAGCTTTGACCATATTTATACATCTATGCATATACATACATAAGTTATTACTGTAATTTCATGTAACGTTATACATATTATATTTAAAACGATTCTATATAGAACTATTTATCTATTGTATTAAATTATGCAAATTTTGACCTAAGAAATTGTGATAAATCAAAAACATTTTTGGAAAAGTTATTAAAAAATTAATTAAAATGCATTTCAATATAAACATAAGTTAAAAGTTTTATTTAAAATGTAAGAAGAATTGCACTTGCTGTACATAAGTTTTGATTTTAAAAATCAACTAATAGTAGCGAATCCTCATTGTAATTAAACATAAAACAATTAGTTTTTTTTATTATTTTATCAAATTATAATAAACATTAAATAAAAAGTAACAAATCGGTAGAAAAAAATCTTATTTGTATAATTTTTGTATTACAACTTTTTTATGGTATAGAAGTTCAAAGCTTGTTGCAAATCATTTCCTAATTATCAATATATGTATATCAAGGCAAAAACTGGCGGCGACAACTTTGATAAGGATTGAAGGAATAAAAACAAAATACAAGAATAATTCATACAATAACTATGTTTATTTATAGTTTGATTACATAAAATACTTTATTTAGACAAATAATAACACATCACTTTAATTGACATAGTAGAATAAAAGGCAACTTTTAATAAGTTATTTGCTTTCAAATATATGCAAGAAACAAGAACTAAAATTTAAATTGATAAAATTAATTTATAACACGAAACAATTTATTTAAGACTTTGCGTTAAGTATTTATCTGCTGATGTTTTCCATATTTCGTCGATTTGTTCAAACTGGTGTCTCCACAACTCTTCAATTAGTTTCCAACCTTGTTCTTGTGTGACTAAAACATATTCGTTAGATGGATCAAGGGAATGTGTATAAGAGCCCAATACAAGACTTTGAGCTAAACGAGCCGCAACGCAATATTTCAAATACTGTTTGGTTTCAGCTGTTAAAGGATATATTGATTCAAATCCAGCCAAGAAAATGCCACCACTTTCCAAATTTTTGGCTTGTAGCAACATATAAGTCAATGCTATTCCAACTTCGAATAGTACTGGTGATTTGTTAGTGTCACCAAAATCTATAATTCCTTTCACTTTATAATCGCTGCCACTATTGCATGGTTCAACAACTAAGTTTTGCTCGTTAAAATCGCCATGGATAATTTGAGCATCAAAATTATCGATTTTAGTCAGTACAATGGTTTCAAATTCTTTTATGATTTCCTCTATAATTTCTTTTCGAGAATGATCTTGTAGCACATAAAGAAAATCTCTTAACTTGGGTACCGATTCCAATTGCCAAGTATTTTTATGTGTTTCGTATGCCACATGATGGAAATTCTATATCAAATCATTTTATTATACATACATACATATATATATATATATATATTATTTTCATATAAGGTGTATATGTAAGTATTTTTTAATGAAAAGTGAACTTGTCTAAATACCTTTAAAGCTTTGATGATTTTTGCCAAATATTCTCCACTTTGATACAATAAATAATTGGTTATGTTGACTTCGTGAAACAATTTGCCTGGTACATATTCTAGCAGGCGGACTACATGTTCAGCACCATTTATAGATTCTACCGAATAGTAATTACCATTAACGTTTGGTATTGGACGTGGACACTCAACTTGTTGTTTAGCTGCAAAAATGTTTAATTTAAAAAAAAAAATTGTATGTAAATGTTTACACATACATATGTATGATTTACTTACATAAGTATAACATGAGTTGATTTTGTGCATCAACAAATTCAACTTTTTTGGAATCCAAGGAATTCAAAATTTTCAACACATAACCATGAGGCCAATGGGATACAATTATTGGATTCTTTATATTTCTAAAACGAAAGAAATACATTTTCAAATATTATTTTTTCAATTTTAAAAGCATTGCTTAAAGTCCGTGTGATATGGCAACTTTAGAAAAAAAATTCCCAGTATCGCAAGTTTTTAAGATACGGCATCACCACTACCTGCTTTTAGCGCCAAATACATAGTAAAAAATAAACACAAACATTAAACATCAGGGTGAAACAGAAAAGTGAAACAAATGAGTTAGAAGAAAAAAAAATTAGAAATTGAATAAGAATTTTAGTTGATAACAACAGAAAGGAACACAACGAAAGATATTTACGATGGGTATTACTGGTTTAATACCATTTGTGGAAAAGGCTTCCTGCCCTATAAATATTAGACAATTACAAGGCTCTTCTGTTGCAGTAGATAGTTATTGCTGGCTACACAAAGGAGTTTTTGCTTGTGCTGAGAAGCTTATACGAGGTGAAACTACAGACATTCACATACAGTATTGCCTTAAATATGTTGATATGTTGATCAGACATAAAATTAAGGTCATCATGGTTTTTGACGGCAGACATTTGCCAGCAAAAGCCGAGACAGAGCGTAGAAGGAGAGAAGCCAGAAAAGAAAGTAAGCAATTAGCCAAGGAGTATCTAAGAATGAATGAAATAGAAAAGGCAAGATCACATATGAGAAGAGCTATAGATGTGACACATGAAATGGCTTTGGAACTGATAAAAGAGTGTCACAACCGTAATGTTGACTGCATTGTTGCTCCCTATGAAGCAGATGCTCAAATGGCCTGGCTGAATAAAAAGGGTTTAGCTGAATATATAATAACGGAAGATTCCGATTTGACCTTGTTCGGAGCGCAAAAAATTCTATTCAAACTAGACCTGACGGGAAACGCTTTGTTAGTAGAAAGTAACAAACTATATATGGCCATGGGTTGTAAACCCGACAAATACACATTCGATAAATTTCTAAGAATGTGCATATTGTCTGGATGTGACTACTTAGATTCTTTACCGGGTATTGGTTTGAAAAAGGCTTGCAAGTTTATTTTGACTACTGAGGAAGACGATATGGCAAAAGCATTGAAAAAAATTCCAAGTTATTTGAAAATGAAGCAATTGGAAGTTACGGATGATTACATCGAATCGTTTTTTAAAGCTGAGGCCACATTCAAGCACATGTTTATTTACAATCCTTTGCAAAGAAGAATGGAAAGACTAAATGAGCTTGAAGATTTTCAAACAAATGAAATTTATTGCACCAATGCTGGATCTTTATTAGATGACGACGCACAGGCTTTTCAGTTAGCTATTGGTAATCTAAATCCATTTACATTAAAACCATTACATAACTGGCATCCAGATTGCAATTGGTCACAAACGAAAGGCGAAAGTATTTGGCAAACCTCTGGAAAGATTAAGGAGAACAACGATGACAAACGAGAGCCTCAGGAAACATCAGTTTTTTATTTCAAGAAAATTGAATTTAAAAATATGGCCGAGATGGAAATAGAAGAAAAATTGTCTGAAGAAAATCGTAAGCTCGAAGAATCAGAAATATTTTCAATATATAAACATGCTACTCCAAAAGCGGAGCGTAAACGTAGACGACATTCGTCATCATCATCTAGTGATGATGAAGTAGATAGTAAGCGAAACAGTAATTTAATACAGACATCAAACCAAGGAAGCCATAATCCCTTTGCAAAAGTAAATGAAGCGTTGGAAAAGATACAAAAGTCTCCAGTGTGTAATAGTAATTCACTTCTTAAGTTATTGAGCCCCAAAAAAACTAATGATCAAATAAAAATGCTTGGCAAGGCTTCGGTTAAATCTAGATTTTTTTGTGAAAGTGTTAAGCAAGTTGTGGAAAAACCATTTGCGGTTCGGGATTTAACATCCAAAATGTTTGAAATTGAAGAGAAAACTAATTCATATGCGGATCAACAAAAGGATTTCTATAACGTTTCTCCACAGCCTCAAGAAAATGACGAGAGCAGAATTTATGAAAGTGATAGTGAAGTTGAATTAAGAGGGAATACCATTGCCAATTCAAAGCTAATGAGGGACGAGCTCATTTTGATATCAGATAACGAAGAGAAAACATCTTCGCAAACTTCTTCATCATCACAAACCATTGTCCGGGAGAAATGTACTTCATTTTCTCAAAGAAAAACGAGCCTTAAGAAAAAATTACAAAGTGGTCCTCGAAAGGAATCAAAGTCTTCAGTAAGTGGGAATGCAAAACAATCAAGATTAAGTATGTTTGGCTTTCAGAAAAGGCCTTTGTTGAAAAAGTTATAGTCGGTTAGTGCTATTGTTGATTTTTTTAGTTCCATTTATAATTTATGTTTAATAATAATATAAACTGTTGTACCGAACATTTACATACATGTTTTAAGATTAAAATTCAATCACTTAAGGAATTAGTATTAATATTTTGTAAATTATATAAAATAAGAAATTATTATAAGAAAATTAAATTTACTTACACATCTTCCTTAACTAAATAATTTCTATCGTCATATGATATTAATTCCTTTATTTCGTCAATGGTTATACCATATAAACGACGAAGTAAACTTTCCACAATTTCGTTGTTGACTTTTGGTTTTATATCCGAACCTGGCTTTAAAGTCGAATAGGATGAGTCGTTCGTACTCTGGACTTCCTCTGAATTCGATTCAGTTGGCAAGCTTTCATTGTTGTTATTGTTGCATGCTGATTTAGCGTTTGTGTCATACTCATGATTTAATGTATATGACTTTCTTCTTGACATATTTGTCAGCTCAACATTATTCCAGGTATCATCCATTTCTTTCGTATTTTTCTAAATTGACTTGATATATGTATGTATATATATATGGTTTTGCTTTATCTTTGTTAATTCTAAAAATAAATACAGATGGACATTATTTACATATATAACGTTTATCAACGAATATTTCAAATAAATTATAACCATATTTGTTTGCCAATTGAATTCAATTAAATTAAATAGCATTACCGTTCTACTTACTAGAAAAACTCTATTTAATTTTTTCTTCAAAAATACTATACATATATGTATGTTCTAATTGAATTTGAAGGAGAAAATGCTGCTTTACGTTAATTTTTTTTAACTTGTTCTGTGACTTGTTTTCTTTTTCTAAAATGAACTTCCATACTCTAACAATATACTGTGGGAGAAGACGTCAAGTGTTTTTAACATGAAGGGGACGTTATCGTCTTATTTGTGTTGTGTTTTTAATGCCGTATTATTTATATTTGTTTAAGCTTTTTGCTTGTATTCATAACTTCAAATAAAATACAGTTCAAAACACGAAGTAATTGTTATTGTTTGTGAAAAGAGGGTACTGCCTTCAAGATATTCTTTTAAATAATTGGATATTGAGATCTTTATACTAAATTTAATAAAAATTTATAAGCAGCTTGTTCAAAATAATTGAAAGAATAATTGAAAAATTCTAGTAGAAATTAAATTGGAAACGCAACACTAAATTTAGAATTCCTCAAATGTTGTTCATGATGATTAAATGAACTTTTTGAGAAATATTGTTCAAGGCAATGTATGAATAATGCAGATTTCAAACTTGTAAGAGCGATTTTTTAGTGATAACGTTAAAATCAGATCGTTAATAAAACCATAAAGATTAAATTGTCTTTATTTATTCAGATTATTATTTCTATTCGGTTGGATTTAATAGAAATCTATCGAACAGTTTTTTTAATATGAAAATTAAAATTTTATGTGACGATATTTAAAATTAATTGTATTTACTCATTTATCTTTTTGTCAATTTTATAAAGCTACACTTAGTACAAACATAATCCGCTAAATTGTATGAAGTTCGGAAGTTTTTATAATGACACGCAATATACTATACATTGTACATACATATATTTTTAAGCGTTATTGTATAACTGCCTGTAAATAGTTAATTATTGTTGAACATTTTAAATTGTCCTTGACATAGTTCCTATTGTTTAATTACATTATAAATAACAATAAATTAATCTCTGTTTAACTTACATTTTTATCCTCTTTGAAATTTAAGTAGAAACACAATACTTTTAAATTCTCCACAATTGCATACGATCTAACTAGTGCACACAAAATGTTAAGACAAATATAAATGCGATAGAATTATTTATTTTTCGTTTCTTTTTTAAACAAATTGTGGGTAAATCGAAATAAACAATAACAGTAAACATGTGATAGCTAATCATATTTGATCTGAGTTGCCAGACCCTAAGTATCTTTAATGCAATATATAAAATTAATATGTTTTCTTAATATAATTAAAGTATCTATGACGAACTCTTGCTTACATTATATTTCTAAATAGTTTAATTGAGTAATACTAAAATTCAAACTCTATTAATTATAATATTGTAGTTGAATTTGAAATCCCAAATTTGAATAAAAATTAGCCACAAAAAACCTTCTCTCAATCCTGATAGGATTGCGCCACTCCCATTACTAGTGTGTGTTTGTATTATAACAAAATTCATAAATAAATAAAATAGATAAATAGAATGTTTTTGATTTCTTCAGCTTTATTAACTATTGTATTTAGGAATTCTTTCAGTGTACTAATCATATGTGTAGAACACGCATAACCTCAATATTTAAAAGAAAATAAATTAAATTTTCATACAAAAATTAAAGAATTAAGTTGGAAATTGAATACAACATGGATCAATTGTACATAGAAATAGAATTAAATACTATAAAGAACTCTGAGACAGAAGTGTTTACATCGGTGTCATCGTTGTTGGCACTATACGTTTATCGTTATTTAAATTGCCCGGAAAACATTAAATTGAATTTCGTTTGCTCGACTTTATCACCAGAACAAGGAAAAGTAAAGTTATGTTCAGAGTCTTTGAAGCGTGAACTCACAGATGATAGAATCCTTTGTAAAGATAGTTCTAAATTAGAAGCTATACAAGATTTACGTTTACCCCTTTATGCTAAAGAGAAGGACACTTTTGTAGCAGGTATATGTGCGGTGTGTCGTGAACTGATTATTCGCCAGCCAGACAAGAAAAAACTTCACCTATTAGGTTTTAAAGAAAGTTGTCTACTGGCTCCATCTGAGTCTTCAATATGGACTAGGTTTTGTGAAGTAGACGTTGTGGAGTCACTGTCCAAAATACTGCGATGCATTGAACAAGAAGAAATATACAAAAGTCTACCGGTGGTATGTGCAAGATTCGAAAGACATATGAATGAACCAGTAAGAATGCATAATATTTATAAATTGGCAAGAAATAAAGCAAACCAAGAAGCTGGTACTGTTGAAGCGGGACAAGAAGAAAAAATACGTAAACATAAAATAACAATTAATTGTTCTATTCCTAAAGAAGAACTAGATATTGAACACAAGTTTGCGGAGGGTGTCGATTTTACCATTGCCGACTTAATACTTTATCCATGCATGCGATTGATCTTTATATGCTATCCAAACGCTTTAGTGCAGTTTCCTCTAACAAATACTTGGTTAAATGAGGTAATATTATATGAATGAAATATTATGGCATTGAATTGTAGTGAATGTTTAGTCCCTTGTATTCTAGATTGACAATTTCGAAAGTAAATGTCAGCAAATATTACGTGACATTTGCTTTTATCCATGTGTGAAACAATTATCGGAAATGGTGTGGATTGTACCAGATTGTGAAGCGACCAGTTTATACAAAAGTGATCCTAAAAGATATAAACCCCGTAATCGAATATTCACAGGACAAGCAGAAGTAGAAACGACTCTGAAAAAAGTTGAATCCTTAGGGATTGACTTTAGTAGTGATTCTGCAACAACTTTTGGGCATTGCCTTATAAATTGGGAAGAAATAGAACCAGCCCATGCAGAAAGTTCAGCTTTACCTCAAGACAGATTGTTACGGAAACGTCAGCAACTAGAAAATTTAGCTAATGCTGTTGTCTCATTGGCTAGTAAGCACAATCGTATAATAGACTTTTGCAGTGGAACTGGACACTTGGGAATATTATTGGCCTTAAAACTGCCAGAATGTGAAATAATTTTGATGGAGAATAAAGCCATATCATTGCAGAGAGCTAAGAAAAGAGCGAAAGACTTGAATTTAACCAACATTCGATTTTATCAGTGTAATATCGACTATTTCGAAGGTAATTTTGATGTGGGTGCTTCTCTGCATGCATGTGGCACAGCGACTGACATTGTTCTGCGACAATGTCACAGGGCCAAAGCAAATTTTGTTTGCTGTCCCTGCTGTTATGGATCCTTACAGCCTATGCCTCACATTTGTTATCCTTTAAGTAAACAATTTCAAGAAGTGCTTACGCAAAAAGATTTTCTGTATATAGCTCACACTGCAGATCAAGCCCATGCTTTGGGAACTTTAAACTGCAAACCAGAAACGACAAGACAAGGTCAATTGTGTATGGACATTGTGGATACCGATCGTAAACTTCAGGCGGAAGAGACCGGCTATAAGGTTATATTAACACGATTAAAACCTGAAAATTGCACTCCCAAAAATCGTTTATTAGTAGGTAGATTTTTGAAAATTTGCACGGAAATAGTCTGACAAATAAAAATAGAAAATAATAAAAGCACACTTTCTTGAACTGAATTGGTGAAAGATTGAAGAAAATTACTTTACATGAAAATTAATACATAAAGTGTTCAATATGTTACTTAAATATATAGCGATAAAATTTCTATTTGCACAGCATTTATATTCAACTTATTTTTTTTATTAGTTTACATTAAGCAATATTTTTTTACAAAAATGAATTTATGTGTTTACTTAAAATATAATAGAAAAACATAAATTAAAAGATTCCACCGCGCAAAGCCAAAACCAAATGTAAAACTGATCCTCCTTGAACTTTATAATCTGCAGCTGTTTTATCATCATTCCTAAAGACAAATAAAAGTGTAAATTAAAATATTTTTAATAATTAATGTAAATAGCTTTCCAAAACAGACCCTTCAACATGAAGATATGTACAGCCTACCAATAATTGGCATTAAAGTATTCACAACATTTATCAATGTGACCACATACAGTCAATGACCTATGTAAATTAAGAGGAATCGACCTAAAATTCACACCCAAAAGCGATATTTTGTCGAATTTTCAGGTACATTTAAATAAAAAAGAAACAGCAGGCAGCTTTTCTGCCTTGCCTAACCTCTAAGGTAAGGTAAGAGCATTTTGGGGGAAACATAATAAAACGAACAATAACGGTGTTTTCAAATCTTTCGATTTAAGCAGACGTAATATATGGTGCCGACTAAGTATTGACTATTAACATCCGTTTGCCCTTCTTGGAAAACCATTTACAACTATGTACGATACATATGTATCTATATAACTTACATTTGTTTTCCGGAAAAGATCAATCGCTGTTGCTGAGGTGGTATGCCTTCTTTTTCTTCCACACGTTCTTTTATGCGGTCAACTTTGTCTGTGGGTTCAATATCGATTTCAATTTCTTTTCCGGTAAGAGTCTAACATAAAAATAAAATATATTTTGTACATTGTTTTATGAATAAAAACTAACCTTGACTTTGATCAACATTTCTCCTTTTACTTTTTACTGAAGTCGCTCTAGAAATATCTTTAGATTTTTTAAAAACAAGCTGTTTCTATGAATACACAAAACAAAATCTATTATTTCTTACAAAAAAAAAATTTAACAAAATATTTGTTTCTATTTTCCGGTTGATCAGCAAATATAAATTAAATTGACAAACCTATACTTTCCTATTTTTTGCAAACTTCAATAACGTTGGTTAGTTTTGACATACATATTGAAAGCTTTTAACAGGGCGATTCAAATAAAAATTAAATGAGGGTAATGACTCGTCATTTACAAAATTAATGTACTCAAGTTATTTACGCGTAAAGAAAGGTTCACATTTATTGTTGGTCATCAGTGACTATATTGTGACTGAGGCTATGTTCTTGCCTAGTTTAAGAGTACTTTCACCGGATAGGGCACAATGGAATGGTGGGGAACTCCAGGGGCAGAGAGGTATACCCATCTTCACAGATGGGTCTAAGCTAGGTGGAGGTACAGGTGCTGGGGTTTTCTGCAGGGAACTTGGTCTTGAACTTAACTTCAGGTTAAAGGATGACTGTAGCCTGCTTCAGGCGGAGATTTTCGCAATCTTGAAGGCTATTCAGGCCAAAGCTGGTGGGTCCGCTTCGGATTCGGAATCTTACATGATCTTCGTTGACAGTCAGGCTGCCCATTACGTCGGTCTGTCACGGCTCGTTAGAGAGTTTGGAGTCATCGAGGACTTTTGGACTAGATCGAATCCGTCTATGCTGGGTTCCGATTCATAGCGGAATACTCGGTAATGAGACGGCGGATGATCTCGCTAGGTTAGGTTCGCTTTCTGAGGGCGATTTAATAGTTGGTCCTGATCCTCCAATCTGCCACCTCTATGGCCTCATCAATGGATGGGTCAGGGGGAAGAGCAGAGGCGTTGGCGGAATGGACCGAGTTGTTATGTTTCTAGGTGTCTATGGCCTGCTATAGACAGTGTAGGAACAGGTTGGCTTGGATAAAGCTAGTTTAAGGTTAGTTCTTATTTAGTTCATTACGGGGCGCTGCGAGATTAGGTCTCTGAGAAGGATCTGGAACAGATCCCAGCCGGACTATTGGAGGGTATGTTGCGATGAGGTGGAGTTGGAGACTATCGAACACCTCCTCTGTAACTGCCCAGACCATAGTAGGTTGAGATTGAAGACCCTTGACAGGGGATTCTTTGAGGGTTTGAATTCTGTGTAGAGAGCCGACATTAAGGCACCCCATAGATTCATTATTAGCTTGAGCTGGTTGAGAAGTGCCAGGGATTCATTAGTACAGTCGCGTTCCCCCTTGTGTGTTTGTTGGTCTATGTAATTCCTCCGCTTCCTATTCTCCCTTTCCTACTTCCTCTCCTTTTTCCTATCCCCTCTATTATCCTCTCATCTTAAGGACGTTTTGTACAATAGGACAACTTGACCTCCGGGTACTGTACTTGTCTCATTTGACGAGTACACGTCCACTAACCTAAACCTGAAATTATTTTAATTTATTCAACAGTTAAATTCTTCAATATTAAATTTACTAACACAAGAATTAGAAGATTTATTATTATCACTTATATTATTAAAAACGTCAAACGAATCAAATAAATTAAATTAAAATATTATTTTACGTTCATCTAAGATTTGGTTATTGCTAATTTTTTTACAAAACTTGAACTTGTTCTGTTTTTTAAACAAAATCCAATAAATTCAAACCGATCATTTATAACTATACAAAAATAACGACAAGTCCAATAAGATGCCTAAGGCTAGAGGGACTAATTTCTGAATATATTTATGATTTAAAAACACGGATATTTTCAAAAAGTGTATATTTAAAATATAATTTATTATGTTATAAAAGTAATGTTCTTTCATTATTGTTAATTTAGTTTACAAAGTTATATTTTTGTCTTTAAAGAAATAATACGTACTCTAAACATAAAATACTAAAACTTAATCTTTAAATACACGTTGGGTTTTGAATTCCACAAAAATGTTTGGAATATATTCGAACAATAACAATTAATGAATGTCGTGTTTTAAAATGATAAATGACTTCAAAAGAAGAAAATAAATACATAAAATGATTCGTGGTATAAAAAAAGGAATGAAAGGACGGTAACATATATGTACATATAAAATTTATAAACTATTAAGTACAATAAATACTTTTTACAAATTGATCATAAATTTGAAACTTTAAAATTCTTCTAAGTTCTGACTTGAAGTAATATCTCTCCATAATTAATCTATGTTGTTGAAAATTTGAAAAGTATTTGTGGAATTAAAACCAACAGTTCTTTAGTTTGCTGCAATAGGCTGGGGTTCTGTGGCAAAGGTGGTTTAAAAGAATGTTTATCTTGTATCACAATTGGCAGTTGTTGCGTCAAATCGGGGTTTACTCTTTCATTTACCGTTTCATCGATAGCTTGCAATAGACGCTGATATAAAAACGATTGGCGAAATATGGGCTTTGATAGACTTAAGTGGTCATCTTTTAGTACATAAAAATCTCCATAATTTATACAAGCCGAATCCTCGGTAACTATGCGCAATGGAAATTTGAATGATGTTAACATGGTTGGAGAACCTTCCGCTATGCTCACAATCTTAATATTTCGAAAACTTGTGCGAAGGCAGTTCATAAAACGTTGATGCATTTCTAGTAACTTTGTGGCACCTTCCTCCATTTCTTTTACTTCAATAGAAGGTGACAAAATCATTTGCATATGCTGTTTCCATTTCGCAATAGGCGATCCTCGATGAGGGACGCCAAGAAATACGATACCGTTAGTATTTTTAGCAATTTGTTGAGCTTTTGGGTCTTCGCTGTCTTTGGCTTTCATTAGGATTAATTTCGTTAATATTCCACCCATGGAATGGCCGATCCAAACAACTGGCCTGTCGTGACCAATGTCTGCCTTGGAAATGCGTTCTAATAATGAGGTGGCTCGTACATCTATTTGCCCTTGGCCTTTTTCACAAGGACAATATTTGGTAAAGTTTGCTGACCATTCTGTAACGGCCGATGTGTAATCTATACCAATAATTCTTGTATTGGGATAATCATCTGGCAACCATTCCATAGGCCAGCAATTTGTATATTCTTCTTCACTATCTTGATTCAGCCATTCGTTGCCAGCTACACTAAATTCGCCAGAACAATTTTCACTAGCGGCTAAGGGAATATCTGGATGTACGACCTCCCAATCAGGATCTAATTCAGCCTCGTTTTGTAAAGTCTCTACTAATTCTTTTGTAGCATCATCACTAATTTGTAAACGTTTATTCGAAGGTTTGGTTGCGGTTTTCAACAGACTATCTGTAAACAAAATAAAATAGAGTATAATTGACTGAGCCAACAATCTAATTGTTAAAACTTACCCGCTTCCAAGGGTATAGCCTCTTTATCATGGACATTATTTTTAGCAATATTCCCGGAAACTTCTTTTACATTTGCTTTACTTTGTGAATTTTCATTGCCGTTTGTTTTGCCATTGCCAATACCATTCTTTTTCATTTTAATTCGCCTTTGCTCACCCACTAGGAATACGTCATCAGTTTCACTAGTATAAAAAGCATTTTTACCATACAGGCCCAATTCAGTTGGTCTACGGTCTTTTTGACGCCAAGTTATAAAAACTCCGCCCAAAAGGCCGTGAACAAAGATAATATCAGCTTTCGGTTTACTGCGGGTTCGTTGACGTGGATGTAGTGGATAAACATTTGGGGCATAAATCGTATAATTTGGATCATCATGGTCGAGATTTGCCATTGTTTTGGCCGATATTACTTGCAAACGTAAGTCGGGACATTGTTGCCACTCTGCCAAAACTCCGATCCAGCCGCTCACAAAAAAATGCTCAACACTGTCTTTGATTATTGACATATTCGCTAATACTTTACACAATGTCGAAAGGGTTTCATTGTCATCAGCAAATATCTTGTACAACTCCATAAGATGAATTAAGCCTCCGTCTTTTATTATTTGTTCCGCCACCTCTGGTTCTTTGGTAACATGATGCAGGAATGAAATAATTTCTTTAAGCAGATCGGTTTCTTGGACATTAAATGATATAGGTTGTTCTTGTGTAAAGAACTCACAAACATCCTCCTGTTTCAAAAAAAAAAGTTTTTTATTTTCAAATTGGACACATTAAGAAGCGATTAGGAAAATAAAATTTTTTTTCTTTTACTTACCACTGGGTCTTGTTGAGGAAAATACTTGGCGAAAAAATGTTTAACACAAGATCGTGGTTTAAGGCGTTCTAACAACTCGTGCAATTCGGATAATACCAATTTTGGATTTTTTATGCAGCCCTTCATGTGAACTGGTATAAACCAACGTGTATCAGCTCCAGAACGTGCTAAAGATACGGCAGTTCTAGCATCACATATCTGAGCCAAATGTCGAAAATCCCAGTCTTTTAAATGATCGATGCGCGCCAATTGTCGTACAGCTTTTAAACGTTCATGATGTGAACCAGTCTGTGCTATATTAAGCAATCTCCAAGCAACTGAATGTTTCACTGTTTTCCACCATTTTCCAACTGGGTTAACAATGACACTTATCCATTTCTTATCGTCCTCCTCTTGTTGCTTCAATTTACGCATCGATTCCTTATAAATATGATATTTAATGTATATGTAGTCGGGTTGTGGGGTCTTTTCATTTTCATTACTTTTTTTATCAACAAATTTTGAAATAAATTTCTGTATACGACGTTTCTCGTAAAGAATGAGGCCACATCTAAAAAAATTTTAATCAGCGTTATATTTTAAATTGATTCCAAAATTCCTTCATGTACACATGCATATGTCAAGAGTAATTATTATATTTTGATGACGTTTCATTCTATTGCTCATACGCAAGCAGTCATCCGATGTTTCCGCCTTTAAACATATATATAGCACGCGAATAATATAGCACGCGTTTAAAATGTGTGAATACGTAGCTACGCAAGTATGTATCGCGATACCCTTTCGTATTTGCAAAATAATATATTGTTAGGTATATGAGTAATACCCTACTTAACATATCTGCCTATGAAAATTTATTTTCCTTCATCTTAGTTCAATTCTATTATTTTTACTGCTTATTCAGAAAAAAAAACTTTGTTTACATTATAAAAATTGATTGAATGCCAATTTCTTATAAAGATCATTGTTTATTTATTATCATTTAATGGCTAACAAGCCGTCACTATTTAAAAATATCTAAAATAGTACGATCATATAAAAAATGTTGACAAAAACTTCGTGCGTAACTTTGTAAATATTTTTTCTTTGTGTGTACTGTGGCGCTATTGAAAATGGTCTTCTGTATATCAATATAAAGAAAACCGTAGCCTATCCCTGTCTAACAAAATCGTATGTTTTGTTTTGACCATTACCATTCATAACAAAAGATGTTTTCATACAATTTCTTTATGATAGCAAGTAAAACGATAATTTTATTAAACAGATCATCAGATTTCAAAACATGTTTACAATTTTCTTATGTTTTTGTTTACAATTATCAACAACAACATTATATTGCTATCAAAACAAAGGCATTTATTAATGACGTCATTTAATTTAAAAATAAAAATATTTACATATCCAACGTTTTAAATACGTAGAAGAAAATTGTGCAAAACTGCTTAATAGCAACTGTTTCAATTTACAACAACCACTTGATTCGTAAATTGCAAATAATGATCTCAAAAAAAAAAAAAAATAATAAATTCAAAATACGATTACAAATAGAATATGACAAGCCTCTTTTTGTATGTGTCATTACATTTGGGGTTTCTCTCGTTTAAAATAGTTTCTTGTTAGTGAAAAATTAATATCAGCCCATTTTTGATGATAAATTATTTGAAATACATATACACCCAAACCTGTTTTTACACGGTTTTTTTTACGCGAATTTGAAATAACACGGTTTTTTTTAACAAATTTACCATTTTTTTTTGGTCGCTCCTTTTTATACGGATAAAATCGTTTAATAAAATAAAAACTCTGTGTATACTATTGAACTAAATCTGTGCGTTTTTATAAAGTTATTCAATATTATAGGCATATGTAGGCTGCTGCATCAATCCTATGTATATCTTTTCAGTTTGTTTATGCACTTACATACATACATAATATTTGTCTTTTTTTACGCGTTATTTTTTTTACACGGTATCCACTGGAACGTATCTACCGTGTAAAAAAAGGTTTGGGTGTATGTATATTCTAGCATGTTCCCTAATTTAAAAGCGTGAAAAATTTACTCCAACTGACGGACTAAGGAAAGAGTAATAATAACGGAGAACCTATGGTTACCGCTGTGTGCATGAAGGAAGATTGCTTATAAAAATAAAACATACACATTTATGTACTTATTAATTTTTCACTTACGTGGTTAATAAGCCAACACTGCCGAGTGTTTTTGGATATCGTCGTAGAGTTGTTGTCAAATTATTCATCGAATATTGCCTTTTGGAAATTAGTTATTCGGAAAAGCAAAAGTATTTTCCAAATTAAGAAATTAAATTGGTTTTCCCTTTTTGAAAAAGTCAACTAAAATTCTGTTTTTATATAAAAATCGACGAACGGTCTTTCTTTGGCTATTGCCAATAAATTAAATAATCAATTTTTATTGCAAATGCTTACTTTTTTTAAATTTTCTCTGTTTCTTAAAGCACTACACAAACAAAATATTTAATGTCTTCAAAAGTTATACTATTTCAATGTCAAATATGTATGTTTTTTTTTTAACTTTATATTCTTGTTTTTTAATTACAATATAAAAAATATCCTCTACTTTAATATAAGTTTGTTTTATCTTTTAAAAGTCTTTTTTTATTCTTCCGAACTTATCACTTCGCTTTTTGATTGTTGAATGGCGTTCATCGAGAAATTTGCAAGCATTTGTAGATGGTCTAGTCGTTTGTTTTGTTTTCTTCTTTAGATTTGTTATTGTTATTATATTTTTTATGTTGTTTACCACTAGTTGTTGTTATTTTTAATTTTTTCATCAAGTGTTGAGGTGCAGGCAAACTAAAAATTTTATCTTACGAGTTATGACGTCATATTGACATGAATAAAAACTAATGTCAAAATAAATGTAAACAAGAATGAGGAATGGAAAAGAAATAACGCAACAGTGATGAGTACTTGGGTACTAAAAGGTTTTGTACTAAATTTTATTAAGGATTAACTATAGCTATTTATCTCTCTATCAATTTATATATTTTTTTTACTACATTCTCGATCGGATTTGGATCTGAAGACAACCCGCGCCAGTGTAATATTTGGATATTGTTATCTTCAAATCATTTCTTAGAGCTCTTTGAGTCATTGTCCTGTTGGATCACGCATCGAAATGGCATATTCTTATTCCACATAATACCATACGACAAAGTCCGTATTTTGTAAATGCTTTGTACATGATACTGTGACCTAACGCCATACTAGGGAAATTGCCTCCAAGCAATAACGCCATAATATTACGCTTTACCGTATTAATATTATTATAATTTAAACAAGCAATTATAAAAAATGTCTATTATATTGCATTAAAGCCGCAGTCGACCAGCATTAGTATGCTTAGATAAATTTATATATAATTTTATAGACTAATTGAAAAACTTGAACAGTGGAACTCTGTTTTTAAAACCTGTGATATCACACATCAGTGAATTACACAAAGACATTTTATACTTCGTAATTATTTACATCTTTTTTCTCAAAGGTAAATAAACAGAAAAACAAAGCCATTCATTGGATTGAAATTTTAAAACATAAATTTTCTAAAATTTGGTTTATGGAAGCATACAATTTATGACGTTTAAGTGAAACTGAAGGAAGCAAATTTTGTAAATAGAACATGCCAACCAAAGAACAAGAACAACAGTCATTAAATGAAGAGTCATCAAGTGTGTCAGCAAAAGTGGATGGGGAATGCACTGCATCAGAAGAATATTCAGCCCTACCAGAAATCTTCTACTCTTTGCCGGTTGATGGTACAACCAACGAAAGTGGAGGCCTTCACAAGCGAAAATATGAAATTTTTGAGAGACTTAAAGCTGCCATTGAGGGCTGTAGCAAACGTTTTAGCAGTCGTAAAGAATTGGCCAGTGAATATGATGACTATGTCGTCGAATTGTGTGAGTCTCTCGAAGAAGCACTACAATATGGCTTACGAACCCAACAGCTTACTCAGTTAAACTTTGTTGTATCAGCTGCTTTTCTTTTTCAAAACATGCAGGAGATTGTCACTGGATCCTCTTCTGACAAGTCGAAAAGCAATTTAGCTTCCACTTCGGAAATAAGTTTTTGGGATTTTTGTCAAAATTTTCTTACACCGCACGAAAAAGAACGTTTTGAAAAATTAAAGCATGTTAATACGAAATTGGGAAAGGGTAGAGCTTTTCTCAGGGCTTCGCTAA
The DNA here is from genome assembly GCA_958299815.1 of Sarcophaga carnaria. Taxonomy (NCBI): domain Eukaryota; kingdom Metazoa; phylum Arthropoda; class Insecta; order Diptera; family Sarcophagidae; genus Sarcophaga; species Sarcophaga carnaria. Next base: position 13,136,537 of record OY283152.1, on the reverse strand, counting down.
ATGAACATTCTCTTCAAAGATATTTGCTAACATGGTTATCTGAAGAAGAAATATTAATGTCTCATTATAGTCACTGGTCTATTTTAATGGATGTTAAGATGGCAAAAACCCTTAATGACCTTATCAAAACATTAGATCAAGTATTATTTGCTTTGTCTGTGGACAAAGTAGAATTAAATATCGTTAATGCTGCTAATGTACAACAGCCCATATTCAAAGAAGAGCCCGTTATATTTGCGCCCACACCAATAAAAGTTGAGCAAAAAACCAAAAAGAAATCTGGTGTTGAAAGACCTATTGCATCTACTAATTCGACTGATGATCTTCTAAAACAAATTGAAAACAATACTAAACCAGAATCAACTACCTTAACATTTGAAGAGTTTTGTGCTTCTATCGCTGAACAAACAGCTTATAATGACACTCCACCTGATCCTATAGAGCCAGAGTTGGCATTTTTAAAAGAACCATTGGTTGGCTCACCCACACATAAAGATGATGAATTTTTAGAAAATGGAATTACATCGCTATCGATTTCTTATCATGATGCAGATGGTGATACATCTTCTCAATCCAGCAAATTTTCAAGTAATAATCTTGCATCTCAGAACTTATGTAACAATTCTCACCATCATCAGTTAGAAGAGGAATTAAAAGATGTTAACGAGCGTTGCTCCCTACTAGAGACTAGAGTGGCTCAACTGAGCTTAGAAAATCGTCAACTAATCAGAAGATTGAAAAAGCATTTTGAGGATTCAGGCATAGATCCCTCGTCATCGTTCGCTACAAACTTTCTTATTACCATTCCTCATACAAAACTTCAAAAATCTAAACATACGTCCGGCTCTTACCATTTATATGAAATTCATATTACCATGAGACATAACCTAGAGCACTGGTCTTTACTACGTCGTTATAGCGAGTTTTATAAGCTTCACAAATCACTCTTGAAAACCCATCCCTGTATTTCATCAGTAGAATTTCCACCAAAAAAGCGTTTTGGGAATATGAATTCAAAATTTGTCGAAGAAAGACGTCAACAATTGCAAATTTATCTTTTGAACTTGGTGGAAACTTTACCACAAGTTGAGGCCTGTAAAACAAAAGCTGAACTACAGAAAGTATTTCCCTTTTTAAGAGAACATTTTAAACTGTGATTGGGTGAATGAGAAAAAATATAATTTAAACGACTAAAATTTTCAATACCTTTTTTAAAGTTCGCCTCTTAACATATTCAATATACATACATATGTATTTTTTTTTGTATAATTTATTTATTGTACCAATTTGTCAATATTTTGTTGCAACAAATATGAAAAATAGTATGTGCTTATTTTTTTTTTAGTAAAAACTAATTTAGTCTAACGTTTACTTAATATATGAATATTATATTTAAATAGTATTATTCGTTAAATTATGATATTAAATATATTTCATTTGTGAAAATAAACAAATACATCTTCGGTAATTGTACATAACAGATTAAAACAAAACTGTAAGTATATACATGTATATATATAATTATATATATATGCATATATATATATAAGGAATAAATAGATAAAAATGTTGAAATGTTGTTGTATTTTTTTTTGTAGTGAACTACATATTTACTTTTTTTAATTTCTTTTTTACTTTTTACCGCGAAACGATTGGCCATTACCGAAATAGAAGTCACAAGTAACTTCAAAGATTATTAATGTATTATGAGAATATCGTTCAATTTAACACCATCCATAATAAATATTTTTTATACCGAGAAAGGGTTAAAATATAACGTTCGTTATAATTAAGAACTAATAGTATGTAAGATATGTATATAAAAAATTAAATCTAAACATATAGATCTATATGTGCATATACATATTATGTACTTGTATACACGACTAGAGATTTTTATGTAACAGCGATTTTGTCTTCTTTCACTTTGCGAAAATTATCCGCTATGTCAGAAGAAACCGCTAGGCTGCTAAAATAACGCATTTGCTGAACCTTCTAGTGATGTTCATACAATAATACTGTATCATTTGCTATTTAAAATTTTACTTGAAAGCACGTAAGAGTCAAACATTTTGTGAATTCCAATCAAATTAACGACTTCATCATGGTATCAACACTGAAGAGTTCCGAAGATCTTGATAATAAAATTGCTAATGCTGGTGATAAATTGGTTGTTCTTGACTTTTACGCCACCTGGTGTGGACCGTGCAAAGAAATGGACCCTTATGTTCGCAAGCTTACAAATGCTTATAAAGGGAGAGTAATGGTGATCAAAATAAACGTGGACAAATTTGATGTTTATTGTGAGAAATACAAGGTTCGGAGTATGCCGACTTTTGTGTTTATCAAAAACAACAGGCGATTATATAGTTTTTCCGGATTTGATCCAAAGACGTTTGAACAAAAGCTAAAAACAATACTAAAATAGATTCCAATGATTTTGGAGTAAGCGGACATCTGTGATGTATCAATTTATTTATTTATTTGTATTTTTTATGTTTGTTTTTGTTTTATTCAACAATTGTTTTTACAAGTGTATTGAGATTGTCATTTAACTAAATATGTATTCTGTGTTTTAATAAAATTATAACTAATCACTTTAACATGTAACATTAAAACGTGTTTCATTCTTTTTGAACTTTATGCACAAAATTGGTAAAAAAAAACAAATCCAATCAGATTTCCAAATATTTCTCAATCATAATACATATTACAAATTACTTCTAGCACAACAGAAAGATAATTGTGAGCAAACATTCCAATTTACAACAATTTGGTAAGAGGAGCAACCAGTTGCAAAAATATTTTATTGTTATTTCTTTTGTTGTATGAAAATTCTTAGGGAAAGTATAGGTTATGATTTTAAGCAAATTCAATACTTTATAAATAAAATTAAATTTTTCAGAAATTAAAAAGAAAAACTAAATTGTGATAACATTTCATCAACGTGTGGAAACGTTATTAATGCCTAGGTTTATGAAATGCAAGCAAGGTTCATTAAAAAACAACATTGTTAACTTTTTATAAATTTATATTATCTCGTTATATTTTTTCATAAAAATTCTGGTGTTTGTTGCGTTTTACAAATTAGGAACTACTAAGTTACTTCCGTTCAACTATTTAATTCAATCTTATTTTTTTAGATTTGAACAAATCGAATAATATAAAAGCTTTACCTTTACACATCATAGGGACACTCAAATTAAGTTCTATAAATTGATTTCAATAAAATTTTATTAGAAAAATCTGTTTCTAAAAGTGATTCGCAGCTAAAAAATACTGATTCTTGCGAATAAACGAAATAAGTATTTAATTTGAATAAAAAAAAATATTTTTTTATTTAAATACGTAAACTCGAGTAGAAATATTAATTAAGAAAGAATGTAGAAATTGAAATAATTATCTGTTTATGTGAAGTAAATGTATAAGTTCTTGTATTAAGCTGCCGTAAGGTTACGAACCACAAATGCATACATAGTATGTGGGAAAAATTCTCATGGAATAAAGTTATAAACATATTATTTTGATATCGAATGGGTGACAGACACATTACTATGTATATTGCTAGAGTGCGTATTTTTTAAGATATTTACCTGCCTCTCTATAATTAAAAAAGTAATAAAAAATATTAAAACAAAAACAAAATACTATAACTAGGTATGTAGTATGTATGTATATATTTTTGTAATTATATAACAATTTTTTTAATAGTATAATGTGTACTTAGAAGAAAAATTTAATATTTTTACAATAAAATAATAAAAAAAATAAAGAGATTGCCAAATTGAAAACTACAAAACAAATTTAATAAAATAACAATAATTTTGATATTGTAGTATAAGAAAAATTAAAAACTAATATATACAATATATAATATAAGAAAACTTGTAAAAAAATTTTTTTTTGTATAAACTTATAAAATAGAAACGTACAATGAAAGAATTAATGTAATTTGTATTTTTTTTAATAATATTTCGTAAAGTATTTTCACAAACTATGCTAGGTTTAATGCAGAAATATTTTATTAAGTATTTATTAATTTAATACTTATTTATATTTTTTATTTACGAATTAATATTGTATTTATAGAAAAATATATGATATTTTAGGTAATATTATTAAAGGTAGGCTGGCATTACTTTGTGATTTTTCTTTATACGATATTTGCTATAAGATAATCTTTATAAATACATATATATGTATGTATGCATTTATTGTTTTCACTATTATTATTATTATTTTTTTATACATACATACATATATTCAACCGCACTTGTTTATAATTAAAATGTACTACTTTAAATAAATTAAGTATTCCTTATTAGATTTATAGTTTTAAGTGATTAGTGTTAATTTTAAATATCTTACTTCTTGTGTTTGTTGTGCGCTAAACTTTGTTCTTTTAACATTTTTGTAATCTAATAAAATATAATAGAAATTTACGAAATACAATTCAATGACACAAAAAAATAAATACTATTTAAGCGCACGCCATGTTTATAAGAAAAAAAAATAGTATTACTTATGTATGTTAAAAAATGTTTATTTAAAAAGAAATTATTGCTTTAATCCTTAAAAATATAATAACAAAAATACTATAGAATACACACAAAAAAATATATATATATACATATATATATATATATTATATATATGTACATATATATTTAATTTAATTATCACTTATTGTAAAAAGCAAACTTGAATTTAGTTTTATATTAGTAACTAGTTAATGTAAAAAAATAATAAAAGAAGTAAAAATGCTTTTGTATCTTGTAATTCCTCTTATAAAATTTAATATTTTCATAATTGTTTATTTTGTGAAATCCTTCTTAAATAACAATTATTATTACTTAAATGCTTTCGAAAACAAAATAAAAAAGGAAGAATTTCAAGTATATTTACACTAATTATATGTATTCCTTCGTACCACGTTACGTTCTATTATTACAGTCCTTCCGTTTATAAAAGACAATGAACAAACAAACAAACAAATTCATTTGTCCATACGGCAAAAAATAATTGAATTCTTCAAAAAAATCACATGGAAATAATTCACAAGTAATTTATAAATAACATATAAAATATGAGAATTTATAATACTTTTATAAAAATATATATTTTCCATATCTATTAAAGACGACATTGCTGTAAAAACAACAACAACATCAAAGTTAAGTGCAAATTTGCATCTGCAATCAATTAACTGACAAAATATCAAGACTCTTGCGTGACCAATTACGGTCAGTGAATAGCAAAATGTTTTCTAAAATGTTGTCGGGTGTATCTAAAAGCGCATTTTATGAAAACCAATTTTCGAACACCGTCAGCTGCAAAAGCATATCGATGTCTTAGACCGTACAAAATATTAATGTACTACGTTAAAAAGCACCTATATTAACGAGAAACTTTACGTCTTGTTTCACAGATTTCACTGGCTTTAACTCTAAACGCTAATTTCAAGACATTAAATGCTAAAATTGCCGTATTTTGAAAGTAAATATAAAAGAAAACATGATATATGATGTTGCAACGCACTTAATTTTGACGCTTAAAACATACATTTGCTAAATGTTTAATACATAATGAGCAATTTAAGCGGTAGACCCAAACTATATCAGAGTGTAACTCAAAAAATTTCTCATAAATTGGAAATTAAGCCAGATATCAAAAGATTAACTTAATAATTCCCTTGCCTAATTGTGCTTATAAAGAGTAGATATTTTAAAAATTTTTCATATACATACTCGCCTGATCATAGACTACAAAATATGTGTTGGATTTTGCTTAGATTACCCTTATTAACACTATTACAAAAGAGAGATGAAGAACATCAAACTGTAAGCTAATAACTTACATAATTTAAAATTAAATTTATGAAGTTTCTAGGCTCGTATTTGGTGAAGTGGAAAATATCGTTTGTTCTGTAGAATCTCGTCTCTTTTTATAGGGAGGAGGACTGGTATTAAAAGATGTACAGGATTTAGCCTCAGAAGTGAATGAGTTCAATGTGTGAACTTCCGATTCTTCAAAAGCAGGGTCACTGGAGCGACGTTTATTTTGTTCGTTTGTTTGTTGTTGAGAAAGGCAGGAATTTGATGACACTTCGTTTGTATTTGCAGAAGAACAATTGTCTTGCTGATATAACTTTGAAGTGCTTGTTGAACTGGTAGATGTGATTGCTTTAACCATTTCATTTTCAACAGAAGGCGTCATTAGCGGAGATAAAGGCGCGTGATTTGTATCATCATCTTCATTACACTGATTGTCATCGAAATCATCTAAATTATCATCGTCGTCTTCCTCTGAATCTGAGCACCAGGAAACTTGTGCTCCAGGAAAAACATACGATGCTGAATTCTCATGAACATAATACGTGCCCTTATGAAGTCGTTCAGCAGCACTCTGATGTTTCATGTGTCTTCTTAGTCTTTGCTTTTCAACTTCCGAACAATTCGTGTCGGCGGTTTTTGTATTGTGTATATTATCCACAGAAGGGTTATTTGAAATAGCTTGTGTTGTAGAAGCAGGCATGCTGAGACTCTTTTTCATATCGGCCGCATCTACTAGGTTAGTAAATGACGGTGTTAAACATGAATTGGAGGCATCACCCAAGATACCACTATCTTTCGACGAATCAATCGAAAGATGTCTGTAGTCACAGGAACCTCCGAAACTACTCGACTCCGTGGGCTCATCTGTATAATCGGGGGATAGAAATTCACTCTCTTTCTTTGAGCATGTCGATGAAGTTTCAAATCCAGAATCTGAATAAGTTGTTGTTGTAGTCGCAGTTTGTAGAACTAATTCTGACAACTGGTTAGATTTTATGGAAATAGTGTCAATATTTGTTGAAATTTCCTTGGCTGTATTTTCATCATCTAAATCGTATTCGAGAGGTACTAATTCTTTAGACTCAATTAGGATTTCATCATCAAAACATATCTCTTTCCAATCCTCACTCAAACGATGACAGATTTGATTAATGATAACATCACCATCGCCGAGTAATTCAACATCAAATTCAAGATGGTGTAGCTGTTCGCGATTAATAAGTATCTGTGGTACATTATTTGGTATAGAGCTGGGTATCAACGCGACGGGTCTTACTTTCAGCGAAGAACCCATGACTATGAGTAAGTCACACTTGTCTTTATCGCTGGCCATAACTGTGTGAAATTCATCAGGTAAACCTAGAGAGTGAAATTAAAATAATACTTAATATAAGATAGTTCTCCAACTTGAAGAATGTAAATATACGTATGTTGTATTATTCGACAATTTCATATCCGTAAGTTTAAGCTTACTTACCTTCGCCAAAGAAAACAATGTCAGGCTTCATTATACCATTTTCCACCAAACGTCTCAATTCTATTTCTGAAACGGGTTCAGATGCGTCCAAACTTTGTTCAACATTGGGTTGACAACGCGGGCATACTGGTATACGCTGAGCAAAAATATCACTGCGTATACTATCAGCGTCAGACTTATACTTGCACTTTGTGCAAGAAGCTGTCGAAAATGAGCCATGGCATTCAATGACATTTTTTATGCCTGCCACTTGCTCCAATGTATCGATATTCTGTGTATAGTTCCTCAGCAGCTTCTGCTTTTGCTCCAACATTTTTATAAAGCGATGACAAGGAGAAGGTTTAAATTGCCCAGGATAAATTTCACGGGCAAATTTATAGAAGGGACGAGGGTCCCGAGAAAAATAATTAATATCAAACATGGCTTGAGGATCGGGTAGGTCTGGAAAGTCTTTAGCCAATCGTGAGTAAATTCCGTCTGAAGATCTGAAATCAGGAATGCCACATGAAACAGAAACTCCAGCACCAGTAAGAACGATAATATTTTTTGATTTTTGCACCAGATCAATAACATCATCAAACGTATTGACATAAGAAAGTTTCTTTCTCCTTGGAGGTTCAGACAGCATACTAGCCAGTATACGCCACAAAGTCATATCGGTTAATTCGGGACTAATGCGTTGTGCGGAATAGGGTAAAAATTTAGAGAGTATATCCCTAGGATTCGCGCCAGAGTGAATTTGTTTTTGGACCCAATTTAAAGGTCGTTGATTTATCGGTTTCCATTCTCTTCCGGACATATCAGACAGACCACTTAAATCCGAAAAATCTGAATCTGAAGTAGAATCATCTGAATCATCTAGATTATTACCATCGTCATCTTCATCTTTTGAAATCGGTCTCGAATCTTGCGAGACTTGAGAATTATCATTATCTTCCTCCTCGTCATCATCATCCTCATCAGAGCTATTACTTTTGACGTCCTGACGATTATCGTCTGCATTGAGCGGATCGTAACAGTCGTCTACACTGACTGGTGTATCTGCTATGAGAGATGCTTCCAAATCGACACTGGCTGTTGGCGGCAACGTTAATGTTTTGATTATCTCGCTTTTTGTTTTGACCACTTCTTCGTCACAACTACTAATGGCATTAGTTGTTGTCGATGTTACTGATGAAGACGATGTAGACATTGTTTTTGTATTTAAAATATTGGCGCCAAAATTAAAAGATTGTTGGTTTACAGAAAATTCCTCTACACAATTAAAAAATTCATTCCTCTCATGCAATTTGATTGGTTGCATATCGTCCAACTGTTCCAATCTGCCTGAAGTTATTCTAGTCCGCTCATAGTTTTCCATTATTTTCCAGAATATCAACACAGTGCTCGTACGAGCCTTAAACACTAGCCCCAAAAATTAATAAAAACAATGCAAAACAAAAAAAAAATATGTACGATGCAGATACGGTGTTCTCTTTCACACTGTCTTATTGTCTCTGTCCTTCCCTACTATATTTAGTGCTTTATGAGTTTCTACACAACTTCGTTTGGTACACACACAAAATTTTTTCTTGACTCGGCTGATGTAAAACTAAAAAGTTTCCACTTCATTTAAGCACATTAAATTGCGTTTTGTCCATAAAATTTGATCAATTTATTGCAAATATATATGAAAAGTGTTCTTTTTTAACAATATTTATTTGCACTTTACGTATTTTTTTTTTTGCAAAACTTCCACAAAAACTTTCAACGAATTTTGTGTCTATTCACAAGCATTTATGTGACGTGAATGAAAAAAGATGGCCGTCGTCGTTGCTGTTGAACGTAGTTGTTTCATTTGGTAGTGTTTGTGTACCCTATGACTAATACGTTTTTCTTGCTCTACGATTAGGGGATTACACAATCAATTGACAAATGTGCGCAGAATATTTTTCATGTTACCATTACACAGTTTTGGATTTGATTTTTAATAAGAATTAATGCAATATTGAATAAAAATTGTATTTTACTTGAATAAGTTGTTATTTGGAATACAGCCCTGTTGTGTGACGTGATCTAGTTGAATGGTGAAAATGGCCGACTATGCAAAGAGTTGCCAAGTTACTTAAAAATTTCAAACGTCCATTTGCGATATTAGTATATTCTCCTTAAGTAAAGCAAACGATAAAAATTTGTTTTAATTTGAAAAATTATACGTTTTATTTAAATATCATTTGTTTGTGACGATAAAATGTGTTTCAATATTCTTCGCTTGGTCTTGGTGCTTATTTGTTAATATTTTAAATATATTATGTTAATATATTTAAATTATTTTCTGATTTGAATAAGTTATTATGAGTAAGAGCATCATTAATTTAAAAAAAATTGCTTACATCCTTTTTCTTATAGCGTGAGCAAAGTTGTTTTTTTTCAGATGAACTTTTGTAGACTTAAAAGATTTAATAAGATCTGTAAATATTTTTTGTTTATTTACTAATTAGAATACAATTAGAAACTATATTGTAATTATAACAAACTAAGTAACTAAGACCATATGTTCGGTGTAGTCCAATCTGACCACTTTTTCTGGTTTGAATCGAAACACTGCCTTCACGCTAATATATTTGCATACATTTCCCTCTAGACTAACAATGATCAGTATGTAATTTTAATGAATACATTTAGAAAACCTGAAAAAAATTCATAGACTAAGAAATATTTTTAATTATTATTATCGTATTTGTAGTTTATGTAATTTGGATATAAGGAAAGTACCGAAGGTAATGCGATTAAAATAGTACCTTGTTTTGTTGTGTTCCAGTGGCAACGCTGCAACAGATGACATGAGAGTGTATGTCATTTTTCTTGCCATTGCATAGAAAGGCAATACGGACATTTTTTTGAGGCAATTGAAGTAAAATTTTCCTTTTGTATGAATTTAGGATAGATTTTTGTTCGATAATTGTATCAATAAAGTGCATTAAAATTAATTAACGGTGAAAACTATGGATAATTTAGATCTGTATGCAATTCTTGGTGTAACAAAAAACTCAACAGATGCTGAAATCAAAAAGGTAGAGATTTATTACTGAAAATTTTTCCTAAAAAGGATGGAAAATGAGTAGTTGTGTTGGGAAATGTAAGCAAAAAATACATAATGTCAAAGGTGCATATAGATAGAAAGAAAGAGACGTATGCAAAACTAAGAGAAAAGTGTTTTTTATCGCAACAAAAAAATCGATTAATAAGTGTAAATGTGAATTAATCATGTGTAAAATTGCAAAATGATTAATGAATAATCAACATTTTAGTTTTGTTTTCGTTGTGCAAAAACTCATATAAACTTATTTAGTGGGAGAAACATATGCAAATGGGTAGTACCTTAGTTAATTAAAGAGAGAGTTAAGAGAACGAGAGAGCACAAAAGAAAATAATAACAATCAGTGTTGCCATTGTTAACTGAACAGTTTAGTAATGTGTACAAACTTCTGGCAGGTAAAAGTAAAACTAAATTATATTTTAGTTTTATAATTTTGAGACAGACAATTGTTTTATTTCCTATATAATTGTTATAAATAATATGTTGGTGGTTTCTTTTTTCCGATTCGTTACAGTTATACAATCATTTTCTAAATCGTTTTTTTAAAAAAACCTTAGGCAGATCTTATGGTTTATTGACTAAAAATCCTAGAGACTTGTATGAGAACTAAGCTTACAATAGCGTAGCATAGATGTATATAGAATAATATAGTAAATTACGACAGATATATATATATATATACTATATATACACATGCTTAAAAACTACTTTTCTTTTAGAATAATTGGTAATTCGCGACTAAACTATGCATTTTGCGAAATAAAACACCTGTTTTGAGTGTTTTTGCTTCACATTTACATCTTTCTGATTTATTTATAAATAAATACATTTGAATAAAATTGTTGTCTATTCATTACAGAATTATCGAAAATTAGCTAAGGAGTTTCATCCCGATAAAAATCCAGAAGCCGGTGATAAATTTAAAGAAATTTCTTTTGCCTACGAAGTTCTATCTGATCCGGAAAAACGAAAAATATATGACCGCTATGGCATAAAGGGCTTACAAGAGGGTGCAGATGGCTTTAGTGATGCTGGCGAATTCTTTTCCCACTGGTTTCCATTTAATATGGGCCGGGAAAACCAAAGAAATGCAGCCCAAATTGTTATTAAATTGGAAGTAACATTAGAGGAAATGTACAATGGAAACGTTTCAAAAACAGTTGAGTATAAACGAACTTCATACTGCCAACAGTGTAATGGCGAGGGGGGCCCGAAAGATGCCCAAGAAAAATGTGGCGCTTGCAATGGCGCAGGACGTATTGCTGGTTTTGTATTCATGGGTTTAACGCCAGTTGAAACGGTAAGATATTTTCTTATATCATATTTCCATATAGAATTAATTTCTCTTGATTTTTAACATCATATTTTTGTATATTTAATATTTGACAACAAAATCTCAATTTTTTAGATTTTTTGCAATGCTTTTAAATACTTCAGGTGTATTAAAATTGAAAGAAAAGAATTTCTTACTTAATTACTAAAGTAAAAAATATACGTGAAAAAAGATTCTAAGGACTTCTGCTAATTGCAGCAAGAACTGTCTTTGCTTAAAGTAGTACACAGTTTCTTTTAATATTTATCCTTTATTTTATAGTAATGAAGTAAAGATAAATTCGAACGAGATGAAATATTTTAATGCATATTAAATTACTTCTACCACGTACAATTTGTAGTAGGAGGAAGGAAAACAAAAATAATAATATTAAAACAATTGCCATTGAAATCGTTATCTAAAAAATCTTTATAGTATACATTTTTAATATTTAAATTTTAAAAACTTAGAACACGTATTTTTTAAAATATGATTACAATAATTACAATGGGCTAATTAATCTCTAGGTATGGTACTTGTCTCAATGACATGTACACGTCCTCCAACCTAATCTAACCTAGTTTTAGAACATAACGCGTTTGTTTGAATATTATTTATTTTATTACTGTTAAATTTTACTATTATTTATCGTTTTTAACTGTTTTTTATTCTTACAAGATCTGCTCCGCTTGCGAGGGCAATGGTAAAATAATTCCTGAAAATTTACGATGTGTCACTTGCCACGGCAAAGGTCTAGTCGAAGAGAATGTAAAACGTGATATTATAGTCGAAAAAGGTGCACCAAATTTGTTAAAAATTCCCTTTCAATCAGAAGGTAATCAGGGGCTGCATGGAAATCGCGGTGATTTAGTTGTTGTTCTTATACAAGCCGAACATCCACTTTTTAGACGTCGCAACAACAATCTTACAATGCATAATGTACACATCAACCTGACACAGGCCCTCTGTGGTGTAGTTCATTGTTTCAAACATTTAGATGGACGAAATATATGCGTTAGCACCAAACCTGGCGAAGTAATACGTCACGGACAAATTAAAATAGTGCCGGGTGAGGGTATGCCCTTAAGAAATAATCCATTTGAGCGCGGTGATCTTTTGATTCCATTTATTGTCGACTTTCCTGAGAGCGGTTTTGCTAGTCCAGAGCAATTGAAACAACTTGAAGCATTACTGCCACCTCGAGAACCATTTACCATGCCTGCTGATGCTGAAGAAGTGCATTTGACCGAATTCCAACCACGCGACGAAAGTGATCGTCGTGGTGCCCAAGGCGGAATGGATGAAGACGATGAATACGAAGGTGGTGCCCATTTCGAAAGAGTCCAGTGTCAAACCAACTAAAACAACAACAATTGATCGCAATATCAAGTCTTAAAATTAGCTATATACATACATATATTTTTTAGTTTATTTTTTGTCGTTTTGTTTGTATAACTGTAGAAGAGATTTAAAAACATTAATGATATTAAAACGCTTCTAGAGCTTAAAGCTTTATACATTTTTATTTAAATTGCTTTATTTATATTTTCATTAATTACAAATTCTAATTTTTTTTTCAAGAAACAAAAAAAAAAATGCGATTTAACTTGGATTAGATTAAAATAAATCGAAATAACTGACATTTTATAGGTTTCTTTTTCTTAAGTTTTTGTTATTTAATAATAAAACTAAAAATTTTAATTTATTTTTCTTAGTTTTTAGTTTAGATACATAAAATTCAATATTTATACTAAGATTTAATTAAATTAAAATAACGTAAAACATAAAATCACACATAATTAAAAAAGAAAATAAAAGTAAAAACAAAAATAACTTAACATTTATATACCACAACTGATGAAAAAAAAAGAAAAAAAAACAAAAAATAATTACAAGATTAAATAGAATTCAAATGAAAAAATAAACACATTGCATATGTATATATGTATATTTTTAATAATCAATTCTAATAGACAACGAAATGCTGTTAAGTATTAAAATATATTTCAAAACTTAATATTACCGAAATATTTAAATTGGTTGATGAATGGTGTTCAATTCCTATATGTATGTATATACAGTGAGCATCAAATGGAACTAAACAGCCCATATATTATTTGATAAAAATAAACATTTTATTAATAATTATTGTAATATATAAAAATCAATGTTACTTGATTTCAATCTAAATTACAATCAATTACAAAATACTATTTCATATATTTAACTGTTTTTCAAATATGTGAGGTGTTTACTGTCATATGACGCACTCTGTATATCTAAATACATACGAAGATTTCTTCAAATGGGTATTATTAAATGGTAAAATGTAATCAAAAGCCCCTACCATCGATTAGAAAGTAAGTACTTTAAAAGAAACGTGAAGAAAAGTTTATTTTTATACTTAAAATAATAGGAAATCAATACAAAGTGCCGTCATACATTTATGTGTCTATAATTTTATTGAAATTCAATATGTGTTTAATTTTCCATTCCTTATTCGCTTTTGATATTATTTATGCAGGATATGAACGCACGGCTCTTCCACCACTTGTATCATAAACATGACGTTTAAAAGATACACATATTTTGTCATTCATAAATTGGAAACAGGAAAGTACTGGAGTATCCTTGAGTACCTTTCATTTTATAAATTTATTGAAGGACATTGTAGAGCAAAACAATTGAATTTAAAACTGCTCTTTGCGCCAATACATACATAATTGGTCATTACAACCTTTTAGTCAGGATTACGGCCTAGTTTCTTACACCATTTATGTTGTGTGAGTTAATTTTTGTACATTAGTGGCGGGACCTACAGTTTAAAAGTCGATTCCGAACGACAGATTTTTGAGAATCTTTTCATGGTAATTTTATTTACTCTCAGAGTTTTTCCCAGAAATCTGCTGAGGCAGTCGCCGAAGTAATATTTTTCATATATTCGTTTTGATGTCTGACCTTGGATTTGAACCGTGGCCTTACGTCTAATAAGCCAACACACTACCTACTAGACTACGGCGACTACATCTAATGTTATTTGTTACTGAAATGTGTGTTATTGATCCTTTATTACGTTCTGCTACTATATGTATATCGCCTTCCAGATCTTTTATTGGAACTAAATATATAATTTCCGATCTGCTAAAATTCCACACCTCTATTTTACACGCTCTTCTACTGTTAATTGAGTTACACGCACAATCTTTTACTACGAGATTTATTTTAAATCTAAATGCAAGTGTTTCTTTTATTTCCCGTAGATCATGGAATTATTACATATGGAAACAACGTTTACAACGTTAAAGCATATACTTCAACGTATAGGGGATTGATTGTTTATATTTGGAGTATTGAGTGCATCTACACTGTAGCATACAATTGTTTCCACGCCTGTAATTTTTTAAATTTTCTAGAACTTCTTATAGATTACTGATGAAAATGTTTGCCAAATTATCAATTATTTTTCAATTCATATTGTATTTAAAGAAACCAAGAAATTATTTAAATTCAACTTTTAACATTTAAATGCAATTATCGATCGTCTATTAAGTACTCAACATTACTGAACATAGCATACAGTAATCAGCATAAAAATAATTTATGAATATGAAAATTGCATGGGACATTTTGAAGTCAAATCAAAGAGTATTTGCAATGCAAATTTATTTTTGAAATATTGAAAATATTTTTTCCATCAGATCGCAATTATATTTTCTTATTACAAATATTGATTTCCATGGTCGATATACAAAAGCTGCACACAGACAATACGAGAGTAGTGGTGGAAGTATACAGTTTCATTGTACATACATATTTTTATTGCCTGCTATAGCTTCTATGTAGTTGATCTTGAGCCAATTTGCTAAAGGCAAACACACATATAAACATTTACTAAATACGGTGAGCATATACAAATGGATGGAGTACTTATGTATCCATTTGTATGTACAAACATGTGTTTGCTTACCGAACATAATACAAAAAATCTAAACAGCCTAAAAGAGTATCGCAACAAACATATGGTGAATTTATTTTCTGATGTTGTTTTCATTTCAAAGTCATGAAACATTTAAAATTGTAATCGATGGCAATGATTGTAAATGATTTTGATTTACTGCTTTTTTAAGATTCCATTGAAAATTTAATAACGTTTAGAAAACAATTATTTGGCAATAATTTCGTATAATTTAGTATGGTTTTTTTTCCTAACACCAAGTTCTTTTTCTTGCTGTATCAGTAGATCACTAAAAAAGAAGCCAGGCAAAGACAAAAACAAAAAATATTTCTTCGGCGACTTCCTCTCAGCAGATTTCTGTCAAAAACTGTCAAAATTAACGCACACATAAGTGGTGTGAGAAACTAGGTCGTAATCCTGACTAAAGGATTGTAATGACCAATTATATATGTATGTATGGACCTATTTAACGGTTTTGATTAATGAAAACTTTGTAGGGATAATATTTATAGAGAATTGGACAGCACTGTTTATCATCATACACATGGCAATCATCTCTTTAGATATTATCTAACGGTTTAATTACTTTTATTATTGGTTGTTGTTTTTAAGTTCTGGTTTGGTGTTGTTGTATTGAATGAAATTGCTGAAGGCAAGTGTTAGTTTTTGCATACTGCTTTGCTTGGTGTACCCATTTCCATTTATGCCGCTGAATGCGATCTTGTTGTTGCTGTTGCCTTTTTTCAATTAAAAAAAAAAGTATAACAGCGAGAAATTTTATTACGTCTCACTAACCTTGGCCTGATTCTTAGAAATTACAAAAGCAAACTAATAAAGTGTAAACGAAAATACAAAAACAACAACGGCGACAACTGAAGAGAGAAAAGAAAAAAAGTTAAAATAACAAATCACAAGCAATTAAATTAAATGAGTAAATGCAGTTATATTGAAGCAGTGTTAAAGTGAGTAAAAGGGGGTATAGAGAGTTTTGGATATGAGAGAAAAATATAACTTTGTCGTCTATAGAATAAACAAGAACATGTCTGAGTTGGTTTTAATTTTAACACCACTTCTGTTTTTGTTTTGGTTATTTCCAATGGTTTGGTTGGAGATAAACTAAAAAAAAAAAACAAAAAAAATTATATTGAGAGCGTAAGAACGTTTGTTTATTACGTGTATTTGTTATAAACATCATTTGAGAATGTTGTTATTGTTTTTGTAGGAGATGAAATTGAACAGAAAATATTTGTCTGTGGTTTGTTGATGTCTACTGCGCTCAGCATAAAAATGAAAAGATTTTACGCATGCGTAGTTTAAAGTTTTTAATTTTATTTTTGCATGTACTACGTATATGTGTATGTATGTACATGTGTGTTTTTAATACTAACTATTTTAACTAGTGTTGTAATCTATAACGTTTATCGCATTTTTAATTGTTTTTTAGTGTTAGTGTTGCTTGTGATATTGTTTGTTGTTGCTCTTGTGTATTTTTAATGTGGTTTTTATTGAAATGCAGCTTGAAATGGTAACGAAATAAACCACTAACGACAGGCAGGAGGTTAAATTTAATTCTACAATTTCAAGTTTATTTTGGCTTTATAAACTGAAAAAAAAACAAACAAAAAATATTCTATGAAATAAAATTTTTGTTCTAAATTCGAAACGTTTTTGAAAATAAATACGACGCGATTTCGTCATTGAGTTTCAGTTAAGGTCAATGTTGCACCATTTAGTTTGAGCTTAAGGCAGCGTCACTAACTCAGTGTTAACAAGTTTTCACTCAAGTTTAATACAAAAAAAAAAAAAACTGTATTTTAACAGAATTAATTGCGCTTTTTAGAAGTTTTAGTTTTTGTAAACGTTTCTGTATCTTATTGATCAACAACAATCTTTGCCAAAAGTCTGTTGAAGAGCGAGTAATTGAGTCATCCAAGACTGAATTTTAAATAGTTTTTATTTTTATTTTTTTTTTAACTTTTTGTTATGGTTGTGATTTTAACAAAATATATGTATGTAGGGTACGTATGTACATATGTATGTATAGTATAGAAGGTTTTGCAGTAAGGCAAGTCAAGTAAATTGATTAACTATGCGGTTTCCAACAAGGCCACAGCTCAGTGAGGACAATCGATTATTGGAAATTTCATTTTGTTCAAATCTTAAACTGATAGATCGCAATCAGAACAAATATGCTTCGCTTTTTTTTTGCTAAAAAACGAGCTGTTTGGAGGTAAAATATTCAGCAACAAATTTATTCGCCAGAGACTAGTACAGTTTGTAATCATTTGGCGCAAGTCATTATTGAAGCGTCTGTCCTGACGTTTGTCTGATGCAAATCAATCCTCCCAGACTTAAGAGTTTGGTAACGGGAGCAGCTCTCGGTATGTATTTTTTCCAAAAGTATTAAATTTTAATTAATATGCGTTGTTGTTAGGGATAACACGGATAACACGGATTATGTATTGTGTGTTATGTAATTAAGAGCCTGAATGGCGTATACGTGTTATGATCAACAATTATTTATGAACAAAAAAATATTACTCATACTCATCGATGATAGAATTAAAAAAAATATTTGCCTTTTTTAATTCAAAGTATTGGGAGTTTACTTTCTTAATTTATTTTCTATCCTACAGATCTAACCTATAAATTAATAAAAACAGAAAGAAGGTTTCAAATCAAAACACATGTAAGTACATGGAGATATTTTAGTTAACACGCGACAAAAGCAATTTACAATGAACACATGCAGTTGTTTACTATTGTTTCTCTCTTTCTTTTTTTTTACAATCCTTGAATACATAAAGCAATCACTGGCATTAAAATCTGAGAAAGAAAAAACTATGTATGTATGTACCATCAATTCAAAGTCTATTGATGAATGTGTGCACAGACCTAGCGGTTGATGCCACAGCAACAAAGAAATTTTAAATCCCTTACCAGATTTTATTAATTATTTCCTTTATTAATTTTTTGTTTTGAGATGACAATTACAAACCATCATTTTATCACTTTATCAATTTAAAATATTGTAAATAACTAATAAAACGTCCACTATTTTAAAATAACAAACGCAATAAGGCTTCATTTTCGGCTGCTGCTGAGTTGTACAATTACGAGAGAAATTGAAAAACAAAAAACGGTAATTTTTTAGGCGCAAAATATTTCTGCTGAAGAAAAAGAAAAATAAAAACAAAACAAGTACAAATACCTATGCATACGTAGTGTTTGTGTGTGTGTATTTAATAATAATAACAATGTCGTTTATTGTTCTCTTCGCTTATGTAAAAATTTTAAGAGTACACACAAGTAATTACGCATGATTTTAAAAATAATACTTGAAAAGAGAATTTATAAGAAGCATCTCTTCAAATATTAAAGAGCAATTGGTTTTTAAAACTCTTGAAAATGCACTCTTAAGTTTTTTGCTTTACTGTAACAAACAGAAATTGCGCTCTTAATTGATGGGCATTATATGTATGTATGTGTGAAGGCAGAAGATGATTTTCTTATTACTACTCATACCGCCATATTCAAATAAATCAAAAGGAATACCAAAGCAATGATGATGATGTCTTCGAAAAAAAAACAAAAACAAAAACACAAACACAAACAAAAACACAAATAAACTAAAAGGAGAAAATTATTATTTAAGGTTAAGACAATATAAAGAAAGGATGTCAAATAAAAGCTGAAAAATGAAAAATTTTAAATTGTTTAACAAAAAAACGTTCGAATTAAATAAGTGTAGACATATATTTTGAATGGATCATGTTAATCATGTTTATTGGGCCGATTTAGTAAAAATTTCTTGACCGATTTCACTGAAGGCAAATAGTTTTAGCCCGAACTGTGATATGTTTGATTCGTCAGGCGAAAACAGCCAGAGCTGGTCGCTTATTATTTCGACGGAAAGCTTAACGAGGAAGTAGAAGTTAAATTGTTTGGCTCTAAGAAAAATCTATGAATGGTGAATGCATTAAAAATTTCAAAGCAATAGGCGTGTATGGCTAAAATTGCTTGACTATAAACCAATGTAATCTACGATTGAATATATGTAGCCTCCGATGAAACATTGCATTGGCTGTTGCAGAATTAGAACCATAAACGAATTCACAATTTCATGAGATACAGATTGCTAAAGCGATCTAATGCAGTTCCTCTGCTATTATTCTTACTGTAACTTAATTTATTTCGTTTTTAGTGTGTGCATGTGTGTACCGATAATTATGAATAAATTTGTAATTTTTGCAGCAAAACGAAAGAACAAAAAAAAAAAAAAGAAAACAGAATATTTTTCTTAACGAACAAATTGGGTCATCTTTATTACTGATACCGTAGTTTTAATGTTTTTAGCAGTACAAACAAGCAATTACAAGAACAACAGAAACAAAGAAAGAAATCTAATTGCATACATATGTACTTCGCTGTTGTGTGTTCTTTACTCAAATGCAGACGCATTTTATTTGCAAATTTGTGTGTTTTTTTTTAATATTTTTTATTATTATTTTTGTTACTCTTACTGTATGTACAATACATACATAAGTAAAACACATCATATTTTGTTAAAATTTTTTACAATGAATTTCTGTCTATACACTCCTAATATGATTACAAAATATTCAACAGCAAAAAAAAAAAAAAGAATAAACATTACTGTGCTGGTCAAACCCTACAATCTGGCACTCTACAATTCCCTGGTAAAAATTTCCATTTAGAATTACTACGACGAATCTAAAAGATTTAATAAAGAGGAAATTTTCATCTTCAAAATCAGCGAAAAACAAAATAAATTTGCATTAAATACATACGTTGGTGTAGAGTATACGAGACTCGACTCGACAGTTCACAGTAAAAATGCATACAAAAGTTGAAACACTTCAAAAAGTTCAAGAATCGAAATATTAGAATAGAAGAACAAGCACAAGAACAACAACAATAATAACAGCAACATCAACATCAACGTTACAAAATACGCGGCATAATAAGTAAAGCCTTCAGAGAAGAAAAAAAAAAATTAAAATTAGCGATAAAAAAGGAACATACTGACATACATACATATATGTATACTACATACTGACATACCCTCATACCTACATATACAATCGCATATTTAGCAATGCATACATATGTTTGTATGTAAATGTATACATGTATACAGCCATAAAAAAACATTCGTCATACTTTTAGTTGGGTACTATACTCTTATTATTACATGATTTCGTTTTAATTTTCAGTTTTTTTTTCTTCTTTTCAGTGAGAGACTGGCGTATTGAGTAAATTTTCTGTACAACAACATCAATAACAATACAACAATACCGAAAATCTTTAACATATGCCAAGATAAACATCATGATTTTTATTTGTACCAACAACAACAATTAGACAAACACACAAAAACCTCCTCGCATACTCTCGCACACACACAAAACAGACTTCGCCAGTATCCAGCCTTAAACTTTTATGGACGAAGGCAATTCGACAATAACATCGTAGACGACATGAACAGTAATAACAATAACAACAAGCACAGGCAAACTAAATGGCAAACAAACAACAACAAAACATGTATACATTTGCAATGGATGGAAGTCGGTCGACAAGTGGGTGACGTTTACTGCGATATTAAATTAGAGCAAACAACAACAACAACAGCAAGAACTAGCAGTCTAAGAAATAAAAAAAAAAATAAAGGAGAACATATAGTAAGAAAAGAAAAACAGAAATGCAATAATTTTTCGTGTTTCTTTATCTTGTGAGTACGTATTTGTGCAGAATATTCTCAACAACTGTAAAATGTCTGGCATCTTGTTAGGGAGCAAGAAAGGAAAACGAAACGAAGAGAACAAACAAACACTAAAACTGATTAAAATAATATATGCACGTACACATAAGTACACACATTCACATGCATAAGCTTCTGTACTAAATTTTTTATTTATTTGGCAAATGGCAACAATTATCGAAAAATATGGAGCAAAAATGCATCATTTGAATACATTTTGCAATCAACCATGTTAAATTGTTGTGTTTTATTGTTGTTTTGAATACAAAATTCAAACATAAAACAATGTTTGTTGCACATATAATATATGTACATATGTATGTACAGTGATGGAAGAAATACAATGTGAGTGATGTGAGTTATAGAATTGCAATCGATATTGCTTTGGGGACAATTATTTTGCAAACATCTTCCACAAAAGAAAAGAAGATGAAAGAATAAAAAACAAAAGAAAAGAACAAATAAGAAATTGTTAAACTATTACAGAAAGGGCATTAGAGGCAAAGGAAAAAAAGAAAAGAAAAGAACAAATAAGAAATTGTTAAACTATTAGAGAAAGGGCATTAGAGGCAAATGCTGTTTCTTTCATTGTTTTGGAAATATTATTGAAATAAAACAAAGCAATTTAATGAAAGCAAATTGACAGTCTAAAATGAAATTTTAGAATCGGAACCCCTCAATCAAAATAACATATTATTTATAAGTTAAAAACAATAACTATTTTCTATGGTTTTTAATCTTACAAAAAAAAACATATGAAATGTTTTAATTACAACAAGTTTCATTCATAATTTATAAACTATATGTATGTATGTATGTAATCATTTACTGTAAGTCATTTGCTTCTAGTTAAAAGTCTTGACCTTGAAAACGATAACAAGAATTAATCTCAATTGGAAATTTGTATTTAAAATGCAATAAAGTAAAAAACAAAACAAAACTTAAATGAATTCACCATAAAGTTTATAAAAAAATTGCATTACTAGTGCAAACAAATGCTCTGATTTCATTTTATGATGCTGTTATCGAAAACAGGAAAATATTTTAAAGTCAATAATCGGATTTAAAGTGATTAAATTCTGATTTCGTTATGCCATTACCATTTATCAGTTTTGCATAAATAATATAACGTTTTTAAGATTTTGACACATCGTTTCCTAGTTATTTGCGGATTTGCATCATTCCATGCATGAAACAGAACAGAAACACATTTCCAGAGCTTCAGGTGAGCCATTATTGATAACTTAAGATATCAATTTTGGGTTAGTCCACCCTTACCTGCTCTATCTGATCTTAATTGATATCGAGGAAGTATGTGACATCTTATACCACAGGACTATGTGGCAGTCATGAACATTTAACGACCCTTTTGCACACCAAAAAAAAAACTCTCTCACTTATAAAGAATTCATCAGGGAACCAACAACGATAATTAGAACAGGACTAAAAAAAGCTGGGGGTTGCTATTTCCTAATTTTTCTCTTTAAAATAGTTTTGAGCAACAGAGTTTTGGCTAATGTAATGGAATGATCTTCGTAAGGCTGTAAGTGGGCTTTAACAGAAGATGAAGAAAATTATGGAAGATATTGTGTCGACCAACAGAACATTTAGAACTTGTTATACTGTGAGTGCTTTATGACTAAAACGATAGACTCTATGGATGTTATTAAAAATGTGATAAACATTTATGGGATCCTTGGTCCAATATGGTGATGTGATCAAACCCACCGTATTTATAAATCAATGCCTTCGAAGGATTGGAGATATATTTTTAAAAGGCTATAGTACTTCATCCTAATCAGAAACTAATAATTATATTTAAAAGAAAATGGCGGCGGATAGGAAAAGCTATACGGAAACGTACCAAAGATGTTATAAGCCATGCTGTTGAAAGAAGTCATCAAGCCAGGCGTAAATGTGGCACCCAGAATAATATTTGACCTATAGAATGTCCGCTTCATGGTTTTGCTACAGGAATTAAGACTTAAGACAGTGGCTCATCCTGCATATAAAATTTTTACCTTAAATCCTGGGGTAAACTTGTGCAAATGATTTGCTTCTCGTCATGTTTAATGGCAAATCTACTGCAGTAGATAGGTAGTGTGTTGGCTTATTAGACCAAAAGCCAGGGTTCGATCCCCAGGCTAGACATCAAAACAAAATACAAAAAGTATTTCTTCGGCGACTTCCTCTCAGCAGATTTCTGGCAAAAACTCAGAGAGAAAATTAAAATTGTGATGAAAAAGTTTCGGAGTCGACTTTAAACTGTAGGTCCCGCCGCTCATGTATAAAATTAACACACACAACATAAGTGGTGTGAGAAACTAGGTCGTAATCCTGACTGAAGGGTTGTTATGACCAATTACGTACGTACTGAAATTGTGAACTGAAGACTGTTGTCTTAGTTTTTTTTTTGTTTTATTGCAATTTTACCAACTTTTGTGACCCTTAAATGAGTTTTTTTTTAATGATTGTTTGTTGTTTTTTTGGCTATTCAATCATTGATTGTTATTTTCATACCCTGCCTTAATTTCCGTACCCTCTTAGCATTATTGAATTTGCTGTCGTAGTGTGCTTGTTATGGTTGTAATGGTATTTAAGTAATTGCAACTATAACCACAATTACAATTACAATTACAACTACAATCACAACTACAATATTTATAATAACATTTTAAGTGTTTTATTTTTGTTGTTGTTGTTGTTTTTTTTGGTGTTCATTTGACATGAAATCAAACAATGACACAGCTGAACTGAAATGGGTCAGTAGTCACGCTACTGTTTTCAAACCTCACATAGCATCTTAGCTGGTCTCATATTTTTTTGGTCTCTTATTCAATTTTTTTTTGTTTGTTTCCGTTTTTATTTACTTTTTTTTTCATTTTTGCACAAGAACTACGAGGTTTCCTTGCAAATATATACCACACATACATACATATGTATGTACATAGTTACAGACGCAGAGAAACAAATGAAAAAATTTTTACAACAAATATGAAATTTACAAAAATAATATACAACAATAACAGCAACAACAACGAAGAAAAAAATAAATTTTTTTGTTTAATTTTCACTTGCATTCAGTCAGTCATTGCGCCAAGAAGTTTCACTTTTAAAATGCATCTGCAATTGCAACCAAGAAAAAGCAGAGACAGAAACAGAAGCATCGATATTACTGATGATTTTAAATTTTGTACGATCAAATAGTTTAAGTAGACTCAAGAAAATTATTGAAAAGTGTAAGGATCGCACACTAAAACCCACTACAAAACCATGGGAACCGTTAATTCTGGGACCAATATTAATCACTATCATTTTCCCTTGAGATTTTCGTAAATGCCAGCTGACTTGTTGTATATTGGCGATGATTTCTACAAACCAAACTATCAGTACGCTGTAGGAGCTCCATAACGAACTTGGACAAACATTTCTTTCAGATGGAAGAGACTTTGTCAGCAAAGGAAGGACCAGGTTAATGAAGCAGTACTATCGATAACATTTATCGATAATCAACTAACTAACAAACGGATATTTAAGACCAATTAAGTACGAAAGTGTAGGTTTTGCATGCATGTACAGACTTTTGGTTCGGATGGAGGAGACTTTGTCAGCATTGGAAGCACCAGGTTAATGAAGCAGTACTATCGATAACATTTATCGATAATCAACCAACTAAGAAACGGATTGTTAAGACCAATTAAGTACGAAAGTGTAGGTTTTGCATGCAGGTACAAACATTTCGTTCGGATGGAAGAGGCTTTGTCAGCATTGGAAGGACCAGATTAATGAAGCAGTGCTATCGATAACATTTATCGATAATCAACCAACTAACAAACAAATTGTTAAGACCAATTGAGTACGAAAGTAAATGTAGGTTGTGCATGCATGTGGCATAAACTTCATCTGGCAGTTGGGTATATAAAAAAAAAAAACGACCATAATGCTGCCAAGTATAACTGTGTACGCTCATATGTATATATGTATGTATTTATGTGTATATGTATAAATTGCACATCGTTTGTATAAGTACAAGTAGATTTATTTAAAAATCCATATCCGTGCTTATATGCTTGGGCACAATGCATGCCTGTTCGTTCATAAATGCGCATAAAAATATTTACGATGCCCTGTTAATGTTTGTCTCATCCATAAAGAAACGAAAACCCATTGAAACAAAATAAAACAAAACAAAAAAAAGAGGAAAAATTATGGATTTTTAATTGAGAAATGCTGGCTGCTGACGTTCATTTGTCTGAAGGTGTTTAAACAGGCAACGTGAGCGTTCAAAAACACATAAAAAGAAAACAAATTCCCTTTAAGTCTGTTTTTTTTTTGTATTTATGAATGCATAAGTGTCTACTTAAGCGGAAAACAGAAAAAAAATATTCCAACTTTTAACACTTCATTAACATAAAATAAATGAAGAAACAAAAATACCAAGCAACTGGTTGCTAAGTTTAGTTGACGAAAAAAAAAATTAAAAATCATTTATTTGTTGGCTCAAATACAATTTTTATTAATTGAGATTTTTTACATTAATGTCATCTTATTTTTAAAATGATCTGCAGGAAGCTAGTTGGTATTACCATGATACCACAAGAGTAAGTAAGTAAATGCAAGTGTGATTAATTATTATTTCTCAGGTTGAGTACCAGTATTTTCAAAATAATTTTTTAAATCAATTTGTTTATCCTTTACAGTTATGTACGTATGAAGCAGCATTATTTTCTCAATACAACACAAAAAAACAAAACAAAAAAACAAACACAAAAAAAACACCAAGGCCACCAAGATGGTAAGTACAAGGAACCTAGAAATGAAAACAGAAGACATTGAATGTATTTTTGTTTTTGTTTGGTTTTTATTTCAACTTATTTTGTAACGGCACATAAAACCTTATACAAAATAGAGAGGAGAGAGAGAGGGAGAGAGAGAGAGAGAGAGAGAAGAAAAAAGTTATTCCAAGTTGCAGAAAGTTTTCGTTACAAAAATCATGAATTACAACAAAAAGAATAAAAATAATAAAAAAAAGGAAAATTACAATTCCTATGTTTGAGCTTTTTAGGCAAAAAGCCAATTTTTTTTGGAATTTGAAAGTAACTCTATAAATGGAAATATAGAAAAATAGAAACAGGAAATGAAAAATGTTTCCGTAAAGACTGACCGAGTGACGGGCAAACAGTATTTAATTTATTTGTAAAAAAAATTTTTTCATTCGTTTGATTTAATTTTTATGAGACATTGCTGTGCATCAACAACTTAACTGTGTTTTATTCTATTTGAAATCCTTTTTCGTCTCTGCTCAACAGGGCAACACTAGCGGCGTATGCTGCACGTATGTCTAAATAGGAAGGAGTTCCAAAGATGTTAAGCGCTAAAAGCATGGCATTTGCTATTTGACCGAACCATAATATCTTGTTTAGAAATATTTGTTCCGAAGCTTTATATCGTCCCATACTACGCTCCATTACTCATTTAATTGGTGAGGATTACGACCTAGTTTCTCACGCCACATATGCAGTGTGTGCTAATTTTATCCATGCGCGGCGTGATCTACAGTTTAAACTCGACTCCAAACGCAATGCTAAACTAGGCAGACATAATGATTTTAATCCGTAACTTCAGCTCCTAGGAGGGATCAGATAGGATCCAGCGCAAAATGGCTATGGACAGACAAGTTATCGGGAGGGTGATATACCGGCATGACTACCATAAATGCTAGTCGGCATTTGTCTGAAGAATACTTTTGTTATTGAAGTCGCCGTAGTCTAGTAGGTAGTGTGTTGGCCAGGGTTCGAGCCCCAGGCCAGGCATCAAAGACAAAATACAAAAAGTATTTTTTCGGCGACTTCCTCTCAGTAGATTTCTGGCAAAAACTCTGAGAGTAAATAAAAATTGCCATGAAAAGTTTCTCAATAAATAAAAATCTGTCGTTCGGAGTCGACTTTAAACTGTAGGTCCCACCACTCATGTATAAAATTAACACACACAACATAAGTGGTGTGAGAACTAGGACCCATTGTACAAGGGTCAATTCGACCTCCGGGTACTGTACTTGTCTTAATTGACAAGTACACGTCCTCTAACCTAACCTAACCTAACCTATGTTGTATGTGTTAATTTTATACACGAGTGGCGGGACCTACAGTTTAAAGTCAAGTGGTGTGAGAAACTAGGTCATAATCCTGACTGAATTATGTATGTATGAGTTTTTGCCAGAAATCTGCTGAGCGGAAGTCGCCGAAGAAATACTTTTTTTATTTTGTTTTGAAGTCTGGCCTGGGCCTCAAACCCTGGCTTTACGTCTAATAAGCCAACACACTACCTACTAGACTACGGCAACCATATCATCTCTTTTGTTATTGGTGAGGTAATATTCCATCCCTCAAGAAGATGCATATGTTAACGGGGTTATACACTGACTGTGTAATAGGAACTTAGATCAACCATGTGACAATAGGCCATCAGCTACAAATGGCGAGACTTTCTTATGGACACGAAAACCTGATTCCTTTTGTTTCATTCAAGAATTCTAGGATTTATCTTTACAAAAGGCCTGCTTCTTCAAAAAAACCGGTTTAGTAATCAGCACCTTGTGGCGCATATGATTTACAACAACATCAATTCATTTCTGAATTTAATTATGGCCCTGGTGGAGACTTTAAACAAAAATATGGTAGTGTTTGGAGGAAGATAAGCCTACGTAAACTGGGTTCAAGTCAAGTGTTATTATTCTGATGGATTTCCTGACTGTTTTGAGAATACTTGCATACTATGAACTGTTCTTATTCGGCTCTCCGAACTCTCTCCGTATTAATGCCACCTTTCAGGAATGTTTTGCAATTGGCAAAAACGATCGGGTGCGGGAAATCGATTACAGACAGCCCGTCATACATATGTTTGGTGGGAGGAATAGTCTTAAACGAAATGTCACTGATTTCCATTCCCATTTAAAATTTTATCCAATTGTTAATGTGTTTCCCACACAGGAAGGTTTCTTTGAACAAAATTGCAAAGCATTTCAACTCATAGCCGATAAAACCAGAAGAACTGACCTAACGCGCGAGTAACAAGTGTAGAGGGATTCTAATAACACTTCATGGAAAACTACAATAACGACCAACAACAACTAGAAATACATACTTCAAGTAAATGAAAACACGCAAACAATTGAAGCAGTCTTTCAAAATTTCAGACACTTGATCTCAACCTATAATTAGAGGAATTTTATATGAAAATAAATTGGTTATCAATGTTGCCCACGATTATTTAATCCCTGCATTGCAATTAAATTTCAATGTGAATAATAAAAACAAAAACAATGAATGACAACGAACAACAAAGAAATCATGACGTTTTGATTTCCTGTTAATTTGAAATGTTAAAACATGTGACTCCTCCGTAGTAGGTATGGTAACTCTATTACATGCAATTTTAATGCGATGCATGCATGAAAGGGAATATGATCTTGGCGTTTATGATGTCAAAATTGAAAGTTTTTTTTAATTGCATGCAAATTGCTTACAAAATTTTGAAAACAGCATTTAAGTTCTGTAAGCCTAAATAAAATATTGAAAAATTTCTAAACGATTTAAAATTAAAAAAAAAAAAACAACAACACAATCAAACCATAGAATGCGTGCCGTTTTTCTGTTGCTAATCAAACCACTAAATGGCTTATACTGGTGCAGCTGCTGCTGCTGCCGCTTTTACCTCACAATGAAACGATGTTTGTTACATAATAAATAATTTTTTATTTTTCATGTTTTTAATTTAATTTTTTTCCATTCAATTCATCTTATTCTGTCGTATTATTTGTCTCTTTTTTGCATATTTTATCGTTTGCTAGTACATAACAAAAAAAAGATATTCCCTGCACCCTGAATAGAGAAGTTTGTGCATGATTTCGGATTACATAGTGTTGCACTATGTTTTCATTATTCAGTGTAATCCGCATTTATTGTCTTTAACATCCCTGATTGTAATTTATATTTTTGCACCTTCATTTTGATTGCAAGCACGCTTTTCTTTAATTTCAATAACTTTGCTAATCCGGCTGCTTGCTCTCCATCTCTGGAATAATAAGATTAATTTTATTTCTTTTTAATTGTTTTGATTATTTTGGTTTTTTTTTGTTTAATTTTCATTTCATTTTCATCATGAATAATAATTTTTATTGTTTGAATATCAGTTTTATTTTTTAACAAAAAAAATTTTTTTTTGGGTAGGGCAACATGGCTAAAAAGATCCGGGTAAGCTGCAGTGTTTTGTTAAACAACTTTAAAAAGAACTTCATTTAAAGCTTTTGTCTTTATTTAATATAGTTAGACCGATAATAATCGGGTTAGATGCTCACCATTTTGAACAGCAACTGTTTGTTCTTTTTCTCATAGTTATTCTCATTTTTTATAGAGAAACTGGGACTATACTCAGACTACAGATTGAGGTGAACAACTTCTTTTGGTCCAGACTAAAACAGAATGTGGTGGTTACTTAAAGTATTCATATTTAAAGATGCTCGCTACCAATCTAAATCATCGTCAGTAACTACAGATGCGTGTGGCTGGATGAATATAATTTCTCTACCAATGATTGAAATTAGTCGCATATAAGCATTTGTTGCCTTCATACTGGCCAATTATTTATTGCATAGGTCCGGTTTAAGAATTTAGCCGAATAAGCGCAGTTCATTGTATGTATGCAAGTATTCTCAAAACAGTCAGGAAATCCATCAGAACAATAACACTTGACTTGAACCCAGTTTACGTAGGCTTATCTTCCTCCAAACACTACCATATTTTTGTTTAAAGTCTCCACCAGGGCCATAATTAAATTCAGAAATGAATTGATGTTGTTGTAAATCATATGCGCCACAAGGTGCTGATTACTAAACCGGTTTTTTTGAAGAAGCAGGCCTTTTGTAAAGATAAATCCTAGAATTCTTGAATGAAACAAAAGGAATCAGCTTTTCGTGTCCATAAGAAAGTCTCGCCATTTGTAGCTGATGGCCTATTGTCACATGGTTGATCTAAGTTCCTATTACACAGTCAGTGTATAACCCCGTTAACATATGCATCTTCTTGAGGGATGGAATATTACCTCACCAATAACAAAAGAGATGATATGGTTGCCGTAGTCTAGTACGTAGTGTGTGGCTTATAAGACGTAAAGCCAGGGTTCGAGCTGCAGGCCAGACATCAAAACAAAAATACAAAGAGTATTTCTTCGGCGACTTCCTCTCAGCAGATTTCTGGCAAAAACTCTGTCGTTCGGAGTCGACTTTAAACTGTAGGTCCCGCCACTCGTGTATAAAATTAACACACACAACATAAGTGGTGTGAGAAACTAGGTCGTAATCCTGACTGAATGGTTGTAATGCCTAATTATGTAGGTATGTATGTATGAACTAAAAGATCAAAATCGTCTGAATGTCTAGATTTTATCATTTTTATCGAATTAAAATATAGAAAAGAGGGTACCTGGGTAGTGTGCTAGACTATTAGCGTAAGGGTTGTGGGTTCGATTCCCACCAGAGACTCTGGTTTATGGCACTAGACCGAGCATATGGTCAAAGTTACTCAGCTCGTATATAATTAAATACAATTTGTAATTGTATTGTAATTAATAAATAAATAAAGAAAAAAAAAACAATATTTCAATCGGATTTTTTCCACAAGATTTTTGTAAATGATCATTTCTTATTGTTGTTTTCGTTATTGTAATTGTAATTGTTGTTGTCGTTTTATTGAGTTTGTGTTGAGTGTTATTTCTTTCAATTGAATGACATTAAAATGTCAATTGTCAAGTTAAATTAA
The DNA here is from genome assembly GCA_958299815.1 of Sarcophaga carnaria. Lineage (NCBI taxonomy): Eukaryota > Metazoa > Arthropoda > Insecta > Diptera > Sarcophagidae > Sarcophaga > Sarcophaga carnaria. The sequence continues at coordinate 13,105,280 of OY283152.1, read as the reverse complement.
CATGAATAATTTGAAAGAGATACAGAGATAGACAGACAGACAGATCGATATACTGTTTTTATATACAACATACACACAAAGAGAGCGAGCGAGAGCTAGAGAGACATAACAACAACAATAGCAAAGAGTAATAATAATAATTAAATAACATTTAAACTAAACAAAGTGGAAAGAAATCCAAGACAACAACAACAATAATAAAAACAAAATAACAATGAAATAAAACGATACAAACATTTTTCAAGTTCAAAGTATTTAAAAGTAATTTGTAATTGAAACACGTGAGAATTTTACACTACAACAATACCAAAAACAACAACAATTATAAGAAAATAAAAACAAAAAAAAAACCTGAAACAAAAAAGAGATATAAAATCTATCGAGTTTTTGTTTTTATTTTTTTTTTCTTTCTTGCATTCACTGTGTTTTGCCTGTGTGTGTGTGTGTGTGTGTGAATATTTCCACTGTCACTGGCACTGGCACTTGTATTCTTCCCATGATATTCGCACACATTCTGTATTGTAACCGCATTACGATTACAGTGTGCGAGAGCAATAGATTTTGTTCCGTAATTTGTAGTGGGAGGAGGAGGAGGAGAATTTTTTCTATTTTAATTTTTTATTTTTCCATTGCTTTAGTATAAGTTTGAAAACTAAAAGAAAAATCTATTTGAGTTTTATTTCAATAAAGATTTAATTCTTTTAAATATTTCACGTTCACATTTGAAGAAGCTGGGTGTGTATCGCAGCATATAGTCAATCATCAAATTGATAAATTTGATGCAAGTATTTGACAGAAGTTATTTAAAAATCTGTCATGCAGAGTTGACGTTTAACTGTGGGTCCCGCCATTCTTGGATAAAATGAACACACACACATAACATGAGGGTTGGGAGAAACTAGTTTGTAATCCTGGCTGAAGAGTAAGTAAGATTTTGACGGAATAATTCATGTCACAATTTTCTTCTGGTTAATCCTCGTTGAAGTCGCCGTGGTCGTGAAGTCTTGTTGGCTTATTAGACGAAAACCCAGGGTTCGAGCCCCAGGCTAGACATCAAAATAAAATACAAAAAATATTTCTTCGCGACTTTCTCTCACCAGATTTCTGGCAAAAATTCTGAGATTAAATAAAATTGCCATGAGAAGATTCTCAAAAATCTGTCGTTTGGAATCGACTTTAAACTGTAGGTCCCGCCACTCATGTATAAAATTAACACACACAACATAAGTGGTGTGAGAAACTAGGTCGTAAACCTGACTGAAGAGTTATAATGACCAATTACGTATGTATGTATGTAATCCTCGTTGAAGGTTTACACTTTTCGTAGATACCTCTCTGGTGTTAATGTTTTATTTGGAAATTTGTCAAACGAGCAGCAATTTTACGAACTTTTGAAACAATTTAAAAACGAATAAACTATTCCATGTGGGATTGTCGAGATAGGAATAGAGTTACTATCGCTTTTTCCTTCAAGAAAGTGATAATTTTCTTAATTTTTAAGCTTGCATTTCTTGTTTTACCTTCTTTCGAAATCCTATAAATCCGAGGTACGTTAAAAACATAGTGCAGTCTAACGTAGTCATTTCGTGTTCATTTAATGTCTCATTTCCTGTATCAGCAAATCTAAAAACAAGTTGAATCAAGAAGAGGAGAGAAAAAAGAAATCAAATTTTTAAAACCTGAATTAAAGTGTGGCAAAATGTTTCCATTTCGTCTCTGCTCTTTGCCCAAACCAGGCACAATGGGTTTGCAATCAAATCCTATGAGAGACTAATCTAGATTCCATTCGAGATTCCACTTTTGAAGATACATGCCATTTGGTTAGAGACACAAAAGTTTTTTGGAAACAGTAAAGTACAGTCTGGCTAATTAGACGTAAAGCCAGGGTTCGAGCCCCAGGTCAGACATCAAGGCAAAATACAAAAAGTATTTCTTTGGCGACTTTCTCTCACCAGATTTCTGGCAAAAACTCTGAGAGAAAATAAAAATTGCCATGAAAAGTTTCTCAAACATCTGTCGTTCGGAGTCGACTTTAAACTGTAGGTCGCACCACTCATGTTTAAAATTAACACACACAACATAAGTGGTGTGAGAAACTAGGACGTCGTACAATGGGTCAATTCGACTTCCGGGTACTGTACTTGTCTTAATTGACAAGTATGTACACGCCCTCTAACCTAACATAACCTAACCTAAAGTACAGTCAGTCTTGTGGTTGTGAAAACATTTCTTGCTCTACAATTGTGCCTTTACGACGAAACCAATTAAAAAGTCGATAAGTCTATAAGAACCGACAACACCATGCTACAAGATTTAAACAGTAGAAAACGTAGATAACTTCTAGCACTATAGTGGCATCAAATGACAGCGCAGAAACAGTCGTAAATATAACATAACAAAATCGGTCATTACAACCATTCAGTCAGGATTACGGCCTAGTTTCTCACACCACTTATGTTGTGTGTGTTAATTTTATGCATGAGTGGCAGGACCTCCAGTTTAAAGTCGACATCGAACGACAGATTTTTGAGAAACTTTTCATGGCAATTTTATTTTACTCTCACAGTTTTTGCCAGAAATCTGCTGAGAGGAGAGGAAGTCACCGAAGAATTATTTTTTGTATTTTGTTTTGATGTCTGACCTGGGTCTCGAACCCTGGCTTTACGTCTAATAGGCCAACACACTGCCTACTAGCCTACAGTGACTTTAGTTGTAAATAACAGGCTCAATAAAGCTCGAGCGTTACCAACGACGAATCCATAATAACAGAAATAAAATGTAGGAAATGGAAATAGATTGGCCATACTGTCAGAAAGAATCCTGACAATGTAACTAGAATGGCACTTGGGTGAAATCATGAAGGCTCAAGAAGATATAACCGGCTGAGGAACATCTGGAGACGTTCGATACTCCTAAATCTAGGACTAAGCAATCTCACATGGGAAGATGCAAAAATAACAGCAGCTAACCGTATAAGATGGAAATGCTTTGGGGAAGTGAAATGCTTCCAAAAGAATGTTTTTCCTGTTTAACATGAGTCAGCGATTTAGTATGTGGTGACTTCGCTAAATAGTTGTGATCAGAAGCCTTGAGTTCTTTAACAGCAGTAGGCTTTGTCGTTTGGATTTTCGTGATGCATAGAGGGAACTATGTTGTTACGGTTTTAACCGCAATGTTCCATTTTGAACATAGATATTGTGATGGGATAGGTTACTTACGTTAGATCAGTCGTTACGTGTCCTCTTCAGGAAGAATATTTATTGAAATTTAAGAGCGATGCCAGCTTTACGGGGCTTTCATTACTGTAATTCGTTTTCAAAATGAAAACTCCGTCTAAATAATCTGTTTATAAAGCCCCTTAACCTATAATTTCCCAGAGAGGACAACAAAAGCGAACCTTTTGAGCAAGAGTTCTTTTTCAATGTATGTATGTCCACAAAGGATATGGTTTCTATACAACGCTAGAAAGACCTGTATTTCTGTATTTCAAAGATCTACCACAAGATTCACAAGTGATAGCTACTACAGGCTGGATATTCACGCTAGTTATAGACCAGAGATAAAAAATGAATCGTTTTTCGCTACTCATAAGCACTCATGAAATTTTGAATATATGTGAGTCAACAATATTGTAATATAACTAAGTACTCTGATTCATTCGTACTCACTACAACGTAGTGATTTATAAGTACAGGTTGCACTGCGTATGCATACAACGTTCACATCAAACTCATACCATTCGAAATGTGTTTGATTCATAAGCCTACTCATTAAAGATTCATAACTTTAGAAAAATATTCATAATACCTATAAATGATTCGAGTGACTCGAATCGTTCAACAAAATTCATAGTCTTAATTGTTGTTGCATTTACAAAAAAAAAAAAAAGACACATAAGCAAAAAAGACACAGAGCAGCAAGCACAGCAAATACACAACCTTTTAGTAAGTATTTTAGTGTTCGTACGCGAATCATACTTATTTTGTGCTTCGTGTATATGTTGAGTTATGGAGAGATGAAATCAACAACATCATACATGTTGTTATGTATGAATATGATGAGTACTTCAAACTTTGAATATGTGTCAGAGGTTCCATGATATTAAAAGAAGTATGAATGCGTATAAGTATCAGCAATTATGAGTATGAATCGATTCTACTCATCTTTTTGAATACTCATTGCTGATCTCTGGTATAGACCCCAAAGCATCAACTTGTCTCACCTTATTTTTACCATTTGATGTTCGAAAATAGCAAAATTTCCAATGTAAAGAAAATCTTTCAATTTCTATCTCTTTATAGGAAATGGGCCATAGTGCACTAGTGCTTTTGCAGCCACCATTGCAGGATATTCATTGCTTTCTGTTTGGAATTTAAAATTAGAGTGGATTGCAATCCAACACAACATACTTTTATTCTGTGTGTGTGTGCGTGTAAATGTTGAAGTACTTTTTTTCAACAACCGTAGTCGGTTGCCTTGCTGGCGTGTTGAATGAGTGAATTTAATAATAAAGTGTGTTTTTTATAGAGGTATAGAACTTTAAGTTGGCATTGCTTTTCAAGATGGCGACCGATTTAACAGCTGTCAAGTGATTTATTCTCAGTTTGGTTTGGCAATTCACCATGAATAGACTCATGCCTGAACAATGCTTGCAAATATTGCAATTTTATTGCGAAAATAATGGTTCTGTGCGGAAAACGTATCGCGCACTACGTCCATTTTATCGTCCATCAGAGCAGTGAATTCGATTAACCATGGAACGTTTTCGCACCACGTTTACTCTTATTGATAACTCGCATCCCCAGAGACGCTGTACGGTGCGTACAGAAGAAGCTATTGCTGCTGTAGAGCATAGCATTGAGGAAGACCCGAATGAGTCCATCCGCCATCGAGCACAGAATGTTACAGTCAATGGTGATCGGTATAGAGCCATGATTACTAAGTTTTTCATTCCTGAATTGAATAACCATGATGACCAGGAGATGTGGTTTCAACAAGACGGCGCAACATGTCACACAGCTCGTGCCACAATAGATTTATTGAAAAACACGTTTGGTGACCGCCTAATTTCACGTTTTGGACCTGTGAATTGGCCTCCAAGATCTTGTGATTTAACACGGCTAGACTACTTTCTGTGGGGCTATGTAAAGTCATTGGTGTATGCGGTGACCATTTGGAAGACAACATTCGCCGTATTATTGCCGATATACGGCCACAAATGTTGGAAAAAGTCATCGAAATTTGGACGTCCAGATTGGACTACATCCGCGCCAGCCGTGGCGGTCATATGCCAGAAATCATATTTAGAATGTAATGCCACAAGATTATCTTTCGGATAAATAAAAATTCATGTCAATCGAATAATCCATCGTTGTTTTATTGCAACTTAAAGTTCTATACCTCTATAAAAAACACCCTTTATTTTCTCTTTTTATTCCTTTTTGGTTACATACATACATATGTACATATATAAATAGTTTATATAAAGTGTGGCCTAGTTGTTAAGATTCTTCTGGTTTTCCTTCCTCTTAACAGTTTCCATAATATTAATGTGTGAGTGATGAATATAAAACGACTCCTACTTGCATGCATTATACGAGTGTGGAATGGTAGATTGTCTGGCAGTGATTCTTTTCTTCTCACTTCTTAGTTCAGCTCTTATCTGCTGGCGTTAAAAGTTGCACAATTTAAGTAATCGTATGCATGTATGCATCGCACATACGTATGTATGTATATTGCATTTTGAATGAATATTAATTCGAGTTAAACTGTTTTGATAAAAATACCACGTAGAATATTTTTAAAATTTCTTTTTGGTTATAATTCTCTATCCCTATACAAACATATTAAATGCGTTCAATTTCCTACAGGGTAATTCACTTTAAATGGTTTGTTTTCTTCCTATCTATGTGTGCTGTAGGAAATGTTTGCAGTCCTTTATGGATGCCTCCAAGACATTAGCAAATAGAGCGCTAATGCCTAACAAATTCCGCTTGTCGTGCAGAGACGTTTAAATTTTTGTTAAAAAAAAGAAAAGCAAAGAAAAGCAAACGGAAGACTTTGTTTAGATTTTAACAGAATCCACAGAAAAAAATTATTCTTAAGAATTCGCCGTAGTCTAGTAGATAGTGTGGTGGCTTATAATACACGTATCTCAGAACAGAGATCAGCAATGAGTATTCAAAAAGATGAGTAGAATCGAATCATACTCATAATTTCTGATGCTTATACGCATTCATACTTATTTTAAAATCATGGAACCTCTGACACATATTCAAAGTTTGAAGTAGTCATCAGACTCATACTTAACAACACGTATGATGTTGTTGATTTTGTCGCTCCATAACTTAACATATACACGAATCCCAAAATAAGTATGAATCGTGTTCGTAAAAAAATTCGTAAAAATTCGTAAAATACTTACTAGAAGGTTGTGTGTTTTCTCTGCTTGCTCGAATCACTTAAAAGAATTATAAGTATTTTTCTTATGTTATGAATCTAAATGAGTCGGCTTATGAATCAAACATATTTCGAATGGTATGAGTTTGATGTCAACGTTGTACGCATACTCATTGCAACCTGTACTTATAAATACTGAGTACGAATGAATCGGAGTAGTTATGTAAATATCAATATTGTTGCAATAAGCTCTGATAGTAAAATAAAATTGCTATGAAAAGTTTGTTAAAAATCTGTCGTTCGGAGTCGACTTTAAAGTGTAGGTCCTGCCACTCATGAATAAAATCAAAACACACACACAAAATGGATGGTTTGAGAAACTAGCTTGTTATCCTGACTAAAGGGTTGTAATGACCAATTAAGTAAGTAAGTAGGAAGTATTCTTAAAAAATTTAATAATTTTACAACTAGAACCGTTTCTATCCACAATACTTACTTCCTTAATTGACCATTAACCAGCCGATTAATGGATTTCGCCCTGCCGCAACACATCCTTCCAGGCGCCTCGACTTCTTGCGCGCCTACGTCAGTTGGTCACACCAATCGATGACAGAACTTCCTCGATTTGGTGCCACCAACGTAAACAAGGCCGTCCTCTTCGCCGACTTCCGTAGATGCTCGCATCAAATACCCATCTCGCCGGAGCATCCTCCTCCATTCGAACGACATGGCCGAGCCAGCGCAGCTGCTGGACATTAACACGCTGCACAAAGTCTATTGCGTTGAGGAAATCATACAGCTCACTGTTGGATCGCATGCGTATATTATCGCCAACGTAGTACTTTTCTCTCGAATACTCTCAAGGCTGCTGCATCAGTGCTTAATAGGGTCCATGCCTCTGAGCCATAAAGAAGCACGGGGAGAAGGAGCGTCTTGTAGAGTATTGATTCTGTAGTATGAGAGAGGTCTCTGCTACTCAATTTCCTATTGAGACCATAGTATCCACATTTTATTTATGAATTTCGATTGGCGATTATAATTGCTTCTCATTAAATGTCGTGATTTTTCTTGTTTTGTTTTGCTTCCTCATGTTTTTTTTTTTGCAATTTTTTCTAGTAATAACCGAACGTCACCTGTGACCCTGAAAATATTATCATCATTTAATTCGAATATCTTGTTGGTGTTCTTGTTGTTGTTGTTGTTGTGTATTTTATGTAATTATTATACGATGTTTTGGTTTTTCTGTAAAATTGCAAACGAAACGAAGTGGATTTGCATTACTAACAGCTACAGCTGAGTGCTGCACTCAGGAAAAAATAATGGAGTTTTCATTAGCAGTTTCCCATTAAAACTCATTTCGTTATTTGAAAACATTGGTTGTACGGAGTGTCAATTTGGCTAGCAAGCGGTTCCTTTTCTAATGCAAATTAAACATACAATTTATAAGTAATAAATCGCAAATATATCCAAGTGCACACTTCCGTTGGCAAGTTAAGGTCTCCTTCATGCTTTCTCTTACAGCGTCGATATTTTCACTTTGAGCGATTGCAACGTAATCAAAAACATTCTCACATTTGTCAAAATAAATCCTATAATCTGGCATCACTTTGACGCCAAGTTTTGCGTTTAACTGTTGACAACGTCCCTTTTTCTTCATGGTATGCTACAAGTATATGCAGGTGGTTGAATTAAGACCTGACCTGAAGGCAATCATCATCCTCAACGTCATTTAAACGTTTGCAGTGCTACTGAAGTCTTAATAATTTGAGCAGCATACAATTTCAGCGAATTGCTGTTAAGTAAAGGGTCCGCCAAATAACTTTTTTCTTTTTGAAAATGCTTTAAAAGAAAAACTACACTGAATATTTTCTCAAATTTCTTTTTTTATTTGAAAGTACAATCCTTCCGGTTAATAATGGAAAATAATTTCATTCAAATGGCTGCCTTGGCTGGCCATGCAGTAGCCTACACCAGAAGATGCCTATTTTGGCAAGAAAATCATCTTTTCAGATGAAGGTCATTTTGATCTTGGCGGGCATGTAAACAAGCAAAATTGTCGCATTTGGGGCACAGAAATCCCGCACGCATACATTGAAAAGCCGACGCACCCAAAACTAGTCTCTGTTTGGTTCGGATTTTGGTCCAGAGGCATAATTGGGCCATTTTTTCTTCGAAAATGAGCAAGGAGTGGCCGTTACAGTCAATGGCGATCGTTATCGGGCCATATTGAACGAATTTTTGTTCACAAAACTTGAAGAAGAGGATATTGGCAACATTTGGTTTCAACAGGACGGCGCTACGTGCCACACAGCCGAAGCTACACTCGATGTTTTGCGCCCTGTTTTTGAAGATCGCAATTTCAGCCGCAGAGCTGATGTCGTTTGGCCACCTCGGAGTTGCGATTTGACACAGTTGGCGGGGTGCCGCCAAAGATAAGTGTCCCGCCGACAAGCCAGAGACAATTGACGCTTTAAAGGACAATATTCGTGAAGCCATTGGTGAAATACAGCTGCACGCAATCAATAATGTGTTTAAAAATTCCACCGATAGTGTAGGCTACTACATGGCCAGCCGAGGCAGCCATTTGAATGAAATTATTTTCCATTATTAACCGGAAGGATTGTACTTTCAAATAAAAAAAAAAAATTTGAGAAAATATTCAGTGTAGTTTTTTTTAAAGCATTTTGAAAAAAAAAAGTTATTTGGCGGACTCTTTGGAACAAAAAAGAGGCTTTTATGACGACGGTGACCAAGAACGGCAAAGTCATAGAGTTTATATGGGTTTAGGACGATTTAGTTGTTGTGTTTATTATACATTAGAACCCTACAGCGTGGATTACGACCTAGCTTCACACACCACTTATGTTGTGTGTGTTAATTTTATACATGATTGGCGGGACCTATAGTTTAAAGTCGGCTCCGAACGACAGATTTTTGAGAAACTTTTCATGGCAATTTTATTTACTCTCAGAGTTTTTGCCAGAAATCTGCTGGAGAGGAAGTCGCCGAAGACATACTTTTTGTATTTTATTTTGATGTCTGGCCTGGGGCTCGAACCCTGGCTTTTCATCTAATAAGCCAACACACTACCTACTAGACCACGGCGACTTTGTAAAAATAGTATGTGGAATCAAAATTCATACTCGATTACCATAAAATATTGGCTAACAGTGCTGACTCTCAAAACGATCACTACTATAGATCGAATCGATAAAAACTTGTTGCGCTGAATATTGCAAAATTCACTTCTCCAGTTATCGATGTGTAAATTAATATTTAAATGTGACGAATTATTTGTAGCATGATGCAGAACGTTTTTCCACTTTGTTGCCGCCATTCTGTATTACAAGAAACAGTTGTCTTTGTCGGTACATTTGAAGAAGTGGGTGTAAAAGATACAAGAAGCTGAAGAAAAGAAAACAACAACAAATAGAAAACAAACACATTTTTGCATATAATTGTTGTTAAAAGTATTTCTTCTTCTGTGTTGATGACTACTATTCAGTGGCTGTTGCTGTTTTACGTTTTAAAAGGTCTTCTGGCGTTAGCAGACTTGAAACGATGAAAGAACATCTTTCATCAGGGCATGGCGGTTTGTTCGCATGTTAGTATGCCCTCAAACACAAACATTCAAATGGATTTGCTAAATAGATTGGCTTTAATTCACTCTTACACAAATGCTAAGTTTATGCAACACAGTGTAAAACAGTGTAATGGATGGAGGGTGCGGTGGACAAGATACTGTCGCTTCAATTTAACCTCACTTAACACAATCTCTTGTAGATTATGATTTTAGTCACCTTCAGCTCCCTTTATCTTAATGGGGTTGTGTGCAAGTGCAAGTGTCTTTCCAGAAACAATGAATACGTAAATCAGAGAAAGGGAAGGCAAATAGAAATGCAAATAGAAGGCACAACCACACTTAATTAGAAAGATTTCGTTAAAGAAAAAAGATAAAAACATACAATTAGTTGTAAAAAGCAAGAAAAAGTGCTGGAATTAAACTCTTAACTCTTATTTGCATCAATTTGTCATACTTTGTTTCAAGATGACAAAAGAAATTAAAATGAAAATCATTTTGAAAATGTTAATTAGCCCTTAAGGTCTTCACTATCAATCAAAGTATCAATTAATGTCAAAACAACAACAACAATACAACAATAAAAAACAATAAAAAAAACAATAAAGAAAACAAAGTGGTGGCATTAATTTCTATTTTCAACTGAATAAAGTGCAATCAATACCTTGAAGTATTAATTTAATTACAATACGTTGTATTTGTTTAACGTTTTTGTTTTTTTGTTTTTTATTTTTTATACTCTATTCCAATAATATTTCTATTTGTACTCCTTTTTCTGTGTTTAATATTTAATTAATTGATTAACTTTTTTTTAAATTGTGACACTGACACTGACAAGTGTCTCTAGTTGAGTGGACATGGTCATGTTAAATTGTTTTTTTTTTGTTTGTTTGCTTTTTTGGCGTTATTTAATAACAATACTTTATAAAATTGGCAAACGTACGTTGCAAAAATGAAGAAAGAAAAATAAAGAAAAGAAAACACTAAAAGAATGCTTTCAAAATACAGATTTTAAATTTCTAAAAGGGTGCCCTGGTAGTCTAGTAGGCAGTGTGCTAGACTATTAGCTTGAGGGTCGTGGATTCGATTCCCACCAGAGACTCTGGTCTGTGACACTACACCGAGCATATGGTCAAAGTTACTCCGCTCGTATATATTTAGAATATAATTTGTAATTGTATTGTAATTAATAAATAAAATAAATAAATTTCTAAGAACAATTTTAAAAACTTGCTTCGATTTACTTGGCATCACTTTCGAATTCCAATGCACGGACGGCAAAATCTCTCGTATTCGTTTGAACTAAGACAACATATTTCTGCGAAAGAAGAGAGACAGAGTGTTTGGCAAGTAACTGTTATTAATGAACACTTTCGATTCCTTTCGGTACGCAGTCGAGAAAGCTTAAAATAAACTTCAAATGTTTTTGAACATTCATAAGAAATATATTCCAAATAAAGTGAAGTATTTCTTGATTGAAGTCGTCGTAGTCTAGTAGGGAGTGTGTTGGCTTATTAGACGTAAAACCAGGGTTCGAGCCCCAGGCCAGACATCAAAATAAAATACAAAAAATATTTCTTCGGCGACTTTCTCTCAACAGATTTCTGGCAAAAACTCTGAGAGTAAATAAAATTGCCATGAAAAGTTTCTCAAAAATCTGCCGTTCGGAGTCGATTTAAACTGTAGATCCCACCACTCGTGTATAAAATTAACACACACAACAAAGGTGGTGTGAGAAGCTAGGTCGTAATCCTGACTGAAGTGTTGTAATGACCAGTTATGTATGTATGTATGTATTTCTTGATTTATGTATGGAATGGTATCAAGACGCTTGATTGTTATGATCAGTTAGATCTGGGTTGTTGTTTGCATCAAAAATCAGCAATGAATTGTTTTTTCGCTACTCATAAGCACTCATGAAATTTTGAATAAAATTGAGTCAAAAATATTGAAATTTAACTACGAGTACTCTGATTCATTCACACTCACTACAAAGTTGATTTATAAGTACAGGTTGCACTGCGTATGCATACAATGTTCACATCAAACTCATACCATTCGAAATATGTTTGATTCATAAGCCTTCTCATTCGGATTCATAACTTTAGGAAAATAATTATACTATCATCATAAATCATTGAACTGACGCGATTCATTCATCAAAATTTACAGTCTTAGTTGTTGCTGCGTTTACAACAAAAGAGTAAAGACACATAAGAAAAAAAGGCAGAGCAGTAAACAGAGCGTGGTCTAATAGGTAGTGTTTTGGTTTATTAGACGTAAAGCCAGCGTTCAAACCCCAGGCCAGGCGTCACAACAAAATACAAAAAGTATTTCTTCGGCGGCTTCCTCTCAGCAGATGACTGGTAAAAAGTCTGAGTGTAAATAAAATTGCCATGAAATATTTCTCAAAAATTTTGTCGTTCGGAGTCGACTTTAAACTATAGGTCCTGCCACTCATGTATAAAATTAACACATACAACATAAGAGGTGTGAGAAGCTAGGTCGTAATCCTGATTAAAGGGTTGTAATGATCAATTATGTATGTATGTATGTATTTCTTGATTTATAATGTAATGTATGATTGTTATGATCAGTTAGATCTGGGTTGGGGTTTGAACCAAAAATCAGCAATGAATTGTTTTTTCGCTACTCATAAGCACTCATGAAATTTAGAATACAACTGAGTCAAGAATATTGAAATTTAACTATGTATTCTGATTCATTCATACTCACTACAACGTTGATTTATAAGTACAGGTTGCAATGAGCATGCGTACAACGTTGACATCAAACTCATACCATTCGAAATATGTTTGATTCATAAGCCAACTCATTAAAGATTCATAACTTTAGAAAAATATTCATAATATTCTTATAAATGATTCGAGTGACTCGAATCCTTTATCAAAATTTACAGTCTTAGTTGTTGTTACATTAAAAAAAAGACACATAAGCAGCAAGAGAAAACCTTCTAGTGAGTATTTCAGTGTTCGTACGCGATTCATACTTATTTTGTGCTTCGTGTATATGTTGACTTATGGAGCGACGAAATCAACAACATCATACGTGTTGTTAGGTATGAATACGAAGAGTACTTCAAATTTTGAATATGAATAGAGGTTCCATGATATTAAAGTAAGTATGAATGCGTATAAGTATCAGAAATTATGAGTATGATTCGCTTGTATTCATCTTTTTGAATACTCATTGCTGATGTCTGGTTTGAAGCACCGTCTCAAGTCTTATAAGCCAACATAATACCTACTAGACTACGGCGACTGCAGCAATATAAAATTAAAATTGATAATAAATTGTGAATGTCAATAACACTCTATGTATGTATGTATTTATGTATGTAAGTACGCATTATCATTGAAATTTATGGGAATTATTTATTTTATGACTTTAGTGAAGTCGCAGTAGTCTAATAGTGTTGGCTTATTAGACGTAAAGCCAGATTTCGAGCCTCAGGCCAGACATCGAAATAAAATACAAAAAGTATTTCTTCGGCGACTTCCTCTCAGCAGATTTCTGGCACAAACTCCGAGAGACTACGAGAGTAAATAAAATTTCCATGAAAAGTTTCTCAAAAATCTGTCGTTCGTAGTCGACTTTAAACTGTAGGTCCCACCACTCATGTATAACAAATTTAACACACACAACATAAGTGGTGTGAGAAACTAGGTCGTAATCCTGACTGAAGGGTTGTAATGACCAGTTATGTATGTATGTATGTATGTATAACTTTCGTGTAATTTTAGTTTTTATAATTATTATTTATTATTTATTTCCAATTGACAGCCAGCTTAAGTAAGTATCTGCTCTGCATTCGAGTGAATATTTCTTTATAGAAATTCGCAACGGGTCCATAAGTAACTCTCTATTGAAATTGGTTGCAGAAATAGAATGATAAGTTGTTTAACTACAGATTGTTGTTAAGTTTATAATGCTTTTGCTGTTGTTGCTGTTTCCCGTATCGTCAACATCATCATCAGCATAATTGAACTGAATTTTGAGTTTTGCAACAGAATTGTTGAGATTTTTTTTATTTGTTTGGAAGTACGAGGCAAACAACAGTTTTGATTTACATTGATTGATTTCTTTATTAATAATTTGTTGTTTTTGTTCGTTTTCTTTCGTTCTAACATTATTTTAGAATTCTTATACGCTTAATTCTTTATTTAACGGAACCATTGAGAGACTTTAAACCGAATGTCGGTATTAAAAAGGATCGAATGAAAGGAATAAAGACAAAAAGATGTAACGTTTGAGAATAAAATAAATAATCTCAAGGTAGTAATCAATCAGTGGGTCCGTCAGTCAGCCAGGGAACGAGCCTATCAACTATCATTGCGGTCGTATCAAAATTTCTCTCTTTTTATATACAGAATGAGAGATTGATGGCCTATGTTAAATAGGCGCATAAATATTAATTTTAATTACACTCGCGACCATAAATTATTAGAAAAAAAAGAGAAAATTGCATCCAATCTGCCTTTAATGGCAATGCGATGGGAAACAATATTCGTATTCGTATTTTTATTTTTAATTGTTTAATTTCATAATCCGCGTCACAATAAAATATTCACTTGAGTTTGTTTATGTGAATATTTTCTAACCGCAAAATGCGTTCATCGGTTTTATAGGATTTGTGCGCGTGTTTTTCATTGTCAGAAGTTGTCATGGTTTGGTTATGAATTGAAAAGTGACATTTAAAGTCAAACTTATAGTCACTCATACCATCCAGGTGGAAGGTTAACCAGAATTGATTCACAAGCTTCAAGGCGTTCACATTCGATTTGTTTTGTTTCTTTGGAATCTTCATTTTATATGCGCTTTTTAGAAGTTTGTATACCCTATACTACTGAAAAGGTGTTTATAACATGCCTAGGCATGCTTTAATTTCATACAATAACTTAGATTGCACGTCTTTTGGAGTACAAGGTTCTATTTTGGAATAACGAATTTTATTTTGATTGAAATGTATGTAAATCGTATATTGGCTGCCTTCCAGAATGTATCAATACAAAGTTTGTATGCAGTTCTACTACTGTATATAAACTATGTAGATATGCAAAGTAACCAAAGAATGCATCACCTATAAATCCGATGCCTGATTGCTTTTTGACTGCGTTAAAAATACTCATTGACGAGACGTTTTGAAATGGAATACATTGTATATATTTTGTACAGCGGCATTATGAAACACGATACTTTGTTCGAATACAAAGCAACTAACATTTTGGAAGGCAGCCATTTTGTGCTTTTTTATATACAAAGGAGTACCCAGAAAAAGTTTTTTAATGTTAGTTCTGGAGTCTTTATTAGTAAATGTGAATTCAAACCAGACATCAGCAATGAGTATTCAAAAAGATGAAAGTAGAATCGTATCATACTCATAATTTCTGATAATTATACGCATTCATACTCATTTTAATATCATGGAACCTCTACTCATATTCAAAGTTTGAAGTACTTTTCGTATTCATACTTAACAACACGTATGATGTTGTTGATTTCGTCGCTCCATAACTCAACATATACACGAAGCACAAAATAAGTATGATTCGCATAAGAACACTAAAATAATCACTAAAAGGTTGTGTGGCTGCCTTCCAAAATGTTAGTTGCTTTGTATTTGAACTAAGTATCCTGTTTCATAATGCCGCTGTACAAAATATATACAATGTATTCTATTTCAAAACGTCGTCAATGAGTATTTTTAACGCAGTGAAAAAGCAATCAGGCATCGGATTTATAGTTGATGCATTGTTTGGTTACTTTGCATATCTACATAGTTTATATACAGTAGTAGAACTGCATACAAACTTTGTATTGATACATTTTGGAAGGCAGCCTGTGTTTGCTCTGATTGCTGCTCTGTCTTTTTTGCTTAAGTGAGATGATGCCGCCGTAGTCTAGTAGGTAGTGTGTTAGCTTATTAGACGTAAAGCCAGGGTTCATACCCCAGGTCAGACATCAAAACGAAATATAAAAAATATTTCTTCGGCGTGTTCCTCTCAACATATTTCGGGAAAAAAATCTGGGAGTAAATAAAATTGCCATGAAAAGTTTCTTAAAAATCTGTAGTTCATTATCGACTTTAAACTGTGGGTCCCGCCACTCATGTATAAAATTAAGACACACAACATGAGTTGTGTGAGAAGCTAGGCCGTAATCCTGACTGAGGGGTTGTAAGGGACAATTATGTATGTGTACTGTTTAGTTGATATGAGCAATTTGAAATGTCTCTAAAAAATTCTGCTTTTGCATTGGAAAAAAAAAGGTAGCTCCGGCAGTATTAAATGATAATAGACTACTCAGTACCAATTTTCAATGATCTAGCATTACTTCTTCTATTTTTTCTTTTAACACGTTCATCGCCATGTCAGTCACATGTGTCTGACGCTAAGAAGTTCTACATGAGCCACGTCAGTCATATGTGTCTGAGGTACGCGATTTGGTAAATCACAGATGTCCGACGCAAACGACGCTGTGTTCAAAACAACAGGTTAATACTTGTTGTCTTGTTTGGATGCATCAGACATATAAGACTGACCCGGCTTGTCGAGAAAAAAGTTTTAATACAGGGCCATGTCAGTCACATTTGCGTGACATAAAATATAGTGTTTTTTCGGGAATTTTGGCAAAAAATTTTTTTTCTGTGATACATTAAGTTTCCTTGATACATTTGTAGCTAAATTATCTAATAAAGTTACCGTGGCCCATGTGAAAATTTTTCTGATATTATCGTGGCGATAAACGAACACGTTTTTACACGTATTTAACAAAATAGGCTCGGCGGACAATTTTAGTGAATATTGTTAGGCCACCTCTAGGATAAGATTAAGGGTACCTTTTTCTTTTTTATTCTTATCTTTTTATCTTAATATTAGCATCGGCAACATTTCTTTTGTTTACATTCCTTTGGAAGCTGAGATCAAAAACCCTGATGTAATCAGTTTCAAATGGGATTTTACAACCGTGTTTGAGTGATTATGTGCTTAAGATTCAATATTATTGCTTGAATTCAATATTATTGCTCGAATGACTGAAGTTTTTATACTTCAAAGCATTACAGAGACAGAAAGTTCATTACTTAGTAGAACAATTGGTATGTGAAATAGTCTTCCAGGAAAGTCTAAAACTGTAATGTGCATAGAAGCGTCATCCTATTTCCTTCTTAGTAAATACAGCGTTGGCTAATTAGACGGGAGCTATCAGTTTTGGCACCTTGAAAAAGAGAAATATGGAAAAAAGAATAATACTTTCGGCGACTCTCTCTCAGCAGTCGGCTTTCAAATCTCTGAGAAAACTTCTCAAACATGCCGATTAGATTAGACTTTAAACTGTACGCAACCCCTATCCACCAACATTCCTTAATAAAAATTACACACACGCACATAAAATAGGGATTGTGTGAGAAACCATGCCCGACATATAGGATTTCAATGTTGCATGTTGCGTGTTGCGTGTGATTGGAAGTCGAAACGTTTTAAGTTAAAAAAGTGAATACAACTTTAGGTTTGAAGAACTTGATTGATTGATGCAGTTAAGATTTCCGTAACCGATTATTAATCCTGAGTTTTACTTAGAAAAGTTGCAAGTTTTCTTCAGTAGCATGTAAGTAAACCTTACTTATTTGAATTAAATTTAAAAAAGAAAAAAAGACGATTTTAAATATAAGACCATGGATTACAATAATAATTTAAATACTGAGTGTTTGTGAAACTTTGCTTCGCTTTACAGCAGAGGTAAAGTGATTTTGCATTTTGCAATCCAATGCCAATACAATTCCATTCCGCATTCCTGTTAACACTGTTTGTGTTTCAATTTCGTCCCCATTTTGCCACAACAGTGAGTGTAGGGTGACAGCACAGTTTGTAAACTGAAAATATATTCAATTAAACGAACCTACAATGTTAGGCAAATGCCAAGAGATAGTATGAATGCAGAGAAAGGGGAATGAATTTTTGTAATTTAATACGCTGAATGGCGCCTCTGTAAATGTAAGAAAAAAAAAAACAAAAACAATTGGAATGCGTAACTTGAATTCCATTTTGTTTACTATTGTTGTTGTTGTTGTTGGTGGAAAATATTTGAGGTTTCAAATTTATTCGTTTGAACCTTAACACACACACACACACACACACATGATAATAATCAAATGAAATCAAATTGCATTCTCTAAACAATTTTAATCAAATTTTTTTAATTTGAACTTAATTTTTTCTGTTTCTTTTTATTGTTGTTGCTTTTTTAATTTTTTTATTTTTATTTGAAATCATATTTAATTTATTAGTCATGACACAATTAATAGCATATTTTTTTTTGCTCTCTCTTCCGCTCTATCTCTCTCTCGCTCTCTCTCTTTCTTTCAATTTTTTTTGTTTCAATTTATTTTTAATTTCAAATTTAATGGGAGAATGAATTGGAAATTTAATTATTTTTCGACATAAAAAGGGTGTGTGTGAGCGGTTGTTTGCAATTAAAAGCAAAAAAAAACAACAACAAAATAACAACAACAATAATTATTTAAACAATTACAACATGTTAGTAAATATTATTCAATTATCTTATACATACATACATACTTATGTGCATACAATATTCATACATACATACTTACATATGTAAGTAAAAAATATTAGAAATTTGAAGTCTTCTTCTTGTTCCATGTTTTGATTTGTAAAAGATTCTAACGATTAATAATCGGAAGATTATGATTTTTCTTTTTTAAACGAGATGTACGTACCAGAGATCAGCAATGAGTATTCAAAAAGATGAGTGGAATCGAATCATACTCATAATTTCTGATACTTATACGCCTTAATACTTATATTTTAATATCATGGAACCTCTATTCATATTCAAAGTTTGAAGTACTCACTCATATTCATACTTAACAACACTTATGAATCGCATACGAACCCTAAAATACTTACTAGAAGGTAGTAGGATTGCTCTGTCTGCTGCTCTGTCTTTTTTGCTTATGTGTCTTTTTTCTTTTGTTGTAAATGCTAAGACTGAAAATTTTGATGTATAGTTTGAGTCACTCTAGTCATTTATAAGTGTTATGAGTATATTTCTAAACTTATGAATCTTTAATGAGCAGGCTTATGAATCAAACATATTTCGTATGGTATGAGTTTGATGTCAACGTTGTACGCATACTCATTGCAACCTGTACTTATAAATTAACGTTGTAGTGAGTATGAATGAATCAGAGTACATAGTTGAATTTCAATATTGTTGACTCACTTATATTGAAAATTTCATAAGTGCTTATGAGTAGCGAAAAAAACGATTCATTGCTGATCTCTGGTACGTTCATATGCATCCATCTCCATCGATTTACATTCGATTTACCAGATTTTTACAATTGATTCACGGTTTCATTGGTTTTCTTACTTCCATTATGGGAATGTGTATGAATTTTACACAATTTAATTAAGTTTTTAACGTAAAGTAGACTTCTTACAGCAATTACAGCAGAAATTGAACGTTTACATCATCGAACTCATGACTTATTGACAGAAACTTGTTTGGTGAAAGGCCAATGCACACTGTCTGCATCCTGCGTAGTTCAGCCGTATATGAGTTTAGGTTTCTATACAGTTTCCTGTATTTATTCATCAGGACCAACAAATGAAATTTTCCTACGTACTATCATACAGAGACTTGTATAACTTCATCCCACAGTTGACGATGACCAGACACCTTTGTTTAGTTCATCTGTATATGAGTTTGAAGTCGCCGTAGTCTAGTAGGTAGTGTGTTGGCTTATTAGGCGTAAGGTCACGGTACAAACCCCAGGTCAGACAACAAAATGAAATACAAAAAATATTTCTTCGGCGACTTCCGCTCAGCAGATTTCTGGCAAAAACTCTGAGAGAAAATAAAATTGACATGAAAAGTTTCTCAAATATATGTCGTTCGGAATCGACTTTAAACTGTAGGTCCCGCCACTCATGTATAAAATTACCACACACAACATAAGTGGTGTGAGAAACTAGGTCGTAATCCTGACTGAAGGGTTGTAATGACCAATTATGTATGTATGTATATGAGTTTAGGTTTCTATACAGTTTCCTGTACTCGTCAGTTCCAACAAATGACATTTTCCTACATCCGAACCCACAGTTGGTAATGACAGCCCACATCTGAAGAATTGAGGGTATACTCGAGCAGAATGCAGATGTTTTTTTGTGTATTAAAAGCTGCTTTGTTTACAGTTTGCCACTCCATTGAGCGAATGCAGTTGTCCAAGAGCGAAATTGTTGAGAGTCGTTTGAGCAAAGATATCTAAACGATGAAAAATGAATGATGAATTGACAAACAATCAAGAAACAAAATGACTTTAATGTACTATGGGGTGAAAGGTCTTAAATTGAATGCATAAAACCTACATACAGTGAGCGCCAAAAGTGAGTCAACACTTTTGTTCTTAAGTATAAAAAAGTTTCTTTAGCATGAATTGTTGTTTTTGTTTTAACATTTTATAAGTAATAAAAAAACGTTTTTTTTTGGAAATTTATTCGACTATTCTCATTTAGTTTTCTCGCTATCCTAAGAAAATGAATTATTTCAGTGGTGTTTACTCACTTTTGGCGCTCAGTGTATGTCTTATATGCTTTAACATCCATTTTAAATTATTGAAAACACAGGCTTCGATGTAATAATCAGCTGTGCTATCTTTATTTACAAATATTGTGTTTGGTTTTAGAAGAAATCGTTTGAAAAAAATTAGCACAACTCGATTGAGCTTAAACGTGGCCATCGAACAACCCACATCCGTAAGGGTACTCAAAAAGGTAACTAAAAATTATTATTCACATGTCTCAACAACAACAACAACACAACATCATCATTGTTGTTATCTTTGGCATCACAATAATTATATTCGCCATCCTAGCCCCCCTTGATGCCCTACCGCAATTCCGTAATCTGATCAAATGTTTGTACATTTTGTTGCAATTTAATATGCACTTCAGGCATAAGGTTGTAACCCTGCCTGATTAATTCTCAAGTAAATATGCAAGTGATTGTAGGTGTTTCGTGAGAAAATATCTTTTTTTTTTCAAAAAAAAAAAAACAATTTCAATATTGAAATTAATGAACAACTCAGTGATGGATGGATGTTGTTGTTGTAGTTTTATTCTGTTTGTTTTTTTGTTTTTTTTTTTTCAATGAAATTTATAAATTAATTCCAATTCTAATAATGCTAATGCTAATAGTGATTGCCATCATTAAGAGTGATTAATTAATGCGAAAATAAATTCAAATCAGCATTGAATTAGTTTGTTATTGCTAAACAGTGCTCTGTATTCATAAAGGGTGTTTTTTTATAGAGGTATAGAAATTTAAGTTGGCATTACTTTTCAAGATGGCGACCGATTTAATAGCTGTCAAGTGATTTATTCTCAGTTTGGTTTGGCAATTCATCATGAATAGACTCACGCCTGAACAATGCTTGCAAATAGTGCAATTTTATTTCGAAAATAATGGTTCTGTGCGGAAAACGTATCGCGCACTACGTCCATTTTATCGTCGACAAAATCGTACATCAGAGCAGTTAATTCGATTAACCATGGAACGTTTTCGCACCACGTTTACTCTTATTGATAACTCGCATCCCCAGAGACGCTGTACGGTGAGTACAGAAGAAGCTATTGCTGCTGTAGAGCGTAGCATTGAGGAAGACCCGAATGAGTCCATCCGCCATCGAGCACAGGAATTGGATCTGTGTCCATCCACTTTATGAAAGATTTTGCGGAAGGATCTTGGTTTGCGTGGCTTACAAAATCCAACTCGTGCAAGATTTGAAGCCAAACGATCATCAAGTAAGGCGTAGATTTGTCGAATGGGCCCAAAACGAGATTACCGTTGTTCCCGATTTTCATAAGCGAATTTTGTTTAGCGATGAAGCGCACTTCTGGTTGAATGGCTACGTCAACAAACAAAACTGCCTCATTTGGAGTGAAGGTAATCCTCAAGTGTATGTGGAAACACCGTTACATGCAGAAAAACTGACTGTTTGGTGCGCTTTATCGGCTGGTGGAATCATTGGTCCGTACTTTTTCAAAAACGATGGTGGCCAGTCAATGGTGATCGGTATATGAGCCATGATTACTAACTTTTTCATTCCTGAATTGAATAACCATGATGTCCAGGAGATGTGGTTTCAACAAGACGGCGCAACATGTCACACAGCTCGTGCCACAATAGATTTATTGAAAGACACGTTTGGTGACCGCCTAATTTCACGTTTTGGACCTGTGAATTGGCCTCCAACATCTTGTGATTTAACACCGCTAGACTACTTTCTGTGTGGCTATGTAAAGTCATTGGTCTATGCGGTAAAGCCACAAACGCTTGACCATTTGGAAGACAACATTCGCCGTATTATTGCCGATATACGGTCACAAATGTTGGAAAAAATCATCGAAAATTGGACGTCCAAATTGGACTACATCCGCGCCAGCCGTGGCGGTCATATGCCAGAAATCATATTTAAAATGTAATGCCACAAGATTATCTTTCGGAGAAATAAAATTCATGTCAATCGAATAATCCATCGTTGTTTTATTGCAACTTAAAGTTCTATACCTCTATAAAAAACACCCTTTACAATGGCGATCACTGCCACTTCACCGATAACAATTACAAGAAAGTTTTCAAAACAAAGTTTTTCTTTCGATCATTAAAAACTGTTGTTGCGTTTCAGTGATTGGTTGCTGCTGTTGAAGTATCAAAGGAAAGCAAAAGAGCTTCCATTTAACGCTTTTGTATGTAAAAGAAATGAATTTCCTCTTTGAGTCTGTAACAATAACTAGTATTTCCTTAATGACTCATTTGAATCGTGTTTAATTTTTCTGTTTTTTTGTTTGTTGTTCCTCTTGTTTTGCCGTAGGTGGTGGCAACATGTAATTGCCACATGTCTTGACTGCAAAAAATGTGATCATAGAACGATGCAGAATCAAAGTCAGTCAATCATGATAATTATATATGAAGACGGTGTTGATGAATCACAATTCATGACAAATGTCCACAGAAATTCAAATCATTTCCAAGTATTTTAAATACATTGCTGTTGTGTTGTTGTTGTTGTTGCCAGAAGATATAAATGATTTAATTATTCTAAAGTCAAGTAATGTTTTTTATTATTGTTGTTATTGTTGTAGTTGTTGTAGTTATTGTTGTCGTTATTATATGTAGTATATGCACCACAAAGAAGAATTACTAAGAAATTATTGCGCCATTACAAGTGTTTAACTGAGTACCGAGTAACGCCACACCTATTGCACCTTTTCAGCTTCAACCCCCTGAAAATAATTAACCCTTCTGTGCATGTCATGAGGAAAACTATAAAATACGCGTATACACCTGCAATACATACACATACTCACTCACTGGTACCCGAACAGCCACATGATATGTAAAATAGAGAAACCGCCCTTTAGCATCAGAAGAATACACCTGATACTTGGGTACAGTGTCAGTGAAAAGTAAATCCATTAATTTTGAAAACAATATAACAATAACAAGATAGATATTGGCCGTTTCATCATCTAAAGGGTGTTTTTTTATAGAGGTATAGAACTTTAAGTTGCAATAAAACAACGATGGATTATTCGATTGACAAGAATTTTATTCATCCGAAAGATAATCTTGTGGCATTACATTTTAAATATGATTTCTGGCATATGACCGCCACGGGTGGCGCGGATGTAGTCCAATCTGGACGTCTAATTTTCGATGACTTTTTCCAACATTTGTGGCCGTATATCGGCAATAATACGGCGAATGTTGTCTTCCAAATGGTCAAGCGTTTGTGGCTTTACCGCATAGACCAATGACTTTACATAGCCCCCCACAGAAAGTAGTCTAGCGGTGTTAAATCACAAGATCTTGGAGGCCAATTCACAGGTCCAAAACGTGAAATTAGGCGGTCACCAAACGTGTCTTTCAATAAATCTATTGTGGCACGAGCTGTGTGACATGTTGCGCCGTCTTGTTGAAACCACATCTCCTGGACATCGTGGTTATTCTATACAGGAATGAAAAAGTTCGTAATCATGGCTCTATAGCGATCACCATTGACTGTAACGTTCTGGCCACCATAGTTTTTGAAAAAGTACGGACCAATGATTCCACCAGCCCATAAAGCGCACCAAACAGTCAGTTTTTCTGGATGTAACGGTGTTTCCACATACACTTGAGGATTACCTTCACTCCAAATGCGGCAGTTTTGTTTGTTGACGTAGCCATTCAACCAGAAGTGCCCTTCATCGCTAAACAAAATTCGCTTATGAAAATCGGGAACAACGGTAATCTCGTTTTGGGCCCATTCGACGAATCTACGCCTTACTTGATGATCGTTTGGCTTTAAATCTTGCACGAGTTGGATTTTGTAAGCCACGCAAACCAAGATCCTTCCGCAAAATCTTTCATAAAGTGGATGGACACAGATCCAATTCCTGTGCTCGATGGCGGATGGACTCATTCGGGTCTTCCTCAATGCTACGCTCTACAGCAGCAATAGCTTCTTCTGTACTCACCGTACAGCGTCTCTGGGGATGCGAGTTATCAATAAGAGTAAACGTGGTGCGAAAACGTTCCATGGTTAATCGAATTCACTGCTCTGATGGACGATTTTGTCGACGATAAAATGGACGTAGTGTGCGATACGTTTTCCGCACAGAACCATTATTTTCGAAATAAAATTGCACTATTTGCAAGCGTTGTTCAGGCGTGAGTCTATTCATGATGAATTGCCAAACCAAACTGAGAATAAATCACTTGACAGCTGTTAAATCGGTCGCCATCTTGAAAAGTAATGCCAACTTAAAGTTCTATACCTCTATAAAAAACACCCTTTAGATGGAATAAATCTATTGAAGATTCGATCAGCATCACTTTTATTATGATATTTGCCATGCCATTTCGTTTTCGGGCCTCTTATTTTCTCTTTTCCATATCAAGCTAATTAGGTTCTGGTAGTTTTTGCTATATGTTTAGTTTCCGATTGAATTCCCATGTTTAATCTAATTCTAGTCCTTTAAGCATTTTCGATCCATTGCTAAACCACTTTTGTAAGTCATAGTGTAGTCGCTGTGGAGCGTGTCTAATTCTTCTCTGGTCGAAAAGTTCTAATGAAACTGACCACAACTGCTGTGTGGTTTCTATCGTAAGGCTTGTATAACATAATGTCTCCGATGCCAAATCAAATTTAAAATAAAAACCACGTTTCTCGCCATAAGTGTCTTCTTCCTTTGAATAAAGATCGCTTGCATAATGGCCTCCTTCTGTAAGAAGAATTGAGACGCTTGTCTGAAATCGTTTGTCTTACAAAAACAGGTCTTTATCATCAGGTCGTCATCATCACCATCATCATCATCATCATCGTCTGGCTTATTACCTGTGTTGTGTTATTAATTTTGCTTTCTGATTATTTTTATTTTAACAAGAACAACAACAAACACAATCTTAAGTTCTTTAGTTAAATTAAAAATCTGTAAAGTACAGAACAACAATCAGTATTATAGTATATTTTTGTTTTTATTGTAATAAATTACATGGCAATTATTTTTTTTAATTTTCTTTTAAAAGCGAATTAAAACAGAAAAAAAACACTCACTGGTTAAATTGTATTTACTTGGTTCCCTGTTTGCACGTGTATATGTATGGGTGTGTGTGTGTGTAAATGAGTCGGTTTTCATCGTATACAGTTTTCTCATCTTCTCGTGTTATAAGAACCAGTTTTTATTTTTAATTATTTTTTTGTTGTTGTT
Source organism: Sarcophaga carnaria (assembly GCA_958299815.1). Lineage (NCBI taxonomy): Eukaryota > Metazoa > Arthropoda > Insecta > Diptera > Sarcophagidae > Sarcophaga > Sarcophaga carnaria. The sequence goes on along the minus strand of OY283152.1, from coordinate 13,079,504 downwards.
TTTTCAAATTCAATTTGAAATCTAAACCGCTACCAACACTAGTACACTCACACAATAACACAATAAAACCGTAATTTTTACATTGCATGCATGGTAAGTGTATGCATTTTCTTGTTCGTTTATTTGTTTGCTTCTTGTAATAACGATCTTAAGAGAGCAAGAGTTTTGTTGTAGTTGTCGTTGTAACTGAGGAATTCTCAATGTATACGATAACTAATATCAAGTTCAAGGTTAAATTTAAAATGCATATTTGAAAACACGTGTATGCTGTTTATATGACTTTTTTCTCTCGCTCTCTGTGTGTGTGGGCATATAAGACTGCTTGTGTGAATGTAATAAAAAAAAATATTGGCTCGTAAAAACCAATCAACCAACCAACCAGTCAGCCAACCCAGCCAGCTACCAAGCTAAGTTTGGCATACGACTTTACAAATGTGTGTCTCAGTTTAAATCTTTCGACGGAATAAAAGTCATGAATTCAAATACCCATCCGTACTGGCTCACAGACTAACTGACGTATGAATTATGAATACCTAGCCAATCTTAAATACTTTACTACTAACCGTTTAATTATTTTAATTACTGAGTATAAGAAAATTAAATTGAATTCGAAATTCCTTCAATTACACGATTTATTGGCCTCTGTTTAATGAAATAATCCACTGCGTTGGCTTGTAAACATCAGGGACCACATCTTATGGTGGCTTAACCCTGTATGAATCCCTTACTTTTACAAAATATGAAAGTTTTTATTGAATTGTGCCATCTGGACAATGTCTTGTTGTGTCTTCATTACAAATTTCCTTGGATATTATGTCATGAAATTTTAAATTGCAATTATTAGCACTTTAGTAACGATTAAAATAAAATAAAACAAATAAAGAAAGAAAATTAATTAAGCAAATCGACTAAGTTAAATGCATTTTTTTAAATGTTTTTTTTTCGTTTGTTTGTTTTAACCGCAAGTAATGTTTTTTTTTTTTTAATTTTTATTGTATTTTTAGATGTTGTTTTTCTTAATTGCTTCCCCATTTGTTAAGCGTTTAATTAGTGTCGAATTAAATTAAATTCCAATTAAAGTAAAAAGAATTGAACTGAAATTACTCACACTCACTTACTCATGCAAACGGCAATGAGTGTTGAATTGAGTTAGAAAAGTAATCATAATCAATTGAACAATTGGTCCAGTTTTAATTAAAAATTTTACATAGATATCTTTTGTAAAGGGTGTTTTTTATAGAGGTATAGAACATTAAGTTGACATTACTTTTCAAGATGGCAACCGATTTAACAGCTGTCAAGTGATTTATTCTCAGTTTGGTTTGGCAATTCATCATGAATAGACTCACGCCTGAACAACGCTTGCAAATAGTGCAATTTTATTTCGAAAATAATGGTTCTGTGCGGAAAACGTATCGCCGCGCACTACGTCCATTTTATCGTCGACAAAATCGTCCATCAGAGCAGTTAATTCGATTAACCATGGAACGTTTTAGCACCACGTTTACTCTTATTGATAACTCGCATCCTCAGAGACGCTGTACGGTGCGTACAGACGAAGCTATTGCTGCTGTAGAGCGTAGCATTGAGGAAGACCCGAATCAGTGCATCCGCCATCGAGCACAGGAATTGGATCTTGAGTCCATCCACTTTATGGAAGATTTTGCGGAAGTATCTTGGTTTGCGTGGCTTACAAAATCCAACTCGTGCAAGAATTGAAGCCAAACGATCATCAAGTAAGGCGTAGATTCGTCGAATGGGCCCAAGACGAGATTACCGTTGTTCCCGATTTCCATAAGCGAATTTTGTTTAGCGATGAAGCGCACTTCTGGTTGAATGGCTACGTCAACAAACAAAACTGCAACCGCATTTGTAGTGAAGGTAATCCTCAAGTGTATGTGGCAACACCGTTACATCCAGAAAAACTGACTGTTTGGTGCGCTTTATGGGCTGGTGGAATCATTGGTTCGTACTTTTTCAAAAACTATGGTGGCCAGAACGTTACAGTCAATGGTGATCGGTATAGAGCCATGATTACGAACTTTTTCATTCCTGAAAAACGTCAACAAGACGGCGCAACATGTCACACAGCTCGTGCCACAATAGATTTATTGAAAGACACGTTTGGTGACCGCCTAATTTCACGTTTTGGACCTGTGAATTGGCCTCCAAGATCTTGTGATTTAACACCGCTAGACTACTTTCGGTGGGGCTATGTAAAGTCATTGGTCTGCGCGGTAATGTCACAAACGCTTGACCATTTGGAAGACAACATTCGCCGTATTATTGCCGATATACGGCCACAAATGTTGGAAAAAGTCATCGAAAATTGGATACATCCGCGCCAGCCGTGGCGGTCATATGCCAGAAATCATATTTAAAATGTAATGCCACAAGATTATCTTTCGGATAAATAAAATTCATGTCAATCGAAGAATAATCCATCGTTGTTTTATTGCAACTTAAAGTTCTACACCCCTCTATAAAAAACACCCTTTATTTAGGTGCGTGAATAGTAGTTCCACAGAACCCTGTTCAGCTACTGGTTTTTTGCGATTTCATTTTCACTTTGCTGAACTTAGATTCATAAATTCCAGCCACGGTTTAATTACTCTCATGGTCGTTATCACCCACGATCCTTCGAAATTCTTTGTCCATTCTTTTTATTTCTAATTTTCATTTCCTTGACAATGTAATGGAAACAACTCTCAGCATTTCTTACTCTACTTCGAACTCACACGCATTTTCTGCTTCCATTCATCTGATTCAATCAAAGAGCACTTATGTATTTCTTTGTGTGTGTCCACACACATACACAGAAACACATGCAAATTTTCACCTAAAAAGCCGACAAAGTTATTAGTTTGTCGGTCGGCGAAACATAATTTCCAATTAACGTGCTTATGCCGTTTGTACACGCTTTTAAAATGCTTCGTATTTTTTTTATCCTGTTGTTGTTGTTGTTTTTATTTTTAACTGGAATATATTGTTGTTGTTGTTCTCTACAGATTTTGTTATATTTTTTGGTATTTTGTTTGCAGCGAATTGAAAATAAAACAACAAAAAAAAAATCATAATTTTTACCGTCATTTTTATCATTCTCATCATCATTAACGCCAACATTGTGTTCAACATCATATTGTCTTCAACGTAGTCATTGCCATCGTTATTGTTTTTGCTGCTGTGATAATATTTATGATTCTGTATCGCAATTGCATTTGTTGTTGTAGTTGTATTTAATAGCTTCCAGTGCTGGTGATGATGATGATAACATCTTTATGTCAGTTTTAAAGTCAAAGTAGTCTCGACTGTTGACGAGTGTCGTCAAAATGAATGCAAAAGAGAGTAAGTGAGAGAGAAAGAGTGTGTTGGGTTTTTTTTGCCTGTGTAAGAACATTGTTGCTTAAAGAGGAAGGTAGAAGTGAAGTTCGGATGACGAGCGCATGATGATGTTGTTGATACTGATGCTGTTATTGTCGTTCGTTCATCATTCATGCTTATCAAAATGAATCGGCTTGTGTTGCTGTTGTTGTGCTATAAGTAGACGTTTTAAGCCAGTTTCGTTGATTTTTTCCTTTTATTTCGCGGGTTTTTTGGATTTTTTTGTACGTGTAAACATTGGGGAGGGGGGAAATGTATTCTGTTGTGTTTGTGAAGTGATATTTTGTGTGGATTGAAACATTTCCCTGAATTCTGTTTAAAATAAAGCTTAAGTTGTTGTATGTCGCCTGTTGTTTGTAGTTTAAATTTTATCACTTCTTCGAATTCTTTATTTGCTGCTGGTGATGATGGTGGCATTCAAAACTATTTTAGTTTTTGGTTTTTATTTTTGTTACTTTAAGTTTTTGTTTAATATGGTAGGATTTTTATGTTTTTTTTTTTGATTTTTAAATAGAACTCTCTTAAGTATCATAAACATTTGATGTGATTAACGTTGTTACTTTTGTTGCTAAATTGTAAGAAGTACTTTGAAATTATTATGAGAATTGAAGTGTTTTAACAGTGTTTAACACTTTCCATTTCGATGGAACCGAAATAAATATGAAATTGGTCAACGTTATGGATACTATTGAAGTCGCCGTGATCTAGTAGGTAGTGTGTTGACTTATTAGGCGTGAGGCCTGGGATCAAACCCTATGAAAAAATATTTCTTAGTTGACTTCCTCTCAGCAGATTTCTGAAATTTCTGAAATTAAATAAAATTGACATGAAAATTTTTTCAAAAATCTGTCGTTCGGAGTCGACTTCAAACTGTAAGTCCCGCCACTCCTGTATAAAATCAACACACACAACATAAGTGGTGTGAGAAATTAGGTCGTAATTCTGTCTAAAGGGTTGTTATGACCAATTATGTATGTATGCATGGGCACTACTTTTCCTTTTTTTATTTATTTTAAATAATCACAACGTTTTCAATATTGAATTTATTTCTGGTGGGCTTTATCGCTATTGGCGATTAAATAAATTCATTGGTTTTGAATTGAAACTTGTCTTTCCTACTTTATTTTAATCAAAGAACGTATCCAATCTTACTCTGGATCTAAGGAGAGCAAAGATGAAAATTACGGCCAAGGTCTTCTTAGACGGCCTTACCGTTGTATCCAGAATTACTATCATGTGGTACTTTGAGTTTAAATTTGTTTCTCAATAACTAAAACGATCCACAATAAATTGTGATTGGCAAAAATTAAGGAGATAGTCATCAGTATCATTGAATCTATTTAAGGTTATGCCTACAAAAACAGCCTCTCGAAATTGCTTCGAAGATCGGATAGGTACTTTGAGTTGACTGTGAGTCCAGGGAGGTTGGACGGACACACTTAAGCTACAGGGAATCCATTGTGATACCACAGTTTTCCACAATTTCCCCTAATCCCGGAACCGCTCGGAGCTTCTGCTGAAGCGACTCAGACTGCCAAAGCCAATGCGTGACAATTCTTTCAGATTGTTTATATAGTAGGCATCAAGATAATTTTTTCTTCTAAAGGGTGTTTTTTTTATAGAGGTATAGAACTTTAAGTTGCAATAAAACAACGATGGATTATTCGATTGACATGAATTTTATTTATCCGAAAGATAATCGTGTGGCATTACATTTTAAATATGATTTCTGGCATATGACCGCCACGGCTGGCGCGGATGTAGTCCAATCTGGACGTCCAATTTTCGATGACTTTTTCCAACATTTGTGGCCATATATCGGCAATAATACGGCGAGTGTTGTCTTCCAAATGGTCAAGCGTTTGTGGCTTTACCGCATAGACCAATGACTTTACATAGCCCCACCGAAAGTATTCTAGCGGTGTTAAATCACAAGATCTTGGAGGCCAATTCACAGGTCCAAAACGAGAAATTAGGCGGTCAACAAACGTGTCTTTCAATAAATCTATTGTGACACGAGCTGTGTGACATGTTGCGCCGTCTTGTTGAAACCACATCTCCTGGACATCATGGTTATTCAATACAGGAATGAAAAAGTTTGTAATCATGGCTCTATACCGATCGCCATTGACTGTAACGTTCTGGCCACCATCGTTTTTGAAAAAGTACGGACCAATGATTCCACCAGCCCATAAAGCGCACCAAACGGTGTTTCCACATACACTTGAGGATTACCTTCACTCCAAATGCGGCAGTTTTGTTTGTTGACGTAGCCATTCAACCAGAAGTGCGCTTCATCGCTAAACAAAATTCGCTTATGAAAATCGGAAACAACGGTAATCTCGTTTTGGGCCCATTCGACGAATCTACGCCTTACTTGATGATCGTTTGTCTGATGTCATGATGAATTGCCAAACCAAACTGAGAATAAATCACTTGACAGCTGTTAAATCGGTCGCCATCTTGAAAAGTAATGCCAACTTAAAGTTCTATACCTCTATAAAAAACACCCTTTACAACATAGTACCGGGCATGTAGTCAGTAGGTGAAGAAAGTCTATTGCTCTTCCTCACCTCTGTAGCTTTTGCAGGAATCATTAGCAAGGCGTGCAAATCCAATGCAATGCCGTGTGATGACCCTGAAAACCATACTGAGCGTTGTTCTTTGGAGTTTCAATAGACTTTTGACACGACAGTTGTGCCACGCTTGGCCAGTTCATGTGTTCTACCGTTACCTGGCATATCACCGTGTTCTGGTAACCCTATATTACAGATATCATGTCTTTCAGCGACATAATCGATATACATATCTGCGACAGTTGTACACTGTCTTGGAGTTCATCGCATTGGAGTTCAAGGCTTTGATAGCCACCTGGCTATCGGAATGGTATGTTAATTTCACGTTTAATTGTATTTGAGTCTCCAATAATTTTCGCCGCAGCCTCTATTGGTGATACCTCCGCCTTTAAGAGGCTACAGCTTCGAGAATTAGTGCCAGAGTATTCCCTTGATGGATGAACTCATGTTATGTGACTACAACACTTCAATTGCCTTGGAGAACTTCATGGTTGTTATTGTTGTTGATTTGTTGGTGTGATTTCTGTTTTTTTTTTAACAAATTGCTTGTGTAAACAAGAATACCACTTTTTCTGTGATATGAGAACGGATAAGAAACAAGTGTAGAGCGAAGAAGAAAAAGAAGAAGAAAAAGCTATAAATTAACACGAATTCAAGGTTGTCTTTTTTATTTTCATAGAAGACAACAACTTCTTCTCCGATAAATTCAAATAAAATTTGAAATGATGCGAATTATGTTTGGTTTGTTGTGAAATGTATTCACAAAACAGCACAAACAAGTGCAAATTGAAACGATTAACCAACCAACAACAGAAAAGAAAGAAAAAGTAAGAAGAAGAAGAAGTACAATAAATATTAACCAAAAAATCCAATAAAATAACAACAACTTCATGCTTAGAATTGATTTATTAAGGAAGTCCCTGCAAATCCAATCCAGTGCTTAGTTATGCTTCAGCTCTAGAAACCGATCTTCAACGCATAGCTGAATGTTAATTCGCTTTCGTTCTAATAAATTTGTTTAAAATTTAAAAAATTTTAAAAAAGATAAACATTTTTAATTAAAAATTTAAGAAATAATAGGTCCATTAACCTTTCGCTTGGTTCAACTGCATTTTTAAACGACAATTTTTTTTTATTGACTTGCACTTGCTCGCTTTAACTTGTTCTGACGGGTTAATGAGTGCCAAGAAAATAATTTTTTTTTAAAACAAAATATTTTTCTTATTGCTGCAATTGTTGCTGTTGTTGTGATTAACATTAAAAATTCGGTTTTAAATTTTTGTTTTTTTTTAGGGAAACAAGATTTGAACAAAACTCAAATATTCACAGTGGCTGGGTTTGCAAACATTGATGAAAACACTTCAACAAAGAAATGAAACTGAGAAGGGAGCGTCTAATCTAATTTGAAAATCGAATTCATTAATTAATAAATACATACATACATACATACATACATACATACATACATACGTACATACATACATACATACATACATACATACATACATACATACATACATACATACATACATACATACATACATACATACATACATACATACATACATACATACATACATACATACATACATACATACATACATACATACATACATACATACATACATACATACATACATACATACATACATAATTGGTCATTACAACACTTTAGTCAGGTGTACGAACTAGTTGTTCACACCACTTATGTTGTGTGTGTTAATTTTTATACATTAGTGGCGGGACGGACCTACAGTTTAAAGTCGACTCCGAGCGACAGATTATTTATTACATTTTTATTTACACTCAGAGTTTTTGCCAGAAATCTGCTGAGAGGAAGTCGCCGAAGAAATATTTTTTCATATTTCCGTTTTGATGTCCGACCTGGAATTTGAATCGTGGCCTTACGTCAAATAAGCCAACATACTACCTACTAGACTATACTGGTATTAATAAATACCACAACATAAACAGGCCTAAGCCAAGGCAATCAGCATATTTAGGCCTTTATTTTAATTCACTATGAATTTATTTATGAGAAGAGAAAATGTTGTGAATCTCAAATTATTATTTCTCTAAATATACATGACTTTACATAGCCAAAGTCAAGGTTAAACGCTTTTGTAATTACTTGACTCAATATAAGTCAAGTGTTTGTTATTGAATGAAGTCAAACAAGAACTAAGGTCCAAACATGTGCGTTGGTAGGATCATCTGCTTTTATCATACATACATAATTGGTCTTAACAACCCTTTAGCCAGGATTTCGACCTAGTTTCTCACACCACTTATGTTGTGTGTGTTAAATTTGTTATACATGAGTGGCGGGACCTACAGTTTAAAGTCGACACCGAACGACAGATTTTTGAGAAACTTTTCATGGCAATTTTATTTACTCTTAGAGTTTGTGCCAGAAATCTGCTGAGGAAGTCGCCGAAGAAATATTTTTTGTATTTTGTTTTGTTGTCTGGCCTAGGGCTCGAACCTTGGCCTTACGTCTAATAAGCCAACTTCATCTGCTTTTATCACAGTTTTCAACAGATTTAAATAGTCCCCTATAGCCTCCTGCTAAACGCTAAGTTCATTACCGTTCCACACCAGAGATCAGCAATGAATATTTAAAAATAAAAGTAGAATCGAATAATACTCATAATTTCTGATACTTATACGCATTCATACTTATTTTAATATCATGGAACTTCTACTCATATTCAAAGTTTGAAGTACTCATCATATTCATACTTAACAACACATATGATTGTGTTGATTTCGTCGCTCCATAACTCAACATATACACGAAGCACAAAATAAGTATGAACACTAAAATACTTACTAAATGGTTGTGTGTTTGCTGTGCTTGCTGCTCTGTCGTTTTAGCTTATGTGTCTGTTTTCTTTTGTTGTAAATGCAACAACAACTAAGATCGTAAATTTTGATGAATGATTCGAGTCATAAAGTTGTGAATCTAAATGAGTAAGCTTCTGAATCGAACATATTTCGAATGTTATGAGTTTGATGTCAATGTTGTACGCATACTCATTGCAACCTGTACTTATAAATCAACGTTGTAGGGAGTACGAATGAATCAGAGTACTCGTAGTTAAATTTCAATATGTATTGTTGACTCACTTATATTCAAAATTTCATGAGTGCTTATGAGTAGCGAAAAACCAATTCATTGCTGATCTCTGCTCGGTCTGAAAATGGAGGGGAGGGCGTAGGAATAGTAATATGGTGACGTCATAATTTTTTTACCGAAGGATATTTAAAAGGATCAACTGATCAAGGGTCCGCCAAATAACTTTTTCTTTTGAAAATGCTTTAAAAAACAGAACTACTGAATATTTTCTCAAATTTCTTTTTTTATTTGAAAGTACAATCCTTCCGGTTAATAATGGAAAATAATTTCATTCAAATGGCTGCCTTGGCTGGCCATGCAGTAGCCTACATGATCGGTCCAATTTTTAAGCACATTATCGATTGTGCGCAGCTGTATTTCACCAATGGCTTCACGAATATTGTCCTTTAAAGCGTCAATTGTCTCTGGCTTGTCGGCGTAACACTTATCTTTGACGGCACCCCACAAATAATAGTCCAACGGTGTCAAATCGCAGCTCCGAGGTGGCCAAACGACATCAGCTCTGCGGCTGATAATGCGATCTTCAAAAACAGGGCGCAAAACATCGAGTGTAGCTTCGGCTGTGTGGCACGTAGCACCGTCCTTTTGAAACCAAATGTTGCCAATATCCTCCTCTTAAATTTTTGTAAACAAAAATTCGTTCAACATGGCCCGATAACGATCGCCATTGACTGTAACGGCCACTCCTTGCTCATTTTCGAAGAAAAATGGCTCAATTATGCCTCTGGACCAAAATCCGCACCAAACAGTGACTCGTTTTGGATGCGTCGGCTTTTCAGTGTATGCGTGCGGGTTTTCTGTGCCCCAAATGCGACAATTTTGCTTGTTTACATACCCGCCAAGATCAAAATGAGCTTCATCTGAAATGATGATTTTTTTTGCCAAAATCGGCATCTTCTGGTGTAGGCTACTGCATGGCCAGCCGAGGCAGCCCTTTATTTACTTCCATACAAAAAAAAAGTACCAAACTCTCATGTGTCTTAATTTTTTTTTGATGATGGTGTAGGGTATTAATTAGTCGAATTTAATTAGCCGGGTATTAATTTTTTTTTATTTTTATTTTTATTTTTATTTTTATTTTTATTTTCATCGTTTCAATTGAAGTAACATTTTTAGTTGCTGTTGCTGTTGTTGTTGTTGGCTTTTTGTTGTTGTATTGAATATTGCATTTGCATTTGCAGAAAATGGGTCAGCGTGACTGAGTGGATTTAAATTTGCCACTCGAAATTTTGTTAAATAAACTCGTAAATTTTGTATGCATTTCTGATACGTAATTGTGTGCGTCTATGTATGTATGTGTTTGTATGCGTAAGTATTCTAATAAGTGACTCTCTAATGCACAAACAGTGTCCGACCTCAATTAGCCGTGTGAGTGCGTCTCGCAGAAGAGTGCATTAAATGAACAAACATTTCATATTCGAATGTTTATTCGTTTATTTATTCATTTTATTCGGTTTGTTTGTTCGATTATTGATTTGAGGCTGTCGATGTTGATGATATTTTTCAAAAAGGCAAACAAATACGAGTAGTAGGCCTACATGCATACATTTAAAGAAAAAAAAATAAAAAAATAAAGAAAATATAGAGAAAGAAAGATACCAAATGATCTCAACAAAATTTTGCAACCGAATGCAAATTTAGTGGAGGAACAAAATTCACTTGCGTTTTCACTTTTTTCATTATTCTGCTGAATCTGAATATGAAATTTCCTTTTAAAATCGAATTTTAAAGAGTCGCAAAAAATATTATGACACATTGCTTGGAAAGAAAAAGCTTGACTGTGAAATCGGAGAAAATTCCACAAATTTCAGGGTCAATAAGTAACGTTTTTCTTATTTTTTTTAATTGAAAAATAACGAGTGTTTGCAAATTTCAAAATTGAACTTCAAACCCCGATTTAAATGAAATTTATTTGAAATTTTAAAAATAGAAAACTTCATATTTAAAATAAATTTACTGGTGGGAACCGAACCCACGACCCTCACGCTGGTCTAGCACACTACCCACTAAATTACCAGGGCACCCGTTAAAATGAATATTTTTTGGTTTAAAAGCGATCAGCGATTCTTGCATTTGCGCAAAAAAAAATATGAAATAAAATAAAAATTCTTTTTTTCTTTTTCTTCTACTAAATGACTTCTTGTTAAATGTCGAAGATTATCTTTAAAATTTTATCTGTTGCTTCTTATTTAGGCAATGCAATGAAAGAAGAATAAAAGAATTCATTATTCTGGCGCTCTTAGAATTTTTTTTTGCTATTCTTGACTAATTTTCTATTGCTCTGCCACGTTGTCAGATACTGGAGCTTGTGCTGTATTACAAATAGGGATTGTAGTGAGTGTAAAATTAAATAAATAATCCCACGAAATCTCCTCGGCTTTTAAATGTTTTAGGAAAGGTTAAAATTAAATAATATTTTAATTTAAGGACTGTTACGGTGAAGTCGCCGTAGTCTAGTGGGTAGTGTGTTGGCTTATTAGACGTAAAGCCAGGGTAAAGCCCCAGGCCAGACATCAAAGACAAAATACAAAAATTATTTCTTCGGCAACTCCCTCTCAGCCGACTTCTGGCAAAAACTCTGAGAGTAAATAAAATTGCCATTAAAAAGTTTCTTAAAAAAATCTGTCGTTCGGAGTCGACTTTAAACTGTAGTCCCCAATACTCATGTATAAAATTAACACACACAACATAAGTGGTGTGAGAAACTAGGTCGTAATCCTGAAGGGTTGTGATGACTAATTATTAAAAAATTATTGTTTTAAGCACACCTAAACGGAACTATTCTAAAAGAACCCGGCAAAATTAAATTGCTTTTCAAGAACGAATTGCCTATGTTCGTTTAAAAATTTTTTATTGTAGCGATGTTAACAATATTTGAACAAGAATTTGACAATTTGTGGCCATTGAAGTCGCCGCAGTCTAGTAGGTAGTGTGTTGGTTCAAGGCGCAAGGCCACGATTCAAACAGCAGGTCAGATATCAAAACTAAATATAAAAAAATATTTCTTTGGCAACTTCCTCTCAGCAGACTTCTGGCAAAAACTCTGAGAGTAAAAAAAAATGCCATTAAAAAGTTTCTCAAAAAAATCTGTCGTTCGGAGTCGATTTTGAACTGTAGGTCCCGCCACTCATGTATAAAATTAACACACACAACATAAGTGGTGTGAGAAGCTAGGTCGTAATCCTGACTGAAGGGTTATAATGGCCAATTATTTATGTATGTAGCCATTAACACCTCAATTATGTAGACCTTGAAGTATTGGATTGTACATGTAAATTCGGGGTCTTTTTCGATACCACATCAACTGTCATTTCAAAAGTCCAAATACATATCACAAATTTTTTATTTCCCCATTCAAGTTGGAAAATTTCTTCATTTACGTGAACCCTACTGATGATGGATTTCTTCTGTAAATAATTTTTTCTTTTGTGGCACATGTTGCCGTTCTCGCTAAAAATCCATTTGTTGTTGTTGTTTGTATTATAAATTGTTTTTTGCGTTTTTAGTCTTTATTCGGTGTGTGTGTGTTCGTGTTCGTGTGTATATTTTTGCGTAAAAATAACGGCCTTCAGTCCAATTAAAATCTCATTGTAAATTCTAAATACAACAACAGCATCAGCATCAACAAAAAAAAAGGAAAAAATATTCTTCTTTTAAAGATGCCCTCGCTCGTTCGCTTATACTTTCGTCCATACATTTAGGTTTTCATATCATTGAACGATCAGTTGCATTAACAACAACTGGGTCAATAGTTAAATTGAATTTTTTTGTTCTCACAAATAAATGGATTTCTTTTTTTAAATAATTTTCGCGTTGAAATTATTTGAAAATGAAGATTTTGAAGAAAAAACCACAAGAGAATTAATTTACTACGGTTAATAAATGACTTTCAATCTCATGCGTTCTCCCTCTCTCTCTCTCTCTGTCTGTGTCTTAGTTACATAAGTTTTGTTTCATTTTTAAATTGTTTTTGTTATAAATTTTAGCAGAAGTTAGTCATTGTTTATCAGGTTCAATGAATTTTTAATGTTTTTTTTTCAATAAAAATTATAAAAAAAAACAAATAAAACTCCGCCATAAGAATACAAAATAAAAGAAAAAATGAAACAGAAACCGAGACAGCAACAAAGAAGGCAGGCAATAATTAATAATTGCACTCAATTAAAATATGGACATGGTTAGCGATTTAATTATTCTCCAAATTTTGTTTTTGTTTGTTCTTATAAACACCACCAACCATTACTGCATATTCATATTCACGTATGTGCGTGTACGTGTGTATGTGTGAGAGAGAGTGCTTGTCCAAAAACGGAGAACACCAAAAACCGAATATAAAAACTGAAAGAATTTCTATACAGTGGACAACAAACAACAAGCAAGTGTTAAAAGAATGTTTTTGTTGTTACGTTTTGTTTTTTTTTTTGTTTTTCTAACATGAGATCATGTCTTGTGAGGAGCTCAATACAGAAGAAAAATAATAAAACACACACACACATTCATTCTATTTATTGTGTTTCAGTCCATTTCAGTCCATTCCAATACAATGCATTCATTGCTCATAACCATAGAAGGCAAAACGTACATTTGTTGGAGCAATTTGTACGTTTTCTGTTTAACAAAATATTTTAAATGTTTTTCTTTTGTTATTGTTGTTATTATTTTTAGTTTTTTTTTTTTGTGTGTGTTTTGTTTATTGCAAAAGACATTGTCGCTGTCAAATACAGCTGCAGCAGCAGCAGCAGCAACAGCAGCAACAGCAGACATTGTTGCACATTTTTCATAAAAATACTCTTTTTTATGGCCAAAACACAAAATAAATCATTCGTGATTATTTAAACGTTTGTTTTTTTTTTTTTTTGATTTGTTTCTCGTTTTTCATCTTCATCTCTTTCTTTCAATATTTTGATTTGTGTTCGTTTTTATTGTTTTCATTTTTATTTGCATTTTTATTTGCATTTTTGAAAATAACAAGAACAAAAAGGAACAGAATTTCTAATATTTGAACTGTAGTAGGAGACGAATTTTAAACACCCTTGAATAGCTTTATTAGAGGTACTCAGAATGCCTATTGCCAACGTCAACTAAAAATTTGTTAAATAATACAACTATAAAGTAAATAATTAAACCATTATGGTATTGTATTGCATTGCTGTTGTCCTTTAAATTTCAATTTTTTATTCTAATGGTAGTAGTAACGTTAGGTCTCTGTTTTCAACTCAACTGCGTTTGATTTTTGTCTCGTGCTGTGTTCAGTTGTGTTTACATACATATTTACACTTGTGAAGTCCATACAAAATTAAACAAAAGTCTACAAAAAGAACTCCAGTAATACCGAAATAAAAATATAATTTAAAAAATTTTAATTCCTTTTTTTTATTAAAAATTAAATTAAAAAAAAATGAAATTTAATGATTTGACTAGGAATCAACACTTAAACACTGTATACATGATGTTTTAATTACTTTTTAACTTACTTTTTAACACAAATTATGTTCATCAATCAGTGATCAGAACTATCTCGACCACAGATGTCTGGTATAGCGAGAATCCCTCGATAGGGCGACTTATTTGAATTTTATACTACGGTTGCAAAATAGAGGTAGAGGAAGATGGACGGCGAGACTTATTCCGGACATAAGGCCATGGATTGGTCGGAAATTTGGAGAAGTAAATTAATACGTTACACAGATGCTATCGGGTCACGGATATTTTAGGAAATATCTGCACAGAATGGGCAAGACCGCCTCCCCTTACTGTCTTTACGAGGAAGGGGATGTAATTGATGACGACGATCACGGCCGGTAACATTGTCGGGATTATGATCGCGAGTAGGGAAAATTGGACCTCAGTGGCGAATTACGTGGAGAGCATTCTAAGACTGAAGAAGAGGGATCTTGAGGCTGCGGAACATGTGGGCACGCCGGAATAGATGAAACTGGCACACGTGCCAAGCGGAATTCGAGGCAGGGACCTGGACTTAAGGAATAGTGGAGACACTTAGATGTCTCTTCAACTTTCGACACGCAGTCCGGACGCGGATGTGAACACGCAGGGGCCAAAGGAACTCCACTCCGTAGTTCCGGAGGGGGCACAACAAGTCCACGAGACGAGGGGGGGATTTAGTGGGTGAGGGCCCCACACACGGGGGACGTGACGACTTCCTTAGGTATATTTACCCCTCCTCGGCGTGAAAAAAAATACTACGGTTGCAAAGATCTGGCTGCATAATTGTCTATCAGAGCACTCGATTCTAATGTGATGAACTACAACATGGTGTACAACTGTTGCAGGTAACACAACGGGGTTGCAGATCAATGTTATTAGGTCACGGGGACATTCCGGGTAACTGCAAGGCGGATGAACTGTCTAGACGTGGCACAACCACCGAACTCTCAGATGAATTGTTGACATTGGCAGTTCCTTAAAATTGATAGTACGATCGGGGATTCCGTCAACAATAAGTAAGCGGCTTCGGGCACAGGGAGAACGGCAAAGAAAATCTAACCAAGTCTGGATGGAGGTCGAAAAAGGAGGAGATGGAGGTTGACAGATTCTTGAGAAACTTTTCATGACAATTTTTATTTACCCTCAGAGCTCTTGCCAGAAATCTGCTGAGAGAAAGTCGCCGAAGAAATACTTTTTGTATTTCGTTTCGATGCCTGGCCTGGGCTTTGAACCCTGGCTTTACGTTTAATAAGCCTACACACTGCCTACTTGACACGTTAACCCTTATCGCAAATAAATTTTTCTTCAATATTTTTTCCATATTCTAGGCTATAAAACGGTTTAGATTTTATTTAAAAATCGATAAATTCGATCAAACGATGGATCAAATAGTATTTCCATAAGCATTTATTAACTACGACAATCCATAATTAATCGAAAAAGTAAAATTATTCGAATACTTCATCTGCCTAAGTCATTTAAGGCAGAATTTCATAGGCAAACTTTTAAACACAGGTCAGGCTAACTGTATTGTAACTTTTCTACCCAGACAGTGTACGAATGTAACGAGGAGGTTAGAAATTGTTTCCATTTTTAGTTTTCAATCGCTCTGTGGTTGGCGTGGTGTATATGTACATGTATGTGTACATGTATGGGTAATGAATTCGTTTCGTCCATTAGAGTCCACATATTTGTTTGTTATTCCTGGTTCTTTTTGTTTGTTTTTTCTTCTTTATTTTATTTTATTTGCTGATTTCATGTTCATGTTCTTGTTCTTGTTGTTTTTGTTTTTTATTTGTTCCCTAAACAATAGTTGATGTTGTTTTTATTGTTGCCGCTGTTGTTCTTATTAATTTCGTTCTGTTTCTGTCATTTCTTAATAATTATTTTATGATTTTGGCATTCATGCTATAATGAATGATTCGTTCATGCAATTGTTCCAAAAACAAAAACAAAAAAAAAAAAACCAACACGAATGACATCAGCAGCAACAGGTAATTGTTGTTGTTGTTGTTATCGTTGCCCAAATGTACAAAAAACTTAACATTTTTAATTTTTCTTATTATTTGTTGTTGTTTTATTAATTCGCCTGCAAAAAAAAGTGGTGTCTGTCTGTCTCTCCTCTAATTGATATCCGAATGACAATTTGCCACTGGCCCGGCTGCCTGTACTATATAGTCATCGTGCGTTTTTAACAGTGTGACACTCTTGTTTTATGTCAACAATTCAATCATACGACTGCCATTATATCAACTGAAGTCATTATTGTTAAAAAAACGATTCTTTTTTTGTTCTTGTTTTTGTATTTAAAATTACTTCCCCCTTTTTATTTTGTTCGTTTCTTGCTGTATTGTTTTTATTGTTGTTGTACATATTAACACATGAAATGAAATGAATTTAATTGCCTTGAAAATTAGTTGCAATTTAAGAACTTTAATAAACAACAACAACAACAACCTTAACAATTGAGATGACATTAAGATACGACGACAGGTACTTCTTAAGAAGTTTAATCGTTTTTTATTTTTTTGTCACTTAAATTGATGATGAACTGTTTGTCATAAAAACTGTCATCAGATCGACATCGATTACAACAAAAAACTGTAAAATGCAATACAAAATTTGTTATATTTTGTTGTATTCAAATAAAGAAATTCTATTTATTTACGAGTCGTTAATGGGCACTCAATTAAAATATGGACATGGTTAGCGATTTAATTATTCTCCAAATTTTGTTTTTGTTTGTTCTTATAAACACCACCGTCCATTATTGCATATCCATATTCACGTACATACGAGCGTGTGTGTGTGTGTGAGAGAGAGAGTGCTTGTCCAAAAACGGAGAACACCAAAAACCGAATATAAAGACCGAAAGAATTTCTATACGGTGGACAACAAACAACAAGCAAGTGTTAAAGGAATGTTTTTGTTGTTACGTTTTCTTTTTTTTTTGTTTTTCTAACATGAGATCATGTCTTGTGAGGAGCTCAATACAGAAGAAAAATATTTTTTTTTATAAATAAAAACACACACACACATTCATTCTATTTATTGTGTTTCAGTCCATTTCAGTCCATTCCAATACAATGCATTCATTGCTCATAACCATAGAAGGCAAAACGTACACGTGCAAAACGTGGGTACCACCACATGCCAGTTATTCGGTTTGAATTCTTTACAACGAATCACACCGATATTGAAATTAATCGATCGCACCATTACACTGTTGTCGATCATAGCGCGGAAATCAGGGCAACCGCAAAAGATTGCGTAAAATATAGAATAGGTTTGAATTGCAAGATCGTATTTAACGATTATTATCTAAGTGCATACATAAATACAACTCTTCAGTCAGGATTACGACCGCTTCTCATACAACTTATGTTGTGCGAGTTAATTTTTATACATGAGTGGCGGAACCTACAGGTTAAAAACGACACCGAACGACAGATTTTTGAGAAACTTTTCATGGCAATTTTTTTTACTCTCAGAGTTTTTGCCAGAAATCTGCTGAGGAAGACGCCGAAGAAATATTTTTCATATTTCGTTTATTTGGGGATGCCTGATCTGGGATATGAACCGAGGCCTCACGTCTACCTACTAGACTACGGCGACTTCAAAGGTACATACGAAGTGCTTGTGACGTTGATACCAACAACCTTGCCATCCAGAAAAGCGAAATCGGAGTTGTAAGAAACCGTATTAAATCTGATCCTAAAACTCTTCTGCAGAATAAAAGAAGAAACTAGGATGACCGAAATTCTATTTCGTGTGGTCAAATAGACTCTGAACTATAATCGAATCAAGTTGAAAAGATTGGTTAGAAACAATGATCTAACATGTCTGCTTTTATTTCCAATTGTTAATCTATCTTATGGTCCAAAGCAACCTATGCATTTTAAATAAGTATGAATATTCATTCTTTAGGCTCAAAAAAGAACTAAAGATTCCCCGGTTGAAATACAGGACAACGAAGCAATGAAATTCTGTAGCATTATAGATAAGAGATCTCCCGCATACATACATAATTGGTCATTGCAACCCTTCTGTCAGCATTACAACCTAACTTCTCACAACACTCGTGTTGTGTGTGTTAATTTTGTCCATGAATGTCGAGAGACCTACAGTTTAAAGTCGATTTCGAATGACAGATAAAATTTAAACCTTTTCATGACAATTTTATTTAATCTCAGCAGCCGTTTTCGTTTCGTTTTGTTCGAGTTGTCTGGGTTGGGTTTCGAACCACGTCCTTGCGGATAATAAGTCGACACACGACCGACCAGAGATCAGTAATGAATCGTGTTTTCCCTACTCATAAAAAAAAATGCGATCAAATTGCTCCACGTCAATGTCAAGCAGACCGCCAGCAGCTAATATGCCAGCATTATTGACTAGCATTCGCTACTCATAAGCACTCATGAAATTTTGAATATAAGTGAGTCAACAATACATATTGAAATTTAACTATGTGCTCCGATTCATTCGTACTCACTACAACGTTGATTTATAAGTACAGGTTGCAATGAGTATGCGTACAACGCTGACATCAAACTCATACCATTCGAAATATGTTTGATTCATAAGCCAACTCAGTCGGATTCATAAGTTTAGAAAAATACTCATAATACAGTCTTAGTTATTGTTGCATTTCACAACATAAGAAAAAAAACACATAAGCAAAAAAGATAGAGTAGCAAGCAGAGCAAACACACAACCTTTTAGTGAGTATTTTAGTGTTCGTATGCGATTCCTACTTATTTTGTGCTTCGTGTATATGTTGAGTTATGGAGCAACGAAATCAACAACATCATACGTGTTGTTAAGTTTGAATACGAAGAGTACTTCAAACTTTGAATATGAGTAGAGGTTCCATGATATTAAAATAAGTATGAATGCGTAGAAGAATCAGAAATTATGAGTTTGATACGATTCTACTCATCTTTTTGAATACTCATTGCTGATTTCTGGTTTGAATCAACATCCTTACGTATAATAAGCCGACACACCATCGAATAATAATTTGTAGTAATGTTTTGATTTCATTCTTGGAAATCAAACCCAAGTTCCTCGATTTAAAATATTTTTTTTTGAAACTTTCACAACGAATGCAGGATGTTTAAATTTTTTTTTGGAAATTTCAATTGTTTTTTATTCTATCACACTGTGATTGCAGTTACGACTGCATTTGCTGCTGTTGCTGCTGCTGTTGTTGCACTTATTGTGCTAATCTCGTATCACAACACTCGCATGTGATAATAAGACCACAAATAAAACAGAAAAAATATTAAAAAAAAAATAAATCATGAAAATGTCCTTGAAAACAATTTCTATATGTATTGTGGTACTATGCTGTTAGTATTGTAAAATAAAAAAAAAGAAGAAGAAGAATTAGAAAATAAACGGCTCCAGAAGAAAAAAATATTCAAAAGATTAGAATTGTTTAAGAATGACTGTGTGTTAGTTACCCTACACTACGATGTAATTGAAATGAAAATGAAATTTATTTAAATAAATTAATCTTTTTATATATTAAAGAGGACATTTGATTTGATTGTTTATAGAAACAAAAATTCAATTATTATGTTGCAGTTCGGCGGTGGTACGGCAGCCTGAAGAGGCTCACCTCAAAATCTGGTGACCATTAGAGGAGCTAGGAGTGTCTCAAAGCAAAATTCAAAATGGATTTTTATGGAATATGTTGCCTTTTGTAGCCTGAACTAATTTATGTTGAGAAGTTTAAAAAATAACAAAATGACGGCGTTTGGAATTTTTGTATCTTTTTGCTTATTTTTGCCATCTTAATTGCTTAATAAAATTATTAGCTGTTGATGGCTCAAAAACATTCCAGTTTGAGCTACTAGGGTGTTTTTTATAGACGTATAGAATTTTAAGTTGCAATAAAACCAACGATGGATTATTCGATTGACATGAATTTTATTTATCCGAAAGATAATCTTGTGGCATTACATTTTAAATATGATTTCTGGCATATGACCGCCACGGCTGGCGAGGATGTAGTCCAATCTGGACGTACAATTTTCGATGACTTTTTCCAACATTTGTGGCCGTATATCGGCAATAATACGGCGAATGTTGTCTTCCAAATGGTCAAGCGTTTGTGGCTTTACCGCATAGACCAATGACTTTACATAGCCACACAGAAAGTAGTCTAGCGGTGTTAAATCACAAGATCTTGGAGGCCAATTCACAGGTCCAAAACGTGAAATTAGGCGGTCACCAAACGTGTCTTTCAATAAATCTATTGTGGCACGAGCTGTGTGACATGTTGCGCCGTCTTGGTGAAACCACATCTCCTGGACATCATGGTTATTCAATTCAGGAATGAAAAAGTTAGTAATCATGGCTCTATACCGATCACCATTGACTGTAACGTTCTGGCCACCATCGTTTTCGAAAAAGTACGGACCAATAATTCCACCAGGCCATAAAGCGCACCAAACAGTCAGTTTTCCTGGATGTAACGGTGTTTCCACATACACTTGAGGATTACCTTCACTCCAAATGCGGCAGTTTTGTTTGTTGACGTAGCCCATTCAACCAGAAGTGCGCTTCATCGCTAAACAAAATTCGCTTATGAAAATCGGGAACGACGGTAATCTCGTTTTGGGCCCATTCGACGAATCTACGCCTTACTTGATGATCGTTTGGCTTCAAATCTTGCACGAGTTGGATTTTGTAAGCCACGCAAACCAATATCGTTCCGCAAAATCTTCCATAAAGTGGATGGACACAGATCCAATTCCTGTGCTCGATGGCGGATGGACTCATTCGGGTCTTCCTCAATGCTACGCTCTACAGCAGCAATAGCTTCTTCTGTACTCACCGTACA
Source organism: Sarcophaga carnaria (assembly GCA_958299815.1). NCBI lineage: Eukaryota > Metazoa > Arthropoda > Insecta > Diptera > Sarcophagidae > Sarcophaga > Sarcophaga carnaria. The sequence continues at coordinate 13,058,113 of OY283152.1, read as the reverse complement.
GCGTCTCTGGGGATGCGAGTTATCAATAAGAGTAAACGTGGTGCGAAAACGTTCCATGGTTAATCGAATTAACTGCTCTGATGGACGATTTTGCGCGATACGTTTTCCGCACAGAACCATTTTTTTCGAAATAAAATTGCACTATTTGCAAGCGTTGTTCAGTCGTGAGTCTATTCATGATGAATTGCCAAACCAAACTGAGAATAAATCACTTGACAGCTGTTAAATCGGTCGCCATCTTGAAAAGTAATGCCAACTTAAAGTTCTATACCTCTATAAAAAACACCCTTTACTACTACTTGTCTTAGGAACATTGTCCCAAAATTCCAGTGAATTCGTGGTCGCCAGATCCTAAAAATATGATTTCGAGAAAAATTTGTTTAAGTTGCGCTTAGTTGGATGAGTTGTACTATTTAGTGTTTTTCTCCTTCTTTACGTATCGTTTGAGGGGAAAAGAAGATCTTTACCTTAATTCTACGGCTTTAAAGTAAAAAAATTGATAATTAAACATTGGAAAGTATGCTAATTCCTTATTATAGTAGCATAGTTTAGTAAAATATTATACAATTTGATTTATTAAGTTTTGTTCGTTTTCTTTTTTTTCTGATCATTTGTTTAGTGTGCTATGTGAGCAATCACCGCCCTTATTAGTGTAGGGTATTTAAAATTCACTTATAAACAGCAAAAGAAATAATCTTTTAACGCCGCCTGTTTTTGTTTCAAGTTCTGGCATAAAAATGATGTTTTTTTCTATTGTTTTCGTTGTTGTTGTTGTTCTTAATTCTATTTTTTTTCGCTTTTGTTGTTTTAGTTTTTAGTGCAATCAGTCGCCTTTTTATTGTTAATCAGCAATGCATGCAAAACTAAACAACAACAACAACTGCAACAATAATAATTTAGACAGTTTGTCAGTCAATCAGTCAGTCAGTATGTCACTGAGCCAATGCAAAGCAAACAAACGAAAGGGAAGAAAAGAAGCCTGCTGGCCTGGCAAGCAATTGCATTTCGTTCCAATGATCTGGCATGTAAAAAAAAACAACAAAAAAAATATAAAAATAAAGCCAAGTGTAATATTTTTCTAATCTTAAGAAATGCAAAAATGATATGAAAAATAAACAACAACAACAATAGTAACAACAAATCATTGAGGAAATAACTCAGCTATAACAGCGAAGTGCAAAAGCACAACCAACGACAGCGACAGAACACAACTACAAGAAAATAAAAAGCAAATATCATGGAAAATATTTACATTTTTTTATACAAATAATACAACACAACACAACACAACACAACACACCACAATAAAATAAATACAAATTAAATAATAGTGCGCAGTGGAACTGCAAAATTGTACTCATGGAAAATGATGGAACTTTTCAGTTGAATGGGAAAATAACTTTGACTGTCTGATGCTAAAAACGGGAAAAAAATGATGGAGTTTCCTTGTATGCCCATTTAAGATGTTTATGTTGTCGTCGTAATATTGATTGTATGGCTGGAATGTAAGAACTTTTTTCCAACAGGAGGAATACTCTAATGAGTTCAATTCCAATTGGGATTTGCTTCAAACTCGATGTATTGTTTGAAGTGAAGAGCCGAACACGAAAAGCGCTTAACAAGTGTTATTAAATGTTGAAGTTTTTCGAATAATTCGATTTCAGTGACGTAATTCATTACGGTTTCTTTCCCTGATATTCTGTATAATAGGGAAAACCGAATAGAACAATAATACTCTACTATATGTACTAAATAGTTGTTGTTCCGGACTATTTTGGTTGTATTATGGAAATTTAAAATTTTCATTTCAATTTTTCACCGATCGAGTCCACTGTGTGTGATGTTGTGGCTGCATTTATAGTTGTTCTAGAGATGTAAGCAGAAGAGAAGAAAATAAGAAAATAGAAAAAATACATTTTCAAGGCCATTGACACAATCCAAAGTAAGCAAATGAGCAAAAACAAAAACAAACAAATAAATAATCAACACTAGTCAGTCAACAACAAAGTGCAACAACAACAACAAGTCCATTCAATACTATAACAATTACGAAGAAAAATAAAAACCATCACCACCACTTACTTACAAGCAGTCTAAAGCTGCCGACAAACATTTCTCTTTCACACCTTTAAATCGCCCGCTCCAAAGTAAAATTCTAAGGGAGATTTGAGCACAACATTTAATGAATTCTAAACACAAACAACAACACCAATACCAATACCAATACCAACACTAACACCAAAAAGAAGAAGAATAATGAAGACGCAAAACAAGAAAATTGCAAATAATGACACAAAAAGTTTAAGAAAATAACAATAAAAATAAAAACAACATTGAAGTCGTCGATCACAATCGCTAAACAAATTTAGCAAACGATGGGAGTGAGGAGTGGAGCATCATTAGCAGCTTCTTTGTTTTCCTTGCCATAACAATTGCATCGAGTAATGAGTAAAACAACTACGACCAACTACAATACACAACCATCGTCAGTCACCAACATCAAGAACAACATCATCGTCACCATAGTTATCGTTGTTTTTTTAAACAAACAAAAACGACTAAAATGTATATAGGGGTTGGAGGGGTAAGGATGAAAAGAACAATACGTAAGATATTGTTGTTATTGTTGTCGTTATGTGACCATGGCAGACCATAAACCATAAACAACAAATGCCGAAAACCAACGACAATATCAACACCAACACCAACACCAACGAGAATAACATTAACGAAAACGTTAAACTTACGTCGCAGTAACACAACACAACCGTCACAGTCATTAGAAACAATTTCAATATTAGTTGAGAAGAAGAAGCAACAGCAATAACACTAAAACTTCTTAAGGTTTCATTTGCATGGGGACATGAAATACAACCTTTTGCTGGCAAGAGCATCAGAGATGTGATGAATGGCGAAAGTACTTACTACAGCTGTAATAATTAAATGAGGGGTTGTTGTTGTTGTTTCTTTGCTCTTCATGTTACTGTTTTTGTTTATTTCATTTTATTTATTTAATTTTGTTTTTTTTTTGTAAAAATTTATCTTTTTGAGTACATAACTTCAAAACCATATTAGACCAGATTTTTTAATACATACATACATACATAATTGGTCATTACAACCGTTCAGTCAGGATTACGACTTAGCTTCTCACACCACTTATGTTGAGTGTGTTAATTTTATACATGAGTGGTGGGACCTACAGTTTAAAGTCCACTCCGAACGACAGATTTTTGAGAAACGTTTCATGGCAATTTTATTTACTCTCAGAGTTTTTGTCAGAAACCTACTGAGAGGAAGTCGCCGAAGAAATAATTTTTGTATTTTGTTTTGATGTTTGGCCTGGGGCTCGAACCCTGGCTTTACGTCTAATAAGCCAACACACTACCTACTAGACTACGGCGACTTTAATACAATTCGATAGAAATTTAAAATGACTTTCTATGACAAAAGAAGTCGACCACAGATGCAAGTGTTAATGAGGGCCTAATACTTGATCGTATGCAAAACGTCTCATCATACCGTACATACCTAACTGGGTATTCTCAGATCGTTTTACAGGGTGTTCTAACATCATTAGTGGAAGGAGGCAGGAGAACTGATTGTATTCTTTCCTTAAATCGCATGGTCATCCATCGATTTTCAAAAGCCATTGGCCTATTGGCAGTATTTCTTTTCTATATCGAATGTTTGCTCGACGGTTTGGATTTGTGGTACTGTAAGGAGCCCAACTTCTAGCCTTAGTAGGATCTCAACCCTCTCAAAGAGAGACTGTAACATAATCTAACTTAAGCACACTTGTAGATAAACTTTTAAAGAAGGCGATCATCAGTTTGATGTCGCCGTGGTCTAGTAGATAGCGTGTTGGCTTCTTAGACGTGAGTCTTCGGTTCAAACCCCAGGCCAGACATCTCCAACTCAACGAAATATGAAAAGATATTTCTTTGGCGGCTTCCTTTCAGCAGATTTCTGGCAAAAACTCTGAGAGTTAAATAAAATTGCCATGAAAAGTTTCCCAAAAATCTGTTGTTCGGAGTCGACTTTAAACTTTAGATCCCGGCACTCATGTATAAAATTAACACACACAACATAATTGGTGTGAGAAACTAGGTCCATAATCCTGACTGAAGGGTTGTAATGATCAATTATGTATGTATGTATGTATGTATGTATGTATGTATGTATGTATGTATGTATGTATGTATGTATGTATGTATGTATGTATGTAAAGGGTGTTTTTTTTATAGAGGTATAGAACTTTAAGTTGCAATAAAACCAACGATGGATTATTCGATTGACATGAATTTTATTTATCCGAAAGATAACCTTGTGGCATTACATTTTAAATATGATTTCTGGCATATGACCGCCACGGCTGGCGCGGATGTAGTCCAATCTGGACGTCCAATTTTCGATGACTTTTTCCAACATTTGTGGCCGTATATCGGCAATAATACGGCGAATGTTGTCTTCCAAATGGTCAAGCGTTTGCGGCTTTACCGCATAGACCAATGACTTTACATAGCCCCACAGAAAGTAGTCTAGTGGTGTTAAATCACAAGATCTTGGAGGCCAATTCACAGGTCCAAAACGTGAAATTAGGCGGTCACCAAACGTGTCTTTCAATAAATCTATTGTGGCACGGGCTGTGTGACATGTTGCGCCGTCTTGTTGAAACCACAGCTCCTGGACATCATGGTTATTCAATTCAGGAATGAAAAAGTTAGTAATCATGGCTCATATACCGATCACCATTGACTGTAACGTTCTGGCCACCATCGTTTTTGAAAAAGTACGGACCAATGATTCCACCAGCCGATAAAGCGCACCAAACAGTCAGTTTTTCTGGATGTAACGGTGTTTACACATACACTTGAGGATTACCTTCACTCCAAATGCGGTTGCAGTTTTGTTTGTTGACGTAGCCATTCAACCAGAAGTGCGCTTCATCGCTAAACAAAAATCCGCTTATGAAAATCGGGAACAACGGTAATCTCGTTTTGGGCCCATTCGACGTATCTACGCCTTACTTGATGATCGTTTGGCTTCAAATCTTGCACGAGTTGGATTTTGTAAGCCACGCAAACCAAGATCCTTCCGCAAAATCTTCCATAAAGTGGATTTACACAGATCCAATTCCTGTCCTCGTTGGCGGATGGACTCATTCGGGTCTTCCTCAATGCTACTACGCTCTACAGCAGCAATAGCTTCTTCTGTACGCACCGTACAGCGTCTCTGGGGGATGCGAGTTATCAATAAGAGTAAACGTGGTGCGAAAACGTTCCATGGTTAATCCAATTAACTGCTCTGATGGACGATTTTGTCGACGATAAAATTGACGTAGTGCGCGACGATACGTTTTCCGCACAGAACCATTATTTTCGAAATAAAATTGCAATATTTGCAAGCGTTGTTCAGGCGTGAGTCTATTCGTGATGAATTGCTAAACCAAACTGAGAATAAATCACTTGACAGATGTTAAATCGGTCGCCATCTTGAAAAGTAATGCCAACTTAAAGTTCTATACCTCTATAAAAAACACCCTTTATGTATGTATGTATGTATGTATGTATGTATGTATGCATGTATGTATGTATGTATGTATGTTTCTTACAAACTACCTTCGTTGCTTCTCTTCTCGACAACAAGAGAAGTAAACACGAAAACCAGTTCGTTCGGTACACAGAGTATCAGAGTAAAGTTGGACAGAGGGCTTCATAGACATAATGAAGTGAACTTGTTTACCCATTCTATGAGTAAAGTATGGATTATTTATTTATTTTATTTATTAATTACAATACAATTACAAATTATATTCTAATTATATACGAGCTGAGTAACTTTGACCATATGCTCGGTGTAGTGTCACAGACCAGAGTCTCTGATGGCAATCGAATCCACAAGCCTCACGCTAATAGTCTAGCACACTACTCACTAGACTAACAGGGCACCCAAATATGAATTAAAAATGTTGAATAATTGAATTTTATTACGCGAGTTCGTATCATATTAGCAAATAATTGTAGTCAAAGTGAACTACTGGTCAACAGGATATAATTTTAAATTTTAAATTAAATCTATGCATACTTTTGATTATCAGCTATAGTTGCCTGTTATTGTCTACATATGTATGTGTATGTATGTGTAATTTCCGCATAGTATACATGCACATACATATGTATTCTTTTAATTCTAACTTTTCAATAATCGCTACTGTAAGTCTAACAAAAGCCAATCCACTCTATTGATTTGCATTTAAAATCTCTGGAATTTTGAGTGACGTCTTTAGAATATGATTTGTTGCTAAATCAAATAAAATCAAATAAAATCAAATCAAATAACAAATAAAAACAGAAAACAAAAATTATCGCAACAATTTAACGCTTTTTTTTTGTTTTTCTACACAACACAAGTAGTTTCTAATGGAATTTGATTAAGACCTGCTAATAATAATAGCGCATATAAAAATGTTAATAATTCATCATCATCATCATCATCATCATGATTTCTTTACATTTTTTTGATGCATTTTTATTTCTTTGTTAAAGAAAAATATTTGTTTGTATGTTTGATTGTTTTTTTTTCATTTTTTATTTTTTTCAAACATTGTTTATTAAAGAAAAATGAAAAAAGTTTTTATTTTTGATTTTTTTTATACGTATTTATTCAAGACATTACTATCGTCTGCTGCTTTAACTGCTAACGCCATTACCGTCATTTGGAGGAGGCAGAGTGACTCACCCAAATTGTACCACCTTTTCAAGTTCAAGGTTAAAATTAGATTTTTTCACTCTCTTCGCTTAACTCTTTCGTGTATTTTAAACTCTAATTAGAGCTGCTACTGTTGTTGTTTTTTTTTTTTTTTGATTATTAATACCATGACGATGTTGTTGTTGTGGTTACTCTAATGCTATTTTTTTTAATAATGATTTGTTAGCGTTTCATGTTATTACGTTTTTGTTTATATTTTTTTTTTTTTTTTTGTTGTATTTTATTTTGACAGTGAAACCGCGGATCTGCCAAATGACTGGCGATCCATCGAAAAGAAAAATGTTTGCATGCAATTTGACACAAAAGTACTGTGTATAGCAAAAAGTACACACATTATGTCGATAATAACTTAACTACGGCGAAATAAATTTAATTTTGTGTGTCGTCTCTTCATCAAATTAATAACAATTAAAATGACAAATTATTACAATTATTATGGAGTTGAGTAAAGACTCTACAATATAAACGCAACATTGTTAAAGAGGAATTTGAGATTCGAAATGAATTTTAAGAACGAAAAGTTTAAAATACTCCCCCCTCAGTTTCAAACAGATGAGTAGAATCGAATCATACTCTTAATTTCTGATACTTATAGGCATTCATACTTATATTTTAATATCATGGAACCTCTATTCATATTCAAAGTTTGAAGTACTCTTCGTATTCATACCTAACAACACGTATGATGTTGTTGATGTCGTCGCTCCATAACTCAACATATACACGAAGCACAAAATAAGTAGGAATCGCGTACGAATACTGAAATACTTACTAGAAGGTTGTGTGTTTGCTCTGCTTGCTGCTCTGCTCTATCTTTTATGCTTATGTGTATCTTTTTTCTTTTGTTGTAAATGCAATAACAACTAAGACTGTAAATTTTGATGAATCATTCGAGTATTTTTATAAAGTTATGAATCTTTAATGAGTAGACTTATGAATCAAACATATATCGAATGGTATGAGTTTGATGTCAACGTTGTACGCATGCCTATTGCAACCTGTACTTATAAATCAACGTTGTAGTGTGTATGAATGAATCAGAGTACTCGTAGTTAAATTTCAATATTGTTGACTCATTTATATTCAAAATTTCATGAGTGCTTATGAGTAGCGAAAAAACGATTCATTGCTGATCTCTATTAGGGATTCGTAGTTACTTGATCTAATAAGTTAACAGATGGACATTGAGTTGAAAAGATGACTTCGATGAATGTGATTAAGCCATGGCGATGGTAGATTCTAATGATTTTCTTGCAGTCTCTATAAAAGAATGGGGGCCTAACAATTACTCCAGGCATGGAAGGTTACGCGTTCTATGGGCACCTAATCGTTAAAGAGTGATTGGAACTAAGAAAATGAATGTTCTGGCTAATAGAGTATAACATACTATATACATACATAACATACATACATAATTGGTCATTACAACCCTTCAACCAGGATTACGACTTGGCTTCTCACACCACTTACGTTGTGTGTGTTAATTTTATACATGAGTGGCGGCGCCTACAGTTTAAAGTCGACTTCGAACAACAGATTTTTGAGAAACTTTTTCATGGCAATTTTCATTTTCTCTCAGAGTTCTTGCCAGAAATCTGCTGAGATGAAGTCGCCGAAGAAATATTTTTTTCATATTTTCGTTTTGATGTCTGACCTGTTGTTTGAACCGTGGCCTTGCGTCTAATAAGCCAACACACTACCTACTAGACTACGGCGACTTATAAGCTTGGATAAAACAATGTCTTGCATTGCATTGAAGTCTAAGCTGAAAAAGTGTGGCGGAAAGACACATCCACTATTGTGGAACCATGTGACGCATTAGGAAAATTACAAAGATGCTCTGGTATAAACTTGATGTATTAAAAACCATAATAATTGCGATTTGTGTAAGCTAATGGACGTACCCGACCTTACGTTTACACTTGAACTGTATTGGTGAAGACATCGAAACGATGGAACAGAATTCGTGAACTCACGATCTTAATATTTTGATGATAATAATATATTGGGGATTACTCGTTTAAGAGGAGTGGACGCAAGTGTATAAAATACAAAACTCCCATGAAAAGTGTGGTTGATATCCTAAACCATCATGGAATGGAATGGTAGTGATTGGTAGACCCTTGGTTAGTTTCTTTTGATTCTACCTAACTAGCTTCCTCGTTGGTTTAATCAATCAATGATAATACAATGCATTCAACATACTTCAAAATAGAAGAAGAATGCTGCTGAGATAGATGCCTTTCAGCAGTAAATTTTGTATGAATGATTCGAGTCACTCGAAGTCGCCGTAGTCTAGTAGGTAGTGTGTTGGCTTATTAGACGCCAAGCCACAGTTCAAATCCCCGGTCAGACATCAAGACGAAATATGAAAAAATATTTCTTCGGCGATTTCCTCTCAGCAGATTTCTGACAAAAACTCTGAGAGTAAAATAAAATTTTCATGAACAGTTTCAGAAAAATCTGTTGTTCGGTGTCGAATTTAAACTATAGGTCCAGCCACCTATTTACGATTAAAATTAACACATACAACATGGGTAGTGTGAGAAACTATATTGTAATCCTAACTCGAGGGCTGTAATGATCAATTCTGTTCTGTTCTGTTCTGTTCTGTCTGTCCCTGAACTGTTAAAGAACGCATAAATGTTTTGGGATTTTATCGAATGTATAGATGGAATGCCTATTCTAATGGAATAGTTTTCTTATTTGATTTCATTTCTAAACGTCGAAATATGTTCCCAATTGTTCACGATAATTTTTTTGCACATTTTAAAATTTCTGTTCACGATCAACAGAACAGCAGTAGGAGAAGAATATGAAGAAACAAAAAAAAAAAAAACAAATTCTACTTTAAATTTTCTTTTCGTTCAATTGAGGTTTTGGTATGGGCTCGTAAAGTGTTTTAATAGTTGCTGCTGCTGTCGTCGTCAGCTGCCGCTAATGGCGTTTTCCCATTTTTTTTTTGCTTTTTCTGTTCGTAATTTCGTAATTTTTCCATTGAAATGCATTAAAATTCACGAAATGCATTTCTAGACAACGCCATATATTGCGTCTTATTGTCTTGGGCAGAAAAAAAACAACAAAAACTGAAATACAGAAGAAAAAAAAACGTTTAAAAAAAATTCTATTCATCTGCGATTCTATGAGGCAGACCAGTCGCACCGAAACGATCAGTGCTGTGCCGGTCTGTGCTGGGCTGCAAGATTCTCTGTAAATCTTGTTCTCTTGCCGAGTATTAGATGTTGTTGTTTTTTTGTTTTTTGTTTCTATTCTGTTCTGTTCTATTCTATTTTATTTTCTTTTTTTTTTTTTGTTTTCCTATTTCAGTTACGAAATGTAAAAAAAAAGAAAAAAACAGCAACAAAAATAAATAGAAACCGCTGGCTAAAGATGAAATAAAAACCAGAAATAGAAATAAAAACTGAAATGAAAAAAAGAAAAAGAAAAAAAAAACAATGCACTGACACTGCCTACAAAGAGCCTACAAAGAGTTTCATCAGCCAGCCATCAGCTTATATTTTTTTATTTAATTTTGCACTCACATGTAATGTGTAATGTGTTGTTGTACATTAGAATTGTTATTCTACGATGATAATGATGATAATAATGATGTTGTTAATAACTAACTGCCTTATGTCCAATATATTTATTTGCTGGCATAGGAGAGGAGTGCAGCAGTAGAGAGTAGCTGCTGCTGCTCTTTGAGAAGCCATCTTAAACGCGTTTAACGTTTCGATGTTCGGTTCGGTTTGGTTTGTTTTGGGTTGGGTTGGCTTGTTGCTTTTGTAATTCAATTCATTACGAAACGATTCGATTTGTTTCGTTTCGTGTACGATTCGATTTATATTTTCAGCTTAACTGCATTGGAATTGAATCCAAATGAAAATGGAATGGAATTGATGGCAGGCAGAGAGTGTAATTATAAATTATTTGCGGTTTATTTTCTATGACCATCATTGTTGTTGTTGTTGTTGTTATTGTTTTATATTAACAAGTAAATATTTATGGCACCATTTATTAACATGAAATTTTCTTATTTACTTAATGGTTGTGTGTGTGTGTTTATCTGCTGTGCTTAGAACCTGTGTGTCAAGTGTATGTATATATGTGACTGTGGAGGTGACGATGACTGTGTCTGTGTCTGTTTGTGGTAATTGTGTGGCCTCTGTATGGCTTCCTGATGCATTTTGAGCCAATCTTTTAATACGAAACGCTTGTTATTCTAATCATTTTTAATTCTCGTTTCATTAGATTTCCTCTTCCGCAATTGCATTCATAAATTGCATCTTTTTCTGTGTCTGATCTTGTTGATCGATGGGTTTGGGTGATGGTTACGCAATTTCCATAAGAATATTCATCATACGCTATGATAGTGGAGTGATACTCTTGATTACAACGAAGCGATAAAAGAAATTTTTTAAGCTCTGACTGCTGCTAAGTGGTCAAAAATAACATTGTGAAACTTATATACTCGGAGATTCAATGTTCTTTACGGTTTTTTTCGGACAATTTAAGACGAATTCCTTAATAAAGCATTGTAAACAGGGACAGTCATTGAAGGGTTTACGGAGACTTCATTAGTGGGCGTGTGTACTCATGCTATGAAGTCGCCGTGGTCTAGTAGGTAGTGTGTTGGCTTATTAGACGCAAGGCCACAGTTCAAACCCCAGATCAGACATCAAAACGAAAATATAAAAAAATATTTCTTCGTCTACTTCCTGCCAGCAGATTTCTGGCAAAAACTCTGAGAGAAAATGAAAATTGCCATGAAAAGTTTCTCAAAAATCTGTCGTTCAGAGGCGACTTTAAACTGTAGGTCCCGCCACTCATGCATAAATATTAACAAGCACAACATAAGTGGTGTGAGAAGCTAGGTCGAAGTCCTGACTGAAGGGTTGTAATGACCAATTAAGTATGTATGTAAGTAAGTATGTACTCATGCTAAAGGAATTCTGCTTCATGAATGACAACATAAGGATACTGTTTTCCCCTTTGCTTGAGATGAACTTCTAGGCATGCATGGCCAACAAATATTTCTAGATTTGGAACTAGAAAGTGGAATTTGTGTTTTAAGCCAAGGAACATAAATACTGTTTGCTATTTTGGCTTAAACTCGCACATACACTCTATTTACGAGTGCAAAATTACGTACTTTCTTGATGTTCCTGCATAGGTGTCCTCCCCCAGTAAATGTTTCCGTGTTCTTAACATTTTTTTCTGTTTTTTTGTGGAGTATAAATTATTTATCAATTAAATTGTAGGAAGAACCTATGCAGTTGAGTTTACATACATACATAATTGGTCATTACAACCTTCAGTCAGGATTACGACCTAGCTTCTCACACCACTTATGTTGGGTGTGTTAATTTTATACATGAGTGGTGGGGCCTACAGTTTAAAGTCGATACCGAACGCCAGATTTTTGAGAAACTTTTCAAGGCAATTTTATTTACTCTCAGAGTTTTTGCCAGAAATCTGCTGAGAGGCAGTCGCCGAAGAAATATTTTTTTTTGAAATTTTTTTGTTTTGATGTCTGGCCTGGGGCTCGAACCCTGGCTTTTCGTCTAATAAGCCAACACACTACCCACTAGACCACGGCGACTTCAGTTGAGTTTCATACATTTAAAACATTCCTTCAGTGTGATTCATTTTCAAAACTTCAGAACTGATTTGGTTACAATTAAAGAAAGAAGTTCCGTGTGCATTTTTGGCTGAACAGTTGATGACTTTAAAAATCAAATTCTTTCGAAATATTTGACCCGTTTAGTCACCGTTTTTTTTTTCTGGTGGAGCCTTTTAAGCAAGCTTTTGTTTGAGTCAGGAACCTGTGTTTTCTTTTTCTTAATTTTTTTTATTTAAAATCTTAGCAGCAATAAAACGAATTTTTTTGTTTTTCAAGTTCATAAAGAAGTAGCCGCAGCAGTTGATTGTGTTCTGTAAGACATTGTTGCCAAATTCCAAATCCAAAAACGCGCGATCTCTTCTACTTTAAAGAAGATTTTAATTCTTTTCCCCTCAATTTGTTTCTTCAAAGCAATAATAATCAATTAAATTTCGAAAAAAAAACAAAAAATCATAATTTTGTTGGTTTTTTTCCGAAAAGTATTTGGAGAGCAGCAGCAGCAACTTCAAAAAAAATTTATTTTTGCTTAAAATTTTTAATTTTTTTTTTTTTGGTTCTGAAAGGTTCACGAGTGAAGTGGATCCATAATAATCAGCCAAAAAAAAAAATATTAAAATGCATGTCTTTTAAACATGACCAGTGTGATAAGGAAGTAAGGGTAAGAGAAGGGGGGGGGGGGGGGGCGTGTGTGTGTGTGCTAAGGAGATGGTTATAAATAAAGTGTTAATAGCTTGGCTTAAATTTAACCTTGAATTTGGTTAATAACGTCTTTAACTTCTCTTTTTTATATTTGTTGCCGTTTTTGTGCGAAAATAAACGTATGGAGTGTTGTTGTTGTTGTTTTTTTTTTTCAAAATTTTATGTGCATTTAAAACCAAAAAAAAAATACAAAAATAACAACAACACCAACAGAAAATCGTTAACAATAAGAAGAAGTATTGGCTTGCTTTTTAAGACTGTTTGTTTAAAATCTTTGCTCTGTGACTTGATTTCTTGTTTTTTTTTTGGTTTTTCAGAAAAAAAATCTGAAAAAAATTGAAGTCAGCAGGGTTTATTGTCGCTGTTTCTTATGATTTTTTGGCAGAAGATTAAAAAAAAAAACGATGAATAAAAAAAACAGAATTTACTTCCATTTTAACCGATGAAACTGACGATGATGATGAACTTTGCAAAAATTGACAAAATCGCGCAAATTAAACCAGGTTTTGGTTGTTTGTTTTGTTCTGCTGCAAAAAAAAAAAACAAGAAGAAAAAGAAGAAGAAAAAATCTCAAGAAAAAAAATAAGAAAAAATTCCCCAAAAAATTATTTTCAAAAGCAATTCAAAGAAATAAAATTTAATAAAAATTTATTTGTTTAACACGCAATACATGTTAACATCACACCATCACCACCACCACCACCACAAGTTGAAGAATAATTGCTTTTAAAATGGCGCATAAAACAAATTTATGGTCTTTAGAACACGGAGATGAAACCCACTGTGTCAGTGGTAGGTACATACATAAGAGTTTTTCCTTTATTTTAGATTTTCTTTCTTTGTATCGTGTGAAGCCATAAATCACACTCTCTCTGTGAAATTAAAAAGAAAATCTCTCTCTCGCTCTCTCTCTCTCTCGTTAAATCAATACAGCAATTGAATACGACTTTAAAGCCGTTCAGTCTGGATGTCTGTCCGACTTTGCCACCGACTATCGTTTAGCGATTAAACTTTATGGTGTTATAACATGATGGAGGTTGTCTATTGGCTGGTTGCATAAGATTGGGTTGGCTGGTTGGGTTGGTTGGGTTGGTTTGGTTTGGTTTGGTTTGGTTGCTTGCTTGAATGTTACATTGAAAATTAATACTTCAATGATGTGTTGCCTGCTGTTGTTTGCTTTTCTGCTGCTGCTGTTCGAGTTCCATTGCCAAGATTAGAATTGTAGAATCTTTACTTGACCTTGGCAGTGAAGCATATTAAATGATTCATTTGCAATTTGCAATGGCTAAAGATATTCGAGAAATAGATACAGAATTACAAAAAAAAAAATCTAAGAAAAAAAAAATAAAAATGTTTTTCAAATTCAAATTGAATTGCTTCGAAAACAATACTTTTTACACAATCATTTTCTATTTTTCTCTCTGTTTCATGGTAATTGCGACTGTGAGAATTTGTTGGTAATTTTTTTCTGTTTTTATTCTGTTGTTTTTTTACTGAGAAACAATAAATCCTAAAATTACTAATTTCCTGTTTTAAATTTTAATTTTTAGAGAAAAAAAAAGAGAATTAACAATTACATTTGCAAATTACAAATACACTTATAAAAAAAGAAAAGAAAATAAAAAGAGATCGACTAATATGTACTCATCATGTCATGATTTCCACTTAAAAAACTAAATATTTCTGTATGAATTGTATGTCATTTTATTCTTATTTACTTACTTAACTGATCATTACAATTGTGGAGGAAAGGAAAACAACCTAGATTGTCACACCAACCATGTTTTTTTTTATAGCTTTACGAGCTAAAGGTTGGGAATCTTCGAAAGACATTGGTAGCCCGGCCTACCAATGTGCACGATTCGCCGCAAGACTTACTCTCGGCTTGCTAAACGCATATGTACTAAGCCCAATCGCCCCCCGGGGACCACAATCAAGTATTACTTCGTGTGGGTGGAGATTCAGCGAGTGTTGCCTTCAAATTCTGTTGACCTTGCTCTCTCAGCCAATCTTTGCTGCGTCAATACCTTCCTTGCGAAAACACATACTGCGTTCCAATTGTCATATGAGGTTAACATCAGGTTAACTATATTATCGGGCGTTACCTGGAATCCTATTGTCCTCTCCAGGCAATTTCGTTGAGCAACATATCGCGGGCAAGTAAAGAAAACATGATCCGCCGTCTCCCTTTTATTGCGGCATTCTGGGCATGCCTCGTCTACGTCATGACCACACTTATAGAGATATGCCCTATAACATCCATGGCCGGTTAGTAACTGTGTCAGGTAGAAGTTCACCTGACCGTGTCCCCTTTTGGTCCATTCGCCTATGCTCGGTATGAGTCTGTGGTTGAATTGGACCAGTCGTGCTGCCATCTATGCATAGCGTCATCCACTAACTGAACAGGATTGGAAAGATCCATTCCCCTCCTTGTGTCATGTTTCCTCCTTTCTACATCCACTACTAGCCTCAGAGGCATCATACACGCAATCACCAATGCTGCATCAGTAGACACCGTGCGGAAGGCAAAAATCAACCTGAGTGCTGATCTCCTGTAGGCTGCTTCTATTCCCGCTCTATAGGTCCTCTTACCTATAGCCCCGGCCCATATAGGGGCCGCATATATAGTGATCGATGTCACACCTCCATCAGTAACCGCCTCCTCTCTTGTTTTGAGCCTCCCAGGTCACACCATGTTGTGTGAGTGTGTGCGTGTGTGTGTTAATTTGTATCCATGTTTGGCCGGACCTACAGTTTAAAGTTGCTATGATTTCCGCATAGCATCTAGCAATAAGCTGTTCAACGATATGGATGTTGTGCAATGCATTAACATCCAGCTGCTGCGCTGTCTTGTACATGTGGTTCGAAGGGAAGAGGATGCTCCGGCAAGACTAATATTTGATACGGGGTTTAGCGGAAGTCGGCCTAGATTGTCTGTGTTGGAAGGACCAATACAAGACAAGAAGCTCAGGCGCTTGGGTTAAGGCAGGCCGAAATCCGTAAATCGGGTTGTTAATGGCCAGTTAAGTAAGAAAGTAAGAAAGTAAGTAAGTAAGTAAGTAAGAGTACGCCTGGTCCCTTTGATGTTGAGAGGTAAGCCAAGGTCAATTATTAAATATTTGGTCTGCTTTGTTTGTCCCTTTTTAAAGTGTATTTTTGTGAAGCTCTAATGGAGTACAGTCAACCCTCCTATAACGCGGTGAGTGCTTACCGCGTTGTATGGAAACCGCGCTATAAGAAACTCGGATTTAATCATACAAACCAGGCTAACTCGTAGCGCGTTCTATGGAAACCGTGCTATAAGAAACTCGGAATTAGTACAAATCACATCATTCGTACCGCGTTATATGGAGATTATTTTTATTGAATTATGTGCTGTGAAAGAGCTCTGCGATGACTGAAATCGATGTTGTATTCGGGTATGAGATAAGTTGGCATGTTTATATAAACATGTTGTTTATATATCTCGGCTGTGCTTTTGCGTCGAAAATACAACTGATCTTAAACCCTCTTACAATATCTAGTTACTAGCGTCATTCACAGGCTGTGCGGAAGGAACTTATGGGATGTTGTTGAAGGGAAACCGCGCAGGAAGAGTATCGCGTTATAGGAGGACTGTCGCAAATTCAGTTCCGCGTTATATGGAAACCGCTTTCTGAGAGTACCGCGTTGTAGGAGGGTTGACTGTAATAAATTTAGTCGCCGTGGTCTAGTAGGTAATGTGTTGGCTTATTAGACGTGAGGCCTCGGTTCAAACCGCAGGTCAGGAACCTCTAACTAAACGAAATATGAAGAAATATTTCTTCGGCGACTTTCCTCTCTGCAGATTTCTGGCAAAAACTCTGAGAGAAAATGAAAATTGCCATGAAAAGTTTCTCAAAAAATCTGTCGTTCGGAGACGACTTTAAACTTAGGTCCCGCCACTCATGTATAAAATTAATGCACAGAACATAAGTGGTGTGAGAAACTAGGTCGTAATCCTGGCTAAATGGTTGTAAAAACCAATAGGTATGTATGTATGTATGTATGTATGTATGTATGTATGTATGTATGTATGTATGTATGTATGTATGTATGTATGTATGTATGTATGTATGTATGTATGTATGTATGTATGTATGTATGTATGTATGTATGTATGTATGTATGTATGTATGTATGTAGGTATGTATGTATGTATGTATGTATGTATGTATGTATGTATGTATATATGTAGGTATGTATGTATGTATGTATGTATGTATGTATGTACATATGCTAATAAAATAATTTCTTGTAATAGAATACACAGAATTTTTCTACGTGTATTTTATGCAGTGCAGTTTGTTGTTTTTGTTAAATTTTTATCTTTGAATCGCCTTTTTTTTTCAATTCATTCTTTTTAAAATCAACCATGCGAAACCGGTTTTTTTTATTGCTGTTGCTGTTGCTGTTGCTGTTTTGCTGTTTTTTTAATGAAATTTTTTAACAATCGAAATTAGAAAAAAATTATTCGAATAAATTATTCATTAATTGTCAAAACTAAACCACCCACTTGCTAAAGTGGAATTTGAATTACCGCAAATGTGACAATGCCTGATCCGTTCGCTTGTAGCAGGCTGTCAAATATTTTTTTTGTGCATCCATCAATGCCACCAACACCACACCATCATCATCAGCAACATTGTGAGCGTCATCTTCATTTATTTATTGATCTTCAATAGTTGCTATTCTCCTAGTCATCGTCGTCACCATTATTATCGTTATTGTTATCGTTATCGTTATTATTGCCAAATCATTATTTGCATTGAATTTGATTTTTAGAAACAATCATGAAAAAAAAAGAAAAATAATTGCAACTACAACAACAACAATAAAAACATAAATTGTTGGAAGCATTAACGAACATAATTTTATTCACACACTCACGCACACATACATAATTGTAGCATGTATTTTTGTTGAATTTTATTTACAAATGACACTGTCAATGACAATGACAATTACAACAACAACAATAACAACAACAGTAATAACAATAACAACAATAATTAATAATTAACTATGTATGTATTATTTAAAGTTTTTTTGTGTGTTTTTATGTGTGTGTGCATTTATTTGATTGTTTCATGCCAATGATTACGAATGACGAGAACATTATTTGCAAGAGACAAGTTCAAGGTCTTCTTCATTTAGAAACATTTTTTTTTACGAATTTGTTAATAATTTTTTAAGAGACGGTTATTAAAAAACCAAAAAAAAAGGTAATAATTTCAGTAATCATTTGTTAATTGAAATAAAAAAAAAACAAGAAGAAGAAGAAGAATCTTTCTGTAGAAATATTTTGTTAACAAAACCTACACATTTCAGATGAAATTTTAGCCGTTTTGGCAACAGGTTTTATTTACAACACTTTGATACACAGTCAATTACAGTCAAGATAACCTGCTGAGCACAAAAAAAAAATAAATATCTACAGCTTACAGTACTGGCTATCAATATTGGTACAGTCCTTAGATAATTTACTACACGTACTTAAAAAATACGTATAAAATTACTTTTTTGTTAAATTTCTCTCACATTGTTGTACACTGTTCTAACGAATTGGAGCCTTGATTTGAATGAGGGCCGTTCAGTATGAAGTTCACCATCTCAATTTAGATTGAATTTTAAAGACTAGTTTGTTTTGCCATATCGAGAATTCCATACGCTAATCTGTTCCATTATGGACTTTGAATGATTAGTGGATGAATAGACTCAGGACTAATCTTGATAGAGCCCTTTAATAATACATCTTCAGGCATTTGAAAAACCAATCGGTAAAGCGAGACGAGTCGTCGATGTAGTGACAATTGAGAAGATGTACAAGAATTGATGATTCCTACCCCACAAATGTTTTGTCTTTCAAATAGAAATAAAGGGTGTTTTTTATAGAGGGGTATAGAACTTTAAGTTGCAATAAAAACAACGATGGATTATTCGATTGACATGAATTTTATTTATCCGAAAGATAATCTTGTGGCATTACATTTTAAATATGATTTCTGGCATATGACCGCCACGGCTGGCGCGGATGTAGTCCAATCTGGACGTCCAATTTTCGATGACTTTTTCCAACATTTGTGGCCGTATATCGGCAATAATACGGCGAGTATTGTCTTCCAAATGGTCAAGCGTTTGTGGCTTTACCGCATAGACCAATGACTTTACATAGCCCCACAGAAAGTAGTCTAGCGGTGTTAAATCACAAGATCTTGGAGGCCAATTCACAGGTCCAAAACGTGAAATTAGGCGGTCACCAAACGTGTCTTTCAATAAGTCTATTGTGGCACGAGCTGTGTGACATGTTGCGCTGTCTTGTTGAAACCACATCTCCTGGACATCATGGTTATTCAATTCAGGAATGAAAATGTTAGTAATCATGGCTCATATACCGATCACCATTGACTGTAACGTTCTGGCCACCATCGTTTTTGAAAAAGTACGGACCAATGCTTCCACCAGTCCATAAAGCGCACAAAACAGTCATTTTTTTTGGATGTAACGGTGTTTCCACATACACTTGAGGATTACCTTCACTCCAAATGCGGCAGTTTTGTTTGTTGACGTAGCCCATTCAACCAGAAGTACGCTTCATCGCTAAACAAAATTCGTTTATGAAAATCGGGAACAACGGTAATCTCGTTTTGGGCCCTTTCGACGAATCTACGCCTTACTTGATGATCGTTTGGCTTCAATTCTTGCACGAGTTGGATTTTGTAAGCCACGCAAATCAAGATCCTTCCGCAAAATCTTCACATAAAGTGGATGGACACAGACCCAATTCCTGTGCTCGATGGCGGATGGACTCATTCGGGTCTTCCTCAATGCTACGCTCTACAGCAGCAATAGCTTCTTCTGTACGCACCGTACAGCGAGTTATGAATAAGAGTAAACGTGGTGCGAAAACGTTCCATGGTTAATCGAATTAACTGCTCTGATGGACGATTTTGTCGACGATAAAATGGACGTATTGTGCGATACGTTTTCCGCACAGAACCATTATTTTCGAAATAAAATTGCACTATTTGCAAGCGTTGTTCAGGCGTGAGTCTATTCATGATGAATTGCCAAACCAAACTGAGAATAAATCACTTGACAGCTGTTAAGTCGGTCGCCATCTTGAAAAGTAATGCCAACTTAAAGTTCTATACCTCTATAAAAAACACCCTTTACAAAAAACTGACAAAAGCATAATCGGACAGGGCGCCACTGCTATGTTCAAAGAAGTGGTAAGATGGGATTTAGGGAGCCTATTAAAGTTTCCATTGAAATAAACTTTGGAATGAATGTAATGGAAGCTGATAGATTTCGGTAAATGCGTTGACCTCGCCTGTTTCCATATGGTGAAATTTTTGTTGAATTATTTGGAGGAAATTGAGAGAATTTTTTGTAGGGCATTACTTTTTTTTCAACTTTATTGTCGTGAAGAGATATAATGATACTACAACAATGCGATCTATTTTTCAGACTTTATAGGGTATTCCTATAATGTCTCCTAGAAGCCTATTGCCCTGACAAATTTCAAAATGCTGCTCGATGTCAACAAGCACCATTACCATCAGCCGATATGCTCGTCCTATATTTCCCTCTGGAATCTATTTTGGTACATGTAGGGTTCGACACGACTCTCATTCTGTGCATACATTTGATTGCAGACATTAATGCATAACCTTAAATTCCTTCTGATTATTATTCCACAGCTCAATATATCCTCGTCTACGGTGTTCCTTTCATCCGCATCTCAATCTTTTCTGACAGTCAGGCTGCCATAAGATCTCTGTCGAATGTTGTGAGTAACTCCAGGATCATCAGGGAATGTCGCTGCTGTCTCAACCTTTTTTCTGGACGCTTCAGTGTAGCAATTATCTGGGTCCCCGGACACAATGACATTCCGGGAAATTGCAGAGCCGACGAGCTCGCCAGGGCTGTGTGCACTACTTTCGGAATCCTCTTCAATCTACATGGGAATGCTGCTTACCTCTTTTTAACTGGCCATCGCGCGGAAATGCTTTTGGGACGCCAAAAGCTAGGCTCACCTGGCCCTTGATGTATAGAAGGCTTACCAAACAATTACTTGGTCTTTGTCGTAATATCATTTCGATCACAGTGGCCATGATTACAAGTCACTGTGTTATGGGAAGACACGCAGAAAGAATGCAGCTCCCATTTAATGACTTCTGCCGTGGGTGCAGATACGCTGAGGAAGACGAGACTGTTATCCACTTTCTTTGTCAATGCCCATCTTTTTGTTTGTTTTTATAATTATTTTATTTTCAATTTAATTCATTACAATAGTTGGCCTCAGCGCCTAAAGGCATTAATGAGGCATAGGTTATTTGGCTCTCCAATCCTTGTCAGCTTGACGGAGCTATCGTCCATTGATGTCAAGGATATAGTTTCGTTTATTAAGCTTTCGGACTGGTTTTCCAGCGTGGGGTAGTCGTGCTTTATATGTGCAGCCTTTGCGCTGACCAATTTCTTCTTCCCTGGTTTGGAGGAACTTGGTCAGTAGAAGGACTGCATTCACCTGTGGCGTCACAACGGGCCGCTATGTGTGCTCAAGAAAGCTTTTCTACATGACCAAACTGATTCAGGTTCAGCATTAAATGTATTCGACATGCTTATATAAGTACATATATACATACTAAGGACCTCTCTTCCACAGAAAACCAAAACAGAAAAAAGTAGAGGCTTAGCCATTTAGCGTAACGTGATGTAACTTAAATAGTTTTAAGACGTGTAGTGCAGAGATCAGCAATGAAACGTTTTTTTGTTACTCATAAGCACTAATGACACTTTGAATATAAGTGAGTCAACAATATTGAAATTTAACTATGTATTCTGATTCATTCATACTCACTACAACGTTGATTTATAAGTACAGGTTGCAATGAGTATGCTTACAACAATGACATCAAACTTATACCATTCGAAATATGTTTGATTCATAAGCCAACTCATTAAAGATTCATAACTTTAGAAAAATACTTATAATACTTAGAAATGATTCGAGTGACTCGAATCCTTTATCAAAATTTACAGTCATAGTTGTTGTTGCATTTACAACAAAAGAAAACAGACACATATGCAAAATAGACACAGAGCAGCAAGCAGAGCAAACACACAATCTTCTAGTAAGTATTTTAGTGTTCGTAAGCGATTCATACTGATTTTGTGCTTCGTGTATATGTTGAGTTATGGAGCGGCGATATCAACACAATCATACCTGTTGTTGAGTGAATGAGTATGAGTGAGTACTTCAAACTTTGAAAATGAGTAGAGGTTCCATGATATTAAAAGAAGTATGAAATATATTTGGGATCTTATGCCGTGGTGAAAAACTTTACTCACCAAGCCCTATTCGTTCTCATTAGAGGTGGTGTGGCTGGAGCTTTCTATAATGTTCATGCCTGTGTTCATGCTCTCTGGAGAGTTTCGGGTGAAAAAGCTTCTCGGAAAGCTTCTTGCAAGAAGTATTGAAACCTCTTGGACGTTTAAATTGGAAACACATGTTAAAACACCCGGATTTGAGTTCCTCGAGTTGCTTGTGGTCAAGCACATCAACCTTTTATTCCACTTAATTGTATAAGTATCAGAAATTATGAGTATAATTCGATTCTACTCTTATTTTTGAATACTCATTGCTGATCTCTGGTCTAGTGTGTTGAAACTAAGAAAAACTACAACAAAATGGCTTCCAAGATTGGCTAGTGATACTTTGATTTCTCTATAAATGCATAGACTCTCATTACATAATAAAATCGAAAAACTGTTCGACTTTTACGATCCCTCAGCTGGGAGTTACAAGTTCAGAAGTTCAAAGAAAGTAATCTGTTGCTAGAAGTTAAAATAATTAAACAAAAATTAATTCTTGATTAAATGGCCAATAAGAAAAAGTATTTGTTTTTATTAAATGGATGGATATTCTCGATAAATTTATTTAAAAAACATACATACATATAATTGGCCATTACAACCCTTTAGTCAGGATTACGACCTAGCTTCTTACATCACTGATGTTGTGTATGTTAATTTGTATACATGAGTGCCGGGACCTGCAGTTTAAAGTCGACTAGGAACCACAGATTTTTGGGAAACTTTTTTATGGCAGGTTTATTTCCTCTCAGAGTTTTTGCCAGAAATCTGTTGAGAGGAGGAAGTCACTGAAGAAATATTTTCTCATATTTCGATTTGATGTCTGACCTGGGGCTCGAACCCTGGCTTTACGTCTAATAAGCCAACACACTACCTACTAGACTACGACGACTTCATAATAGAATTTCAATTTTTGACGTATGTAGGTAAGTAAGAATGGCAATAATTGCATAAGAGAATAAATATTTGCTAAAAAATTGAATGCAAAGAGACAACGGCAAACACAGAAAAAGGCACGTTTGAAAATTAAATTTTTATTTTTAATAATTTAACTTTTATTTCGTGACAATTGTTTTATATGGCTTTTTAACAAGAGGAATGAATGAATGTGTATATGCATTCGAGAGCATAAGTGCGAGGCTCTGTAGTGCATATATGCATTATTTGGCCTTAAAAATTATTGCATAAATCCTTATCAGTTCATATTCATATTTATTCATACGTTTACTTTCCCTTTTTCATTCATTTCATTTCATTTCATGGCATTCGTTTATTTGTTTTTCTTTGAATTGCCACTTGACGGCAATGTGATGGTGATGTGATGATGAAGACACACCTTTACACTGTATTGTGTTGCATTGTATTTGTAAGTAACCAAACCAAAATTGTTTTTAAAATTCTATGGCAAGTTTTTTTTTTATGGCAACTTTTTATGGCATTTTTAGGTTTTTTGCATACAATTAAAGAAACAAAAAATTATTTTTTGTATTGTACCGTATGATCGGTCTGCTGGTGTGGCGTGGCAGTGCATTGCATTGCATTTCGCATTGCTTCAAGTGCCTGTATTATGTATGCGCATGCGTAACATTTCGCCACATAATCATCATCCTCAACATCCCCACACGCTCGCCGTATCGTAGTGATGTTGGTACGAGTCATAAAATAAACCAATTCACTCGTTATGAGCTGACTATCAGCCATTTATTGAAGTTCGTTTATTTCAATAAATATTTACAAAAGACGGTTTTTTTTTCTTGTTTCTTTACTTTTCCGTTTCATTTATAATTTTTTTCTCGTTTTTTTTCTGTTTTTTTTTTGTGTCATAAGAAAATAAAAACGTAATATTTACATTTGTACTTACAATTAAGAAGTAAAAAATGAAAAAAACAAAAAAAAATAATTTTTTTTGCTGAAATATGGGTCAGTGTGCAGTTTCGCTTTTTCAGACAGATTGCAAGCAATATTCTGAGAATATGATTTACTATACCTTGGCTAAAGTAAAACAGAAGAGACTTGTAATTTTGTATTCAAAATATTAAGAATATGAATTGCAATGATGTTGGTAGGAAGAAGGACATCTTTGTTTAGCGTATTTATTATACGCTCTCCATTGCATCAGAAAACCTGTTGATATTTTGAAAGAAATGGTATGAACCAGAGATCAGCAATGAGAGGAATAGAATTGAATCATACTCATAATTTCTAATACTTATACGCATTCATACTTATTTTAATATCATGGAACCTCTGACACATATTGGTTGCCTTCCAAAATGTATCAATACAAAGTTTGTATGCGGTTCTACTACGGTATATAGATTCTGTTGATATGCAAAGTAACCAAACAATGCATCAACTATTAATACGATGCCTGATTGCTTTTTGACTGCGTTAAAAATACACATTGACAACGTTTTGAAATAGAATACATTGTATATATTTTGTACAGCGGCATTATGAAACACGATAATTTGTTCAAACTCAAAGCAACTAACATTTTGGAAGGCAGCCATTCAAAGTACCCATCATATTCATACTTAACAACATGTATGATGTTTTTGAGTTCGTCGCTCCTTAACTCAACATATACACGAATCACAAAATAAATATGATTCGCGTTCGAACACTGAAATACTTACTAGAAGGTTGTGTGTTTGCTCTGCTTGCTGCTCTCCTTTCTCTTTTATGCTTATGTGTCTTTTCTCTTTTGTTGTAAATGCCTATCAACTAAGACTTTAAATTTTGATGAATGATTCGAATCACTCGTATCATTTATAAGTATTATTATAAGTATTTTTCTGAAGTCATGAATCTTTAATGAGTAGGCTTATGAATCAAACATATTTCGAATGGTATGAGTTTGATGTCAACGTTGTACGTATACTCATTGCAACCTGTACTTATAAATCAATGTTGTAGTGAGTGTGAATGAATCAGTGTACATGTTAAATTTCAATATTGTTGACACACTTATAATCAAAATTTCAAGAGTGCTTATGAATAGCGAAAAACGATTTATTGCTGATCTCTGGTATGAACACAATAGGTACGACATTTGCAATAAATACATGCAGCTTAAGCAATTCTGTTCATTGCAAAGGGCTGACTCGATGCTTCGAAATATCGACGCCTCCGTTCTATAACATTCTAAGTCGAAAAAGTGTGTTTTGAGTTATGAGCTCTCAAAGTTTTCACGCTATATACGGCTATATGTGTATTCTAAGTAGATTTTTCCCTATAACTTCGGAACGGATCGGCGCATCTTAACCAAATTTTGAATGTATTTATGTTAGAGAACGTAGAATCTAAAAATGCAAGAACATGAAAAACGTTATAAGTACACTTAGAACGTTTTAGAATGGAGGCGTTGATATGTAATCCAATATAATCAGAGCGATAACATACATAATTGGTCATTACAACCCTTTAGTCAGGATTGCGACCTAGTTTCTCACACCACTTATGTTGTGTGTGTTAATTTTTATACATGAGTGCCGGGACCTACAGTTTAAAATCGACTTCGAACGACAGATTTTTGAGAAATTTTACATGGAAATTTTATTTGCTTTCAGAGTTTTTGCAAGAAATCTGCTGAGAGGAAGTTGCCGAAGAAATATTTTTTTTTCATATTTTTCTTTCGATCTCTGACCTGGGGTTTGAACCATGGCCATACGTCTAATAAGCCAACACACTACCTACTACACTGCGGCGACTTCATTAAAAGTGACTAAAGTTAGTAAATCGAAGTCGCCGTAGTCTAGTAGGTAGTGTGTTGGCTTATTAGACGTAAAGCCAGAATTCGAGCCCCAGGCCAGACATCAAAACGAAATACAAAAAGTATTTCTTCAGGGACTTCCTCTCAGCAGATTTCTGGCAAAAACTGTAAGAGTAAATAAAAATTGCCATGAAAAGTTTCTCAAACATATGTCGTTCGGAATTGACTTTAAACTGTTGGTCCCGCCACTCATGTATAAAAAAATTAACACACACAACATAAGTGGTGTGAGAAACTAGGTCGTAATCCTGACTGAAGGGTTGTAATGACCAATTATGTATGTATGTATGTAAAGTTAGTTGTATTCATTTTTTTGTTTCCATAATTAGAATTACTAGAATCTAATCATTTCAAAATCGATCATTAAATCTCTTGATCTTTCGAAATTCAAAGAACTCACTTCTCATACGCATTCACATTGCACTGCTACGTACTTCCCATTCCAAAAATATTAACAAATTCGAAGTATTTTATATCCTTTACACCCCCCCAAAGTCAATAACCAAATTTTTAAATAATAATTGAATGTTAATGGCAAAAATGTCAAAGAAATTAAATTAAATTATATAAGCAAAGGCAAAATACTACAAAATTCAATTAAAAAATAATTATTTTTCAATATTCCGTAAAAGAGTGTAAAATTTATTAATTATCATGGGTTTCGTGTTAAAAACATCTTCTAAAACAAGCAATTTGCATAGGATTTTATTTATTTAAATCAATAATTTTGATCATTAATCAATAGATTAATTTATTTATTATTAATTGATTCGTTTCTTTTTTGTTTGTTTGTTTGTTTTTAATTTAAAACGAATAAAATTTTTTGTTTTAAACAACAAGTTTATTGAACTTTTTGTTGTGCTGCCACTGCAGCGCTCATCTAATGCATTTCGAACAGAGAGACAGCGATAGAGAGCGAGAGAGAGAGAGAGAGTTACGCTGTAATATGCGAGTGATCACTGATCAGTGTGTCTAATTTTATTTATATTTCCATTTTTTGTTGGTGTTTTTTTTTATAAATAATAAAAAAAAATCAATTTTTGTTTCTTTATGAAAAAATTATTTACGATTCAAATTCATTTGAGAAATTTCTTGTTATTTTGATTTTTGACTCTACACTAAAGCGAAATGGTGTCTTTGGTGATGGATTTGCAAGTAAAGAATAAAATGCACATCATGCTTCACAATGCTTCACATAAAAAAGGTATGCGGTGGTGGAAACGGTCATTATCCTTCGATTATGCATACAGCGGAAACCACATAATTTACTCTGCAAGACGCTCATCCTCCCCATGCTTCTTTATGGCTCACGACACTGATGCAGCAGCCTTGAAAGTATTCGAGAGAAAAGTTCTACGTAAGATTTTCGGCCCAGTGCAAGTTGACGATGATCCCATCCAACAATAAGCTGCATGATCTCCTCAACGACATGGACATTGTGCAGCGTTTTAGCATTCATCGGCTGCGCTGGCTCGGCCATGTCGTTCGAATGGAGGCTGCGTTCCGGCGAAACGGATATTTAATGTGGACATCTGCGGAAGGTGACGAATAGGACGATTCTCCTCATCGATAAGGACGTTGTGCAGCGTATTAACATCCAGCGGCTGCGCTGGTTCGGCCATGTCGTTCGAATGTAGGAGGATACTCGGCGAGACGGGTATTTGACGCGAGCATTTGCGGAAGTCGACGAAGAGGACGATCTTGTTTGCGTTGGAAGGACCAAATCGAGGAAGCCCTACCATCGATTGGTGTGACCAACTGGCGTAGGCGCGCAATAAGCCAGGGCGCCTGGGAAGATGTGTTACGGCAGGCCGAAATCCGTTAATCGGGTTGTTAATGGTCAGTTAAGTAAGAAAGTAAGTAAGTGGAACCCACATGGTACCAGTGCTCTTAACACATACATGTTTATGGAAACGGCCTACAGAACAAGACAAACAAGGATTTTTAATATTCGCTCAACAACGCCGGTTCTCCTCTGCTAAGGACTTTAACACATCCTACGCTTTGTTGGTTTTGGCTTTATTTTTATGGAATTGCCGGTGTCTGTTCTGAATAGGCCATCAAGTCTGTCTAAAACACTGTCTCTAAAGGTTCATGTTCATCGTTTAAGATTGAAAGTGATTGGCTAAACTAAAACAGAAGAAGAGACTTGTAATTTTTTATTCAAAATATTGTTACATAAATCGAAACGACCTAATATCGTTTAACAATAAAAGCGATAAACAAAAGCCACCAGTTACACCAACACAATACACACGACACAAATACACGCTAATGAACGTGTTGATTATCTAAAGCTGCACACACACATATGTACAACGAACCTGGTTGCGTCTGGTACCAACAACAACATGCATGTGAAAAAAGGGATGGACAATGTAAGCAAGGTACACAAACAACAATGTATTAGCAATAGAGCTCTCGAGAAGGCGATATCACGAACCTTCCACTTCAAGAATGTTCGTTAGACTAGTTGTGTCGGACTATAAAAGGGCTGGACAAAGCAGACAGCAGTCAGTTATAATTCAGTCAGCCTTGTGTGAAGACGCGTTGCGGTTTGAACGTACAAGTGGTATTGCTTGCAAAAAGGTTGTAAGCAGAAGCGGACAGAAGTGTGAAACAGAGTAGTGTACAAGCAAATTGTTGTTGTATCGTTAAGTTGTAAACAGTGGCACAATCGTAGTGTGCATAATAAAGAGAGTTTAAGAAAAACTAAAGACATATTTGTTTTTACTTGGTTTGCAATTAACGAACTCATATTTAAACGTTTTTAAAAAGGTAAAAACGTAATAATATTAAGAATATGAATTGCCATAATGCCGGTAGGAAGAAGGACTTTAGAAAACTTGTTGACATTTTGAAAGAAATGCTACAACCACAATAGACACGACATTTGTAATGAATACAGGCGGCTTAAGCAATTCTGTTCTTTGCAAAGGGCTGTTCATTGCAAATGCTCGGAGATATGTAATCCAATATAATCAGAGCGGTACGACAACTTTTTCATTGTATGTATTTAAATGTGATTAAAGTCAATTGTATTCATTTCTTTGTTTCCATAACTAGAACATTTCCATTGACGGACAGTGGTGCTGTACTACAGTGAGTATAATGTAACCTTTAGTGCTACAAGCTGTAAAAAGTTACGTTGAACATTGTCGCACGACAATTATAAACTGTAAATAGAGTTTCCATGTTTTTCAGTATATTCAACATTACATATGTATGTGAAACATAAAATTTCGGCTGCCTTCCAAAATGTTAGTTGCTTTGTGTTTGAACAAAGTATCGTGTTTCATAATGCCGCTGTACAAAATATATACAATGTATTCCATTTCAAAATGTTGTCAATGTGTATTTTTAACGCAGTAAAAAAGCAATCAGGCATCGGATTTATTGTTGATGCATGGTTTGGTTACTTTGCATATCTACATAGTTTATCTGTGGTAGTAGAACTGCATACAAACTTTGTATTGATACATTTTGGAAGGCAGCCTTCACGTTGCTGGAGCGAAATGTGTAGTTGGATATGCATTTGTGCTACCATTTGGTGCGTATTTTGTTAGAAAATTCATTCATAATGTTCCGGCAATATTCTGTAATCTTTTTAGAAGGTTGTTGTAAGAGAACTTCACTATACTGTTCGTAATTTTTGCTTTCTACGTTCGTTACTCATTACATTGTGAGCTTCAGTTTCTACTACAGCTACTTTAATCTGTTCCAGCTACGTTTTTTTTCAAATGAATACCGAAATAGCTTACTGAGTTGACACTAACCTCACCTAAATATCACTAAAATGCATCCGTTATGTAAGCTTTATTCAAGTTATGTGCCATGAGACTTTTTAGCAAATAAACAAAAAAAATATATGCCTTTTAGTTTCGTTATAAAGGGTCCGCCAAATAACTTTTTTTTTTTTTGAAAATGCTTTAAAAAAAACAACTGAATATTTTCTAAAATTTCTTTTTTTATTTGAAAGTACAATCCTTCCGGTTAATAATGGAAAATAATTTCATTCAAATGGCTGGCTCGGCTGGCCATGCAGTAGCCTAGACCAGAAGATGCCGATTTTGGCAAAAAAAAACTCATCTTTTCAGATGAAGCTCATTTTGATCTTGGCGGGTATGTAAACAAGCAAAATGGTCGCATTTGGGGCACAGAAAACCCGCACGCATACATTGAAAAGCCGACGCACCCAAAACGAGTCACTGTTTGGTGTGGATTTTGGTCCAGAGGCATAATTGGGCCACTTTTCTTCGAAAATGAGCAAGGAGTGGCCGTTATAGTCAATGGCGATCGTTATCGGGCCATGTTGAACGAATTTTTTTTCACAAAAATTGAATTGGAGGATATTTCAACAGAACGGCGCTACGAGCCACACAACCGAAGCTACACTCGATGTTTTGCGCCCTGTTTTTGAAGATCGCATTATCAGCCGCAGAGCTGATGTAGTTTGGCCACCTCGGAGCTGCTATTTGACACCGTTGGACTATTATTTGTGGGTTGCCGTCAAAGATAAGTGTGACGCCGACAAGCCAAAGATAATTGACGCTTTAAAGGACAATATTCGTGAAGCCATTGGTGAAGTACAGCTGCACACAATCGATAATGTGCTTAAAAATTGGACCGATCGTGTAGGCTACTGCATTGCCAGCCGAGGCAGCCATTTGAATGAAATTATTTTCCATTATTAACCGGAAGGATTGTACTTTCAAATAAAAAAAGAAATTTGAGAAAATATTCAGTAGTTTTTTTGTTTAAAGCATTTTCAAAAAAAAAAAATTAAGTTGGCGGACCCTTTAATATGTAATTCGGAAGGAAAACAACTTTAGTCCAAAAAATGTGAATTATTCGATTGAATATCTGCAGTTTTCATTGGCAATTTGTTGCTTTTTTATGATAAAAAAGAAACGAATCGTATGGGAATAAAAAAATCAATTCGAATGTCATTGTACTTCATTTGAGTTGATGGAATTAACGAATAAAATAAAATTTTTTTTTCTTATTTTTGAAGGATTTTCTTTCGTTACAGTTTTCCTCTTCTTTTTTTTCCGTTTATTTCTTCTGTCTACCCAATGTGACATTTAATTAAAGATTTATTTGGTCAAAAATGAATGAGCAACGCCATCAGCAACATGCAACTGCAGCCAGATGATAATTATGATGATAATGATGTACGCGACAACAACCAGCTGTTGTTGGTTGAACTGATTATTTCCGAACGCAGAGGTGAGTGGAAGTTTATGCGTGTATATATGCTGCGTGTTGGTTGTCGCCAGAGCATTGTGTCGTCGTGGTGGTGGTGGTGTTTGTAGGTGGCACTGATCCAACAGATGTATAATGTTGACTTATTATTAAATTCAACATCAACGTCAACAAACACCTCCAAATAAATGACAACTGGGCCTGCTGTGTGTGTGTGCGTATAACAGCAATAATAACTACAGGGTGTAGAATTGACAAAAAGTCGAGAACCTATGGACGGACATATGTATACGGACGCACAATACAAATTTAAAATATAAAAATTAATCATTTTCTTGTCACCATCAAGAAAAAAATAAAAAAAAAATCATAAAGAATTAAAAAAGAAAAGAAAAAAAACTCTCAGAATAAAAAAGGCCCATAAAGTAGATGAATTAATTTGTAGAAGAATTCATTTCATTATGTTTCTTGTTTTCTTGTTGCATTTGTGATTGTAAATCCATCAGATTTTGCTTAATGTTCTTTAAAAAGATATAATTTATACACCAGATTCACAGATTCACATTCACAGATTCAGATTCGCAACAGATGTTGATGTTGTGTGCTGCACGTTTCCCCTGTGTCGAAGAGGCACCATATAGAACGTTGGCAGGCAATAAATTTTGAGAGTGAGTGGGTAAGAAATAATTTTTAATATATTTTTTCTTAAAATATTCGCATTTAATTTTTTATTAAACATTCTTGTGGAGACATTGAAAAGATCATCATTTACATTTAATGTGCAACTCATTATCACTTATAGCCTCATCCATCCATCCATCCATCCATCCATCCATGCATTCATTCCATTGGCGGTGGACATTTTTTTTTATTTGTTTTGTAAAACCTATATTTCTTGAGAGTACGTATGTAGATGAAAACGTTTTTTATTTTAAATTCTTATGTTTTAATGAAACAAATTTATGTACGAGATGTACATATTTAAAGGAAATTTTATCTCGCAGGGAAACACCAGGTGTTGTCAATTGGTCTTAAGCTAGGTAGTTAGAATAAAACACTTCTTAAACATATTCATTAATATGTGCCTCGCGCTTAAATTATCTCATCAGATTGCATTTTACTCGTCAGACTAAATGTCGACATCATCGTTGTCAGTTTCTTTACATGCTTTTGATCCTTCTGTGAATTTTAGTTTTGTGAGGAAACGTTAATAAAGGCAGTACTGTTAGGTTATCATATCCTACACAGACTGAGAGGTACACAGCAGAGATCAGCAATGAATCGTTTTTTCGATACTCATAAGCACTCATAAAATTTTGAATAAAAGTGAGTCAACAATATTGAAATTTAACTATGTACTCTGATTCATTCATACTCACTACAACGTTGATTTATAAGTACAGGTTGCAATAAGTACAAGTACAACATTGACATCAAACTCATACCATTCCAAATATGTTCCATTCATAAGCATACTCATTAAAGATTCATAACTTCGAGTGACTCGAATCGTTCATCAAAATTTACAGTCCTTGTTGTTGTTGCATTTACAAAAAAAGAAAAAAGACACATAAGCAAAAAAGACAGAGCAGCAAGCAGAGCAAACACGCAACCTTCTAGTAAGTATTTTAGTGTCCGTACGCGGTTCATACTTATTGTGTGATTCGTGTATATGTTGAGTTATGGAGCGACGAAATCAATAACATCACACATGTTGTTAAGTATGAGTATGATGAGTACTTCAAACTTTGAATATGAGTAGAGGTTCCATGATATTAAAATAAGTATGAATGCATATAAGTATTAGAAATTATGAGTATGATTCGATTCTACTAATCTCTTTTAATACTAATTGCTGATCTCTGATACACAGACGATGGTAGCTTACGTAGACTACATTGTTCTCCTTAGAAATTTCTGCAAGTAAGTACACAGTACTGAAAATGAAAATTTCGAGAGAGTTAGAAGACCCTTTGTGGTGTAAGCATATTTTAATGCTCTGCACTTTAAAATCTCTTAGGACTCATAGAGAAAAGTGGGCTACTGCTTAATCATGTTGTGGCAACATAATGAGATGACTTTCGACCAGCTTCAGAGATCAGCAATGAATATTCAAAAAGATGAGTAGAATCGAATCATACTCATAATTTCTGATACTTATACGCATTCATACTTATTTTAATATCATGGAACCTCTAATCATATTCAAACTTTGAAGTACTCATCATATTCATACTTAACAACACGTATGATGTTGTTGATTTCGTCGCTCCATAACTCAACATATACACGAAGTACAAAATAAGTATGAATCGCGTTCGAACACTAAATACTCACTAGAAGGATGTGTGTTTGCTCTGGTTGTTGCTCTGTCTTTTTCGCTCATGTGTTTTTTCCTTTTTTTGTAAATGCAACTACAACTAAGACCCTAAATTTTGATGAATAATTTGAGTCACTCGAATCATTTATAAGTATTATAAGTATTCTTCTAAAGTTATGAACCTTTAATGAGTAGGTTTATGAATCAAACATATTTCGATTGGCATGAGTTTGATGTCAAAGTTGTAAGCATATTCATTGCAACCTGTACTTATAAATCAACGTTGTAGCGAGTACGAATGAATCAGAGTACATAGTTACATTTCAATATTGTTGACTCACTTATATTCAAAATTTCATGAGTGCTTATGAGTAGCGAAAAAACGATTCTGATCATGTTTTGCCTGTATAAACTATTCGACTAATGTGTTATCAGATTCCGATACTGCCTTAAACTCTAATGCTTTCTGAATCAGGGGAATTTAAGATCAATACCTTAATGGATAATGCTAGTTTACCTCCAGGTGTCACATGGCATCTGTGTGTGGGGTCACCATTAACACCTAAACGATCTTCAAGTGCCTAAGGCAGAATAATAAAAGAACGATGAAACTGCAAGCTTTCATTCAGCAATATAATGAGCTCCCAAATACTGCAAGTGAACTTGTTCTTGGACTATTCTTTATCTCGAAATCTCCTTACGCCTTACTTGTGTAAACAGATCGTTTGAAAATAGTTATTAACGCAGATGGCTTAAGAGTAAAAACATCGAATCTTTTATTCTTTTTTCTTCATAAATTTCATTGGCATTTTTTATTTATTTTTCTTTGATCCATCTGTTGATCACTTGCATTGCCAGCTGCATTTCATGCTCACAGGGTCACTACGATGAAAAGAAAAAAGAAACAAAATCGAGAACCAATGAAAATCTTAAGTTTATGACTGGATTTTAATGACAATGTCATTTGTTTCCGTCCGTCCTGCTGCCTTCATCTCTTTCTTTCATCTTGTGTTTGTGTGTGTCGATCTCTACAGAATTTTTATCCAGTGGTGGTGGTGGTGGTGGATAATTTTTTTGCCTTGTCGCCAGGTTTACGTTAATGAAAATCGAACAAGTAATTAAAAAAGAGTGAAAAATAAAAAACAAATAAATCCTCCCACTTGTGTCTCTTCTTTTTGTTGTTTTTTTTTTCTTACTTTCTGGCCTTAAATTATGATCGTGTCACTAAATGTGACATTTTGACGGAAGTTCTTTGCTTCTGTTCTGTTTTTGTTTTTGTTATTCTTGTTGTAAATCTTTTCATGGGTGTTTCTTGTTTTCATTTTCCCTCATAAAGGTTGACTGTCTGTCGTTGAATATGTTGACATTTAAGAGGACATTTTTGTGTCACAAAGACAAATTACAAGTTAAAGGGTGACTAAACTTTGTTTGGAAAATTGTCTTGAACTTTTCATGTTTCTTTTTATGTTTTTTCTTATTGTTGGAAAACAAAAAAACACACGAGAGAAAATGCTATTTTGTCTTGAAATTGTTTTGTTTTGTGAAAAATGAAATGAAATTCATGACGATGTGTTCAATATTGTCAAGTGCTTGGCTGTACTAAAATTCATACTACGAGCACTTTTTAGGCAATGTCAGAAAGGGAGAAGGGGGGGGGGCGGTCCTGGCATTGTATCACTCCTTTGGTAACTGCTCATAAACTCTCTGCCTATGGAATTGTACTTTTTATTGCACATGCAAACTGATTACAGTAACATTGCCTTTGGCAATTATGTGGTCATTTTCTAAAAACTTTTTGAGGCCTTATGAAGGAGTTTACTTGACTAGTGCGATTAGAACAGTTTTGACGAGAAACCAAACCAAGTTAATCTTTTCAGGGGAGAATGTAAAAAGCCATTTGAGGCATTTATACAATTTCTGTAATTTCTGGGAGTACCAGACATAATATTTTATATAATTATTTTTTCTTGAAGGAGATTCGGTTTATGCCTCTATTAAATGGTTTTATCCTCTAAAGAGGACTGTAAATTCCATGGAAAATATACAAAATCCACTGTGATCCCTTGTGCTCGGGTATACATTTTGTTGATGTGTATTGGATTCCTTGATATGGAAAGCTGGTACGACAACAGGCGTGTTGTGGAAGAAGCCTAAAGCACCAGATTAGTTGAATCTATGTGTGTTGAAAGGCAGCAGTTTTGTAACATCTGTGATACATACATAATTGGTCATTACAACCCTTCAGTCAAAATTACGACCTAGTTTCTCACACCACTTATGTTGTGTGTGTTAGTTTTATACATGAGTGGCGGGACCTACAGTTTAAAGTCGACTCCGAACGACAGATTTTTGAAAAACTTTTCATGGCAATTTTTATTTCACACTCAGAGTTTTTGCCAGAAATCCGCTGAGACGAAGTCGCCGAAGAAAAAAATTTTTTTTTATATTTTTATTTTGATGTCTGGCCTGGGGCTCGAACCCTAGCTTTACGTCTAATAAGCCAGCACACTATCTACTAGACTACGGCGACAACATCTGCGATAGCACGTATAAATGATTTTCAGCAATTGCCAATTGAAGGTTTCAAGTTGCTTGGTTGACCTGTATTCATAAGAATTGTCAGAAAGAGTGTGGTAAGATAACTTTACAGATTTTGAAGAGCTACCATAATGATGGAAAATTTCGATTCATTAGCTTCGGTGTTATCTGCTATGGATAGGTTAGGTTACGTCGAAGTGGTAGCTCTGATATCACAAAGCTCACTTGAGCACGCATAGCGGCCCGTTGTGACGCCACAGGTGAACGCAGTCCCTGTACTGACCAAGCTTTACCAAAACCAGGGAAGAGGAAGGGCTACCCATAAAAAGCACAACTACCCCACGCTGGAAAACCAGCCAGAATGTTTGATAAACGAAGCTATATCTTTGAAGTCAATACATGATAGCTCCGTGAAGCTGACAAGAAATGTAGAGGCAAATAACCTATATCTGCACGTCTTCACAAGAGACGGACACTGACAGAAAAAGTGGATAACAGTCTCCTCTTCCTCAGCGGACATGCACCCACGACAGAAGTCGTTAAATAAGAGCCGCATCCTTTCCGCGTGTCTACCCATAACGCAATGACCTGTAAGCATGGCCACTGTGGTTGAGATGATGTCACTGGTTGCTACGCCTGTTGGTGGGGCCGGTGGAGCAGGACTCCTCATTGACCCAGGATAGGTTGACATCCTGAAAGCATTTCCGAGCAATGGCCAACTTGACCGACGCAAGTGAGTTACCCAATTCTATTGAACAGGATTCCGGAAGGAGTCCACCAGCTCTGCTGAGCTCGTCTGCCCTACAGTTTCTCGGAATGTTACGGATTGTTTGTGTTATGTTATGGGTTGTTTGTGTGGTTTCATAGCAGCAACACAGGTGAATATTTCTTCATGGATTTTTAATGGGAAGTCTAAGTCGACTTATATTTTGTATATGCTTTTCAATATTTGGTTCAATTGTTTGGTAGAAATTTTAGTGGCTCATGCTTTTCTTTTTTATTTATATTTTATATTGAACTTTTATACATCATATTGACATATCTGGACACACACTTATTCTATAATGTATACAATTTTTACGTTTATATGTATAAAACATTTGTGTTAAAAATAAAATGAAAAAAAAACAATTTGTTTGCACATTTAAATATTCGCGCTCTATAAAGCAATTAGAACCCCACAATGCATTTGACAAATAAAAATTAGAAGACAAAAAAATTAGAAAAAAATTTTAATTTTATTTAATTAATTTAAAAATAAAATAAAATAAAATAAAATAAAACGATGGAGAAAAAAAAAGAAACTTTATGAATGAATGATTAAAAGTGTTTGTCGATCAGTGGATGGGTGCGTCGGTTGTGGTTTCATTCTTTTTTTTTTCGTTTGTTTTTGTTTTTATATTTTTCCAAAAGGTCATTGTCATTAAGAGAAAATGTTAATAATCCGAATTTATTTTTTTATTTACATTTTTATGTACATACATATTTATTATTATTGCAAATACATACACACATACATTGCGTTGGTCTCATGTAGAAAGGCCCTAACTCATATATTTGAAACTTTATAGGAGAAGATAAAAACACATTTAAAACTGTAAATTTCGCTCTTTTTTTCAAAAATGTTAGTTGATAATAAAAGCTTGCATTCAGTAGACGAAAAAAAAAATTTTTTTGTTCATCGATTCAACGAAGATTAACCTTACTGTACAAAAATTACCATCCAGGATTAAAAAAAAAAAATCGGTTGACAGGTTACGTTACTCACTACAAGCATGCGTTATCAACCAACATTGTTGATAAAAAGAGCGAAATTTGGTCAAACATAAAAGAATTATATGAGAAATAGCAAAATGAACTTTGTCAATTCGACGACCAGTAACCAATTAGGGTTAAAGTGTTCGCCGATTCAACGAAGAGTAACCTTAATGTACAAAAATGAAGAGTAACCGTCCAGGGTGAAATATATATAAAACAAAATTGAGATAGGGCTTTTTTAGTCTCATTTCAGAGCATAGATGTTACTTAGGGTTTTTTTTCTGTAGAAATCAAAACAAATTATGTTAAGGAAAATTCATGATTAAAATTACCAGAAAATATTGCGAATGGGTTGTGCATCGCACTCCATCTGTATATGCCCAACAACTAAATACTTTTGCTCAATAGTTACATACATTTCGTTCTTCACAAAAATAGAAAATAGCACGTAACGTACATACATACATAATTGGTCATTACAACCCTTCAGTCAGGGTTTACGACCTAGTTTCTCAAACCACTTATGTTGTGTGTGTCAATTTTTATACATGTGTGGCGGGACCTACAGTTTAAAGTCGACTCCGATCGACAGATTTTTGAGAAACTTTTCATGACAATTTTTATTTACTCTCAGATTTTTTGCCAGAAATATGCTGAGAGGAAATCACCGAAGAAATACTTTTTTTGTATTTTGTTTTGATGTCTGGCCTGCAGCTCGAACCCTGGCTTTACGTCTAATAAGCCTACACACCACCTATTAGACTACGGCAACTTCCGTAACGTTGAGATTTTGATAAAAGCAATCGCCTGAATAAATAACATAATATTGTATCTAGAGATGGGAATTGGGTAAAAACCCAGTAAATTCCAAAAATACTTAAAATGGAGGTAAATATTGGAAATTTATTGAATATTTATCCAAACACCGGGTAAAATCCCATCTCTGAATGTATCACAATATAAAGAAAAGATTCACTTATTCTTTATTGCATAAGAAAACTCGATGCAACGACATACACTCAGCCACAGAATTATACATACGGTTCACAAATTTCAGAAATTTTTTAACCAATCCGTTATGGTTGAAAATCTTTAAATTTGTTTAAATTTGTTATTTTTATATTATTTTATTTATTTGTTAAATTTTATGGGCCTGTGTAGGCCTTTGCAGGGCCACAAAAGTATACATACGATTAACAAATTTCACAAATTTCTGAATCAATGCAAAAGACCGTCTTAAAATCAAGGAAAAATGTCAGACAATTATAAAGATTTTAAACGAAAACGGATTGGTTAAAAAAATTCTGAAATTTGTTAACCGCATGTATACTTTAGCAACTGTGTGTAATTTGGCGAGATATAGCTTTTGGAAAATATATATTTTTTAGGACTTTTTAGAATATTACTTGAATAACAGCTAAATTTAACAAAATCGCCTTATTAATTTTTGTAAGGAGGTGTATTTGTCTTAAATGCATTGGAATCAAAAAAAAAAAATTCGAAAAAAGTGTAAGTTAGGGCCTTTCTACATGAGACCAACGCATATGTACAAACTCGTACATTATTAATGTACAATTTTAATTTGCTGAATTAGATTGAAAGGAAGTGATGAGCGGCATAGTGTATGATGTGGTATAGTGGGTGTCAAGTGTATGACAATTTTAAATGTCAAATTCAAAATCAAATTCGAATTCAAGTTAATGCATTTAAATGTTTTTTCTTTTTCTTTTTGTTTTTGCTTTTTGCATTAATAATTGATTTATGTTATGTTATGTTTTATATTTAAATTAAATATATTTATTGTTGTTTAGTTTATTTATATTTTTTTTTTTTTTCATTTTCATTTTTAGTTTTGTTTTTGCGTTTGTTTCCTTGTTCTATTCTATTTTAAAATTTTTTTTCGCTTTTCTGCTGCGTCATTTAACCAAAATTGTTTGCCTTAGTATTGCTAATAATGTATGTACGTGTGATAATTTTCTGTTATGCTTTCATATTTCGTTTATTTATTAGTATTAGTGCCAAAGTATTTGGTCGTCTTTATTTCTTTTATTTATTTAGTTTTGTTTGTTGGCTTTATAATTGACCGACTAAACAAAAAATAAATATATTTTTCAAATAAAAAAACTTTCGTTTTCTTTTAGCCTTGAATTTCAAGTCATTTAATGCTCTGTTTATGTTTTAACATTCTTGTCTAGATACATACATACATAGTAGATGTCCATAATATTTTAATGTTTTTCCTATTTTGTAGTATTTTTTTTGGTTGTTGTTGTTGCTGTTATTTTGTTTGTTATTGTTTTTATTTTCAGTATGTTTTGTTCAAAACCCTACAAATCCCACAAACATCAGTAATGGCTGACCGTATTGAATGTAACGGTATAATGGTGTAAATTAATACGAATGTAAACATTCTCCACATAAGGACATGACTTTCTACAGCTGCTTTCTGCAAGTGTGTGCGGGTCGTTGCACATGTGTTTGATCTGAGTTTGAACGTCCTAAGGCAGTTATTTTTGTTTTTTTTAATTTGTTCCACTGTTTGCCTACGTTATGAAATTAATAGAGGCCTTATATCATTCTGCGTAGCGTATTCTTCTATTTGCTAATGCTTAAATATTATTTCAAATTTTTTTTTTTTGGTTGCGATTGAGTTTTGTTTTCTTTTTTATTTTCGTTTGTTTTCCTTACTGAATTCGTGTGACGCTTGAGTCTTTTGAGCATAAATTAATTCGATAGACTTTTGCTAATATCACACGGGGCATTTGTTATGTGTGCTATAAGAGACAGCAAAAACAAATAAAAATATCAACAAATTTATAAACTATCCATAAGAGACAGACAGACAGACAGACAGTCACTCATGTGGAGGTATGGATGTATGAATAGAGATAGATGGTGGTGGTGTTTTACGAGTTTCCGTGCTTAGTTATGAATGAGATTAAGAAGTAGATCTGTATTGTTTATTGTAATTGTTGTTGTTTTGCTAGTTTAGTTGTTTTTTTTTATTTCCTTTGAATCTTTATTGTTTTGATCTACAAATTTAAAATATAAGCTTTTGTGCTGTTGTTTTATACGTATAATTTAATTTATTTGGTTTTTATTTCTTTTTATTTCCAATTTTATTGGTTTTTAGATTTTTTATTTGTTTAATTCCGATTAGCAGGTGTTTTAAAAGAAAAACTGAATGAATGAGAAAATAGGAAAACAAATCATTAAAACAGCGATTAAAGAAATGCAAATAACTTTTAACAATATGTGGTGGTATGTAGTAGAAGAAGGCGTATCCAAACGTTCTCAAATTATAAAATAATTATTAAAGCACACTTTTGTCGTCTGAAGAATTTTATTTCTTCCAATAATTGAAATTCCATTCAAGATTTGTAAACCAAAAAAAAAAAAAAAGAAAAAATCCCCGCATTACTTCGAATCTAACGTTTCCAATATTGCTAAAGCATGTATGTATGTATGTATTTAGTTTGTGTGTTTAAAGAATTTCAAATTTTCATGACCATGATCTTGTAGAAGCCAAAAGTGTGTGTATTTTGAAGGTCTATTCTATTTTATTGAAAGTTTTTTTGAAGGAAATTTTGTAAAGATTATTAATTTAAGCCATAAAACCGGCTTGTTTTAATTACCATACTTAGATATGATGAAGAAGAATCTGAATAAATTTCTTTAATAAATATTTGTATATCTACACTCAGCGCCAAAAGTGAGTAAACACCACTGAAATAATTTATTTTCTTAGGGTAGCGAGAAAAGTAAATGAGAATAGTCGAATAAATTTCCAAAAATAAAAACGTTTATTTATTACTTATACGATGTTAAAACAAAAACAACAATTCATGATAAAGGAACTTTTTTTATACTTAAGAACAAAAGTGTTGACTCACTTATGGCGCTCACTGTAGGTATGTATGTATGGTAGGTAGGTAGGTAGAAGTGGCTGTCCCCTCGATTGAGTCATGAGCGGACACACTTAGGCCGCACACAGGCCCCACAGTTTCACATTCTGCCCTAGTTCAGGAACCACTCGGAGCTTTCGATGAAGTGGCTCAGTCTGCCAATATAAAGACATGACAGTTCATCCAGATCCTATATGTAGTAGGCACTCATGTGCCTCTTTCCGACCAAGTGCCGCTAATATCACATGCGGCATATTATCAGTATCATCCTTCTCCACATCTCCACAGCTTCTGCAGAAATCATTTGCAAGGTGTCCAAGACCAATATGCCTCGCATACATACATACATAATTCGGCATTACAACCCTTCAGTCAGGATTACGGCCTAGCTTCTCACACCACTCATGTTGTGTACGTTAATTTTATAAGTGAGTGGCGGGACCTACAGTTTAACGTCAACTCCGAACGACAGATTTTGAGAAACTTTTTTTGGCACGTTTCTTTACTCTCAGAATTTTTGCCAGAAAACTGCTGAGAGGAAGTCGCCGACGAAATATTTTTTTTTCATATTTCCGTTTTGATGTCTGACCGGGGATATGAACCCGGGCTTTAGCTACTACCTACTAGACTACGGCGACTTCATGCATTCCTATAATACAATGCCCCGTAATAATTCCCATAACAGTGCTGAGTTTACTTATCTAGCATTGGCTAGATTTTCTGAGCCGTTCTGCCTGTTTCCTGTTTACTGTTGATGAAGTCAACGATTGCCTTGTCAATTATAAGCTGTAGTGCCGTGCCACGTATCACATCACCAACATGTGGGTGATGCAATCGCGTGCCGTGTCACGCACCACATCACCGTATGTAGGTAGTAATTCGAAGTCTTGTTGTGTTGGACATGACTTCCCTCTTGTTTAGGGGTCGGAGACCATCTAAACTCCTTCTATGCGTTAAGAGTGTAACGCCACACTGTACTTGCACACTCCCCGCGATTTGGGTCCAAACCACAGCCACCACGTTGCTCCCACAAGGGGGCCTCTCCAATTGCCGGGCAGAGACAAGTCCCTGGGGCTCCCGGCACCCGTGGCACCAGATTAAAGACCTCTGGTCAGGTGTCTATCGGAAAGTATGATGATGATTTTTCGCCTGTGAAGATTTTTGTTCACAATAATTTTCACCGCAGCCTGAATTGACGACTCTTACGATTGAAAGACGCTGCAGTGAATGTATATATGAATGTATGTATGTATGTTTTTAATTCTGAAACAATTTGTCGGTAATTCAATGAGATTTAATGCTTACCAACGAAGATATTTTTTATATTAACTAACTAAACCAGAAGCTATTTATTCGATAACATAATTATCGTTTTATGATTTCCTCTCATACCTCGTATAAAAGACAATATTTGGCAATTAATTTCAATCGTAATAACACACTCATGACACAGTCGTGTGTAATTAAGTTTAAATAACTGAAATCAAATTTTCTGGTTTAAAACGTAATAAACATTATGAGATCAATTTAAATGAAATCTGCTTAAACGTTATTAAACAACAAATTATAGACCAAAACAAAGACACAACAATTTTAGCCACTTATTACACCACACTGGCTGGCTTTCACAGTGGAAGAGTTTAGAATAATTGCCGCCGTCTTAATGTTTGTTTTGATTTGATCGCTTTCAAAGCACTGCTCAAGCACTTCGTTCAAAGAAAAAAACAAAAAAAAAAACCTGCTGAATTGTCTGTCTTTAGTGGATTGTATGTATGTACATACGTAAGTACTATATGTATGTATATGAGTATGTATGTTTGTAAATATTTATGGCAGTTAATGATCATGACTATGATAATCACGATGACGTTAGTGCTGGTAGTTGTTTCATTTTGATTGCATACAGCATTTTGTATTAATAAGGCGGGCAGGGGGGTGGGGGGTAAACAAAACAAAACAAAACAAAATGTCTTGAATACTAACCGACTTAACCACATCATTTGCCTTCATTTCGGTAAGAAAGAAAGAAAGAAAGAGCCGGTAAATCCTTCTGTCACTGTTTTGGACCAAGCAATGCTCGTAAGGTGATATGATGAAATGTAGGGTGTAGCAAGCAAATTTAATTCTTTTGCTTTTTTCTTCTCCCAGTTTTCTGTAGTTAGCCGTTGTAGTTGTAGTTGTTAGGTTGTAGCTGCATAGTGTTGTGCAGTTACGAGTATTTTTTCTTTTTTTTAAATCGTATTTAAAATTAACCTTGAACTTGATATTACTTACCGACTTATTTGTATGGAACGGAAA
Organism: Sarcophaga carnaria; assembly: GCA_958299815.1. Classification (NCBI taxonomy): domain Eukaryota; kingdom Metazoa; phylum Arthropoda; class Insecta; order Diptera; family Sarcophagidae; genus Sarcophaga; species Sarcophaga carnaria. The sequence goes on along the minus strand of OY283152.1, from coordinate 13,013,825 downwards.
AGAAATAACAGCAACAATAACAACAACAATTCATATATTTTTACAGAAAATCAAACCAACAAACCGAAACCGGTTTAATGTCGTCCATTCAGTCACTGGCTTGGGCAACTTGGCTAAAAACAGAAAAAAAATACAAAAAATTTTTTTTTTTTTGCAAAACTGAACTAACAAAATAAACGATCAATCTCTAACGTGGCTAAAAAGTATACAAACAACAAACAAAAAAAAAAAAAAGAAAAAAAAACCAAATGACAGATAAGAAAATTTTTTATGTCTATCCGTCTGACTGGTCGACATATTTGTCTGTTTGACTGACTGCTGAGATGATTGAAGTGAAGCAAATCGTTTGATTGAATGAATAGATTCAGTTGTTGTTGTTCATAAGTGTTGCCATAAATAAGCGAAGACGGTTAGAGATGAATGTATGAATGCCAGTAAAACAATAATTTATTGTGTATATGTGTACAGATCTTAAAAGAATGCAAACATTATAAACATATTTTTTTTATGAAAAGGGAAATTTTCGTATGTTGAAGTCGCCGTAGTCTAGTAGGTAGTGTGTTGGCTTATTAGATGTAAAAGCCAGGGTTCGAGCCCCAGGCCAGACATCAAGACAAAATACAAAAAGTATTTCTTCGGTGACTTCCTCTCAGCTGATTTCTGGCAAAAACTGTGAGAGTAAAATAAAATTGCCGTGAAAAGTTTCTCAAAAATCTGTTGTTCGGAGTCGACTTTAAACTGTAGGTCCCACCACTAATGTATAAAATTAACACGCACAACATGAGTGGTGTGAGAAACTAGGACGTTGTACAATGGGTCAATTCGACCTCCGGGTACTGTACTTGTCTTAATTGACAAGTACACGTCCTCTAACCTAACCTAACCTATTTTCGTATGTTGATCCGAATGAATCTTGAATGAATTGTATAAAAATCGATTGTTATATAAGTCTGATGATAGTACGGCCAAGTGGCTCTAACTCTTGAGATAAACTATAATGCAGTAAACAAAGACATTGGGTTTATTAAAGTGATTTTTTAATCCTTCTCATCAATTATAGAAGAAGACGCTGTAGTCTATTTGGTAGTGTGTTGGCTTATTAGGCGTAAAACCTGGGTTCATCCCCCAAGTCAAACATCAAAACGAAGATATGAAAAAATATTTCTTAGGCGACTTCCTCTCAGCAGATTTCTGGCAAAAGCTCTGAGAGTGAAATAAAATTGCCATGAGAAGTTTCTCACAATGTCGGTCGTTCAGAGTCGACTTTAAACTGTAGATCCCGCCACTCATGTATAAAACTAACGCACACAACATAAGTAGTGTGAGAAACTAGGTCCATAAGCTTGACTGAAGGGTTGTATTGGTAATTATGTATCTTTGTTATCAGTTATAGAACTTTTAAGAAAATCGGTCATATTATCTTCTGGTCAACATTGAACAATTTCCATCAATATTCATCACTTGCCAACTGTAACCATTCTCTTGGATTTTGTAGCATATTTTTTTGTTGTTAATTTTGCTTTAATTCTATGCAAACTCACTCAATGGCTTACCCTGTTAGTATTTCATGTGATTTGTAGAAATTATTGTGTGATGTTATTAAAACGAAGCTGATATGTGAGATTTTAGGCAGCCGTTAAATATTCTTAATGATTGTAAATGAATTCTTTTAATTCTCTGACTAAGATGTTTTATAATTTGTATTTAATCTTCTTCGTGTAATACAAGCAGCAGTTAAGAATAAGAAATCTATTCAAACGTTTCTTTTGAATATTTTAAACATGATTTTTGATTTTTTTTGTACCCTACAGCCCTTTGATGAGTGGCAGTGTTGGTAAAAAGTAACTTTAATTACTTTGAATAAGAAGAACTGCAGATTGCAGTTTTTCTAAAAAATTTGTAATAAAATTTAAAGAAGTTGGAGAGAGAGTGCCAGAAGTATAAAAATGGGTGATTTTTTAAGAGCTATAGGAAAATTTTTCAAAAAAAAAACACAAAAAATTCAGAAGAATGCATGAAATCTTTATTTGAATCGATAGTACCGTCCTTATAATCTAATGTTTGAAGATTATTTCATGTAAATGTAGACCGCGACTGCGCCTCAAATGGTCCATCCGCTTAGTTCAATTTTGGCATACTCTTTCCAACATATCGGACGGTATCGCACGAATAAATGCTTCAATGTTGTCTTCCAATGCGTCAATTGGAGCGGACTTGTCTGTATATACATGAGCTTTAACATAGCCCCACAAAAAGTAGTCTAAAGACGTTAAATCGCACGATCTAGGCTGCCAATTGACCGGTCCCGAACGTGAAATAAAATGTTCACCGAACTTGCCTCTCAATAAGTCCATTGTTACGCGTGCTGTGTGGCATGTGGCACCGTCTTGTTGAAACCACATGTCATGCAAGTCAAGCTCTTGCATTTTGGGCAAAAAAAGTTGGATATCATCTCACGGTAGCGCTCACCATTCACAGTTACGTTACGATTCGCAGCATCTTTGAAGAAGTACGGTCCAATGATGCCACCAGCCCATAAACCGCACCAAACTGTGACTTTTTCTGGATGCATTGGTAGCTTTTGCAATGCTTCTGGCTGATCTTCACTCCAAAATCGACAATTCTGCTTATTTACGTATCCATTGAGCCAAAAATGAGCTTCGTTGCTGAACAAAATTTTTCGATAAAGAAGTGGATCTTCGGCCAACTTTCCAAGTGCCCATTCACCAAAAATTCTGCGTTGCGTTCTTGCACCAGCTGTATTTTGAAAGGCTTCACACCTAAATCCTTCCGCAACATTTTCCACGTTGTTGAGTAACAGAGGCCCAATTGCTGCGAACGGCGACGAATCGTTAATTGATGGTCATCATATTAACGCTGGCCGATACAGCTGCGATATTTTCTTCAGTTCGTACTCTACGTAAGCGTGTTGCTGGTTTAATGTCCAACAATGTAAATTTGATGCGAAATTTAGTCACAATAGCCCGAATAGCCGCTTCAGTGGGTCGATTAAACTGACCATAAAATGGAAGAAGCGCCCGATGAACTTTCTTAACAAAGCACGCATTTTGATAATAAAATTCAATGATTCGCAAGTGTTGTTCGTTTGTAAGACGATTCATGGTTAAATTATAGGCCCCACTGAAGATGTTTGACAGTGAAACAAAACACGAAACGTCCGTGAGCTGTATAAACCAGTGTTACCAAAAAGATAACAGCTAAAAAATCACCCGTTATTTGTGTGTAACAATTCATTTTGAAGTGGGTGTTGGGAAAAGACTTATGAAGCCAGCATTGGCTGATAAATTACTAGACATCAAATCGTATTATTTCACCATCACAGCTCTCTCTCTAACATGTTATCACTCCAGTTCAAAATTATTTAACGAGTACTGCTTTACCTAAATTATTCAGTTAGAATTACTGCCTAGTTCCTTACACTATCTACCCATGTTGTGTGTGTTAATTATATCCATGAGTGGCGGGATCTACAGCTTATAGTCGACTTCGAACGACAGATTAACAGTTTCAAGTCATGTAGGGTATGAAATATTTTGTTACTGATGGCTTACAATGCAACTCTTTTTCTCTTCTAACTTCTCCTAAGCATGGTTTACCTTTTTTTGTTGTTGTATTTCGAAAAGAAGATGCTGATGTTGATCATGTTGACGTTGTTGGTATGACGACAATGCCAGCTATTGTTAACGTTTTTTGTTTTTAAAGTCTTTTGTAATGGTTTTTTAATGTCTTCTATTCGTTTTGAAAATGATAATTACATACGAAATATATTAAAATAGTTATGATAACAATAAACAATAAAAAAAAACCAAAAAAACATAATAAAAACCAAAAATAATAAAAAAAAGTTTAATGAGGAGGAGGTGGAGGTGTAAAATGTTTAATTCGGCTTTTTTAACCACTTTTTGCTTTTGTTTAATAACTTTATCGTTGAATAGCACGGGTCTTCTTTCGTTTCGTTTCTTTTTGGCTGTTATTAAATCTTCTCTTTTAAAAATCTTTTCATAGAATAATTTTACAGTAGGACCTTGATTATCAGTGATGGTCGGGACCGGAAGCATTCAGAATAACCGATTTTCCCGGTTAATTGAGTACCAATTTTGGCTAGTTTTTTAATAAATATTTTTATTAGTTAATAAATGAATATGTACATATTTATATAAAAACTAAATAAGTCAAGGATTTTATATACATACATGTTTCAAAAATATAAAAAAAACAGCACTTCTCAAATTTCTAAATTAAACTAAACAGGTTTTACATGTATGTTTCTGACTCATCGTATACTAAAGAGGGAATTCCCCTTTTTCGCTTATTTGTCCAAAATTATAGAAACAAAATTTTGCTTATAAAAAATTTAAGTCGATCCAAAATAAAATTAAGTCGATTCAAAAAATTTTCTTTTTCCATCCCGGATAATTAATGTTGCCGGATAATCGAATTACGGATAATCAAGGTCCTACTGTATTTCAATTAATTAAAATTAATGACAAATTTTTGTTGGTTGTTGGTTATTGGTTGCTGGTGTGTGATTTATTTGTGTATGATTAACTTGTTTAAATAATTAACTTAAATTAAGAATTTTTTCTTCTTTTTTGTGTTTTTTTCCCCTTTCCTTAAGTGGCTAATTACATAACGATTAAATTCTTCTTATTCTTCTTTAATTTTTTTTGTATAGAATTTTATGTAAATTTTTCAAAACAAATTTATTCTTAGAGTTTCATTAACAATCTTTGGATTTTTATTTGCATTTTTTCTTCTTCTTTGTTTTCTTGTTAAATTATAAAAATAGGAATTATTTAAATTAAGAACCATACATACACTGAGCGCCATAAGTGAGTCAACACTTTGTTCTTAAGTATAAAAAAAGTTCCTTTATCATGAATTGTTGTTTTTGTTTTAACATTTCGTAAGTAATAAATAAACGTTTTTATTTTTGGAAATTTATTCGATTATTCTCATTTATTTTTCTCGCTATTCTAAGAAAATTAATTATTTTAATGGTGTTTACTCACTTTTGGCGCTCAGTGTACATATATATGTAGACACAATGATTGTTCCATGTAAATTACACGAGTATTTGTTGTTAAATTTCTTTGTTATTTTATACTCGCTGCATATACATACATACATACATATGTACACTCAGAATTACAAGAATTAATTACAAATAATTCCCCTAGTCGAGCTTAAGACTGAACTGTTGGTTCAGGGTTTTTTGCAGCAGTCTATGACAGCTGGCTTAACATTGCTGGCTCTGATCATTGCTGGTAATTTCCCACCTAGCATTTGACTATAAACGTGTTTACAATTTAAGCATTAGGTTTTACAAAATGTTTTCAAAACTGTTTTTATTAACAAATATTCTGAATAATTCTTCGAATATTTTATAATTGCTATGCAAATTATATTTCCGTTCAATAGTCGGTAATTTCTATTTTTGACACAAGTTCTATGAATTCAATTTCAATGGTAACTGATTATGATGTGTTTTTATTTCATACATACATAATTGGTCATTACAATCTTTCAGTTAGGATTACGGCCTAGCTTCTCACACCACTTATGCAGTGTGTAAGCGATGGGACCTACAGTTTAGTTCAGACATTGTCCACCTCATACCCTCAATAACTGACATCGTCGCGACGGCCAGAGATGAGCTCAGCCATAATCGGCACCCACCACCCATAGCCGATTCGGAAAGGCAGCTTCCAAGAGTCACGAGAACTAATCTGGCCCAGCTCAGATCAGGATGGTCGAACTTCCTGAATAGCTACAGGGCTAGGATTAGGATAGCAGGATAGCTGCCCACTGTGCAACCAAACACCACACGATACGGTGCATATTTTTAGCTGTCCAACGAAACCGACAGCCCTACGGCCAGTAGACCTATGGCTGAACCCTACGACGACAGCTGACTTCTTCGGACTACCTACCACATGACGTTGACAACACACACATACAACCAACAACAACAATCCCATCTCCAATCCATTCCATCCCCACCAAATTACACGGCACACAACCAATAGAACACATAAACTAAAATTATAATCCATCTTTATACTACATACAGGGAAAAGCTTCCGGAGACAACAGCCGAACTGTTACAACAACAACAGTTTAAAGTCGTCTCCGAACGACACATTTTTGAGAAACTTTTCATGGCAATTTTATTTCACTCTCAGAGTTTTTGCCAGAAATCTGTTGAGGGGAAGTCGCGAATAAATATTTTTTTTTGTATTTTCGTTTTAATTTCTGACCTGGGGTTTGAACCGAACGTCTAGTAAGCCAATACACTACCTAATAGACTACAGCGACTTTTCATAACTAACACACGCTAATGCAGAACAAGGTGGTTTGGTTGGATTGGTTAAAGGTCTTCATTAAATACCCATGAAATCCTCAACAATCATATACGAAAGCCCAGACTTTTACATCCCAGTTATGCACAATAATAAATCCATACTCACTCTTTCATCGGTAAACGTTTTAACAGGCACCTAACCCCCGGGCAAATGCTGTCTGTCTAACACCAATCTGTAAAGAGATTAGGTGGGGAAGCAGGTAGGTAGGCAGGTTGAAGAAGAACAGTCCATGCCACTTGTCATATTCCTTACTCACTTACTTACTAGAAAATCTGTATCTTGTGCAAGCTTCCTTAACTACCTTCACTCCACTTCTCCGAGACAAGCTATGTTTGGTATAATGTTATCGGAAAAATATTGCTATCTTGAGCTAGGCAATGACAAAAAAGCTGCTCCATTGTATTGATGTCTTCACCGTATGCCCTTTATTCACTATTTTCCACCACGCCAATACGGTTCAAGCGTACATGTAACGCAGGACACTCTGCGTCTCACCTTGGCCTTTAATGTACTGAAAGGCATTATCCTATCCAAGGTTATGGTATGTAATACCCTGGCTCTATTAGCAAGAATATTCGTTTCTTCATTTGCAATCACTTCATAAAGGCTAGGATCCCATATAATGCGTACTCTTCCATGCCTGGAGTAATTGTTAATCGCCTTTTTTTACTCCAGAATGGTCTTTTATGCCGTATTCCCGGATATTATTGTCCTAATTGTCAATTGACTATACGTAATGATATTTAAATTCCTATACGTTAAGCTTACCACATGATTACTAGTCCAGATCATGCTGCTCTTGTTATCATAATACTTTACCATGTCTCTGGAAGTAAATAAGTGTACAGTTTTAGTGTAGTTAAGTGTGCTCCTATCGCATAATAATCTGAAACGGTGATAAATTGTTTATATATTATCCCATACGTACATTTTTTGAGCTCCACTCTCGGCTATCAATCAGGTGAAAATATGTATGTGAGGTGTTCTTTCAAGTTATCAAATATGGACACCATTTACGAGTTTAGACCTCTTGAGTATGTGAATATTGAATGGATGATGGTTGAGGATTTCCATTATATTCCGTTAGAATGAAGAACTCTATTGTTTTGTAAAGGGTCCGCCAATTAACTTTTTTTTTGTTGAAAATGCTTAAAAAAACTACACTGAATATTTTCTCAAATTTCTTTTTTTTATTTGAAAGTACAATCTTTCCGGTTAATAATGGAAAATAATTTCATTCAAATGGCTGCCTCGGCTGGCCATGCAGTAGCCTACACGATCGGGCAGATTTTTAAGCACATTATCGATTGTGTGCAGCTGTATTTCACCAATGGCTTCACGAATATTGTCCTTTAAAGCGTCAATTGTCTCTGGCTTGTCGGCGTAACACTTATCTTTAACGGCACCCCACAAATAATAGTCCAAAGGTGTCAAATAGCAGCTCCGAGGTGGCCAAACGACATCAGCTCTGCGGTTGATAATGCGATCTTCAAAAACAGGGCGCAAAACATCGAGTGTAGCTTCGGCTGTTTGGCACGTAGCGCCGTCCTGTTGAAACCAAATGTTGCCAATATCCTCCTCTTCAATTTTTGTGAACAAAAATTCGTTCAACATGGCCCGATAACGATCGCCATTGACTGTATCGGCCACTCCTTACTTATTTTCGAAGAAAAATGGCCCAATTATACCTCTGGACCAAAATCAGCACCAAACAGTGACTCGTTTGGGGTGTGTTGGCTTTTCAATGTATGCGTGCGGGTTTTCTGTGCCCCAAATGCGACAATTTTGTTTGTTTACATACCCGCCAAGATCAAAATGAGCTTCATCTGAAAAGATGATTTTCTTACAAAAATCGGCATATTCTGTAAGTCGATCGCAGGCCCACTTAGCGAAGCGAAAACGCATTGGATGGTCCATATTCGTTCAGCGGAAGGATAAAACTAATTATCTGTCAAATCAGACATGAGCTAATTGTTACCATTCACGAAATAAGCACTAGTTGAAAAAAAACGTTAGATGGCGGACCCATTAGTATCAGATGCGGAAATCATCGCTAACTCTTACTGGACTAAAGATGTTACATAATTTGGCCATTACAACCCTTCAGTCGGGATTACGACCTAGCTTCTCACACCACTTATGTTGTGTGAGTTAATTTTTATACATGAGTGGCGGGACCTACAGCTTAAAGTCGACTCCGAACGACAGAATTTTGAGAAACTTTTTCATGGCAATTTTATTTGCTATCAGAGTTTTTGCCAAGAATCTGCTGAGAGGAAGTCACCGAAGAAATATCTTTTCATATTTCCGTTTTGATGCCTAACCTGGGCTATGAACCGTGGCCTCGTGTCTTATAAGCCAAAGCGCTATACTATTTTAAAACATGAACGGTTGTTGTCTTCATTTGAAAAGTAAAAATTATAAAAAAAAGCAAAAAAAATGTAAAATAAACACCATTTTCGCTTAATTTTCTAAGGAAGTCAACTGCAGCTTTACAAAATTCGATTTATTCGTTCCGTTTACAATTCAACTTAATTAAATGCTACAGCTAGAATTAGCCAAACGTTTACGGAACGTATGTGCATAGCATATGAAAAACCAAAATTACATTACGGTTTGGTAATCGCCCTCATACATAAATACATACATACATAATTGGCCATTACAACCCTTCAGTCGGGATTACGGCCTAGCTTCTCACACTACTCATGTTGTATGTGTTAATTTTATACATGAGTTTAAGTCGACTCCGAACGACAGATTTTTGAAAAACTTTACATTGCTCTCAGAGCTTTTGCCAGAAATATTATGAGAGGAAGTCGCCGAATAAATATTTTTTCATATTTCGTTTTGATGTTTGACCTGTGGTTTGAACCGAGGCATCACGCCTAGTAAGCCAACAACTACCTACTAGACCACGGCGACTATTCATAACTAACACAAACTAATGGTGGCTTGCTTGGAATGTTAAAAGGGCTTCATTAAATACGTTCATACGTTCCGTTACGTTCCGTAAACGTTTGTATAATTCTAGCTTAATGAATGAGCAACGAGCAACGTACATGTGTAGGTGTTTGAGTATAATTTGTGTCAAACATTCGATTTAATACTGCTGCTAGATGATTATGATACCTTCTCCTAAGTGCCATAAATTCAATAGCAATTCTTAGAAAATTCTTTTCTTGTTTTTCCCTTTAACAAAATATCATGTGTTTATTAGTAATAAATATGAAAGAAAAAAATATTCTACAATTTAATATTGATCAGTAAATATCTCATTTAATTAATGGCTTCTGTGAAAATATAAAAAAAAAAATAGAAGAAAACAATTCAATTTAGAGAATGAATCATGGACTCTTTTAAATCCATACTGGCGTCGTGACGTGGCGCTTATTCTGTTCAAGTCATACTTGTATTGTAAATACGATACGATACGATATATTTGTAAGAATTGTATCATGTTTGTTGTTGTTATTATTGTTGTTGTTGTTGTTGTTTTCCTTTTGGTATTTACCATCAAATAAAATTTTATGATCGGGTTTCTAATACTTTCATAAGCAATCAGGTTGTTTGTGTTACGGCGTCAAAAATTCTTAAATTACGTCGTACTTTTGCAATTTTTCTCTTTTTTTTTCTTCCACCACAATTATTCCAGATACACAATACGTATACGGCGATCGCTAACAAATTGCAAAATAATCTCAGATTGTTTTTCAAACAATTTCAATTTGTGTTCAAAGAAAAAAAATCCACTAAAAGATGACTAATAAACACAAGTACGAGTTATTGTTTTTGTTTTTGTTTATTCTACTTTAGGCCTGTCTGTCTGTACATGCGCCATAATACTGGTGTTCTATAATCGAACCTTTTTAGTAAAACTAATGCCGCTTTTGTACTGTCTCCCTTCATTTATGGTCATTTGATCAGTTTAGCCCACATCAGTTAAACGTTTTGAACTAACGATGAAGGAAAGTTTTTCTTTTTTTTTCACTTTGAATTTATAATTGATTTAAAGCCGAACCTTAAAATAAAGAATGTTGCAAAAATGCTTTCACTGTTTTTAATTACAAGAGGCGTAATAAATGCAAAATAAAATGAAATGTTCATTTCTCTCTCATTAGATCAACACTTTGAGGATGACACCATGTAACGCGTTAGAATTAGACAAAATGGATCGTGGATGTCTGAAATGAGGGGTAGTGTTCAAATCAACGTTGTAATACAACGTATGTATGCCATCTACTCTATGCATTCGGCCACACACGAACGTGCAATCGAAAGTATGCATTATCAATTCACTTTATTATGTAAAGCTGCATGGCCATACATCAAATTGAACTGATCAAATTTACGTACAATACATACATACATACATACATATGTGTTGATATTATTTATTTTGCTTAGAGCAGCAGCACATTAAAATTGTATCTTCCAACTTCATTTTATAGGTGTTGTGAAGAAGTAGAGAACATATGATTTCTGCAGCCCTAGTAATAAATTTCAAAAGTATTTTAATATTCTTCAAACTCACCTCGGCCTATATGTGGCAGTATTTTTTACCAACACTATCACAAAATGTTGAGTTTACTCCTTTATTTTGATGTATGGCCGTGCAGCTTAAAACTCAGTGCAAAGGGTTCAGTTAAAGGGTCCGCCAATTTTATTTTTTTTTTTGAAAATGCTTTAAAAAAAACTACGGAATATTTTCTCAAATTTCTTTTTTTATTTGAAAATACAATCCTTCCGGTTATTAATGGAAAATAATTTCATTCAAATGGCTGCCTCGGCTGGCCATGCAGTAGCCTACACCAGAAGATGCCGATTTTGGCAAAAAAAAAATCATCTTTTCAGATGACGCTCATTTTGATCTTGGCGGGTACGTAAACAAGCAAAATTGTCGCATTTGGGGCACAGAAAACCCGCACGCATACATTGAAAAGCCGACGCACCCAAAACGAGTCACTATTTGGTAATTGGGCCATTTTTCTTCGAAAATGAGCGAGGAGTGGCCGTTACAGTCAATGGCGATCGTTATCGGGCCATGTTGAACGAATTTTTGTTCACAAAAATTGAAGAGGAGGATATTGACAACATCTGGTTTCAACAGAACGGCGCTACGTGCCACACAGCCGAAGCTACACTCGATGTTTTGCGCCCTGTTTTTGAAGATCGCATTATCAGCCGCAGAGCTGTTGTCATTTGGCCACCTCGGAGCTACAATTTGACACCGTTGGACTATTATTTGTGGAGTGCCGTCAAAGATAAGTGTTACGCCGACAAGCCAGAGACAATTGACGCTTTAAAGGACAATATTCGTGAAGCCATTGGTGAAATACAGTTGCACACAATCGATAATGTGTTTAAAACTTGGACAGATCGTGTAGGCTACTGCATGACCAGCCGAGGGAGCCATTTGAATGAAATTATTTTCCATTATTAACCGGAAGGATTGTACTTTCAAATAAAAAAAGAAATTTGAGAAAATATTCAGTAGTTTTTTTAAAGCATTTCCAAAAAAAAAAGTTATTTGGCGGACCATTTATTTGATGAAGACAACGTTGTTCAAACCGTTCGTGTTTTAAAATTGATTAGCGCCTTGGCTTCTTTATAGCGTTAAAAATGGACACTATTAAGCACGGATGCAGCAGCCTTGAGAGTATTCGAGAAAAAAGTCCTACGTAACATCTTTAGTCCAGTAAGAGTTGGCGATGATTTCCGCATGTGGTACTATAATAACATGTACGACATGGTCGCTATGCAGCTCATCAATATCCAGCATCTACGTTGAGTCAGCCGCGGAGCTGACTCTGTCGTTTCGTGGAGAAAATCATTTCAAACACAAGCAGTTAAAGAGAAAATATTTTGGAAATTGCGGTGAATCCTTACAAATACAAAAAAAGAAAAAGGAAAACGAGACATATATCGTAATTAATGAATTAATTAATGTTGTTTCGATTTTAATTAAAGTATTCTTATGCTAACAGCAAATTTAATTGATACGAGATGGTATTTGTAAAAGGAAAACATAGAAATTCCTTCCATTATGACTTTGTTTGGATAAATCTAAAAATCTAAACATAATAGTGCTGGTCATTTAAAAGACTACAGTACACTTTATTATTTATCTTTGAAATGAAATTCCTTTAAATTTAAAAATTGTTTAAAAATGAATCATAAATAAACTTGAAATAAATCAAAAAATAAATACTTTATACGACATTAAACATTTTTGCAAATGAAAAATAAAAATAAAAATAAAGAAACAGAAAAAATTGTATTTTATTACGTTTAAATACTCAATACTCGGTAGTAGTACGAGTAGTAGTTGTATAAATGAATGAAATTTAATAAAATTTTACGCAATCACAATTTTAAAATAATTATCTCGTTAAACATTTATGATATTCACTGTTCTACTCTAAATGTTAATAACTCAACAATTATACTCGTATGAATGGACTGTGAATACCATTGCTTTGCAAGAATAGCAACCACACATACATCATACATTCTACAATCATGACTGACTTTGATTGTATTTTGTATCAAAACAACAATTTAAATGATTCTACTGAACAAGATTTTTATAATTTTTTATTTTTGTTTTTGTTTTTATTTCTAAATTTATTAATATTTTAATCGTTATCGTCAAGAACGAAAAACCAAAGAAAAAAATAACTTCGAATATCAAAACTGCATTAGAAATGAAAAATGATTTTTTATATGTTTGCAACAGCAAAAGAAGAAGCAGAACAACAACAACAACAAATAAAAATAAATTAAATTATGAATTTTTATTTCATTGTATTCCTGGTTAAGTGATTTGAATAATAAATTATTGAAAGAAAATTTAAATGAAGGTAAACGCGTTTAAACATAAAACTCTTCAAGACTTACGGCTCATTCAAAAGAGTTCATATGTTCTTGGGAATACATATCAGAGATCAGCAATGAATCGTTTTTTCGCAACTCATGAAATTTTGAATATAAGTGTGTCAACAATATCGACATTTAACTACGTACTCTGATTCATTCGTACTCACTACAACATTGATTTATAGGTACAGGTTGCAATGAGTATAAGTACAACGTTGACATCAAACTCATACCATTCGAAATATGTTTGACTCCTTCGCCTACTTCTTCAGATTCATAAATTTAGAAAACTACTTATAATACTCATAAATGATTCGAGTAATTCGTGTTGGTTGTTGTTGGATTTACAAGAAAAGAAGAAAGAAAAAGACAAAGACAGCAAGCAAAGCAAACACACAGCTTTCTAATGAGTATTTTAGTGTTCGTATGCGAATCATACTTATTTTGTGATTCTTGTAAAGTCGAAATCAACAACATCATGCGTATTATTAAGTATGCGTATGATGAGTACTTCAAACTTTGAATATGAGTAGAGGTTCCATGATATTAAAAAAAGTACGAATGCGTATAGGTATTAGAAATTATGAGTATGATTCGATTCTACTCACCTTTTTGAATACTCATTATTGATCTCTGATACATATAACGGGTGATTTTTAGCTGTTATCTTTTTGGCAACACTGGTTTAAACAGCTCACGCACGTTTCGTGTTTTGTTTCACTGTCAAACATCTTCAGTTTGGTCTATAATTTAACCATGAATCGTCTTACAAATGAACAACGCTTGCAAATCATTGAATTTTATTATCAAAATGGGCTCTTGGAAAGTTGGCCGAAGATCCACTTCTTTATCGAAAAATTGTGTTCAGCAACGAAGCTCATTTTTGGCTCAATGGATACGTAAATAAGCAGAATTGTCGATTTTGGAGTGAAGGTCAGCCAGAAGCATTGCAAAGGCTACCAATGCATCCAGAAAAAGTCACAGTTTGGTGCGGTTTATGGGCTGGTGGCATCATTGGACCGTACTTCTTCAAAGATGCTGCGAATCGTAACGTAACTGTGAATGAATGGTGAGCACGACCGTCAGATGATATCCAACTTTTTTTTTTGCCCAAAATGTAGGAGCTTGACTTGCATGACATGTGGTTTCAACAAGATGGTGCCACATACCACACAGCACGCGTAACAATGGACTTATTAAGAGGCGAGTACGGTGAACATTTTATTTCACGTTCGGGACCGGTCAATTGGCCGCCTAGATCGTGCGATTTAACGCCTTTAGACTATTTTTTGTGGGGCTATGTTAAAGCTCATGAACTATATATACAGACAAGCCCGCTTCAATTGACGCATTGGAAGACAACATTGAAGCATTTATTCGTGCGATACCGTCCGAAATGTTGGAAAGAGTATGCCAAAATGGGACTAAGCGGATGGACCATTTAAGGCGCAGTCGCGGTCAACATTTGCATGAAATAATCTTCAAACATTAAATTATAAGGACCGTACTATCGATTCAAATAAAGATTTCATGCATTTTTCTGAATTTTATGTGTTTTTTTTGAAAAATTTTCCTACAGCTCTTAAAAAATCACCAATTATAATGTATATATAGAGTTTCTACACATCTGATGTGTACTTTTGTTTAAAATGCCATGAGGATTTGAAGCTTGAATTTTATTTTTTGAAAAAAAAATTCATTTTTTTCTAATAGTTTAAAATTTAATTGCAAATAAAATTTTATTCTATTTTGTACTTATCAGTTAATATTTACGTCACCCATAATGAAATGATACGGAAATAAATATTTTTTATAGTTTTTTCTTTCTTTGCTTTTCTTTTTTTATATTTCTTTGATATTCGCATATTAAACTGCCATTAATTAAGTTTTTAAATCAAATCCAATGTTGATTTCAACTAATTTATGTATTCGCAGCGACATCTGCTCAAGCAATATCAATTTTTTTAATTCATTAAATCTGATTTATATCCTCACCTTAAATTAAAAACGAATTTTTTGTTTACGATTTGAAATAGTTTATGCAAATTGGCTCCAATATTGAGAGATTTATTTTTAATTCGATTTTTATCTCGTTTTGGTTTTTGTATTTTTACCTTCTCTTGTTTCTTCAAATGAATTCTTCTTTATATTTTTTAAACATTTAAACAAAGAATGATTTCTTTAATTTTATTTATGACTCGATTATGTATGGCAACTCAACTTCAGTTGCGTTGCCCGTTTGCCAAAAATGACACTAAAAACGGCAACTGACATCCAATATTTAAACATTTCACGTACAAAAATTCTTTTCTCCAACTACAAATTTTTAATTGTCAACTGGCAACGTCACTGGGGTTCAGTTGCCGTCCATAATCGAAGTATTAAATTTGTGGTAACAAGGAAAGTGGTAAATATCTTGTTTGCAATACAATGTAATACGCCAAAATTCCTTAGTGCCCCAAGTGTTGTGATTCAAATCTTTCTCCAACCGTCAAAGCATCTCTGCAGGTAATTTAAGGCGTTGTTATTAGCTTAGTGATGCAGAACTTTAAGATCTGTATCAGAGATCAGCAATGAATCGTTTTTTCGCTACTCATAAGCACTCATGTAATTTTGAATATAAGCGAGTCAACAATATTAAAATTTAACTACAGTAAGACCCCTACCCAACCTACCTAAGACCCCGCTTAACGCGGGGGATACGTTACAATAAGCTCCAGCGCTAAACGAAACAGCGTTAAACGAGGCAACTAATAAATCAAATTTGACGCCAGAAAGATGCGTTCGTGCTGTGATTGCGACTTTGGAAAATACAGTCGGAATCTTTATTCTGGACAGGTTACCAAAAGAGCGTTGGAAAGATGCATACACACCGTCCCTATATAGAGCACCGTTATATATATAATGGGTGATTTTTTAGCTATTATTTTTTTTGGCAACACTGGTTTAAACAGCTCACGGACGTTTCGTGTTTCGTGTTTCACTGTCAAACATCTTCAGTTTGGTCGATAATTTAACCATGAATCGTCTTACAAACGAACAACACTTGCAAATCATTGAATTTTATTATCAAAATGCGTGCTCTGTTAAGAAAGTTCATCGCGTGCTTCTTCCATTTTGTGGTCAGTTTACTCGACCCACTGAAGCGGCTATTTGAGCCCGCTTCAATTGAAGCATTGGAAGACAACATTGAAGTATTTATTCGTGAGATACCGGCCGATATGTTGGAAAGAGTATGCCAAAATTGGACTAAGCGGATGGACCATTTGAGGCGCTGTCGCGGTCAACATTTGCATGAAATAATCTTCAAACATTAAATTATATGGACCGTACTATCGATTCAAATAAAAATTTCATGCATTTTTCTGAATTTTATGTGTTTTTTTTTTGAAAATTTTTCCTATAGCTCTTAAAAAATCACCCAATATTTACTACCGCGTAATACTGAAACAGCGTAAAGCGAGGTCTTACTGTATGTACTCTGGATCATTCACACTCACTGCAACGTTGATTTATAAGTACAGGTTGCAATGAGTATGCGTTTAATGTTGACATTAAACTCATACCATTCGAAATATGTTTGATTCCTACTCATTAAAGATTCATAACTTTAGGAAAATACTTTATGAGTGTTGTTGTTGTTGTTGCATTTACAAGAAAAAAAAAAAAGACGCATAAGCAAAAAAGACAGAGCAACAAGCAGAGCAAACACACAATCATTTAGTAAGTAATTTAGTGTTCGTATGCGATTCCTACTTATTTTGTGCTTCGTGTATATGTTGAGTTATGGAGCGACGAAATCAACAACATCATACGTGTTGTTAAGTATGAGTATGATGAGTACTTCAAACTTTGAACGTGAGTAGAGGTTCCATGATATTAAAAGAAGTATGAATGCGATTAAGTATCAGAAATTACGAGTATGACTCGATTCTACTCATCTTTTTCAATAGGTTAGGTTAGGTTAGAAGACGTGTACTTGTCAATTAAGGCAAGTACAGTACCCGGAGGTCGAATTGACCCATTGTACAACGTCCTAGTTTCTCACACCACTTATGTTGTGTGTGTTAATTTTATACATGAGCGGTGGGACCTACAGTTTAAAGTCGACTCCGAACGACAGATTTTTGAGAAACTTTTTCATGGCAAATTTTATTTCCTCTCAGAGTTTTTGTCAGAAATCTACTGAGAGGAAGTCGCCGAAGAAATATTTTTCATATTTCGATTTGATGTCTTACCGAGGGGTTGAACCCAGGTTTTACGTCTAATAAGCCAACACACTACCTACTAGACTACCGCGACTTCTATCTTTTTCAATACTCATTGCTGATCTCTGATCTGTATACCTTGCAGCCTGTGTTTTTGCATTCAAAATATCGTAGACATTTAGCAGGAACTGATTTGAATATCAAAGATATCTCCGTTTGGTTTGCTTTCCTATTTTCTTATTCCTTATTATTGAGTATTTGAAAATAATCACCAACAATTGGGCTTGTTTAAATGCTCTTGGGGGAGAGAGATGCCAACATTCTTTCAATTTCAATTTAAATGGTGGGAGTGTTACAATTGCCTTGCAATTAGTGAGTGGCCTTTGACAATGACTTGCATTGTTATCGCATAAATTTTGTGTTAATTTTGTTTTTATTAATTTCGTTATGACCTTAATGCCGCTGCCGTTGCCGTCGCTCTGTTTAATGGGTCCCATCTACCATTGAATTGATGTTTTGATGTATTTAGGCCAGTGGAGTGATAAAATTTTTGTATCTGTTGGGTGAATCCGTTCGTCAGTCAGTTTCAGATTGCATTTTATGGCTCGTGCTAATGATGGTGGTTGTTGTGTAATTCATCTCATTCGTTGGCTGTCAACCATAACGATTTAATCGATGATTATTTGCAAAAAAAAAACAGAAAAAAACGTACTTTTTTATTCAACAATTCTCTCCCTTTTTAGCCGTTTTTTTCTGCTTTTCATCATCATCATCATGTGCATTATGTGATGGCATGTAAATTTGTTATTGACGTTGTTATTGTTGTATTTTTTTATATTTATTTTAATGAAATACATACGTATGTATGCAATTTTAGGTATGAGTGTTTGGGTAAGAGTAAGAGTATGAGTGCGTAGAAAACGTTCGAGTACGTGGTCGCTACAGGGTTGGTAAACGTGATGCTTTTATTACCAATTTCTAGTTTTTGTTTTTAATGTTCATATAAACAGATGTTCATGTTCAGAAGTCACCGTAGTCTAGTATTAGACGTAAGGCCACGGTTCAATCGCTAGGTCAGACATCAAACCGAAAATATAAAAAAAATTTCTTCATTGACTTTCTCTCAGCATATTTCTGGCGCAAAAACTCTGAGAACAAAATAAAATTGCCATGAAAATTTTTGTGAGGTTTTTTTGCTTTCATTTCAATTTCAATTTCTTTGCTTTCATTTGAAAGTTATTTTAGTACCACAATAGAACAAATCTGTTTTCCATCCCTGCTGTGCAGTAAGTGGTAGAGAAAGACAATAAAAAAGGTGTTCGGCGTGAAAGGAACACTTGTGTGTTAAGTGCAAATAAGAAAAGCAACGCGATGATATTTGCTGGTTGCGCTCGAGTAAAAATTTGCTATTTTTTCATGGTCATCTTTTATTAGCAAAAAAGAAAACGAAAAAAATTAAAAAAAATTAAAAAAACACAGATCTTTTCAATGTGTGTTGTATGTAATAAGAAATTGTCATAAATTTTTATTCATACTGTATTATAAATTGATGGATGGATGGATGTGTTTTGTAAAATTTTGCCTCACCCATAGGCAGGCACGTGCTAAAACTTTACCGGCCTAAATCGTTTCGTTATTTAGAAAATTTACAAATCAATCGAAATATTTTTATGTGCTAAACAATGAGAATCCGTTTTAAATCCTCTTCTATTTATTGCGCTTGAGCTGCAATTGAAATGACGCAACATTCTGTCCTCATCTTAACGATGGTTTACATACATACATAATTGGTCATTACAACCCTTCAGTCAGGATTACGACCTAGTTTCTCACACCACTCATGTAGTGCGTGTTAATTTTATACATGAGCGGCGGGGTCTACAGTTTAAAGTCGACTCCGAACGAAAGAGTTTTGAGAAACTTTACATTGTAATTTTATTTACTCTCAGAGTTTTTTCCAGAAATCTGCTGGACGAAGTCGCCTAAGAAATATTTTTCATATTTTCGTTTTAATGTCTGACCTAGGGATCGAACCCTGGCTTTACGTCTAATAAGCCAACACACTACCTACTAGACTACGGCGACTACGATGGTCTAAAGACCGATATTTCTAAAGACCTTATCGTTTCGAAAATAATCAAAAACTATGCAAGGCCGAGGAGATCGCCAGTGCTTGTGCACTACTTCCGGAATTCTCTTCAGTCGACTGGGGTATGCCTTACTTACCTCGATCAAGTAAGCCATCGCGCGGAAATTCTCTCGGGATGCCAACCTATCCTGGATCAATGAGAAGTCCTGCTCCACCGCTAGGCTCAATTGGCCCTCGATGGATAGAAGGCGCGTTAACCAGTTACTCGGCTTTGGTTGTGACATCATCTTAATCACTGTGGCAGTGCTTATAGGTCATTGTGTTATGGGAAGAAACGCGGAGAGAATACATACATAATTGGTCATTACAACCCTTCAGTCAGCATTACGACCTAGTTTCTCACACCAATTATGCTGTGTGTGTCAATTTTTTATACATGAGTGGTAGGACCTACAGTTTAAAGTCGACTCCGAACGACAGATTTTTGAGAAACTTTTCATGGCAATTTTATTTACACTCAGAATTTTTGCCAGAAATCTGCTGAGAGGAAGTCGCCGAAGAAATACTTTTTGTATTTTGTTTTGATGTCTGGCTTGGGGGTCGAACCCTGGCTTTACGTCTAATAAGCCAACACACTACCTACTAGACTACGGCGACTTCAGAATGCACGCGGAGAGAATGCAGCTCCCATCTAACGACTTCTGCCGTGGGTGCAGATCCGCTGAGGAAGAGGAGACTGTTATCCACTTTCTTTGTCAATGTCCATCTCTTGTTTGTTTTTGTAATAATTTTATTTTCAATTTAATGCATTATAATTATTGGCCTCAGCGTCTAAAGGCATTAATGAGGCGTAGGTTATTTGGTTCTCCAAACCTTGTCAGCTTGACGGAGCTATCGTCCATTGATGACAAGAATATAGTTTCGTTTATCCAGCTTTCGGGCTGGTTTTCCAGCGTGTAGTCGTACTTTATATGTGCAGCCCTTGCGCTGACCAACTTCTTCTTCCCTGCTTTGGAAGAACTTGGTAAGTACAAAGACTGCGTTGACCTGTGGCGTTACAATGGGCCGCCATGCGTGCTCAAGTGACCTTCTGACATCAAGGCTACCACTCAAACTTAACCTAACGCGTACTTTAGATCCGCATTTACTATTTTTTGATGTAAATTTGTGCCTGAAACATAAAACATTTTTTTTTTGCGGGAAGGAGGGAAAATGCTTTTTGCATTCAGGATGGTCGTCACCAGACATGATATGTCGGACTCTCCCACTGGGTAAACCGACTAAAAACCCGCCTTGTCGCCTCACCGGGGAATCATTTCACCTCGGAACCACGGTTGTATTCACGGTTGTATCCAGGCTCCGCTCTATCCTCATTCTGCTGCGTCCAGGTCAAATTTCTTCCTCCGCAGGACGTGCTCTACAAAGTGTTTTACTGCGTTCCAGCTCTCTCTACTGTTTATCATTTTCAGCACGACGTTTGTAGGGCTAATGACGTCGATTTCTCTTTCGAGTCGCTGACGGCTTTCGGCCCATCGACAACAGCTGAAGAAAGTGTGTTCGGAATCATCTAATGTTTCTTTCTCTTCATAGATACAGAATGGCGAGCGGCATTTCCCCATGCGATGCAGGTGCTTTCTGAAATATCCGTGACCGGTCACAGCTGGTTTATGTAGTAGTCCACTTCGCCGTTTTTTCTATTTTTCCACACTTGCAACTCGGGAATCAGCTTATATGTCCACCTTCCATGCTGTTCATTTTCCCTGCTAGATTGCCATTTTAGGCAGACTTTGTGCTTTATCGCGTCTATGCTCTGTGGTTGAGTCGTACTTTGCCTGGCGTTGAAGATCATCCGGCGCTTATATGCTTGTAGGTCTATGGGAACCATTCCGGCTATAAGTAGGGCAGCTTGTGTTGATACCGTGCAATATGAGGATGTCACTCGACAGTAGTTTTCTAGCCCTGATTCGGGTTTCCAAAGTGGAAGAAGCCCAGATTTCAGACCCATAGAGGAGTATGCTATTTCCAGGCCTCCATGAGTAGCTTCGTCTTACTTGGGAGGGGTCCACCAATGTTTGCCATCAGTCTACTTAGTTGAGTTGTTATTCTAGCTGCTCTCGCTGTTGCATACTCTATCTGCTCTGAGTAGGTCAGTTTCGAGTCTAACCCCAAGGTATTTAATCGATTGAAACATGGCACAGCAGCCAATAAAAATATTCGTATGCACTTTTAAGCTGTTTTTAATACTAAGACAGAGCATTCCATTTCTAGTTATTTCTCTAAACAGAAAGCAGTATGTAAACGAGCTGAGAATAGAATAGCCCACAAAGCTACGGTTATAATGCGTAAATTTCGAGTTAAATCGTCCACCAAGTAATCCTGTTTGAAAGTTAATTTGTTTAAGTGTCTCGGATTATCTTTCTTTGGTCAAAAGAAACGCCCGCATAAGGATATTTGACTTGATTTTTTTTTTAAATATGGATTTACATCTACATATGTATGTATTATTACAGGTATTGCTGAATGAAATGATAATTCTTGGATTGGTAATCACCTACATTTGTGGTGGTCAGTTAAACGTAAACAATATTGGAGGATAAAGCCAATGAATTTCAAATTAAATTAATTAAAATTAAATAAATAAAAATTCAATTTCATTTCATTGTTTATTTTGTTTTCAACTTGGAAAATTATCGTTTGTATCTTCAGTTATTTAATCATTAACAATTAATCAAGTGCTTCTACTTGAGGACGACTCTATTCTGTTAACAAAAACAGAAAGAGAAAAAAATGCGGAAAAATAAACAGAAAATAAACAAGAAATCTCAAAGCGATCGCTGCTAGAAAAGATCGTTAACGACGTAAACGATCATTGTTTTCGTACGTTATTGGCAATGAATGCACGACATAGTCAAACGACGTCATTTGTTTCAAAGTCAAAAACAAGCAATCTTTGGTTACATGAAAGCGATTGATTTTATAATCGAAACAAAATTTAAACAACAAAATCCCCATAAAATATTCCACAATTAATTGAAACGTAAGACATTTTTAATAGAAAAAAAAAATAATCAAAAATGCTTTTCCATTGCAGGAATACCTGATCATTTCTTTGATTTTATTTTATTTTATTCAATTAACTTTTCGTCAGTTTTTATGAAACATTATTCTTAATAAAGCAGTTCAGTTCATTTGTATCGTTAAATTCAATATTTTTTTGCTTTTTTGCCTCCTTCAAGATCCTCTCCCTATCTTGCACGTTTCAGTATCTGTCTACTCAACTAATCGCTGCTGTACCGATTCTTCTTTAGCGTTTAACAAATATAATTTCATTTCATTGATTTCTTATTTTATTTTTATTTTTTTATTACTTTCGAGTATTTGTTTTGACAAAGAAATACTTGAGCTTCAGCAAGTACTTCAAAAATGCTCGACGAAAGTTAAAAATAATCAACATTAACGGCGTCATCATCATCACTTTAGCAGTGGTCGGTCGTCAAATCATATTTTGAAGGTAATTGGGGAAAATTTTTAATTTCGTTGTGCATTTTTCAAGTGCAATGCAGACAAATTTCAAGTGATGTACGGGCGTTAATTGAATTTATTTCTTAAAAAGTTGTTCTGAAACTATTGAAATGGGTTGTGTAAAGAACTTTAAAAGAACTGTTTGATACGAAAGATTACTAAATTGTCCGCCAAATAACTTTTTTTTTTTTTAAAATGCTTTAAAAAAAAACTACTGAATATTTTCTCAAATTTCTGTTTTTTATTTGAAAGTACAATCCTTCCGGTTAATAATGGAAAATAATTTCATTCAAATGGCTGCCTCGGCTGGCCATGCAGTAGCCTACACCAGACGATGCCGATATTGGCAAAGAAAATCATCTTTTCAGATGAAGCTCATTTTGATCTTGGCGGGTACGTAAACATGCAAAATTGTCGCATTTGGGGCACAGAAAACGCGCACGCATACATTGAAAAGCCGACGCACCCAAAACGAGTCACTGTTTGGTGTGGATTTTGTTCCAGAGGCATAATTGGGCCATTTTTCTTCGAAAATGAGCAAGGAGTGGCCGTTACAGTCAATGGCGATCGTTAACGGGCCATGTTGAACGAATTTTTGTTCACAAAAATTGAAGAGGAGGATATTGGTAACATTTGGTTTCAAAAGGACGGCGTTTATTTACAATTGGCGGCTCAGCCATATTTTTTGGAACGTACGTTCCGTAAACGTTTGAATCCGTATATCAGCACCGAATTTTTCACTCTCTAGAATGATTGAGTAACCAGATTTATCTACCAAAGTCCAAATGGTGAAACCTTATTTAGCGTGAAAGAAATCTATGATAATCTCGGCAGTATCGCATCCTGATGACTGAAATTATGCAGTTGCCGACGTAAATAAGAGGCCAAACGTGGAAAGAGTGAAAGCAAAATATACGTGAGTACATTAATTTTTTCAAATGTTATGAACATGAAAGAAGTCTCGTCAGCACGCATACTTTATGTCAAATCTGTTTAAATCGAACCAAAGGCCGTCTCCCTTAATACAAAAATAGGTTAAAGTTATAAAACAATTAAAAATACACACATGTGTAGACCAGAGATCAGCAATGAATCGCTTTTTCGCTACTCATAAGCACTCATGAAATTTTGAATATAAGTGAGTCAACAATATTCAAATTTAGTTATGTATGTACCCTGATTCATTCCTACTTACTACAACGTTGATTTATAAGTACAGGTTGCAATGCTGTATGCGTACAACGTTGACATCAAACTCATACCATTCGAAATATGTTTGATTCATAAGCCTACAGATTTAGATTCATAACTTTAGGAAAATACTTATAAATGACTCTAGTGATTCGAATCATTCATCAAAATTTAAAGTCTTAGTTGCTGCATTTACAAAAAAAAAAAAGAACTCAGATAAGCAAAAAGATAGAGAAGAAAGCAGAGCAAACATACAACCTTCTAGAAGGTGCTTTAGTGTTCGTACGCGATTTATGCTTATTTTGTGCTTCTTGTATCCTTCAGTCAGGATTACGACCTAGCTTCTCAACACCACTCATGGTGTGTTCGTTAATTTTATACATGAGTGCCGGGACCTACAGTTTAAAGTCGACTCCGAACAACAGATTTTTGAGAAACTTTTCATGGCAATTTTGTTTCACTCTCAGAGTTTTTGCCAGAAATCTGCTGAGAGGAAGTCGCCGAAGCAATATTTTTTCATATTTCGTTTTGATGTCTGACCGGGGATTTTAACCGGGGCTTTGCGTCTAAAAAGCCAACACACTACCTACTAGACCACGGCGACTTCAATGTTGAGTTATGGAGAAACGAAATCAACAACATCATACGTGTTGTTAAGTATGAATCGTGATGAGTACTTCAAACTTTAAATATGAGTAGGGGCTGCATGATATTAAAATAAGTATGAATGCGTATAAGTATTAGAAATCATGAGTATGATTCAATTCTACTCATCTTTATGAATACTCATTGCTGATCTGTGATGTAGACTTAATCGATAATAGATTGAAATGATAAAATCCTATGCAAAAAATTCCTGGTAGATCATATTGTTTATTGGGATAATTTTATATCAGATTGGTGTATGAAAAGCAGATTCTTTGGCAGAATAGAGAGACATCTGAGTCAGGAGTTCTAATCTCAATACATACTTCTATGATTCGAGTCCATGCATTAAAGCACGAAATTTCCTAACATCCTCATGGCTATGCATTTCAGATTCTATTTATTTCTGAATTTCAGATCTTCTTTTCCAAACTTTTGATGTGATAGTGAAACTGAAATGTGAACCAAACACTGCATACTTTATAGAAAAATAAATTCTAAATTAATGGCATCTTTACAACAACAGCAACAATAGCAACAAATAATTGCAATGACAACAACAATAATGGTAGCACAGTAATAACAATAATAATAAATAAAAATGTACAACAACAACAACAACAATTACTATATGAAATAACAACAAAAAATAACCAATACTGAGGCTATAATAATGCATTGAAATGCATTGAAATGAAAACACATTCCGTGATTTTGACAAACAAAAAAAAATTAACTTTGAAATAACAACAACAACTACAACAACAATTTCCATTATTGTTTCCATATAACAATTATTTTACAGCTGCTGCTGCTGCTGCTGCTGTCCTATAATCGGGTTGTTAGTGACAAAAAATAAACAAATCTTGACTGTTTCTTTTCTTATAACACATCTCACGATCTCCAGTCTTAGTTTCTAGTCGTATCTTACTTACTTAAATTGATTATAACAACCCTTCAGTCAGGATTACGGCCTACGTTCTCACTCGATTTATGTTAGGTGCGTTAATTTTATACATGAGTGGCGGGATCTACAGAATAAGGTTGACACAACGAACTATTTTAAAATATTTCGCATGAAAATTATTTATCTTCGGAGGTTTTTTCAGGAGGCAGTTAAAGGTCGTCGCCAAATGAAAATTTATTCGGGTTTGACTCACAAGCTCTTAGCAATGCAGCTTTGCAGCTGATTTCAATGTACATACGTCTATGGCGATCATACCACATAGTACTGACTTATTTACTTACTTAATTGGCCATTAACAACCCGATAAACGGCTTTCGGCCTGCCACAACACATCCATCCAAGTGCCTTTGTTTCTTGCGCGCCTGCGCCAATTTATTCGACGACAAGATTTCTTCGATTTGATGCTTCCAACGCAAACAAGGTCGTCCTCTTCGCCAACTTCCGCAGATCTCCGTATCAAATACCCGTCTCGCCGGTAAATAATGGAAAATAATTTCATTCAAATGGCTGCCTCGGCTGGCCATGCAGTAGCCTACACCAGAAGATGCCGATTTTGGCAAAAAAAAAAATCATCTTTTCGGATGAAGCTCATTTTGATCTTGGCGGGTATGTAAACAAGCAAAATTGTCGCATTTGGGGCACAGAAAACCCGCACGCATACACTGAAAAGCCGACGCATCCAAAACGAGTCACTGTTTAGTGCGGATTTTGTTCCAGGAGCATAATTGGGCCATTTTTCTTCGAAAATTAGCAAGGAGTGGCCGTTACAGTCAATGGCGATCGTTATCGGGCCATGTTGAACGAATTTTTTTTCACAAAAATTAAAGAGGAGGATATTGGCAACATTTGGTTGCAACAGGACGGCGCCTACGCCAGTTGGTCACACTAATCGATGACAGGGCTTCCTCGATTTGGTCCTTCCAACGCAAACAAGGTCGTTCTCTTCGTCGACTTCCGCAGATTCTCGCATCAAATTCGCGAATCGCTGGAGAATCCTCCTCCATTCGAACGACATGGCCGAGCCAGCGCAGCCGCTGGATATTAATACGCTGCACAATGTCAATGTCGTTGAGGAGCTTATACAGCTCACTGTTGGATCGGATGCGGAAATCATCGCCAACTCGCACTGGACCGAAGGTCCTACGTAGGGCTTTTCTCTCGAACACTCTCAAGGCTGCTGCATCAGTGCTTAAAAGGCTCCATGCCTCTGTGCCATAAAGAAGAACGGGTAGGATGAGTGTCTTGTAGAGTATTAGCTTTGTCGTACGAGAGAGGTCTCTGCTACTCAATTTCCTATTGAGACCATAGCAGCACCTGTTGGCAAGAGTGATCCTACGCTTGATCTCCAGACTGACATCATTTTTGGTGGTAATGGCGGAGCCAAGATAAATAAATTCCTTGACTGTTTCAAAAGTATAGTTGTCGGCCGTAATCTGAGAACCAATACGCCACACATCTCTACTTGTCGATAACATATACTTTGTTTTGTCCTCATTTGCTGCCAGACTCAGATGGGTCTAGTCTGGTAATTGGATTTGTGAAAAAGATTTCATACTTTAAATGATTAAGTACCTACATGCATATATGCATATGTATGTATGTACAAATGTACATGTGTGTGTGTACATGTGATGTACATGTTTGTATGATATACATGTATGTGTTTGGAACTCAAAAATCTGTGAAATAAATTGAGAACAAATGCTCAATTGCGAATATATTACCAGAATAAAAAAAAACATAAACAAACAGGTGCCTAAGGTTGGGCAATTTTAATTGTTGTTACAGCATATCGACTGCTGACGTAATTCTCTCAATGCAAAGTTCAATTGAATGTAAAATTCAGAATTCACAATTCATTTTTAATAGTCTTTTTTTTGTTGTTGTTTGTTGTTGTAGTTGTTATTTTCTAAATTGTAATTGTTGTTGTTTTTTTTGTGTCATTAAAATGGTTTGGAAAATTTCTATTTTTTGTTAATGCCGTTCGTTTTTTTGTTTGAACCAAAAATGAGGAGCCAGTTGGACTTGAATGTGCATATAGAACAACAACAACAACAACAACAATAAAAACAAATAAAATTTTGAAATAAAAACTGAAACTCAAATTTAAACCGAAAACTGTTGGAAAAAAAAGTGCAAATATTTGTGGTTTACAATAGCACATGCCTTAATTGCTAAGAAAATAAAAAGCAAAAACAACAATAACAACTATATGACTTTGTGACTTTATGACTAAACAAACTCAATAGAACAACAACAAGAAGAACAAATTAAAAAAAATGTTTTGTTTTTCTCTTCAACTATTTGTGATATTTTTGCGTGTTTTTTTTTTTTTTGTTACTTAAAGTGGTACTTTTTTTGTGTCTTTATTTTACAAATTTTCTACGTGCTTAACGTTTAAAATTGCAAAAAAAAAATAAATAAAGAACAAAATTAAACAAATAAAATAATTGAACAAATCTAATGAAGGGTTTTCATACAATGTAGCACATATTGCAGTGTGACTAACATTATGTCACTCACTTCAAACGTTTAATAACACACACACACGCACACACACACACATTGCATATTCATTTGCAATTAAGTTTATAAAAAACGAGAGTTGTTTGCGTAATGTCTTGCTGAAAAATGTTTTTATTTTGTATATACATACCAGGGATCAGCAATGAGTATTCAAAAAGAAGAGTAAATTCGAATCATACTCATAATTTCTGATACTTATACGCATTCATACTTATTTTAATATCATGGAACCTCTGACACATATTCAAAGTTTGAAGTAGTCATCTCAATCATACTTAACAACACGTATGGTGTTATTGATTTCGTCGCTCCATAACTCAACATATACACGAAGCACAAAATAAGTGTGAATCGCATACGAACACTAAAATACTTACTAAGACTGTAAATTCCAGTCACTGGAATCATTTATGAGTATTATAAGTATTTTTTCTAAAGTTATGAATCGAAATGAGTAGGCTTATGAATCAAACATATTTTGAATGGTATGAGTTTGATGTCAACATTGTACGCATACTCATTGCAACCTGTACTTATAAATTAACGTTGTAGTGAGTATGAATGAATCAGGGTACTCGTAGTTAAATTTCAATATTGTTGACTCACTTATATTCAAAATTTGATGAGTGCTTATGAGTAGCGAAAAAAACGATTCATTGCTGATCTCTGATGCATACATCACTATGGTACATCTGTACATACATACATGTTAGCAACACAAAACGAGAAACCACATTGGCATGGATTACATAACATGCAGACATATATACATAATTGGTCATTACAACCTTTTAGTCAGGATTACGACCTAGTTTTTCACACCACTTATGTTGTGTGTCTGTTAATTTTATCCAAAGAAGAAACTTTTCATTACCCTTTTATTTACGAATGAGTGTGCCGCTGAAATATTTTTTCATTTCGTTTGTGACGTCTGAGCTATGTATTAAACCGTGGTCTCATGTCTAACAAGCACAACGCACTATCTGCTAGCGTACGGCGACTTCTATAGTCTTGCATACAAACATACATAATTGAACATTACAACCCTTCAGTCAGGATTAGGGCCTAGCTTCTCACATCACTTATGTTGAGTGCGTTAATTTTATACATGAGTGGCGGGACCTACAGTTTAAAGTCGACTCCGAACGACAGACTTTTGGCAAACTTTTTCAAGGCAATTTTATTTACTCTCAGAGTTATTGCCAGAAATCTGCTGAGAGGAAGTCGCCGAAGAAATACTTTTTCGTATTTCATTTTGTTGGGGAAGTCTGCCCTGGGGGGTTTGAACCTTGGCCTCACGTTTAATAAGCCAATACACTACCTACTAGACTACAGCGACTTCAATTTCTTATTTAGGGTTTTGAATAAAATTGAGGGGCTTTTTCACTCCTCGATCTACAGGAGTTTGGTACAGAGGTTCTTTAAAATAAAGTTTCTTTTACTATGACGTACATATGTATTTATTTAACATAAAACGTAAGTATATATGTATGTATGTGCATACATCGGCATTCAAGGAAATCATTCGTCCTAATACTCACCCCATATTAGCGGCAAAGTGTAAATAAACCTTCGTTTGCTTATTCCAATTGCAATTGCATTTCGATTTCGATTTCTAAACTGATTCCGTTTTGTAGGTCATTTGGATGGAAACAAGCATTTTATCACAAAATTATTTCTTATTAATTAGACTTGACAATTGTTATTGTTATTATTGTCACAATGCAAATTAAAATATTAAATAAAAGTGCTTGGATTTCCAATTGCAACCCTAAGCTTCCATTTACCACTTCACTCACTCACTCACATTCAAATATTGTGGCGATTGCCAGAATCAGCAGCAACACTAAAAGCGAATTCAATATTACGAATGCAATTTCAAGTGCATACAAATTAGTTAAACAAATTCACAAATATACATACATACATACATACATACATACATACATACATACATACATGAAATACATACATACATACATTGAATAAATACCAAAAAAAATATTTTCAAATCATTGTCAAACATGCTCATATTATTTATTTATTGTAGGTTAGAACATGAAAATACTTGCATATATGTATGTATTCTTTTATAAACACTTATGAACTTATTCAGCAACTAATTGTTAGAATAACAACAATCAAACCTATGGTACATACATACATACTAACATATTAACATATCGTAAATGATAGACAAATAAGTATCATTTTCTGAGTAACAGTCACTTACTTACATACTACTTACTTGCATACTACAAAAAAGAACAGTGGCAGACAATATTGGTAACGAAAACTAAAAGAGCTACAGACAAGCAGTATCCGTAGCCACAACACATGCATACATACATACATACATAATTGGTCATTACAACCCTTCACTCAGGATTACGACCTAGCTTCTCACACCACTTATGTTGTGTGTGTTAATTTTTATACATGAGTGGCGGAACTTACTGTTTGAAGTCGACTCCGATCCAGACATCAGCAATGAGTATTCAAAAAGATGAGTAGAATCGAATCATACTAATCATACGAGTCACTCGAATTATTTATAAGTATTATTATAAGTATTTTTCTAAGGTTATGAATCTTTAATGAGTAGGCTTATGAATCGAACATATTTCGAATGGTATGAGTTTGATGTCAACGTTGTACGCATACTCATTGCAAAATGTACTTATAAATTAACGTTGTAGTGAGTACGAATGAATCAGAGTACATAGGTAAATTTCAATATTGTTGACTCACTTATCACTCAAAATTTCATGAGTACTTATGAGTAGCGAAAAAACGATTCATTGCTGATATCTGGTGGCCACCTAACTGGATGTTAAGTTATGTGGTTTGATAACAAAAAAAACTAGTACGAAACCTTTAGCTATTGAAATTGAGAAGACGAAACAGACCGAGTGGTAGCTAGGGAAACCAGTATTAAAGTAGATTTAAATTCATATCCAGAAAATAAAAACCTAATGTACAAATAGAAAATAGAAGTCGCCATAGTCTAGTAGGTAGTGTGTTGGGTTATTAGATGTAAGGCCACGGTTCAAACAAAAGGTCAGATATCAATAAGAAGTTTAAAAAAATAATTCTTCGGCGATTTCCACTTAGCACATTTCTGGCGCAAAAACTCTGAGAGTAAAATAAAAATTGTCATGAAAAGTTTCTGAAAAATTTGTCGTTCGGAATTGACTTTAAACTGTAGGTCCCTCCACTCATGTATAAAATTAACCTGTACCACATGAGTGGTATGAGTAACTAGGCCGTAATCCTGACTGAAGTGTTGTAATGACCAGGTACTTAAGTATCTATGCAAGACTATAGAAGTCGACGTAGGCCAGCAGGTAGTGCATTGGGCCATGAGACCACGTTTTAATTCTTAGCTCAGACATCACAAACGAAATGAAAAATGAAAAAATATTTCTTCGGCGACTTTACCTCAGTGGTAAATAAAATTGTCATGAAAAGTCTCTTCTTTGGATAAAATTAACACACACACAACATAAGTGATGTGAGAAACTAGATTGCAATCTTGACTGAAAGGGTTGTAATGACCAATTATGTACGTATGTACGTACAAATAGAAATAATTGTAATAATTTCACACCATGTGTCCATGATTTGATCAAATCAATTCATTATTAATCATAATAATAAAAATTCCATTAAAGTCCAAAAGAATTGTAAAGAGTGAGTGAGTCATTTAATTAAAAGGCGAACTGTCTCAACAATGAATTAAAATCATAATTTCTTCCAAGAATTGTATTACAAGGTGCAATTTGTTAATAATTTGTTAAGTTTCATGCATTACAGCAGTAATAAACTATTTAGTAATAGCAAGTGATAATCAACAACAAACTGAAGCTTGAATTATATTGGAAAGATCACAGCAGAAATACTTTAAAATCTATGAATCAATGGTTCTTTATGTCTTTTGGCAAAGCAAATCATTTTATATTCTAGTTGTTGAATTAAAGTTTTTTTAATTCTACAACTGACGGAAAATTTATTAACGCTTTTAATTAGTTGGGAACAAATGTATGTATACATATATATATATGTATACATATATGTATGTATGTATGTATACATATATATGTATGTATACATTCCGTATGTGTTTATGCTAAAGTTGTACTCAAGTAGAGCAAAGAGCACATGACTGCTGTATTCGATTGTATTTACAGACACTATCCAGAAACGTGATCCATAATTATAATTGCAGCAACGAAATTGAAAGAAAAAAAATATGAATTATGAACTGATTTTTGTAAATGTTTTATTGTTTTTGTTTTTGCTTTAATTGTTTTTATAAATTTTTAAAATAAACCAACAACAACAAATAATACTTCCTTCCACCATTGTCACAGACGTTGTTTGTTCTTTCTACTGTCGCTACAATTTTAAATCATTTGTTGGAAAGGAAAGACAAGAAATTACTCACTTTCAGGTACTTTATTGAACTACAAAAACAAAAACAAAAACAAGGCGATTATGAATATTTTTTTTAATAACAAAAAGTACTTTTTTCTGCACTTTAAACGTGATTGAACGTATAAACGAATGAATTATTGCAAAGTAAGTAAGTAAAGAAAACAATGGGCAACAAATAAAATAAAAACAAAAACAAACAAAAATTATTATTAACCTTTATGGATCGGATCTATCCATTTCCCCCCTAGTGACGTTCCCTTTTGAGAACTGAGAAGTACTTTTGGCTTTTGTTTTGTAGTTTTTTTTGTGGTTTTTTTTATTCTAGTATTGGTTGTGCCGCCGCCACCTGTTGGATTATTTATTCGTTCTTTTTATTGTTTTTCTCAAATACACAAACAACAACCACACTGAATATGTAACTCAAATGAATTTCATTTAACGTTAATAAATAACTCTTGTGAACGTTAACAATAGTGATGGTTGATGGGCTGAGATGGGTGTTTAGGGGTTTACATATTTAAATATTTTAATTAAAAATTGTGGTTTCGTTTTCTCGTCTCGTAAAAAAAACAGAAGGGAAGGAAATGGATATTTAGTTTCTCCTACAATATAATAGAAGTACTACAACAAATACAAGTAATACCTGTAATAGTAGTGGCTATAATCCACAGGTGTTTTTTCATTTCTTCTTTAAATATTCACTTCAGCCCTTAAGTTATTTACAAAATAGAAATTCAATAATAAACGAATTGTTCACAAGCTTCTAAAGTAGTCTCATATCTGGCTTCACATTTATTTCCTTATCCATTGTGAGAGATTGATTCGTTGAAATTGTACGCTTTCAGAAAATATTCTTCGAACCGAATTTTTCAAAGCCATGCAAGACTAGTAAGGCCACACGTTTCGAACCCCGAGGTCCAAATGACCCACAAAACGGAATCAATTTAGAAATCGAAATCGAAATGCAATTGCAATTGGAATAAGCAAACGAAGGTTTATTTACACTTTGCCGCTAATGGGGGGTGAGTATTAGGATGAATGATTTCCTTCAATGTCGATGTATGCACATACATACATATACATATACTTACGTTTGATGTTAAATGAATACATACGTCATAGTAAAAGAAGGCTTCTTTTAAAGAACCTTTGTACCAAACTCCAGTGGATTCAGGAATGAAAAAGCCCCTCAATTTTATTCAAAACCCTAAATGAGAAATTGAAGTCCTTGTAGTCTAGTAGTTAGTGTGTTGGCTTATTTGCCGCGAGGTCAGGGTTCAAACACCCCAGGTCAGACATCAACACGAAGTTTGAAAAAATATTTCTTCGGTGACTTCTTTTCAGCAGATGTCTGGCAAAAAACTCTGAAAGTAAAAAAAAAATTGCCATGAAAAAGATTCCCAAAAATCTATCGTTCGGAGTCGACTTCAAACTGTAGGTTCGGCTACTCATGTATAAAATTAGCACACACAACATAAGTGGTGTGAGAAACTAGGTCGTGATCCTGGCTGAATGCTTGTAATGACCAATTATGTATGTATGTATGTATGTAAATGAGAAAATTTTTCCTTTATGCTGGAAAACTGCTGAGTGCAAGTTTGCCGAAAGAAATATTTGTTGTTTTCATATTTTGTTTAGTTCAAGATGTCTGAGGCGACGGCGACTTCTAACCTCCTTCTATTTCTACAATCTTTTTTGATAATGTAACTCGATCTCGGCATATGCTTTTTTCAGTCTTGAGTCAATTGGTATGTATGTATGTATGTATGTATGTATGTATGTATGTATGTATGTATGTATGTATGTATGCATGTATGTATGTATGTATGTGTGCATGTATATAGGTATATATGTATGTATGCATGTATATATGTATGTATGTATGTATGTATGTATGTATGTATGTGTGCATGTATATATGTATATATGTATGTATGCATGTATGTATGTATGTATGTATGTATGTATGTATGTATGTATGTATGTATGTATGTTTGTATGTAAGTATGTATGGATATGCGATATGTTATCAATTATAAACCCTTCGAGCTAGCCAATGTTAAAATTGTTCAACAGTTTTTAAGTGGTCAACGTTAAACACTTTCTAAGAAAACTTTCATTGTCACACGTACATTAACATGATGGCGGTGCACAGCGAGATTTACGTTCTTTCTGGGAAGAGCTGTGACAGCCTAATTCCTTTTGTTTTGTTTGGCAAAGACATATTGTGCTCTATGACAAGATTTTCAATTGATTTGAAGTATTTACGCCCAAAATTCTTTCATCTATTTAGCTATTGGCCAGCCTTTGGCACATTGTCAGAGAATAAATTTAAAATGATGGATTATTTATGTGGGTTAGGTTGAGTTAATTTTTTAATTGTTGTTATTGCTTTTAATTTAAATTTGATTTCAGTTAATTAATTAAACAAAATACGAAGTTATGCTTGAATTGTCGACCACAAACAACAAAAACTTTATTGTTAGTCTTTTAAATGATTGTTTTACAAAACAGGGGGTTCTAATTTAATAACGAAAATAAGAAAAAAAAAATTTATAAACAACTAAACGAGGAAGTCTACCACACATTTGGGTTTCTTTCCACATTTAGATGGCACCAAAGGATATGGGGCAAGGGGAATATGGATGGATAACTTAATATATTTTCCCTTTCATAATTTATGGCCTTTCAATGGACTTGTGTTATGAAGCCTTTTGGCCGTCTAGATGACCTTCATACTAGCTTTGCAACTGTCACTGCACAAGTATTTGTTCTTAAACATTATAAATCTTTTCCTTCTGCTCGTTCGTTCTTTCGTTCTTTCGCTTTTTTAATTTAATTTTTTTTTTAAAGAGAATGTCACACACAATTTCAGGGACACCCGTAATGTCACCCCGTCCGTACTGGCTGGCTGGCTGACATACAGTTTGTATGAGAAAAGTTGTTGTTCAGCTTATGTGGTGGTGTGGCTGCTTATTTCGGTTTCGTGTATTCTTGTGTTCTTGTATCCTGTGACAGTGACTAAAGATATTTAATCAAGGAATCAAGGTCATTACATTAAGCAACAGATTTAGACTAAATAAAAAAAAAAATTCTTCTTCTTAAAGTTGACTGCACTGTCCGCTCTTCGCCGCTCTATATAGGCCCCACACCAATGAACATCATCATCAATAGCCCCTAAAAAGAACTGAAATTTTCATTTTCTTAAATTCTGGTTTTTTTCTTCATTGAATTTTTTGTTGTTTTTTGGATTTTTGTTTTTGTTATTGTATTATTAAGTCTTTCTTAATTGCTTTAATTTTTTTTTTATATTTTTGGTTTGCAGTTCTTGAAATATTATTGAAGTTGGTCGGTTGGTTGGT
Organism: Sarcophaga carnaria; assembly: GCA_958299815.1. Taxonomy (NCBI): domain Eukaryota; kingdom Metazoa; phylum Arthropoda; class Insecta; order Diptera; family Sarcophagidae; genus Sarcophaga; species Sarcophaga carnaria. The sequence goes on along the minus strand of OY283152.1, from coordinate 12,977,613 downwards.
TGGTTAATACGATATTTTTGCTGTTGTTGTTCTTGTTGTTGTTGCTATTACTATTGTTGTTATTAATAATATCATATTATATATATAGAGAGACAGAGAGAGATCCACATGAAAGAGGAAGAAGCTAACTGAGATAAAAGATTCTAGAGAAGCATTCAAGTAGTTGACCTCCAAATTGAAATTTAAAATTTTTTTTTTATTAACAACCACTGTGACTGCCATCACCATCACCATCACCAACTACTTAGTGGTACATACCACTGTCGCTACGAGTGAATACATATTATTGGATCGGATTCTTGTTGTGTTTTTTGAAACAATTTTTAAGCATGTGCAAAATACTCGTTGTCCATTTGCATGATTTTATTCACTTTTTTTGATTTTAAAATTTTTATTCGGTTTTTTTTCTTCTTTATTGTTAAGGTTGAAGCGTCACCACAAACACATACACGCTGGTCAGTCGGCAGTTTGGTTTGGTTGGTTTGATTTGGAAAGGTTTGCTACTTACTTTAGGATATTCTTCTGCTTATCTATTAACAGAGTTTGTAAAGAATGAAATCATTGAGTAATTGTGGTGGTTTGTTTTTCTAATAATTTAAATAAGAAAATTCATGTTTAATTTCATTTGATAACAGAATGATTTCAAAAAACAAAAGCCATATGACGTGTGCTTTTAGTCATGAACCCATGAGTAAAAAATAAATAAGATCATCGACGGCCCAACTTATGTTTGTAGTAAAATTGGAAATAATTACATACATACATAATTGGTCATTACAACCCTTCAGTCAGGATTACGACCTAGTTTCTCACACCACTTATGTTGTGTGTGTTAATTTTATACATGAGTGGCGGGATCTACAGTTTAAAGTCGACTCCGAACGACAGATTTTTGAGAAACTTTTCATGGCAATTTTATTTACTTTCAGAGTTTTTGCCAGAAATCTGCTGAGAGGAAGTCGCCGAAGAAATACTTTTTGTATTTTATTTTGATGTCTGGCCTGGGGCTCGAACCCTGGCTTTTCGTCTAATAAGCCAACACACTACCTACTAGAACACGGCGACTTTTGGAAATTGGAAATAATTGTCAATATTTAATGGCAGCAATCTTTCATTTCGTTCAATTGGCATGAAGTGAATTCATGTTTTCAAAGCACTAAAGACATATGAACTCGTTGAATCGTTTTTGATTGTCACATGGTAAACTCTTTAGTGGTTGACGCTTTCAATAAAATTTATAGGAATAAGACGTCGCCGTAGCCTAGTAAATAATGTGTTGGCTTATGAGATCAAGGCCGTGGTACAGACCAGAGATCAGCAATAAATGGTTTTTTCGCTACTCATAAGCACTCATGAAATTTTGCATATAAGTGAGTCAACAATATTGAAATTTAACTATGTACTCTGATTCATTCGTACTCACTACAACGTTGATTTATAAGTACAGATTGCAATGAGTATGCGTACAACCTTGACATCAAACTCATACCATTCGAAATATGCTTGATTCATAAGTCTACTCATTAAAGATTCATAAATTTAGAAAATGCTTATAATACTTATGTATATTAATACCAATGATTCGAGTCCCTCGAAAATTTACAGTCTTAGTTGTTGTTGCATTTACACATAAGCAAAAAAGGCAAAACAGCAAGCACAGCAAACACACAACCTTCTAGTAAGTATTTTAGTGTTCGTAAACGAATCATACTTATTTTGTACATCGTGTATATGTTGTGTTTTGGGGAGTCAAAATCAACAACATCATACGTGTTGTCAAGTATGAATATGATGCGTACTTCAAACATTGAATATGATTAGAGGTTCCATGATATTAAAATAAGTATGAATGCGTATAAGTATCAGAAATTATGAGTATGATTCGATTTTACTCATCTTTTTGAATATTAATTGCTGATCTCTGATACAGACCCAGCTCAGACATCAACAATACGCAATCTCAGCGGAATTCTGGAAAAAACTGTGAGAGCGGAAGGTTTCTCAAAAAATCTGTCTTTTGGAGTTGACTTTAAACTGTATGTCTCACCATATATGTATAAAATTAACACATACAACGTAAGTGGCGTGTGAGGCTAGGTTTTAAGCCTTACTTGAAGGGTTGAATTGATCAATTAAGTAAATAACTTATATTGGAGTATTCTTTTCAATTGTAGAGAACATATGCAGAGTTTGTTCTGCCATAAATAGAGCTGGGCTAGTGCATGGCATGTAAACAAAGAAATAATAACTCTCGCCTCCTCCTGACAGTGGAAGCTATAATGCAATGAGATTATCTGTTCGAGAAATTCGAGACATTGAATGATTTCCTTAACCTAAATTACTTTTTACAAAAGTTCACTTTACAACTTAATTGTGTGAAGAACTAGTTGACTAGATCTTACTATCACCTTAAGGACAGGAGGAAAGGAAAATAGCATATCGATTTGGCATTGTTTTAAGGGAATATTGTTTTCAAATGCGTTTTAGTCGCATTCCATTTAATCCTATTAAATTAAAATGCTTTGAAAAGATGCCTTTCTGCATTATTATTTCAATGTTTGATTAATTAATTACGAATTAATTATTTTAAATGACTGCCTTCAGATTGTTGGTTGTTTGGTTGGCTAGTTGGTGTGGTGTGAAGTGATATTCTTTTTTGCATTTAACTGGCCTTTCGTTTTATGGTTTATTTAGTGCCGATAGTTAATGTTTCGACTACAACAAAAACAACAACAACAACAACAGCAATTATAACAACCACACTGGCATTAAATAGTTTTTTTATTGTTTACGGTCAATTCTTTCCTTTTTTTTTTGTTTTTTGATTATTTTTGTCAACCGATTTTATGTTGCCAATATTTTCTTACCTTAACTGTTATCAGCAGCATTCCCACTCAAGTTTTGTTTTCTTTAATGCTGTTCTGTTTTGTTTTAATTTAATTCGAATTTTTTTTTGTTTTTTTATAAGAAATTCAACTTCCTGCTCTTTAAGATCCACAAAAAGAAATGAAGAAGAAGCAAATAGTTTGAAACAGCAAATACAACAACAACAAAACGAATAAAAATTAAAATCTGTTCAGCAAACAAGTTTTGTTGCCAATAAAACCTAAAACCTCTTTGATTCACATCGAGAAAAAGATTTTTTAATTAAAAAACAGTAAACAAAAATAAATTTACCGTTTTTTTGTTTTAGTTTTGTTTTTGTTGGTCTTCATCAACAAGAACAGCAACAACAGCAAAGAAGAAGAAAAATGTTGTCAATCCTTCAATCATAGGCGGCGAGTATAATTTAATTCAGTGCAATCGGGCGGCGGAATATTTATTGCAAAACAACTGTTTGTTATTGTTGTAATAATAATGTTGTTGTTGTTGTTGTTGTTGTAGTTTGTAGGACTGAAATGAAATGAAAAAAACACAGAAAAACAAAAAATTATTTCAAGTTTTTGATGGATTTTGGTTTTTGAATTTGAATTTCTTGATGAAGTATCTTTGGCGTTAATGTTTTATTGTTGTTCGCTGTTCGTTGTTTGTTTTGAACGAGTTTCAATATCAGGGTCTGTCTGTGGTTACCGTTTAACTAATCATTCAAATCTAATCGAATCGAATACCGCTAATATTTAAATTAAATTTCAGTTATAAGTGCCCACAAACTATTTAAATTCAAAATTAATTTGATTTGCAAACAAACTAAAATTTTTAGTGATAAACGAGCCAATAACCTGTTTCAGTTTCATCTTTAAATTGACATCGGAGAGGTTGCGAACATAATAAACAAAAGACTGTCAAATTGGAATTCTTCTCAGAAGGGAACAAGCTGGCTTCCGCTCCAACATGTCATGCGTCGTCTAGGTCAATAGTCTCAGGATTATTGTGGAACAGTCAGTCGTATTTGTTGACTTCGAAAAGGCTTTTGATACTCTCAATCGCACGGCCATATGGAGCGCACTGGCATGCAAGGGTTTCCCTACTAAAATAATAAACTTTATTAAGACACTGTACAATAATGCAATGCTACAATGCATTGTACGGCAATGCATGCCGCATATTACATGCGAAACAACTAAGCAAGAGCATCAAAATAAAAACCGGAGTCCGCCAAGGATGTGTGCTGTCGCCACTCCTCTTTAACTGTGTCCTCGATGTATTATATTCGATTGTAGCCGCATTCCACATTTTTAATCACTTGAGAGCACTTATGGTGCTTGGTAAGTTAACAAAACATAGGAGAGCTATTACATGGGGTTTGCAAGACAGATTGGAAGACCTAGACTATGCGGATGATATATGCTTACTATGCCGACATGCAGTCAAAGCTAAATCTTGTTAGAGAAACCGCAAAACTAGCTGGACTGAAGATGAAGATCCACAAAACCGAAACATACATAGGTTAGGTTAGTTTAGCGTGGTAGCTTTAATTTACCAAAAAGCTCACTTGAGCACGCATAGCGGCCCGTTGTGATGCCACAGGTGAACGCAGCCTCTGCACTGATCAAGTTCCTCCGATCCAAGGAGGGGGAAGTTGGTCACCGCAAGGGCTGCACATTTTGGCCTGTAAGCATGGCCACTGTGATCGATATGATAGTACGGCCAAGTCCAAGTAACTGGTTGGTACGCCTCCTATCCATTGTGGGCCAAGTGAGCCTAGCGATGGAGCAGGACTCCTCATTGACCCAGCACCGGTTGGCATCCCGGGAGAATTCCAGCGCAATAGCCAGTTTGAACGAAGTAAGTGGCATTCTCACGTTGATTGAGGAAGATTCCGCAAGTAGTGCGCCAGCCCTGGCCAGCTCGGCGGCCCTGCAGTTACCCGGAATATCGCAGTGTCCGGGAACCCAGACAAGTGTGACGCCGAGGCGCCCAGAACATACATACTATAATTGGTCTTAACAACCCTTCAGTCAGGATTACGTCCTAGCTTCTTACGCCAATCATGTTATGTGTCTTAAATTTTATATATGAATTGCGGGTTCTACAGTTTAAAATCGACTCCGAACGACAAATTTTTGTGTAACTTTTCATGGTAATTTTATTTCACTCTCAGAGTTTTTGCGCCAGAAATCTGTTGAGAGGAAGTCGCCGAATAAATATTTTGTTTCATATTTTCGTTTTCGGTTTGAACCGTGGCCTTGCCTCCAATAAGTCAACACACTACCTACTGGACTAAGGCGACTTCAGCCAAAACACTCAGGATTAATATTAATGCAGCTCGAGAATTCCTAATATACGGCAAGGAAATTGATGAAGTGGAGTCCTTCTGCTATCTAGGCAGTATAATCAATAAGTCCTGTAGTTTATTCAGCAGATATTGCCAGTCGCATAAATAAGGCACTTAATGCTTTTGCCCAATTTAACCCTGGTTTGGAAATCGTCTAACATAACGAGACATATCCACATTACTGTTCGGCTGAGAAACGTGGAATATGGCACCGCGCGATTCCCAGTCTCTTCAGGTATTTATTAGCAAATGTCTGCGTAGAATCTTGCGTGTTTACTGGCCCTGCATAATATCCAATGGCCAACTCTGGTTAGATACAAACCAGCAACCAATTGAGAGGAAAAATAGGAGACCCAAGTGGAGGTGGCTGGGGCACACACTTTGCAAAACACTAGATGACAAGCCATATGATCACAAAGAAACAGATAGACTGGAACAACTAGGGAAGCAGGCGCATCGGACGACCATCAAACACTTGGAAACGCCAAATCATATCCGAACTATTCAAGCTACGTCTACAGTGGAACGAAGTCAAACATTGCGCTGGTGATCGAGCTTATTGGAATCAACTTGTTGCGGCCCTATGCTCTCTAGAGGAGTAAAAGGAACATATATACATATATATGTATATAACGGATGTTGTTTTAGCTGTTATCTTTTTGGCAACACTGGTTTAAACAGCTCACGCACGTTTCGTGTTTTGTTTCACTGTCAAACATCTTCAGTTTGTTCTATAATTTAACCATGAATCGTCTTACAAACGAACAACGCTTGCAAATCATTGAATTTTATTATCAAAATGCGTGCTCTGTTAAGAAAGTTCATCGCGTGCTTCTTCCATTTTATGGTCAGTTTAATCGACCCACTGAAGTAGCTATTCGGGCTATTGTGACTAAATTTCGCACCAAATTTACATTGTTGGACATTAAACCACACCAACACGCTTACGTAGAGTGCAAACTGAAGAAAATATCGCAGCTGTATCGGCCAGTGTTAATGATGGACCATCAATTATCGATTCGTCGCCATTCGAAGCAATTGCGCCTCTGTTACTTAACAACGTGGAAAATTTTGCGGAAGGATTTAGGTGTGAAGCCTTTCAAAATACAGCTGGTGCAAGAATTGAAGCCGAACGACCTACCGCAGCGCAGAATTTTTGGTGAATGGGCACTTGGAAAGTTGACCGAAGATCCACTTCTTTATCGAAAAATTGCGTTCAGCGACGAAGCTCATTTTTGGCTCAACGGATACGTAGATAAGCAGAATTGTCGATTTTGGAGTGAAGATCAGCCAGAAGCATTGCAAAAGCTACCAATGCATCCAGAAAAAGTCACAGTTTGGTGCGGTTTATGGACTGGTGGCATCACCATACTTCTTCAAAGATGCTGCGAATCGTAACGTAACTGTGAATGGTGAGCGCTACCGTGAGATGATATCCAACTTTTTTTTTGCCCAAAATGCAAGAGCTTGACTTGCATGACATGTGGTTTCAACAAGACGAAGCCACATACCACACAGCACACGTAACAATGGACTTATTGAGAGGCGAGTTCGGTGAACATTTTATTTCACGTTAGGGACCGGTCAATTGGCCGCCTAGATCGTGCGATTTAACGCCTTTACACTATTTTTTGTGGGGCTATGTTAAAGCTCAGACAAGCCCGCTTCAATTGACGCATTGGAAGACAACATTGAAGCATTTATTCGTGCGATACCATCCGAAATGTTGGAAAGAGTATGCCAAAATTAGACTAAGCGGATGGACCATTTGAGGCGCAGTCGCGATCAACATTTGCATGAAATAATCTTCAAACATTAAATTATATGGACCGCACTATCGATTCAAATAAAGATTTCACGCATTTTCTCTGAATTTTTTGTTTTTTTTTTTTTTAAATTTTCCTATAGCTCTTAAAAAATCACCCATTAGTAGTAGTAGCAGCATTTGAAACCATGCCACATGTATAGGCTTTTAGGCTGAGGGCCTAGGCTTAAGGAAGTGAAAATATTTTCTAATTTTCGTACACGATTTGACAAGTGCAAGGAATCGGGATTTGTTGTAATGAAAATAGGAATTTTGTAGTTTTTCTGAACTCTTTGAAATCATGATCATCATTAACTTAGTGTGTGTAAGTCTTTATTTGTTTTTCTTTTCCAATAAAATAGTTTTAAATTCGTTTCACGGAAATCACGTATGTAAGTACCTTCAACGCAGCGATTCTATTACCTTGGAGTAGATTTCGTTTCAAAACACTATTGCTTCCCAGTAATCTTTGGAATACAAATCTAAAATATCGTTTACAATTTCTCTGAATTCTAAAGAGCCTGAAATTATTGTTGTTGGTTGGTTGGTTGGTTTTTGCTATTGGCTTTCAGCCAAAACAGATTTGTTAGAAAATTAAAAATTCACAACAATTTTGCCGTATAGAAAATAAATCAAATCAAATGACTTTTTTTTGTAAATATTCCGAGTCACAATGAATTTGTAAAAGAAAACCTTGTTTAAACAATCGTTGTGTTGTGTTTAAGCTTAAGTTTTTGGTTTCCTTTTATTGCCTGTTTTTTTGTTGTTTTGTTTTTCGATTGTAACGAAATACAATCGATTGCCAGCCTATATACAGGAGCGAATTGCATTCACTTCAAAGAGTAATTTCTTCAATTCGATTTAATTGCATAAAATTCAATGCTCTCGGCCAGAGATCCTATCATTCATTATCGTTTTGTTGGAATTGAATTCTTTTACGGCAGAAAACAATTTTTTTTTTTTTTGAAAAGATTTACAAAATTTTTGTTAAAGTTTGCCTTGTATGGAGCAATTAAGTGCGCTGCTGCTGCTGCTGCTGCACTCGAAATTCTATTGAAATGCATACGATATTCAGTTGTAAGCTTTGCTTTGCTTTTTTTGGTGTATTCGCCTCGCATTGGTATTGGCTTTGAATTATTACTGTTGTTGTTGTTGTTGTTTTATTAGTATTTATTTATTTATTTATTTATTGAGTGTTACATTGCCAGCCAAGCTCTTCATGAATTTTATTTATTTTTCTTTCGTATTTTTTTCTCTTTTTTTGTTTTGTTTCGTATTCAGTTTTATTTCAGTTTCCTGGTACGCAGTTGTCGTCTTGTGGATGATTATCAAGTTCAGTTTTTAAATTTTATTTTTCTTCTTCTTGTTTTTGTTTTAATAGAAATTCTATTGGAATGAAATCAAATCGAATTTATTAAAAAGAAAAAAAAAAACAACAACAACAACAACACACATCATTTGTACTAATTAATGCAATAATAAAACAAAACACAAACACAACACAAGTGTTAATTTTAAATTCTAAATAAAAATACGAGTATATACTCGAAACTAAAACAAATACAAATAAAAGAAAAACAAAAACAAAAACTAAAAAAAAAATTAAATCTCAGTTAGAAACGTTTACACTTACATTTATGGTTTCTAATCTCTTTTTATTTGTAAAACACACAACTAAAATCATTGGTAAGAATCGAACCCAGACCCCTAATCTGACAAATAAGCAAGGCAAAACGAATGTCCACATCAATTAAAAATTTCAGTTATAAAGTCTAGAAAACCTATCAGCTCGCTTGAATGCATGCACCCACCATAGGCTGCCTGGAAAAATATCTGTTAACCCTTTGCACTCGATTAATTTTCCAAGCTCGTTATCTGTCAACTTGTATTTAATTTTAGCTGAATGAATGTTAGTTTGCTATACAATATCTGCAATAAGTTGATCAGTGAAAAATCTTTTAAAAAAATCTATTGGCTCAAACTCCTTGTCTTGAAATTGAAGCCCAACATTCTTGGCTCCAACACTAAATGTAAGTTCTGCTGGCAGCTCATCCTCTTCTTCACTCACATCAATCCAACTTGATTCTGATATATTGTCATTATACCTATCAGGCTCTGGTACAGTATCACTTACAGTATCAGATGAATATTGTACCGTTTGAACACGTAAATTCAAATTCATTGTCATTATTCTGACTGTCTTCAAAATCCATTTTGAGCACGAAATTAGGGCACGTACATGTGTACTGAATTCCGTGCACGATTAACTCTCGTCTGACAAAACTTGACAAATTATTACAGTGTAGGATCTCGAATGCCGCAATGTGTTTCACATTTTATTTAGTTTTATCGTCTACAGACTAATATGCGAGTTGTAGAGTAAATTAATATTGTCACCTCCATTGTGTGACATACGAGTGCAAAGGGTTAAATGACGAAAATAGCTTTGAACAGAGGACCTCGTTATATTCGTAAAATCATTGATTGAATTTCAGGCTTTAATTCAAAAATAGTTTCCGTCTTATACTAAGAAATTTCAAAACTGTGATCATTTGTTGTCATTGTCATTGTTGTTGGAAGTATATTTGTAGTATTATTGTTGCCATGGTCTAGTAGGTAGTGTGTTGGCTTATCAGACGTGAGGCCTCAGTTCAAACTAGAGATCAGCAATGAATCGTGTTTTCGATACTAATAAGCACTTATGAAGTTTTTAATATAAGTGAGTCAACAATATTGAAATATAACTACGAGTACTCTGATTCATTCATACTCACTACAACGTAGATTTATAAGGGCAGGTTGCAATGAGTATACGTAAAGGGTGTTTTTTATAGAGGTATAGAACTTTAAGTTGGCATTACTTTTCAAGATGGCGACCGATTTAACAGCTGGCAAGTGATTTATTCTCAGTTTGGTTTGGCAATTCATCATGAATATACTCACGCTGAACAACGCTTGCAAATATTGCAATTTTATTTCGAAAATAATGGAAAACGTATCGCGCACTACGTCCATTTTATCGTCGACAAATTCGTCCATCAGAGCAGTTAATTCGATTAACCATGGAACGTTTTCGCACCACGTTTACTCTTATTGATAACTCGCATCCCCAGAGACGCTGTACGGTGCGTACAGAAGAAGCTATTGCTGCTGTAGAGCGTAGCATTGAGGAAGACCCGAATGAGTCCATCCGCCATCGAGCACAGGAATTGGATCTGTGTCCATCCACTTTATGGAAGATTTTGCGGAAGGATCTTGGTTTGCGTGGCTTACAAAATCCAACTCGTGCAAGATTTGAAGCCAAACGATCATCAAGTAAGGCGTCGATTCGTCGAACGGGCCCAAAACGAGATTACCGTTGTTCCCGATTTTCATAAGCGAATTTTGTTTAGCGATGAAGCGCACTTCTGGTTGAATGGCTACGTCAACAAACAAAACTGCCGCATTTGGAGTGAAGGTAATCCTCGAGTGTATGTGGAAACACCGTTACATCCAGAAAAACTAACTGTTTAGTGCGCTTTATGGGCTGGTGGAATCATTGGTCCGTACTTTTTCAAAAACGATGGTGGCCAGAACGTTACAGTCAATGGTGATCGGTATATGAGCCATGATTACGAACTTTTTCATTCCTGAATTGAATAACCATGATGTCCAGGAGATGTGGTTTCAACAAGACGGCGCAACATGTCACCCAGCTCGTGCCACAATAGATTTATTGAAAGACACGTTTGGTGACCGCCTAATTTCACGTTTTGGACCTGTGAATTGGCCTCCAAGATCTTGTGATTTAACACCGCTGGACTACTTTCTGTGTGGCTATGTAAAGTCATTGGTCTATGCGGTAAAGCCACAAACGCTTGACCATTTGAAAGACAACATTCGCCGTATTATTGGCGATATACGGCCACAAATGTTGGAAAAAGTCATCGAAAATTTGACGTACAGATTGGACTACATCCGCGCCAGCCGTGGCGGTCATATGCCAGAAATCATATTTAAAATGTAATGCCACACGATTATCTTTCGGATAAATAAAATTCATGTCAATCGAATAATCCATCGTTGTTGTATTGCAACTTAAAGTTCTATACATCTATCAAAAAACACCCTTTATAAAAAATTAACGCACACAACATAAGTGGTGTGAGAAACCAGTTCGTAATCCTGACTAAAGTATTGTAATGACCAATTATGTTTGTATATAATATTGCTCCAGAATTTTCTTCGTTGACATGACATTGTTAGGAAAATTGTGTTATTCTTTGATCTTTTCAAATTATCCTAGCTTAGTAGCATATTTAATAAGAATGCATTTTGATTTTTGCTTTCATACTCTGCTAACTCCTCAGATCATGGTCGTCAGCACCGATGACCCTCCCCAGGCTGACGTAGCATCGTCCGATGACTCCACAATAAAAGAAAAAAAATTTTTATAAACAAAATTAAATGTCCTTAAATAAAAAGATTCATGTGTTTAAATAAATTTATCTTAAAACCTTCACTTACCCCTTAAATACGATGAGGGGGTTTTTATTCTGGCCATGCTTTCTCCTTAATTTTCTTCTCCTACAATTGAGAGGATCTGCTGCATACATTCTATGATTTCATAGTCAGTGTGAACGCTTTACACTTTGCCACAACAACATATTACTTACATTAGCTTGATTCTTGATTCTTTATGTTGTTTTTGTTTTTGTCTTTGTTTTTCTAGTATTTACTTGATTTTGATAATCTGTTATTGTTGTTGTCGTTTTCATTGACATTAAGTATGAAGGAAATGCTTTCACCAGAGCATTATTTTCGAAATTAATTGGGGATTTCAAAGACCGTCTTTGTTCTGTTGAATTCTGAATTTGTTTTTGTTGTTATGTTTTCCCCTTTTCTTGTTGAATGAATTATTGCTGTATTGTTGATGCTGTTTAAAACTAAAATCATTTAATAATAATCCATTAACCTTCAATTATGTACTTATCACAGATCATTAACTCATTAATATCCCCATACTGGCTATGCTCGTGTACCTATGTATGTACTCGTATATAATCTGTGATATTGTATCAGAAATAACGAGAAATGGCTGGCGATATTTCTTGTTTCTTGTTTTTTTCTTTCCCGGTTTCAGCAAAAATTATGATCACAATAGTTATTGCTGTGACAGGTAGTATTTTAATTCAGAATGTGAAAAATGTTGACAAATTGATGAGGCATTTAAGGAAATCAATCAATCAATAATAATCGATTGTAACAATAATAATACGTAATAATTTGAATTGCATTCGACTGATTGAGAGTGATGATAGTGTAGTGACTTTAAGCCATAATAGTGGCTGTCTTATCATGCAGATGCATATGCATCAGAGATCAGCAATGAATAGTTTTTTCGCTACTCATAAGTACTCATGAAATTTTGAATATAAGTGAGTTAACAATATTGAAATTTAACTACGAGTACCCTGATTAATTCATACTCACTACAACGTTGATTTATAAGTACAGGTTGCAGTGAGTATGCGTACAACATTGATATCAATACCATTCTCATACTCATACCATTCGAAATATGTTTGATTCATAAGCCTACTCATTAAAGATTCATAACTTCGTGTGACACGAATCATTCATCAAAATTTGAAGTCTTAGTTGTTGTTGCATTTACAAAAAAAAGAAGAAGCAGCAAGCAGAGCAAACACATAGCAATTTAGTGAGTATTTTAGTGTTCGGTTGATGAGTTATGGAGCGACGAAATCAACAACGTCATACGTGTTGTAAAGTATGAATATGATGAGTACTTCAAACTTTGAACGTGTGTAGAGGTTCAATGATATTAAAATAAGCATGAATGCGTATAAGTATCAGAAATTATGAGTATGATTCGATTCTACTCATCTTTTTGGATACTCATTGTTGATGTCTGCTTGGGAATCGACTTCAAACAGTAGGTCCCGCCACTCATGTGTAAAATTAAGTCACACAATATAAGTGGTGTGAGAAGCTAGGTCGTAATCCTGAGTGAAGTGTTGTAATCCTGACTGAAGGTTTGTAATGACCAGTTATATATGATTCGATTCTACTCATCTTTTTGAATACTCATTGCTTGTCTCTGATGCAGACGTAAAGTGTGCCAATATGAATATCAAACGAAACAAATTTTTATTTTAACATACATTACCGCACTAAATGCTTGGCGTTTTATGATATTTTTCTTCTTTTTTTTTTTGGAGCAACCATTTACCAGCCAGCCAGTCAGTCACATGTATTTCAAGCGAATAAATTATTGCCGTTGAAACTCCAATCAACACTTAATTTTGTTTCTTTTAAACGAATTTCATGAAATACCAGCCGCATTCAGCCGTTCAGTCATTCATCATCCAAGTGTCAATGCATCATTATTATCTTGTAGTGACAAATTGCTGAGATGTTGGCGATGGTGATAATGGTGGTGATCATGATTGATTTTGTCCTCTCTGTGATAATAAATATTTAAGGTACACTCATGCTCAATGAAATAAATGACCAAAATAACAACAACATTAATAATAACAAATCGAATAAACGAAACGTATTTATTGATTCGAATATTTTAATGCCTGCCCGACTGCTATCTGTCAATGCAATGCAACGCGTGTATTTTTTATTAAATTCTATGATTTATTCGCCTGCAATCGTTAAGTATGTTATAGAATGAAATTAAAATCAGTTTTTTTTGTATCCTAGTATACACGCATAACTATATTTTTATTCAAAATGTACCAGAATTTAAATTAAAAAAAAAAAAAAAAAGATGTGGGAGTCATGTAATGACGATGGTGAATATAACCTCGGATATCATTTGCTCTATGCTTTCTTCTGGTTTCTATTCCAAAAAGTCCAACGGATTGAGATCCGGCGATTTGGTGGCCATTGTGCGGTAGAAATGAAGCGAGGAACTTCCTTTTTATGCCATTCTTGGTTGACGCGTGCTGAATGCGGTGGTGCTGAGTCCTGTTGGAATGTCCATGGTCTGCGGCCGAAATGTTTGTCTGCCCAGGGGTTCAATACTGTCTTTAAGACATTTTCCCGGCATTTATTTTGACCCCACGGTCGATGAATACGAGCGGGGAGCGACCATCGGCCGTTACGGCGGCCCACACCATTCCATCGGCGGCTCTTGAGTTCTGGTGGCCAATCGCAGGTGTAAATTTTCAGCTGACCTCTTTGACAAGTAAACCCGATCATTTTGTTTGTTCACAAACTGCTCAATTTGGAATGGCTTCTCTTCGGAGAAAAGCAAATTCGGTAACTGGCCACTTTCGTGCAAGCGAAGTAACTCCTTGGCTCTTTCCAGTCTAACTTTTTTTTTGTCAATCGGTGAGCTCTTCCACTTTTTGGAACTTCAATGGCTTTAGTCCAAGCTCATTTTTCAATATGTATTGCATTCGTTCTCGCGATATATTCAGCTCACGCAAGCAATTTTTCTACCACTGCGGCGTGGATTTCGATCAAATCTGGCCTTCACTTTTCGGATCATTTCTGGTGTTGTTACCGTTTTTTTTTCGTCCACTTTTTGGACGCGATGCAACACTGCCAGCATCACGGTAACGAGCAATGGTACGATAAACAAAAAATTTATTCACATTTAAATGCTGGAGGGCTCTAACGATAGCCACCTGTGGTTTTTCAGTCAAATATAAAGTAATCACACTATCACGCTTGAATTCCATCACGAATAGCCTTTTTTCTGAATGCAATTGATCAAAATGCTTTTGTCAGCTTGTAAATAATAAAATGAACTGTCACTGGAATAAATCTGTCAGCTGTTAGACGAGCGGTTTACAAATGATAACAACCTGAAGTTGGTTGCAATACATATCAGCCACCCTGCATATCCAAAACTTCGAACGGTTCATTGTCTTTTTTTTTCTTATTTTCGTCTGTCATTGTCATTGAACCAGAGCTCATGATATTTAATTTTCGTTTCTATCCTTCTTAATCTTATACGCCAATATACGCCTATATACGCCAATTAAACGACACGTACTGCCTGTTATCTGCAGTTGTAGTATCGTCCCAGAGGTGAATCTTCGATGAAAAGTAGGGTCAGGCTTGCAACTGCTTCAGATTCCATTCAGCAAACACACGTCTTTGTTTCCGATCTTTAACCTTCAGCTCCTGGATCAGTTGAATTTTTTATGGATTCAGGCTCCGTGGACTCGAACATACATACTCTCGGTAGGATGGTAATGTGGGAGAAGCGCTGGACACGTAGACCTAATGAAACACTCGTTTTGATGAAAGAATTTTTAAATTTGAACGTACGAATGCTAACCCCCAGGGAAGCAGGCGCATCGGACGACCATCAAACACCTGGAAACGTCAAATTACATCCGAACTATCCAAAGTACGTCTACAATGGAATGAAGTCAAACATCGCGCTGATGATCGAGCTCATTGGAATCAACTTGGTGCGGCCCTATGCTCCCTAGAGGAGTAAAAGGAACATAAATATACAGTGAACGCCATAAGTGAGTCAACACTTTTGTTCTTAAGTATAAAAAAGTTCCTTTATCATGTTGTTTTTGTTTTAACATTTTATAAGTAATAAACGTTTTTATTTTTTGGAAATTTATTCGACCATTCTTATTTACTTTTCTTGCTATCCTAAGAAAATGAATTATTTCAGTGGTGTTTACTCACTTTTGGCGCTCAGTGTATATATTGCTGAATGCTATACCCGTCCATGATGATTTGATAGAACATACTGTATGAATGACAGAATATAACTTCAAGAAGATGGCTGCTTCCAACTAACAAAATTCGAAAATCACTGTCGGAAGACCCGTTACTAACAATATCAATGTATAGCTTTTTTTGTTTGCTTTTTACAGGCATGGAATCTAAAACTGTTTGATGATTTCGAAACAAGAAGCTAAAAACACTGGAAGTATGCGAAATAAAGTGCTTAAGAGGTGGACATTGGTTCAAGAGTTCTAAAATTAGAGGGAATTCTTTAAAAGTAGACCATATGTGATTGAGGCTTTTTGGAAATGGTTTACTCAGAAAGACTTCCTTCTAATAAAACCACACAAAATTGGTGTATCAGCGATCAATGCAGGTAAAACAGTTTTACTGCAATGCTCCTCGATGCTAAACTCGTATTGTCTGCAATGCATTCTAAAATTATTTCATTTGTTTCGTTCTTTAATTTCTTTAAAAGAATTGTTCGCCAAATAATTATTCAACAGTGCTCGTCATACTCATTGCAAACAATTCGTGGGGAGATAAACAACATTTTAACCACACATCCTTCCTACCCTTACGATTTGTTGTGGTTCGAGCGCCATTTCACACACACAAATTGTCATTTTTATCTCGTTAATGACTGATGAATAATTAAGCCGATGTCTCGCTTTCGAATACTAGTGGTGGGAGCCATTCTGTTCATTGTACGTAATTGTGGAGTGCGCTGTCAATCCCTTAAAAAAAGAAAACAGAAAATATGCGAGAAAAGTGGTGAATAATAAATAAATCTGTGTGTGTGTGTGTGTGTGTGTGTGTGAATGCTTGACTATTATTTTGGTTGGAGTTTAAATTTAAATTTGTTGCCAACAACAATTAATTTCATGATTATTTGTTGTTGTTGTTGTTATTAACAACGTATGTTGATGGCATTAATGGTTGGAAATGTTAGTTGTTGATGTCGTTATAAATCAGCCGCTCGTGTGATAATGAAACGAAGCACAAAACGAATGTTTGTATGTTGTCCACCTCGATGGATGTGTGACTGACTGGCCAGACAGCATGCTGCATTGAATTTAATATGGAATTTTATTCTTTATTTGTTGCCACTGCCACTGACACTATTGTGTTCATTTGTTATGTTTGATTATATGGAGATGTAACAGCAACAACGACAACAACAACAACCACAATAATCAACATCATCATAATCATTATCAAAGTAATTTATGCATTTGGCAACTACAATTGCAATTGCATTCTGCAATTCGTAATCCGCATGCAAATGCGATCTGCAACTTCCTCTTCCCCTTCTTCTTCTTATTTCTTTACTTTTACAATATAAATGCTCATCACAATCTTCGGTTTTTTTTTTTTGGTTCTTCTTCTTTTGTTTTGCATTGCAACCGTAAGACGACTATTTTTTTTATTGGGTGTTTGTGTTGTTGTTGTAGTTATTTAAACGTTCTGTTGTGGTTTTCTTTCGTATCCAAGTCATTTCGTATGTTTCACTGAGTTTTCGTTCATCGTTCATCTTTATTATTAATAATGATTTCTTGCATGGCATATTAATTATTGGCTGTGGTATCGGGACGATTCATCATTTTCATCATCGTCCACATCGTCAACATCGTTATCTTTATCGGCAGCAGAGACATCAACGCCATCAACGCCATCAAAGCCATTATCAAATCACCATAACAAAACGGCGATGACTTTAATTGTTGTTGGCTGATTTGTTTTGTCATTGTTGTTGTTATTGTTGGGTTCTTCGATAAATTTATACGATTTTAAATAAATTTTTTGGAATTTTTTTTTTCTGTATTTTATCTTCACAAAGTTTATTGTTTTCATTTATCGTGTGGTTTATTTGTGCATTGTTACCCTTTTTCAGAGACCGAGTAGACCAACTATTTAAATAGCAGTAGCGCTGGATGGGTGACTGATTGGTTTCCTATTTACTATTGTTCATAAGACAGTCAGTCACATTATCAGTCATAACAGTGATTTTTTTTATTAAAAAAAATTTGTTTTTCATTCATTCTTTTGGTTGACAAAGACAAAGACGTGATAAGCATCGGGATTTGTGATTGTCTATTTGCAGTTTGGTTTTACCTTTTTAAGTAGAAAAGGAAATTAATTGTTGGGCCAAAAAGAATGGCACAAGTCACCAAGTTATGCCATGTTTAAGTCAATTATGACTCAATATGATTCGTTAAAAAACTTATGATAAACATTATGTGTCTAAGGAGAAGAAAAACAATTTTTTTCTATAAACAATCAAATGTCCTCTTTGATATAGAAAAAGGATTCAATTGTTGTAATAAATTGATCTGTAGAAAAAAAGCGAAAAAAGATCTTTGGGAAGTATACTCACCAGATATCATCAATGAATATTCAAAAGATTCAAATCATACTCATAATTTCTGATACTTATACGCATTCATACTCCTTTTAATATCATGCAGCCTCTATTCATAATCAAAGTTTGAAGTACTCATCACGATTCATACTTAACAACACGTATGATGTAGTTGACTTCGACTCTCCATAACTCAACATATACACGAAGCACAACATAAGTATGATTCGCGTACGAACACTAAAATACTCATTAGATGGCTGTGTGTTTACTCTGCTAGCTGCTATGTCTGTTTTGCTTATGTGTCTTTTTTCTTTTGTTGTAAATTTGGATGAATGATTCCAGTCACTCGAATCATTTATAAGTATAATAAGTATTTTTCTAAATTTATGAATCTTTAATGAGCAGGCTTATGAATCAAACATATTTCGATTGGTATGAGTTTGATGTCAATGTTGTAAGCATACTCATTGCAACCTGTACTTATAAATTAACGTTGTAGTGAGTATGAATCAATCAGAGTACTTAGTTTCAATTTCTAAAATTTCAATATTGTTGACTCACTTATATTCAAAATTTCATGAGTGCTTATGAGTAGCGAAAAAGCGATTCATTACTGATAAAAACTACTGTCCGTCTTACGGTTGCAATGCAAAACAATAGTGGGATGTGCAATGAATTTTGCAAGGTTCCTAACCTGCAACATATTTTCGGTATTAGCTTCAACTATATGCAGTTATACTTGAATTTGTTTCCTTATTATGAGCTTAGAAGTCAAAAATATTTTAAAAATTCAAGCTTGCCACTGCTAAGCATCAGCATACATTCATACATAATTTGTCATTTCAAACCTTCAGTCAGGATTACGGCCTATCTTCTCACACCACTCATGCTGTGTGCGTTAATTTTATACATGAGTGGGGGGCCTACAGTTTAAAGTCGATTCCGAACGACCGATTTTTGAGTAACTTTTCATGGCAATTTGATTTACTCTCAAAGTTTTTGCCAGAAGTCTGCTGAGCGGCAGTCGCCGAAGAAATATTTTTTTCATATTTTCGTTTTGATATCTGACCGGGGATTTGAAACATGGCCTTACGTCTAATACGCCATCACACTACCTACTACACTACGGTGACTACAAGTCGCATCAACAACTAATGAAAATATTCAAGAGTGACTAGAGAGGCTCATTGCTTCTGGAATGTGTTTTCCATCACACTTCCATCATACAAACATATGGGCTGTCTTTCAGAATGTTAGTTGCTTTGTGTTTAAACAAAGTATCGTGTTTCATAATGCCGCTGTACAAAGTATATACAATGTATACATTGTATATACATCAATACATCTTATATGTGTATTTTTAACGCAGTAAAAAAGCAATCAGGCATCGAATTTATAGTTGATGCATTGTTTAGTTACTTTGCATATCTACATTGTTTATATACCATAGTAGAACCGCATACAAACATTGTATTGATACATTTTGGAAGGCAGCCATGTTAACACTAAGTTTGTTATGAAATAAAATTGTTTAGACCAGCGCATCCGCATTCGATTTGAATCCTTATGTTCTGCACAAAATGTCTTCGTGTTTTTGTTTGTATTTATAAAAAAAATAAAAGAATAATATTTTTAAATATGTATGTATGTATGTAGTACGATGCAAATTTTAAAATTAATGAACACTCTAATGCGAAGCATAAATCAACTGTCGCAGACCCAGTCCCCAGTCCCAGTGAGTAATTTGGCAAAAATGACGATGCTCATCTAATTTGTTAACCTTGAGAGAGTCTGTTCGAACATAAAGTCTTCGAACTATAATCAGTTGGACAATTTATCTTTTCGTTTTGTTTCGTTTCGTTTCGTTCTTTTTTTGGCTGTTAATACCAAATCGATCGTTTCTTTTTTTTCTTTCTTTCTGTTGATACTGCTGACCGACCATCCCCAACCATCATCATAAGCATACCAAACAACAACCACCTACGCAATGTTTCATTTCTTTTCGTTATGTTTGTATTTGTGATTCTTGTGACGATTATTTTTGTTGTTTTTGTTTTGCCTTGGCCATCATAATTTTTGAAACGCACTGGAATAGAATCTGTTTTGAGAAGAAGAAAGATTTGTTAAATGCCCGGGCTATTGAGGGTACAGAGGAGACGCATGCATGCATGCTTGCAGATATTCAAAATGGTCATGCCTTGCCTGATGAGCTGACTGACATGACTGACTCGATTGCTGTTGAATGGTCTTTTTTAAATTGTTTATCCATAAGCGACGTGTTTGTACATGTCTTGGCTTGAATTATTAATACTCGGTGTTCATAAATTTTATGTCTCCTTGCTGTTGTTGTTGTTGTTGTGATT
The DNA here is from genome assembly GCA_958299815.1 of Sarcophaga carnaria. NCBI lineage: Eukaryota > Metazoa > Arthropoda > Insecta > Diptera > Sarcophagidae > Sarcophaga > Sarcophaga carnaria. The sequence continues at coordinate 12,957,151 of OY283152.1, read as the reverse complement.
TTGGAATTATTATTTCGCATATCGTTTGAATATCGTTTCGATTGGATTCTTTTGTTTGCCAGTTTGGTTGTTTCTTGATTCTTTTTTTTTTTTTTGAAATTTTTTATTTGTTAAGTTGGGGACTTTTGTTTCGTTTCTTAATTTGTTTTTTTGGTTTCTTAAGAAAAAAGTAGTAAAAAAAAGAAGAAGAAGCAGACAAATAATTTGCATACTTAATGATTATTGTGTGCAGTTCGATCTTTTCTTTGGGATCGTTTTTCATTCTGTATTTCTTTACGATTTGAATTTGAATTTTTGTTGTTGATTTTTGATTTATAAATCGACTGGCATAATTATTTATTCAAATGGCGCCCACAATATTGTTCAACATGACACATCATCAATGATGACACTTTTAGTGCCATTTTTAGCCAATGTTTTGTTTGCCATTTTTTGTTTGTGTATGTTTTTAAACAAATTTATTTTGAATTAAAACCAAATGATTAATTATAACAATCAAAGAGGAGAAATAATTTAATATTGTTCAGCAGGTAACTCAGCTCAGCTCAGCTCAAATTTTGTTTTGTACGTTTAAACAATTCGTTTAGATTCCTGAAGATAACAATAATTTGTTAATAATTAATGAAGAAAACAAAAAAAATTTCATAAATTTCATAAATTTATCGACAAGAAATAAATAATTCATGGATTTATTAAATAAATTCCAAATAAAGCTTGCAAACGGCAACGAAACAAAATTTGTATTCATAAGCGCCACCAATTAATAGGAACTGATCAAAGGGTTTTCGCTTTTTTTTTATTCATGCATGATCATCATCATTGCGATCATAAACAATTTTAATGACATTTCATATGCAGTTTGTCATTCTTTTCGATATCTGTGATCCATTATTTGAAATCTAAAAGAATAAAAATTATTTTTAAAAACAAAAAAAAACTTAAAATTTTATGAAATTTTTATAAAACGATTTCCAATTATTTTCTGTACAAATTTATGTCTTAGTTGGAGTACAATATATAAAGGGTGTTTTTTATAGAGATATAGAACTTTAAGTTGGCATTACTTTTCAAGATGGCGACCGATTTAACAGCTGTCAAGTGATTTATTCTCAGTTTGGTTTGGCAATTCATCATGAATAGACTCACGCCTGAACAACGCTTGCAAATAGTGCAATTTTATTTCGAAAATAATGGTTCTGTGCGGAAAACGTATCGCCGCGCACTACGTCCATTTTATCGTCGACAAAATCGTCCATCAGAGCAGTTAATTCGATTAACCATGGAACGTTTTCGCACCACGTTTACTCTTATTGATAACTCGCATCCCCCAGAGACGCTGTACGGTGCGTACAGAAGAAGCTATTGCTGCTGTAGAGCGTAGTAGCATTGAGGAAGACCCAAATGAGTCCATCCGCCATCGAGCACAGGAATTGGATCTGTGGATCCATCCACTTTATGTGAAGATTTTGCGGAAGGATCTTGGTTTGCGTGGCTTACAAAATCCAACTCGTGCAAGATTTGAAGCCAAACGATCATCAAGTAAGGCGTAGATTCGTCGAATGGGCCCAAAACGAGATTACCGTTGTTCCCGATTTTCAAAAGCGAATTTTGTTTAGCGATGAAGCGCACTTCTGGTTGAATGGCTACGTCAACAAACAAAACTGCAACCGCATTTGGAGTGAAGGTAATCCTCAAGTGTATGTGGAAACACCGTTACATCCAGAAAAACTGACTGTTTGGTGCGCTTTTTATGGGCTGGTGGAATCATTGGTCCGTACTTTTTCAAAAACGATGGTGGCCAGAACGTTACAGTCAATGGTGATCGGTATAGAGCCATGATTACTAACTTTTTCATTCCTGAATTGAATAACCATAATGTCCAGGAGATGTGGTTTCAACAAGACGGCGCAACATATCACACAGCTCGTGCCACAATAGATTTATTGAAAGGCACGTCTGGTGACCGCCTAATTTCACGTTTTGGACCTGTGAATTGGCCTCCAAGATCTTGTGATTTAACACCGCCAGACTACTTTCTGTGGGGCTATGCGGTAAAGCCACAAACGCTTGACCATTTGGAAGACAACATTCGCCGTATTATTGCCGATATACGGCCACAACTGTTGGAAAAAGTCATCGAAAATTGGACGTCCAGATTGGACTACATCCGCGCCAGCCGTGGCGGTCATATGCCAGAAATCATATTTAAAATGTAATGCCACAAGATTATCTTTCGGATAAATAAAATTCATGTCAATCGAATAATCCATCGTTGGTTTTATTGCAACTTAAAGTTCTATACCTCTATAAAAACACCCTTTATACATTTTTATACAAACTTTTGGCTAAAATTCCTGAAATTGCTAAAATATGTATATTGCCGTACTAAAACTTTTGCTGTCCACTGTATGTATGTATCTTATATATAAAAATGAATGTGTGTTTATTTGTTTGTGCGATTGTTTGAAGTCTATAGACGGCTAAACGGCTGGACCGATTTTCTTGAATTTTAAACAGTACCTTTCTCTATGTCTGAAAGTAGGCGAGGTGCCACGCCCACATACCCATATAAAAGTGAATGTTTGTTTGTATGTACCTTATAGAATCGTAAACTATGCATTTGATCCTGTTATGATCTTTAGCAAAGTTGTTGCGCATGAGCCGGGGTAGATTTCTAAGTTGGTATGACCAATTTCCGACAGATGGCGCTACTGAAAATTACTCAAAATGAATTAAATCGTAAACTGTGCATTTGATCATGATATGATCTTTAGAAAACTTGTTGCGCATAAGTCGACGGAGGTTTCTAAGTTGGTATGACCAATTTCCGCCAGGTGGCGCTACTGAAAATTACTTAAAATCAATTAAATCGTAAACTGTGCACTCTTTAATAAAGTTGTTGCGCATGAGTCGACTGAAGTTGGTGCGATTAATTTCCGATGGATGGCATCACTGAAAATTATTTGAAATTAATGACAAGCACGGAAGAAAAGAAAATTACGAACCTCAGACAAGCGTTGAGACTGAAAAATCTTCGAATATATGCCGCTGAGACCCGTTCGCTTGAACCACACTGAAAATTATTTAAAATGAATGACAAGCATGGAAGAAAAGAGAATTACGAACCTCAGACAAGCGTTGAGACTGAAAAATCTCCGAGTATATGCCGCTGAGACCCGTTCGCTTGAACCACTTGGACAACGAGAAGTGAGATTAAAAGCTGATCGAATGCGTACTGCTCAGACTCGTTCATCAGGACAACGGGAAACAAAGTCAATAAAATGATTCAAAATTAATTGGACATTTGTGTAATGTTCCTTTCCTTCAAATTTATTTTAGTTGGTGGCGCAGCAAAACGAGCCGGGTACATCTAGTTTCATATACAAATAAAACACACGCATTTTATAGGATACAACGGTTTGAAGCTAACGGGAAACGCCATTGAAGTGCTCATGGTTGGATCCAGATTGCGGAATAATGACGAATGTGGATGCTTTTCCGAACAACTGAATGTTAGATTGTCTCTTGGGGGGGTAGAATTGATACATTTCTTATACAGGAAACACTTTGTGGTTGTCAACAGGTGTTTCCCTGCAGTTTTACAAAGACTTTTTTGACAGAAATATAAAATAATTGATATCAGTTGTCATCTCGAAACAATAGCCTTTGTAAACATACATACATACATACATACATACATACATAGTATAGGAGTGTTATACAATTTTTGCTGATTAGAACTGTACTCTTGCCAGTATTAAGTACTTTAATTATAGTATTTTGTAACATTTTTAATAACTTCAGCCTTGACAAAAAAGAAAAACGAAAAACTCCCAAAATTTAAGGAAAAAAAATAGAAAAAGAACCCGTAATTATTTTTGTAAAATTTTAAATAGAATGTCATGTGGACAACAATTGATTAATTGGCCGTTGATTTCAAAGAAATCAAAACAAAAACAAACAAAAATGGTTTTTGTTTCAACAACAACAATTGTTTTTCTTTCCCATTCTTATTAAAAAAGTTACGTTAATTTAAGAAAAAAATATTCACACAATTTTCTTTCTTTCTTGTTGTTCGTAATTGTTTTAATAACACACACTTAAGTGGTAAGCGAAAAAGAAAAAGAAGAAGCAGACGGAAAAAAAAAACAAAAAGAAAAATACTTTGCTTGCTTGCTGTCTAACTAAACCTAGTATAAGTTATTGTATTTGTTGTTTATTTATTTTTGTAGTTATTGTTGCTATTGTTGTTGTCAATTTGAAATAAATTAGCATTTAAGTCACATGCTTTTCACTACATCTGTACACAGCAAATACAATACAATAACAAAAACAAAAACAATATGTATGTATTATTGTTCGATTGTTGTAAAGAATTGTTGTCCAGTGTCGTTTGAATGTATGGTTGAGAATGTATGTAAGTTTTATATCGGTTGGATGGTTGTGGTTGGTGTGTGGGTCTGTTGGTTTGACGGTCTGCCTAATGGCATGTTTGGTTGTCTATTTAGTTGGTGTTGACCTTCACCTACAAGCCATCATACAACATAAAATACATACGATATCATAAATGGTCATCATGTTGGTGGTGGCTACATTTAAAACCAGCAACAATACTCACACACAGATTACAGATTTCAGATTGAGAGCCAGAGACAGAGAGAGAGAGACAAGAACACATATGTCCATATGTACCTGGAGATACTATGTATGTACATGTGTGTACATGTACCCATTTGAGTTTCAAGTGGATTTGTACGTGTAATTGTTGTAACTTCATACCCCAAGTGGCCACTATATGATGGTTTAATTCTTGTTATTGCTGTTGCTATTGCTAGTTGTGTGTCATCATTCATGTTTATGCTTCTCAGTGGCTTTTTGATGTTCGATTTTTTTATTTTTTCTGTTTTACATTGGTTTTTATGATTTTTTTTTTATTTTATTGTTTTATGACAAATTTGTTTCAATTTGTTGTGTACAGCTGGTAGTAGGGTTATGTTGTTGTTGTCAACAAAAAAATGTTTGTTGCCTTAATCGGTTATTTGTCGTTTATGCAGGTTACTTCTTCAAATACGTATGTAGGTAAGTAAATTGTGTACATTCGAGCAAGTCTGTCGATAGGATGTGTCTTAGTACAGTGGTTGAAATATATATACATACATACATACATACATACATACATAATTGGCCATTACAACCCTTCAGTCAAGATTACGACCTAGCTTTTCTTACCTCTCATATTGTGTGGGTTAATTTTATACATGAGCGGCGGGACCTACAGTTTAAAGTCGACACCGAACGACAGATTTTTGAGAAACTTTTCATGGCAATTCTATTTACTCTGAGAGTTTTTTCCAGAAAGCTACTGAGAGCAAGTCACCGAGGAAATTTTTTTTCATATTTCATTTTGATGTCTGGGGTTTGAACCGAGGCCTCACGTCTAATAAGCCAATTATATGATTGCAAAATTAAGAGGCTTGTGTTCGTTCCAAATAATGCTTCTAGGAAGACCAGTGATCAGCAGTCTTCATTACCGGAGAGGATAATATCAATAACGAAACATCATAATAAGATCAGGCAGCGCTATTTTTCGACAAATAGTAATGGGCACACTTGAACTAGGAGCTGAACCAGTTTGTTTAATGACACTCAAGCAACATAAGGAAAATAATAAGCAGACGTGGCGATGTTTTGAGCCAGTCTTTTGTATCTTAAATCGAGCAAGAAGAAAAAAAGAAACGCCTTTATTTTTCATATTTACATTGAAAAAAAAAATAATAAAATTGTTGGTGTAGATTATGCTTGCTACACGGCTCTATTGCCAGAACTAAAGGGTCCGCCAAATAACTATTTTTTTTGAAATGCTTTAAAAAAAACGACTGAATACTTTCTCAAATTTCTTTTTTTATTTGAAAGTAAAATCCTTCCGGTTAATAATGGAAAATAATTTCATTCAAATGGCTGCCTCGGCTGGCCATGCAGTAGCCTACACGATCGGTCCAATTTTTAAGCACATTATCGATTGTGTGCAGCTGTATTTCACCAATGGCTTCACGAATATTGTCCTTTAAAGCGTCAATTGTCTCTGGCTTGTCGGCGTAACACTTATCTTTGACGGCACCCCTCAAATAATAGTCCAATGGTGTCAAATCTCAGCTCTGAGGTGGCCAAACGATATCAGTTCTGCGGCTGATCTGCAAAAACAGGGCGCAAAACATCGAGTGTAGCTTCGGCTATGTGGCACGTAGCGCCGTCATGTTGAAACCATATGTTGCCAATATCCTCCTCTTCAATGTTTGTGAACAAAAATTCGTTCAACATGGCCCGATAACGATCGCCATTGACTGTAACGGCCACTCCTTGCTCATTTTCTACGAAAAATTGCCCAATTATGCCTCTGGACCAAAATCCGCACCAAACAGTGACTCGTTTTGGGTGTGTCGGCTTTTCAATGTATGCATGTGGGTTTTTTGTGCCCCAAATGCAACCAATTTGCTTGTTGTTGTACATACCCGCCAAGATCACAATGAGCTTCATCTGAAAAGATGATTTTCTTGCCAAAATCGGCATCTTCTGGTGTAGGCTACTGCATGGCCAGCCGAGGCAGCCATTTGAATGAAATTATTTTCCATTATTAGCCGGAAGGATTTTACTTTCAAATAAAAAAAGAAATTTGAGAAAATATTCCGGAGGTTTTTTTTAAGCATTTTCAAAAACAAAAGTTATTTGGCGGACCCTTTACTTTTTAAATCAAATATCTGTCAAGATAATCTTAATATATGTTCTATGTTATCATGAACTGAAGGGTTTCTCAAAAATCTGTCGTGCGGAATTGACTTTAAACTGTAGGTCCCACCACTCATGTATAAAATTAACGCACACAACATAAGTGGTGTGAGAAGCTAGGTCGTAATCCTGACTGAAGGGTTGTAATGACCAATTATGTATGTACATATGTATCATAAATTTAAAAAAAACCCCATTAGAGATCTTTCTCTTCAAGGAAGTGATATTAACAAAATCTTACAAAAATTCAATTCATTTGATTTTCTTAATTATCATTTCAAGTTTAACTCTTTCTTTACTTATTTACATATTTTCTTAATTTTTTGTTTGTTTCTTTTTTTTTCTAGACAGCATCCATCATTTAACTTTATTAACTGCCAATGTTATTTGATTGACTGTCATAATATCTAACCGTGTTTGTTTGGCTGTGTTGTAACCTCGTAAAAGTTTTTCATTTAACATTTGCGTGTTTAGATTTTATGTCTCTCTCTCTCTCTCTGTGTAATTTTATTTCTTTTTTTTTTGTTGTTGTTGTACTTTTTTTTAACAATATTTTTCGCTTTTTTTTCAAAATTTATTTTCTAACAATGACTTGTGTTTGTTTTCTTTTTCTTCTTTAAATCATTTTTATATTCGTTTTTCTCCACCACATTCTATTCATTATTTTCTCAACTGATTAAAAGCTTAAGTTGTAAATAATAAAATAAACAACAACAACAACAACAACAAAAACAAAACTTGCAAATACTACATCAAGAAGAACAAAATAGTAAAAATGTATTGTGAAAATAGAAAAAAAAAACAAAAACCTTAGAATGTCCATAAGAAACCAAAGGCCATACAGCAATGCAAACAACAATCGCGTTACAAAACAGCACAACAAAAAAAAAACAAAAACAAAAACAGAAATAGAAATAAAAACAACAAAATAAGCCAAGTCAAGTCGAGCCAAGTTGAGAAAACGATCAAAAACGATTACATGACACCGCATCCCGACCGACTTCCATTATTTTTAGAGACTCTAAACAACAGCCAAACCCAACCATCTATAACACGGACGTCCATGCCCCCCCTGCTAATTCACAGAGAATATTTTTTTTAATGATTTTCTCGTTTAGAGAAAATCTACTGAAAGAAAAAAATGGAAACAACGACAGCAAGAAACACTCTGGCAGCAGCTACAAGTAGCAGCAGCAGCAGCAGCGCATTGTAATAATTTACGATCGTTAGAGAGTTTTCTTATCGTCATGTTTCTCTTCAAATTTTACACACAATTCTTGTTCAGTCTTATGTAATCGAATTACATTTACGGGCACCAGACGGTGACAGAATGTACATACACACACACACACACTCACTTGAATAGAAAAAAACGTACAAAGAAGATTTTTTAAATTTTATCACATACATATGTATGTACATTGTACATACATACATACATACATACAGACGTGTACATACATATGTAAACGTAAATAAAAATCGTCAATAATTTAAACCGCAATCCATAGCGACATCAATTTATTATCGATTTATATATGAAGGTCCACTTGATTCTAAAGACGAGCTTAGGCTTGCTGCTGGAGATTTTTACAAATAATTTGTGCATCAAAGAACCGAATAAACTCATCCCTTATGGTGTGTGACTAAATGAACTCTTCAAAAAGAAATATGACACATGTTCCCACAAGTTCCGTTTGTTTAATGCCTTTTTATTGGATCTTGAAAGTTGCACTTGCAACATTTAGGTCTCTAGTAGGTGGGGGAAACATTTTGGCCAGGACTGACTAGGCTAACCTTGACAATGCATTGCATTTTTATTAGGCTTTTAACGTTTAAGATGATTTTTGAATTTTAATCTTGAAATTATTAAAAATTTCTCACCACGCCTACTATTCTATCAAAGCCCATACATACATACAGTTTGTCAAAAAAATCTTTGCACAGATCAAAAAAATGTAAAAATGGATCTTCATTCAAGAATTCCAACAACAAAATCTTTACCTACTTTTTTATTTTTGCACACATTCTATAACTGTACTTGTTTACGACCATAAGGCGCCAATAGTTTTCTAATAGTCACACACATTACAATAATAACAACAATAAAAGAACTTTACACAGTATAAAGGGTGTCAAAAAAATCTTTGCATATTGAATGAAGATAATAAAAAAAATGACAAAAAATGCCGTTATTTTCCAAAATTGTTTTGCATTTTGGGTTTTTTACAAATGAGATGGAATGTGAAAGGGGTAAACAACGGTTTATTAATGTAGCGATCGTTTTTTATGTAACAAGTGTCCTTATATTTGAATACAAAAAGTGCCAGGATAAAGAGTTTCAAAAAATATTATACAATTGGTCTATTTCAACTACTCCAAAGGCAAATCTGCCAAGGAAATCGCAGATATGTTCTCCTTGAACATCAGGACTGTATATAATATTATATCCCTTGCTGAAAAAGAAGGAGGACTAGACTTAAAAGGATTTACAGGCAGGCCAAAAAAGGTGACGCAGCGAGTTGAAAGAAAAATTATTAGAATCGTATATGATAGCCCACAATCCAGTACGAGATGATTAGCTCTTCAAGTGCAAAAAGACTTTGGGTTACGTGTTTCCCAAGAAACCATCAATAATGTTCTTCAAAAACACAAATATTCTTCAAGAGTGGCTAGGAAAAAACCCCTGCTGTCAGCACAAAATCGAAAAGAGATTAAGATTTGCCACCGAATACATTTTACTTCCTCCGGAGTACTGGGACGCTGTTATTTTCTCAGATGAGACGAAAATAATGCTTTATTATCATGACGGACCGCAAAGAGTTTGGCGTAAGCCTCTGACAGCACTAGCAAATTAAAATCTTATTCCTACAGTAAAGTTTGGAAAACTGTCTGTAATGGTATGGGGCTGTATATCCAGCAAGGGAGTTGGTGTAATCAGGATTTTGGATGAAATAATGACTAAGGAGGTATATCTTGATATTTTAAAAAATTTACTGACCGCTAGCATTAAGAAATTTGGTTTTATTGACCCGGTTAATCCGAATAAAATTAATTACAAGTACTATCAATAAAATGATTCTAATCATAAATCTTATTTATGTAAGTCCAGGTTACTTTACAACTGCTCCAAAGTTATTGATACTCCAGCCCAAAGTCCTGATATTAACCCTATCGAAAATTTGTGGGTTCATCTAAAGCAAAAGGTAGGAAAAAGATCGCCCACAGATAAAAACGAATTGATAAAGTTCATCAAAGAAGAATGAAAAAAATACCTTAGAATATGCCATTCCGAAGCTTATTCAATCCATGAGAAGGTGTCTACAATCGGTGATTGAAGCTCAAGGTGGACACACAAAATATTAGCACTATAATTTAAAAAAAATTGCATGTCTTAATATTTTGTCAAGTGTGCAAAGATTTTTTTGACAAACTGTATGTATATTATGTGTGCTAGGAGAAGGCTAGTCTAGAAGGCAAGAAAAAAATTTGAATTACTTAGAAGTGGATGTATGGTGAAAAAGCAGTCTTAACACTCTTTAACACTTTCGACGATTTACTACTCAAATCGTTTTTCTGTTTATGCGTGCTCTCTGAAATTAAATTTCTCTGTTCTTCTCTTAGATTTTTTTTGTTTTTGTAATAATTTTCTCTTTTATTTTGCATTGAAGAATGTTTTTTCTTTCCTCTTCTACTGGGATTTCTAAAAAGTTTTCTACACAAACAATCAATCGCCATATTCACACAGAATTCACTTCACAATATTCACTTTTTTGTGTTTATTTTGCTTGGCTACACTGCGGACTGTGGAAGATGTATTTCATTTTAAATACGATGTTTTTGTTGTTGAATGTAATTTCAACTATTTTTTTTTCTTTGTAACCTTGAAAATTTCCATGACTTACGAGGAGAGATAATAAATAAAATAGAATCGCAACCAATACGTTCGTTCTACTTGCTTGCAGTGCAGTGCAACAAGCATCGGCAAATGTTGGTTTTGTGTTTTGCTTCTTCTTTCTTTTCTTTTCTTTTCTTTGTAATAGTTTTTCTAATTAAAGATTCAAAGAAATATTAATAATTAGTACATAGAGAGAGAGAGAGAGAGGAATATTTACACCACCTCGGGCATTTACACCACACAGGCATTATGCATGCACACACATCCACACACACTTACATTTTGTACAAAAGAGGCTGGTGATGATGTATGATGTTCGAACATCGTATTCCTATATTTACGTGTCACCCAATCTCTGTGTTGCTATTTAGTTGTTGGTTTTCTTTCTTGTTCATGTAAAAAAACTGATTATCAAGTCTTGGTCACATGGAGGTCAAAGTTTTTAAAAGATCGCATTGAAACGTAGGTTTTTTCCTCATCTCCTCTTGTTTAGATTTTTTTCATCTTCATCTTTGTCTTCTTCTTGTTTTCGATTCTAATTTGCAAAATTAGAAGAAAAGTAAACGAATGGTGGATGATGAAGTAAATTTAATCTAAAAAAAACCGAAAGAAAATCAGTAACAAAGCATTGCTGGCTGCATTGAGGATTGTAATGACAGTGACGATACAGTTTTGGTATTAAAAATCTCAGAGAATTCGTTGATAAATTTAGAAATTTTGGATAAAAGTTGATAAAATTTCTATGGGCAGTTAAAGTTGAACAAGTTTTAACTTACTTACTCAACTTAATTGGTAATTGCAACTCTTCGGTCAGGATTATGACCCTGTTTCTCATACTACTCATGTTGTGTGTGTTAATGGCGGGACCTATAGTTTAAAGACGACTCCGAAAGACAGATTTTTGAATAACTTTTCAAGACAATTTTATTCAGTCGCACAGTTTTTGTCAGGAATTTGTTGAGGGGAAGTCGCCGAGATAATATTTTTTTCAAGTTTCATTGTGTTTCGTTTGTCTGGGCTGAGGTTTGAAGCACGGCTTCACGTTTAATAAGCCAATACACTACTTACTAGACTAAAGCGACTTTAACGACGTCAGTTTTTCATTTTATTTTCATTTTATTCTGATCAAATAACGTTTCGTGTTTATAAATAATTACTGACCAAACTGTCGAGAATGTTGCGATCGATACTTAAGATCGGATCGGCGTACTAGTACGGATTACATACATAATTGGTCATTACAACCCTTCAGTCAGGATTACCATCTAGCTTCTCACACCACTTATGTGAAGAAGAAACATTCTTATATTTTCGTTGTGATGTTTGACCTGCGATTTGAACCATGGCCTTATGTCTAAAAAGCCAACACACTACCTACTAGACTACGGCGACTTCTAGTACGGATTAGTGTCGTTGTAGAGATCGCATGATAAGGTATCACTTTGTCTGTCATATCGCGCGGTGTCAAAAGGTTCGGACAACATTATTTGTGGGCATAATAAAAGTGCCGTTATTCGATTTAATTTACAATGCAGCAATTTTGTTTCACGTGTTTAAGAGCAAAGATCTAAACACTGAGTAATGGAAATCTTTTAAACATTCGTCGTATCATGTTAAGGGTCCCCCAAATAACTTTTTTTTTTGAAAATGCTTAAAAAAATTACTGAATATTTTCTCAAACTTCTTTTTTTATTTGAAAGTACAATCCTTCCGGCTAATAATGGAAAATAATTTCATTCAAATGGCTGCTTTGGCTGGCCATGCAGTAGCCTACACCAGAAGATGCCGATTTTGGCAAAAGAAAATCATCTTTTCAGATGAAGCTCATTTCGATCTTGGTGGGTATGTAAACAAGCAAAATTGTCGCATTTGGGACACAGGAAAACCCGCACGCATACATTGAGAAGCCGACGCACTCAAAACGAGGCACTATTTGGTGTGGATTTTGGTCCAGAGGCATAATTTGGCCATTTTTCTTCAAAACTGAGCAAGGAGTGGCCGTTACAGTCAATGACGATCGTTATCGGGCCATGTTGAACGAATTTTTTGTTCACAATAATTGAAGAGGAGGATATTGGCAACATTTGGTTTCAACAGGACGGCCCTACGTGCCACACAGCCGAAGCTACACTCGATGTTTTGCGGCCTGTTTTTGAAGATCGCATTATCAGCTGCAGAGCTGATGTCGTTTGGCCACTTCGGAGCTGCGATTTGACACCGTTGGACTATTATTTGTGGGCTGCCGTCAAAGACAAGTGTTACGCCGACAAGCCAGAGACAATTGACGCTTTAAAGGACAATATTCGTGAAGCCATTGATGAAATACAGCTGCACACAATCGATAATGTGCTTAAAAATTGGTGCGATCATGTAGGCTACTGCATGGCCAGCCGAGACAGCCATTTGAATGAAATTATTTTCCATTATTAACTGGAAGGATTGTACTTTCAAATAAAAAAAGAAATTTGAGAAAATATTCAGTAGTTTTTGTTTTTAAAGCATTTTCAAAAAAAAAAAAAGATATTTGGCGGACCCTTTAGTAAGGATTAGTGTAGATAAAGAGGTCGCATGATAAGGCATCGCTTTGTCTGTTATATCGCGCGGTGCCAAAAGGTTCGGACAATATTGCTTATGGGCATAAAAAAGTGGCGGTTTACGATTTAGTTTACAATGGAACAATTTTGTTTCTCAAGTTTGAGAGCAAAGATCCAGACACTGTGGCTGTCTTCCAAAATGTATCAATACAAAGTTTGTATGCTGTTCTACTACTGTATATAAACTACACTGAACGCCAAAAGTGAGTAAACACCATTGAAATAATTCATTTTCTTAGGATAGCGAGAAAAGTAAATGAGAATCGTCGAATAAATTTCCAAAAATAAAAACGTTTATTTATTACTTATAAAATGGTAAAACAAAAGCAACAATTCATGATAAAGGAACTCTTTTTATACTTAAGAACAAAACTGTTGAATCACTTATGGCGCTGAGTGTATGTAGATATGCAAAGTAACCAAACAATGCATCAACTATAAATCCGATGCCTAATTGCTTTTTGACTGCGTTAAAAATACACATTGACGACGTTTTGAAATGGAATACATTGTACATATATTTTGTACAGCGACATTATGAAACACGATACTTTGTTCAAACACAAAGCAACTAACATTTTGGAGCCTGTGTGATCGAAATCTTTTAAAGCTTTCGTCGTATCATGTATTAAAAGCTTCAAGAAGCTTGAAATGCTTAGAGCAGCATACAGCGTACACTATGGGCTGATGTTGAATGTCTCTCCCTTTAGTGCAAATTCTTTCTTATTCTTATTGTTATTATTGTGGTCCTACATTTTCTAAATTATAAATGTTATCTGTTGTTTGATTTACCACAAGTGTTTTTTAATCTTTCCTTACAGTTTTAAAATTTTTTCCAGTTCATTGAACTTGTTTTGTTTAATTTTTTTTCTTTATATTCGATTAAAATATTCTTAAACAAATAAAACAAATCAGCCTTGCCTTTATTACTGCTAAAAATAAGAAAAGACATGTTTTTTTTTCTTTTTTTTTTGTTAATTTTTCTTCTACATTTTATCGGGTTTTTTTGTTGTTTTTTTTTTTGAATAATTTATTTAAAAATGTTGAAATTTTGTTTTATTATTGGTTTGTAAATAAATTGTTTAAACTGTAGCCGTACTTACTTTACTTCACTCAAGGCAACAACAACAATAACAACAAGATACTGGCCTAATTAGTTCCACCTGTGTCATCGCAAATATTAAGGCAAAAACAAGAAGAAGAAGAGGAAGAAACAAAACAATTTCTTTTTGTTTAATTTAAAAACAAAGCCAAGAAAAAATATTAAAAATAATTTCAGTTAATAAATTGCTTTAAGCGGTTTCTTGCTTATTATAACCACGATGAATGTATGGCTAGAACGGGGTATTGTAAGAAACAGCCTTTCTGTGGGATTAACAAGAAAAATAAATGGAAACATTAAAGTAACGATACATACTTGCTGCCACAAGAAATTCAAGATATTAAGAAGGTGGTGCTGTAATGAGCCATTCACGAATTTATGTTCGAAAAAGGAATGCTTTCGAGTCCATAAAATTGATAAATTTTGTAAAAGAGGTTGAATTTTCCTTTTTTTCCTTTTTTGATTAATTTTATTATTATTAATACAACGATAATGATTATTAATAAACAGTTTTTTATTATTAAACGGGCTTTAAATTTTATTTCTTTTAAATTAAAAACAAAAACAAAAAAAAAAGAAAATAATTTTATAAGATTGAGTCTTTACAACCTAATAACCTCAAAAACGTGCGTTTATTTCTTAAAAAAACGTATGTAACTGTTATTGAGCAGAAACATGTTGAATTCATAGTGATTTTCTCCAAAAAAAAAAATCTTTCTTCTGAAATGCATATGGGACTCCTTCCAAAAACAATACAAATTTTATGGCCGCCAAACTGCCAACCAACCAACGAAAACCTATTGAACACGTTCAGTTCATAAAAAAAGAGCACAAGCACAAACAGAATATGAGACAATCAGACAATATAACTGAAGACAACAACAACAACAATATAATGTTGAGCTAAACTCCAATACTACAATATAAGTTTCACTTTCTGATGATGAACATCAGGAGACATTCATACTCATACAAGCACTTCAATTCATTGAGCCGAGCAATGTTTGCGATATGCGCGTTCATGCAACACATTGAGAGGCTGCATAATGCATCTGCACACGGTTACCTCGTGTCAATATACAAGATCATCCTGACTTTTATTTTCATTTCACAATGAAATTCATAACTTTGAATGAACGAAGCGTATTATAAAGGGTGTTTTTTTATAGAGGTATAGAACTTTAAGTTGGAATAAAACCAATGATGGATTATTCGATTGACATGAATTTTTATTTATCCGAAAGACAATCTTGTGGCATTACATTTTAAATATGATTTCTGGCATATGACCGCCACGGCTGGCGCGGATGTAGTCCAATATGGACGTCTAATTTTAGATGACTTTTTCCAACATTTGTGGCCGTATATCGGCAATAATACGGCGAATGTTGTCTTCCAAATGGTCAAGCGTTTGTGGCTTTACCGCATAGACCAATGACTTTACATAGCCCCACAGAAAGTAGTCTAGCGGTCACAAGATCTTGGAAGGCCAATTCACAGGTCCAAAACGTGTCTTTCAATAAATCTATTGTGGCACGAGCTGTGTGACATGTTGCGCCGTCTTGTTGAAACCACATCTCCTGGACATCATGGTTATTCAATTCAGGAATGAAAAAGTTTGTAATCATGGCTCATATACCGAACACCATTGACTGTAACGTTCTGGCCACCATCGTTTTTGAAAAAGTACGGACCAATGATTCCACCACTCTATAAAGCGCACCAAACAGTCAGTTTTTGTGGATGAAACGGTGTTTCCACATACACTTGAGGATTACCTTCACTCCAAATGCGGCAGTTTTGTTTGTTGACGTAGCCATTCAACCAGAAGTGCGCTTCATCGCTAAACAAAATTCGCTTATGAAAATCGGGAACAACGGTAATCTCGTTTTGGGCCCATTCGACAAATCTACGCCTTACTTGATGATCGTTTGGCTTCAATTCTTGCACGAGTTGGATTTTGTAAGCCACGCAAACCAAGATCCTTCCGCAAAATCTTCCATAAAGTGGATGGATCCACAGATCCAATTCCTGTGCTCGATGGCGGATGGACTCATTCGGGTCTTCCTCAATGCTACGCTCTACAGCAGCAATAGCTTCTTCTGTACGCACCGTACAGCATCTCTGAGGATGAGAGTTATCAATAAGAGTAAACGTGGTGCGAAAACGTTCCATGGTTAATCGAATTAACTGCTCTGATGGACGATTTTGTCGACGATAAAATGGACGTAGTGCGCGGCGATACGTTTTCCGCACAGAACCATTATTTTCGAAATAAAATTGCACTATTTGCAAAGCGTTGTTCAGGCGTGAGTCTATTCATGATGAATTGCCAAACCAAACTGAGAATAAATCACTTGACAGCTGTTAAATCGGTCGCCATCTTGAAAAGTAATGCCAACTTAAAGTTCTATACCTCTATAAAAAACACCC
Organism: Sarcophaga carnaria; assembly: GCA_958299815.1. NCBI lineage: Eukaryota > Metazoa > Arthropoda > Insecta > Diptera > Sarcophagidae > Sarcophaga > Sarcophaga carnaria. The sequence continues at coordinate 12,940,341 of OY283152.1, read as the reverse complement.
TTTAGATGGAGTTTGTTTGTTGAAGTTAACCTATGTTCGAATAGTATATAATATTATGTAATATAGGGTCTTCCATCAGGTACATTCAACCATCAGGTTGTCCTTTATTCCTAACGATGTGTATTCTCTGAAAGGGCTCTGAATCAGCAAGCAGCTGACACCCCAAGTTTCGTTGAATAACACAAAAAAAAAATCAAAATGGCGGATCCAATATGGTTGGATTAGTTGTTATAAAATCGATCCGCCATTTTAAATTTTTTAAATCTGAATGAAGATCTGTAATCAGCGATCCCAAAAACCCCCGGGTAACAATTTTCAAGTAAATCTGTTTAATTTTTAAGGACCTTCGTAATGTGTTTCTTTTTCTCTTGCACCCCTTGACATAAACCCACCCTCGACTTTAAGGGTGCATGCAAACAATTTGGCTTTGGGCTCAGTTTGAAGAGCAAAGATCAATTGTCAATTTCTGACAATAGCGATGGTTCTAGCACGTCAGTGTTGAGCTCTACAATGTTTCAAAAAACGCTATTTTTTTTTCTCGAAAACCTGACGTAATGGAAAGTTTTTGAACCCAGATTCGTGTTTAGCGCGCAAAATGCCTTCGGAAACACCTGGAGCCATCTTATTTGCACAAAAAAAGTCCAAATTTGCAGGGCTGTGTAATCGCTTTCAGTGATGAGGCCCATATCTAGAAGAATGGGTACGTAAACAAACAAAATTGTCAAATATGGGACGATGTAAATCCACATGATATCGAAGAGAGTTCACTGTTTGATGTGGATTTTGGATAGGCGGCGTCATCGGTCTGTATTTCTTTAAGAACAACGTTAGCCATGCCATCACTGTCAACGGCGGACACTATTTATCGTTAATTACCAACTTTTTTGTCTTGAATTCGTGATCTGTAGCAGAGATCAGCAATGAGTTTTCATAAAGATGTCTAGAATCGAATCATACTCATAATTTCTGATACTTATACGCATTCATACTTATTTTAATATCATGCTGCCTCTATTCATATTCAAAGTTTGAAGTACTCATCGTACTCATACTTAACAACACGTATGCTGTTGTTGATTTCGTCGCTCCATAACTTATATACATATACACGAAGCACAAAATAAGTATGATTCGCGTACGAATACTAAAATAATCACTAGAAGATTGTGTGTGTACTTAGTAAAAGGTTGTGTGTTTGCTCTACTTGCTGCTCTCTCTCTTTTTTGCTTATGTGTGTGTTTTCTTTTGTTGCAAATGCAACAACAACTAAGACTGTAAATTATGATGAATGATTCATAAGTATTATAAGTATTCTTTTAAAGTTATGAATGTGAATGAGTAGGTGTATGAATCAAACATATTTCGAATGGTATGAGTTCGATGTCCGCGTTGTAAGCATACTCATTGCAACCAAGACTTATAAATCAACGTTGTAGTGATTACGAATGAATCAGAGTACATAGTTAAATTTCAATATTGTTGTTGTTGACTCACTCATACTTAAAATTTAATGACTACTTATGAGTAGCGAAAAAACGATTCATTGCTGATCTCTGATCTGAACATTAACAGGAAGATCTAATGTAGCCATATAGCTTATAACACATTGGATATTCTGTTCGAATGCTTTCAGCTTATGGCTCATTCACTTGAAGCTGATACCAAGCTTGTTTGATTGTTTTTATGGAGTTTTCTAAGCCACCAACCACAGCTATTCTCATTTCCAATACATCCCATGCCATCGGTGAAATTCAGCCTGATTTATGTGTCAAAAATAATGGAAAATTTGACAATTTCATGCAGTGAAGCCTTGACGAAAGTAATGCGGTGAGTAGATCTTTCAAACGAATACAAATTTTCAATGATAACTCACACACAGAGAGCTCTTTGTTTTATTGAAATTTAAAGATGGGAAATGCTTCATAAAACGCCCCACATGTGAATCTGTACTTAAGAAGGTCTGAACTTACATACATACAGTGAGCGCCATAAGTGAGTCAACACTTTTGTTCTTAAGTATTAAACAGTTTTGTTCTTAAGTATAAAAAATGTTCCTTTATCATGAATTGTTGTTTTTGTTTTAACATTTTATAAGTAATAAACGTTTTTATTTTTGGAAATTTATTCGACTATTCTAATTGACTTTTCTCGCTATCCTAAGAAAATTAATTATTTCAGAGGTGTTTACTCACTTTTGGCGTTCAGTGTATGCAGCTGGTTATTATAAAGCATGTTATTAACATGTCTCTTCTATATAATGTTCAACTAAATTCCCTATTATTAGCGAATAATGTATCCTCAATTCATTTGTGGATTTTAAATTTTAATTTTTTATGATTGTCTAGCACGCAAGTCTGGTTACAGATTGGAGTTGAGGGTGATTCTTTCTTGCTTGGTTATCTCCAATAATTGTTAGTGATTGGAATCGAACTTATCCGTTTACAAAACATTGCATTTTAGTTGCAGTTGAGTTTGACATGAGCATGTCTCGCATCCATGCAATGAAACATTCGTTTCGTTTATCTTCGTTGGAGATCTTATGTTATTTGCTGCACTCCATACATTGCTGAGGATTTCACAGTTAGTTTGGAAATTCCATATCCTGCACGTGCTGCCATCCATTGCGGCTTTACTGTCTTTCCATTTAAGCACTTAAGAAGGCCTTTAGATGTCCTTCTTATTTCCTAAACTGTGTTCTTTAACTCCAATTTGCAATTTTTTATTTGCTTTGGCAATATTTCATACGATATGTATGCATTTAAGCTTAAGATATACTTGCTTATTATTATTGTTGTTGTTGCTGCTGTTGCAGTTGTATTTCATATCATACCGATGAGGTATTTTAATAAAGTTTTCCTTTTTTTTGTTTTTGTTTCTTATCGATTACAAACTCTCGATTAGTCAGTAAAATAGAAATTTATTTAAGGCGTCACCCATGCCCAACGATTCGGTTGTAATGTTTCATGCTTTTTAGGTGATGATATTTGCATCGAGGCACTGATGATGATGGCAATGGCAATGATGATGGGCGCTGATCATCATGCTGTCGATGATGCGTTTGCTGAGTTTGACGATGACAATGATGAAACGAAATGAAATGAGTACTCACGTCTAAAACATTAAAAAACAAACATAAACATTTTTCGTACGTTGTTTCGCTTTTATTTCTTTTCTTTCCTTTGTTTTGTTTTGTTACAGCTCATCAGATGGGTTTTCACTTTTTATGACATTTTTTTTTGTTACTCAGGGTGCCAACATGATGCACTAAAAATTTTGCAATTGTTTACATGAAAAACACAACAGCGCAATACAACACAACGCAACGCAACGCAACACAAACAAACAATAAGAGCCAACAAGAAAAACAAAAACAAAAAAAAAATATTTTATTTTTAATGTTGATTAAAAGGAAGCAAGCAACAGCAGCAGCAGCAGCAGCTCAATTGAAGTATTTAAACAACCAACAACCACATGCAGACCCACAGATCAGAAGCAAAAATCCCCATTAACGAGAAGAAAAAAAAACCAAAAACAAAAAAAAAAGAGCAGAAGCCAAATAAGAAAGTGTTTTTTTTTGTTTCTTTTTTTTATATTGTGTGGTATAATGAAATGATATTTGCCCTTAAAGAAAAAAATGACAGATACGTAGTATACATACATACATATTTGTATGTACAAATTTATGTGTGTATGTTTGTACTTAAACGTCTTGTCTGCAGGTTCATTTAAGTATTAAAATACGCACAGACCACCGTTTATTTGATGATGGATCAACGGAATTAAAAAAAAAAAGAAACAAAAACAAAAAAAGTGAAAATTGTGTACTTTTCTGCTGCTGCTGCTGCTGCTACTATTTAACCAGCATATTGACACAATTGTTGAATAAATTTTACAAAAAGAGCACAAGAAAACGTTCATCAAATGAAAAAGAATTGCTTTAAAGAAATAAAAATGAAAATGAATGAATGAATATGAAGATACAATACAAATATCAAATAAATACTAAAAATGCTTTTATTTTTAAGCTGGTTTGGAATATTTCTTTATTTTATTTTTTCTATTTTTTTTGTTTGTTTTATTTTTTACTAGAGCACGTACTGAAGTACGCAAAACCATTAATTTCTATTGTTTCCTTTCCTTTTCGGAAAAATTTCGGAATTTTCGCAATTACATCAGCACAGAATTAGGCAAATGACATGACAAATCGTGTAAAAACATTGAATTTATTTTACTTTGACGAAAAAAAAACAACAATTTTTTTAAGTATAAAGTCGAGTTAATAAGCCCCGAATAATAGTGCAGTTTGACTTTGAAAGGCTTACCTTTGAGATTTATAAATACGAAAGCCATATTGCCAATCACACTCTAATATCGGAACGACTTTCTTCGACAAACGCATGAATGCCACAGTTGCCTGTGGGGACTAGTTACTACACGTATAATCCTAAAGAGTTTTTGCAGGGATGCCTCTAAACATGGAGATATGACGGAACTGGACCTCTATATATTAGAACCAGAAAACGGAGGTACGCGTGTTACATGCCCATTCCCTAAATTGTTAGCATTGGCTGGTAAAGTGTAGGGAACTCAATGGGTTTAAATTACACATTTGTTTTTCGTTCCCAAATTTTGCAAGTCGCGCGAACAGGAAATGTATGATCTGGGATTGTAATAATTTGGTAAACTGGTAAACTTTAGGTATACGTAGGAGTTATCTGGTGGTCAATTAACATTTGTAGACTTTCTGAGTGTATGGTTATCACCAGAGATCAGCAATCAATCGTTTCTTCGCTACTCATAAGCACTAACGACACTTTGAATATAAGTGAGTCAACAATATGTACTCTGATTCATTCGTACTCACTACAACGTTGATTTATAAGTACAGGTTGCAATGAGTATGCGTACAACGTTGACATCAAACTCATACCATTCGAAATATGTTGGATTCATAAGCATACTCATTTAAGAAGCATAACTTTAGAAAAATTCTCATAATAATACATATAAATGTTTCGAGTGACTTGAATTTGCAGTCTTAGTTGTTGTTGCATGTGAAGTCGCCGTAGTCTAGTAGGTAGTGTGTTGGCTTATTAGACGTAAAGCCAGTGTTCGAGCCCCAGGCCAGACATCAGGACAAAATACAAAATGTATTTTTCCGGCACTTCCTCTCAGCAGATTTCTGGCAAAAACTCTGAAAGTAAATAAAAATTTCCATGAAAAAGTTTCTCAAAAATCTGTCGTTCGGAGTCGACTTTAAACTGTAGGTCCCACCACTCATGTGTAAAATTAACACACACAACATAAGTGGTATGAGAAACTAAGACGTTTGTACAATGGGTCAGTTCGACTTCCGGGTACTGTACTTGTCTTAATTGACAAGTTCACGTCCTCTAACCTAACATAACTTAATCTAACCTACCTTCCCATTCCTTAAATGTATTGGCTGATAAAGTGTAGGGAACTCAATGGGTTTAAATTACACATTTGTTTTTGTTCCCAAATATTAGAGGTCGCGCGATCGCGTAATGTATGATCTGGGATTGTAATAATTTGGTAAACTGTTAACCTTACGTATACGTAAGAGTTGTTTGGTGGCACATTATCATTTGTCGACTTTCTGAGTGTATAGTTATCAGCACTGAATCGTTTTTTCGCTACTCATAAGTACTCATGTAATTTTGAATATAAGTGAGTCAACAATATTGAAATTTAACTGCTCTACTAGAAAACCTACCAGCTGGCTTGTATGCATGCACCAAAGGCTGCCTGGTAAATTTATTTGTTAAATGATTAAAAGAACTCTGAAGACAGCAGCTCTATGTATTCATAAAATCATTGAATTTCAGGCTTTAATTCAAAAATAGTTACAGTCTTATACTAAAAAATTTCAAAAATCTGATCATTTGTTGTCATTGTTGCCTGGTATTGTTGACATTCATGTTCTTAGAACGAAAATATATTTGTAGTATTGTCGTTGCTGTGGTCTAGTTGGCAGTGTGTTGGCTTATTAGACGTGAGGCCTCGATTCAAACTAGGGGTCAGCAATGAATCGTTTTTTCGCTACTCATAGGCACTCATGAAATATTTGAATATAAGTGAGTCAACAATATTGAAATTTAACTATGTACACTGATTCACTTATATACACTGCAACGTTGATTTATAAGTACAGGTTGCAATACGTATTCGTACAACGTTCACATCAAACTCACACCATTCGAAATATGTTCGATTCATAAGCCTACTCATTAAAGATTCATAACTTTAGGAAAATACTTATAATTACATACATTACATAATTGGTCATTACAAACCTTCAGTCAGGATTACGACCTAAATTCTCACACCACTTATGTTGTGTGCGTTAATTTTATACATGAGTGGCGGGACCTACAGTTTAAATCGACTCCGAACGACAGATTTTTGAGAAACTTTTTCATGGCAATTTTATTTCACTCTCAGAACTTTTACCAGAAATCTGCTGAGAGGAAGTCGCCGAAGAAATACTTTTTGTATTTTATTTTGATGTCTTCTGGCCTGGGGCTCGAACCATGGCTTTACGTCTAATACGCCAACACACTACCTACTAGACCACGGCGACTTCAAATTCTTATAATAATACTTATAAATAATTCGAGTCACTTGAATCATTCATAAAAATTTACAGTCTTAGTTGTTGTTCCATTTACAAAAAGAGGAAAAAGACACATAAGCAGCAAAAGACAGAACACCAAGCCGAGAAAACACACAACCTTCTAGTGAGTATTTTAGTGTTCGTACACGATTAATACTTATTTTGTGCTTCGTGTATATGTTGAGTTATGGGGCGTTATGGAGCGACGAAATCAACAACATCATAAGTGTTGTGTTGTAAAGTATGAATGCGAAGAGTACTTCAAACTTTAAATATGTGTCAGAGGTTCCATGATATTAAAATAAATATAAATGCGTAGAAGTATTAGAAATTATGAATATGATACGATTATACTCATCTTTTTGAATACTCATTGCTGATCTCCGATGGTTACAACGACCATTTAGGTTCCTGTATTCTTAGAACGTATGGAGAACACGGTAAACACTTGAGGATTAATGGGTTAATTAAGTTATGCATGTGGTATGCACATACCTAGCCTTTCTTGATGTTGATTTGCTGGAGTAGATTAAAAAATAATAACAACAACAACAATAATATACATTAGCATGCAAATAGATTATGACTTTCGTTTGTGACTCTAGTCAATGTTGTTGTAATTGTGTTTTGTTATCGTGTTATTGGTACTCGCAAACTGTCTATCCAACTATTGCTGCTACTGCTGCTGCTGACACTTTTATTTACTTTTTCTATTCTGTTCATTGTTCGTGCATATCACATTAATACGAGCATATATGTATGTATGTGGAGATGATATTCGAACATTCATTCATCCAACCAAACAACCAACCAAGCAACTAACAATCCATCCAACCATCCATTCAGCCCAACTAGCTGTCTATTTAAGCACACACACAGTGTTTGTATCAATGTGGGTACATACATATGTATGTACATATGTATGTATATCGTGTATATCATCATCATCATTGTATTCAACTATAATTAATTTGACCATGAAATTTGAAACACAACAACACACATTACGTATACATATGCATGTACGTATGTATGTACGTACATATATACATAAATATGTAAGAAGAATACCAAATAAAAATTTCAAATGATCTTTTGAGTTGTAATGTAAAGAAAGAAAGAAACCCCCCTCCCCCACACTCACACTGATACACACACGCCCATACGTATTACAGTATCAGAACTAAAAATTTTTGAAAAAATTATTTTCAATATGCGAATCTGTTGTTCTTGTTGTTGTTTTTTTAAATTCTTTTTTAATGTAAAAATTCTTTTTTTTTTTTGGAGGGCATTTCTTTGAAGAATTTTCAAAAAATATTTACAACATCTCGTTTTGTTAGCAGCATTAACAGCAGATAATAATAAATTTTCCATTGAAAGTAACAATTGTGCGACTAATTTTTAACTCTTAGATTTACAAAATAACTGTGCTAATGAAATTACACACACACAATCATTACATATATACAGTCACACAGATAATTATACGTACCCCCCCTAAACTTCATATTTTTAACAAGTAATGAACTTCTAATCTAAAATTTCTTTACATTAGCGTCTGTAACGACACATTTACTTAAATAAAGAAAATGGATTCCAAAAATCTATGAATTTGTGACTGCAGTTTGCTTAAAAACAATATGGCACCATAGAAAATTATACGTACGACGTATATTTCGTATAAAATTTCTCCAAGGGTACTGTGAATAAAAATCCTAGGACTACAGCCGTAGAAATACGAAATACCGCGGAGAGTGATCACAATGTTATTGTGCATTCCGAAACAGTTCAAAGTGTTTTGAGAAAGAACGGTTTCCGCAGCCGAGTGCCGAGAAAAACGGCACGATTGGAATTCGCCCAATAATATCTGGACAAGTCAACTGTTTTTTTGGGCGAATGTAATATTTAGTGATGAGAACAAATATAATTTGTTCGGCTGTGACGGAAAACAAAAAATTTGCCGCAAAAATCAGTTGACTTGTCCATATATTATCATTTAAAAAAAAAATATTTTTAGGGGGGTACGTATAATTATCTATGTGACTGTATGTATGTACATCCATTTGCCATCATACTTTAGTCATTTGTAGTAGAAGAAATTCTGTTTTAATTACATGCCAGATCTTTAATGTCAATAATTCTTTACTTTAAACGATTAACGAGTTAGAATACTTCCAAGAGGGAGGGTCTTTTTCACACGGTATTTTCTTTAAGGTAAATTGTTTTCAACAAATGAATCTTTTCATATGTTAAAGAGAACATTTTATGGGCGGCGTTTCAAATTATTTTTGCTTGTTTTTGCCTATTTTTCTATCTTAATTGTTATAGTCAACGTAGCCTGGTAGTAAAGGGTCCGCCAAATAACTTTTTTTTTTGAAAATGCTTTAAAAAAAAACTACTGAATATTTTCTCAAATTTCTTTTTTTTATTTGAAAGTACAATCCTTCCGGTTAATAATGGAAAATAATTTCATTCAAATGGCTGCCTCGGCTGGCCATGCAGTAGCCTACACGATCGGTCCAATTTTGAAGCACATTATCGATTGTGTGCAGCTGTATTTCACCAATGGCTTCACGAATATTGTGCTTTAAAGCGTCAATTGGCTCTGGCTTGTCTACGTAGCACTTATCTTTGACGGCAACGGTGTTAAGTCGCAGCTCCGAGGTGGCCAAACGACATCAGCTCTGCGGCTGATAATGCGATCTGCAAAAACAGGGCGCAAAACATCGAGTGTAGCTTCGGCTGTGTGGCACATAGCGCCGTCCTGTTGAAACCAAATGTTGCCAATATTCTCCTCTTCAATTTTTGTGAACAAAAAATTCATTCAACATGGCCCGATAACGATCGTCATTGACTGTAACGGCCACTTCTTGCTCATTTTCGAAGAAAAATGGCCCAATTATGCCTCTGGACCAAAATCCGCACCAAACAGTGACTCGTTTTGGGTGCGTCGGCTTTTCAATGTATGCGTGCGGGTTTTCTGTGCCCCAAATGCGACAATTTTGCTTGTTTACATACCCACCAAGATCACAATGAACTTCATCTGAAAAGATGATTTTTTTTGCCAAAATCGGCATCTTCTGGTGTAGGCTACAGCATGGCCAGCCGAGGCAGCCATTTGAAAGAAATTATTTTCCATTATTAACCGGAAGGATTGTACTTTCAAATAAAAAACAGAAATTTGAGAAATATTCAGTAGTTTTGTTTTTAAAGCATTTTCAAAAAAAGAAAAAAGTTATTTGGCGGACCCTTTAGATAGTGGCTTATTAGACATGAGAACTCGCTTCAAACCCCAGGCTAAACATCAACACGAAAATATGAAACAAAATATTTCTTAGGCGACTTCCTCTCAGCAGATTTCTGGCAAAAGCTCTGAGAGCAAATAAAAATTGCCTTGGAAAGTTTCTCAAAATAATCTGTCGTTCGGAATCGACTTTAAACTGTAGGTCCCGCCACTCACGTATAAAATTAACACACACAACATCAGTGATGTGAGAATCTAGGCCGTAATCCAGACTAATGGGTTGTAATGTCCCATAATGTATGTATGTATGTATGTATGTAATTGTTTAACAAAATTATTAATTTCTGGCGTATTAAAAATATCCTAGTTCGGGAAAAAACTACTCTTGTTAGGAACATGGTGCCAAACATTTTTGGGAGATCGATCAAGTAGTTTTTGCTAAATCGTCTAGCGACCACGATCGAAAAGTTGATGATTTCGTGAAAAACACATTTAAGTTGCGCTCACCTGGACGCATTGTACTATTTGGCATTTTTTGTCTTCTTCTTTTCGAATCGTTTAAGTGCAAAAGAATATTTCTATCATAATTCAATGACTTCTTTAAAGTAATTAAAACTGTGAAAAATATCGATTTTTTAAGGATTAGGAAGTAGACTAAGCCTTTAATAATAATATTTCCAAGTATGTTTCATGTATATAACGCCATACAAGCATTTTCTCTTAGATTTTCTTCATTTTTTTTTTTTTTGAAAAAAGACATTCAGTCTACTTTGAATATTTTACGAGTTTTATTAAATTAATGCATCGATTCTCCTGAGTGGATATAATATAGTTGAATATAATATCAGAATCTGACGAGATTATTTTTAAATAATGTCCCCTACTCTGGCATGGAATTGTATTGGAACACAGAAAATACATTATGTGAGGCAGGAAAGATGTTTGTGTATAACAGCTGTTGTTATTGTACGTACCCTGTAAGTGAGTGCTGTTGAAGAACGATTCCTGCTGTAAAGCATTGTGCTATTCTACTTCAATTTCCGTTGAAGTAGTGACAAAATGTATTGCGATGATGTCAATAGAGGTGGATACGCGTCTATCATTAGTAGGCACGTTCACCTCCACCATACATAAGATATATGTACATAACAACCCTTTGTTTAGACCTGGTTGGCTTCCAACACCACACATGTTGTGTGTGTTAGTTTTATGGATCAGTGGCTGACCTATAGTATAGTTCAACCACTGAACTGATCAATGCCTAAATTCTTCTTGGTAGTGCTAATACCAGAAAATGCAAAAACTACGAATTTGTTTCGACGGATCCAAACATATGCTTACTGTTATGGCAGAAATACTGTCCCTAGGTGTTGTGTTGAGTTTATAAAGCATATACGCTGCCGACATGCAACCTAAAGCCTTGTAATGCAACACTTGTGGCATTTTCCTGTTTTTTTTTTCATTTTCTCGTAGTACCATCACTAGTCTGTGTGTCAGCCTACCAACTAGTCACACACAGCTATGCTGCGTCATGTTGTTTTGCAACAGAGGACCTAATCAAGAGTTTCACCTTACATAATGGCAATTTGTAACAAAGTTCATGTTTAACACGTTCATCGCCACGATAATATCAGAAAAATTTTCTCATGGGCCACGGTAACTTTATTAGATAATTTAGTTAAAAATGTATCAAGGAAACTTAACGTATCACAGAAAAAATTTTTTTTGCCAAAATTCCCGGATAAATACTATTTTTTATGTCAGACATATATGACTGACATGGCCCTATATTTAAACTTTTTTTTCGACAAGCCGTGTCAGTCTTATATATCCGACGAATCCAAACAAGATACAACAAGTATTAACCTGTTGTTTTGAACACAGCGTCGTTTGCGTCGGACATTTGTGATTTACCAAATCGCGTACGCCAGACACATATGACTGACATGGCGATGAACGTGTTAAACCCTTTGTCCTGTGATCATTACGTATGTAATACAGAGATCAGCAATGAAATCTCAGTTAGAATCGTTTACACTTACATTTACGGTTTCTAATCTTTTCTTTTTTTTTTTGTAAAACACACAACTAAAATCATTGGTAAGAATCGAACCCAGACCCGTAATCTGACAAATAAGCAAGGCAAAATGAATGTACACAACAATTTAAAATTTCAGTTATAAACTCTAGAAAACCTACCACCTGGCTTGTATTTATGCAGTGTGTTGGCTTATTAGACGTGAGGCCTTAGTTCAATCTAGAGATCACCAATGAATCGTTTTTTCGCTACTCATAAGTACTCATGAAATTTTGGATATACATAAGTGAGTCAAAAATATTGAAATTTAACTACGAGAACTCTGATTCATTCATACTCACTACAACGATGATTTATAAGTACAGGTTGCAATGAGTATGCGTACAACGTGGACATCGAACTCATACCATACGAAATATGTTTGATTCATAATAAATGACTCGTTGTTGTTGAATTTACAAAAAAAAAAAGAAGACTCATAAGCAAAAAAGACAGAACAGCAAGCAGAGCAAACACACAACCTTCTAGTAAGTATTTTAGTGTTCGTACGCGATTCATACTTATTTTGTGCTTCGTGTATATGTTGAGTTATGGAGAGTCGACATCAACTACGTGTTGTTAAGTATGAATATGAGTGAGTACTTCAAACTTTGAATATGTGTCAGAGGTTCCATGATATTAAAATAAGTATGAATGCATATAAGTATTAGAAATTATGAGTATAATTCGATTCTACTCATCTTTTTGGATACTCATTGTTGATGTCTGGTATGTTGTATGTATGTGAGACTATGTACTGTGTTCAGAAAAAGTCTGTATTTATAGTTGCTGTTGCATAAGTAATGAAATGGTAATGAAAATTCAAAATGAATACGAAGAAATTAATTTAAAGAATAATACATGCAAGTTTTGTACTTTTGTTTTTATTATTAATTAATTATGATGAACATTTTAAATGTTCACTTAGCTGCTCCTTCATCCATTCATTCATTCAGAAATTTTGTTTTTTTTTTCTTCGGGTTTTTCGCATCAAGAATGATTATGATGATTATGATTATATTGTTGCTGCTGTTGTTGTTGTTGTTGTTGTTCTTTTATTTAACACACAAATTAAATTGTATACTTTTTTTTAATGATGTTTGACTTTTATTTGTTTTTATTTTTATTTTTTATTTTTTATGATTATTACGACGAGTATTATTTCAAATTAATAGCTAAACAGATAGCAACAACAATTACAATAACAAATACAAACAAGCAACGAACCGACCCACCGACCCATCAACCAGATATAATTTGTTGTTGTTGTTGTATTTGTTTTTCTGTGTTCTTGTTGTATGCATGTACCTTGTGCTGTGTTACTGCAATTATTTATTAAAACTTCTCTCTGTTGATGCAAGTTCAAGGTTGCAATTGCTGTTTTATAGTGTGTACTTATTACGCTCAGTGTAGTATGTACATGTGTATGTACATACATACATACATGTATTGATGATGAAAAAAAACAATATTTTTTTAGAATCAACAACAGCAACAACAATTTTTGTTAATAATGTTACCTGAAACATTGAATTTGGTATTTAATTAAATGCCTTGGGCATAAATAAAGTGACAGCAAAAAATAGAACAACACGCATACGCAGTACGATACTAAAGTACTTTAGGGATTAGTATACTTCCTAAATTTTAGAATTAAGGTAGAAATCTTCTTTTCCTGACAAATGATGAGAAAAGAAGGGGCCATTTAAACGTGTTTTTTTTTTTTTGAACTGAGGACTCTTTTCAACCTGATGACCATGATTTAACAGAAAGTATTTGAATTCTTTGAAATTTTTGACAATGCCCTTAAAAAGAGTAGTTTTAGCCCGAATCCGTCAATTGTTAATAAGTTTATTAAATAATTACGGCAGGAATAAAAAATCAAAACTTTTTTTAGAATATAATTGTTCAGGCAATATCCATTAGCGTGTTTTATAGGAATTAACTTCGATTTTTGCTTTCAGACCATAGATCAGCAATGAGTATAAAGATGAGCAGAATCGAATCATACTCATAATTAATGATACTTACAGTCACACAGATAATTATACGTACCCCCCTAAAAATCATTTTTTTTTAAATGATAATATAGGACAAGTCAACTGATTCTTCCGGCAAATTTTTTGTTTTCCTTCACAGCCGAACAAATTATATTTGTTCTCATCACTAAATATTACATTCGCCCAAAAATCAGTTGACTTGTCCAGATATTATTGGGCGAATTCCAATCTTGGCCTTTTTCTCGGCACTCGGCTGCGGAAACCGTTCTTTCTCAAAACACTTCGAACTGTTTCGGAATGCACAATAACACTGTGATCACTTTCCGCGGTATTTCGTATTTCTACGGCTGTGTAGTCCTAGGATTTTTATTCACAATACCTTTTATATACCAGGCTACCCTTGGAGAAATTTTATACGAAATATACGTCGTACGTATAATTTTCTATGGTGCCATATTGGTTTTAAACAAACTGCAGTCACAAATTCATAGATTTTGGGAATCCATTTTCTTTATTTAAGTAAATATGTCGTTACAGACGCTAATGTAAAGAAATTTTAGATTCGAAGTTCATTACTTAAAAAAAACAGATTTTTTGTGGGGGGGGGGGTACGTATAATTATCTGTGTGACTGTATACGCCTTCATACTTATTTTAATATCATGGAACCTCTAATCATATTCAAAGTTTGAAGTACTCATCATACTCATACTTAACAACAGGTATGATGTTGTTGATTTCGTCGCTCCATAACTCAACATATAAACGAAGCAGAAAATAAGTATAAATCGCCTACGAACACTAAAATACTTACTAGAAGGTTGTGTGTTCTGCTTGCTGCTCTATATTTTTGCTTATTTTGAAAGTCGCCGTAGTCTAGTAGGTAGCGTGTTGGCTTATTAGACGTAAAGCCATGGTTCGAGCCTCAGGCCAGACATCTAGACAAAATACAAAAAGTATTTCTTCGGCGTTTTCCTCTCAGCAGATTTCTGGCAAGAACTCTGAGAGTAAATAAAAATTGCCATGAAAAAGTTTCTCAGAAAATCTGTCATTCGGAGTCGATTTTAAACTGTAGGTCCCACCACTCATGTATAAAAATTAACACACACAACATAAGTGGTTTGAGAAACTAGGACGCTGTACAATGTGTCAATTCGACCTCCGGGTACTGTACTTGTCTTAATTGACAAGTACACGCCCTCTAACCTAACCTAATCTTGTATATGCCAGACAACTAAGACTATAAATTTTGATAAATGATTCGAGTATTATAAATATTTTTCTAAAGTTATGGATCTTTAATGAGTTGGCTTATGAATCAAACATATTTCGAATGGTATGAGTTTGATGTCAACGTTTTATGCATACTCATTGCAACCTGTACTTATAAATCTACGTTGTAGTGAGTATGAATGAATCAGAATACAGAGTTTATTTCAATATTGTTGACTCACTTATATTCAAAATTCCAGGAGTGCTTATGAGTAGCGAAATAACGATTCATTGCTGACCTCTGTTTCAAACGCTACAAACTCCTCAAATTCTGGGGAATTATTCTCTATTATGATGCGAAAGCAAGTTCGATGCGTAAGTTAAATGCGTTGAGAGTACAATTTAGTACTCTGTATCGCTTACGCAAAACTTTCGCAAAATTAGTTGAAAATGATGCCAGATTTGCGCAAGGGAATGGGTAAGTAAAATACGAAAGCGAAATAAAGAGTACCAATTATTCGATTACGTACCATTTTCTTTTCGCATCGCAATAGAGAGTAACCCCTGGTCGCTAGATTTTGAGATGACCTTCTTTAGGCTGCCGTGGCACCCACAATATGTCTTGCAATCCAATGTCCTCTTTAACATGCAAAAAGACCCATTTGTTTAAATAAATTTGCCTTAAAGGCCTTTAAGAAGTAGACTAACCCCTTAAAAGTGCTTAAGAATATGATTGAAACTTTGAATTTTAAATAAAAAAAATGGCTGATGAAATACTTTTTTCTTCCTTTCTTTTTTTTTCATAAAATTAAGCAACAAAGAGTTCCTGTTTCTGGTGGCCAAAGATACTTTTGCTTGGCATAAAAGATGAGATAATTTTCGCTTTTCCCTTTTTTGCTTGTTTTTTCTCTGTGAGCATTTTCGCTTTTGAATTAAAATTTAAGAAAAACAGTACAAAAGTCAAAGCAATTAATTTTCGCTTTTATTTCGTTGTATATTTTTTTTTCTCTTTTTCTTGTTGTTTATTTATCTCTACTTTGTCTACTTTTTGTTGTTGTTTTTATTGTTGTCACAAAGGAATGAAATGAAAATAAGAAAAAAAAACGTATCATTTGTTTTCATCTACTTTTTATGTTTTTATGTTCGTTGTACTCGTACTTTTGAAAAGTACTTTTCATGTGACATCAAAGGGTTAATGCAGTTTAAGTTCAATGCTGTTGAAATAATTAAATAAATAAAGAAGACACAAAAAAATAATCAAATTAAATAAAAAAAAATTATTAAAAAAATGAAAAACGAATAAAGAAAAAGTGCAGAAAAGGTACATACTTGGACTCTTTGTCACAATGCTGCTGTAAAATATTACAAAAAAATAGGTGCACTAAACACACAATCAGTCAGTCAGTATTATTTAATTAAATTAATTAAATTAATTAATTAATTAATAAAGGAAAATATAAGAAAACAAAACAAAACAACATACTTTGTTGCCATCCCTTGTAATTGAAGACTCATGAAGCTATTCTTGAATGATTAAATCGATAAACCTTTAAGGGATCTAAAAAACATGCATGTAAAAGAATCAATTATATTCTGAAGCTTATGGTCGGTTTTTGGCATCTAAAGAGAGGCATAATGAGAGGTGAGAGCAAAAAACCTCCAAATTGATCCAGCATAGCTTTACTCGAACCGCTATTGTTGTGTATCATTGTTCAATTGTTGAGTTTTATCTAAAGAGCATCCAAGAAAACACAAAATCTGCAGTGACATACAATACAATACAGACCAGAGATCAGCATTGAATCGTTTCTTCGCTACCCATAAGTACTCATGTAATTTAAAATATAAGTGAGTCAACAATATTGAAATTCAGCTATGTACTCTGATTCATTCGTACTCACTACACCGCTGATTTATAAGTACAGGTTGCAATGAGTATACGAACAACGTTGACATCAAACTCATACCATTCGAAATATGTTTGATTCATTAGCTTACTCATTAAAGATTCATAACTTTAGAAAAATACTTATAATACTCGAATCATTTATCAAAATTTAGCGTCTTAGTTGTCTGGCATATAAAAAATAAGCAAAAAAGACAGAGCAGCAATTACAGCAAACACACAACCTTCTAGTGAGTATTTTAGTGTTCGCACGCGAATCATACTTATTTTGTGCTTCGTGTATACGTTGCGTTATCAAGACAACAAAATCATACCTGTTGTTAAGTATGAGTATGATGAGTAGTTCAAATTTTGAATATGATTAGAGGTTCCATGATATTAAAATAAGTATGAAGGCGTATACAGTCACACAGATAATTATACGTACCCCCCCCCCCCCCCCCACAAAAAATCTGTTTTTTTTAAGTAATGAACTTCGAATCTAAAATTTCTTTACATTAGCGTCTGTAACGACATATTTACTTAAATAAAGAAAATGGATTCCCAAAATCTATGAATTTGTGACTGCAGTTTGCTTAAAACCAATATGGCACCACAGAAAATTATACGTACGACGTATATTTCGTATAAAATTTCTCCATGGGTAGCCCGGTATATAAAAGGTATTGTGGATAAAAATCCTAGGACTACAGCCGTAGAAATACGAAATACCTCGGAAAGTGATCACAGTATTATTGTGCATTCCGAAACAGTTCGAAGTGTTTTGAGAAAGAACGGTTTCCGCAGCCGAGTGCCGAGAAAAAGGCCAAGATTGGAATTCGCCCAATAATATCTGGACAAGTCAACTGATTTTTGGTCGAATGTAATATTTAGTGATGAGAACAAATATAATTTGTTCGGTTGTGATGGAAAACAAAAAATTTGCCGGAAGAATCAGTTGAATTGTCCATATATTATCACTTTTAAAAGAATGATTTTTAGGGGGGTACGTATAATTATCTGTGTGACTATAAGTATCATTAATTATGAGTATGATTCGATTCTGCTCATCTTTATACTCATTGCTGATCTATGGTCTGAAAGCAAAAATCGAAGTTAATTCCTATAAAACACGCTAATGGATATTGCCTGAACAAATATATTCTGAAAAAAGGTTTGATTTTTTATTCCTGCCGTAATTGTTTAATAAACTTATTAACAATTGACGCATACGGGCTAAAACTACTCGTTTTAGGAAGATTGTACAAAATTTCAAAGAATTCAAATACTTTCTGTTAAATCATGGTCACCAAGTTGAAAAGAGTCCTCAGTTCAAGAAAAACACGTTTAAATGGCTCCTTCTTTTCGCATCATTTGATGGTAAAAGAGGATTTCTACTGTAATTCTAAAATTTAAGAAGTATACTACTAATCCCTTAAGTACTTTAGTATCGTATTGCGTATGCATTGAATCGTTTTTTCGCTACCCATAAGTACTCATGAAATTTAAAATATAAGTGAGTCAACAATATTGAAATTCAGCTATGTACTCTGATTCATTCGTACTCACTACACCGCTGATTTATAAGTACAGGTTGCAATGAGTATGCGAACAACGTTGACATCAAACTCATACCATTTGAAATATGTTTGATTCATAAGATTACTTATTAAAGATTCATAACTTTAGAAAAATACTTATAATACATAAAAATGATTCGAGCAAAAAAGACAAGCAGCAAGCAGATCAAATACACAACCATTTAGTGAGTATTTTAGTGTTCGTACGCGATTCATACTTATTTTGTGATTCGTGTATATGTTGAGTTATGGACAGTCGGAATCAACAACATCATACGTGTTATTAAGTATGAACATGATGAGTAAATCAAACTTTGAATATGAGTAGAGGCTATGATAATTGATGACGAAGAGCACAATCGAAAGCAGTGTGGCAGGGCTATCGCCTGTATCGGAACGATCACAGCCGCCAATATTGTCGGAGTTATGACTGCGGTGGTGAAAATTGGCCCTCGGTAGTGAATTACGTCGAGCGCATTCTGAGACGGAAGAAGAGAGATCTTGAGGCTGCAGAACGAGTAAGCATGTCGGCATAGGTGATACTGTCACACGTGCCAAGCGTAATCTAGAGCTTAATTTAGACGAAAGGAATAGTGGAGACGCTTGGCTAACTCCTCAACTTTCGATTCCCAATCCGGACGCGGATATGAACATGAAGAGGCCAAAGTGCCAAAAGGACTCCACTCCGAAGTAATACCACCGTAGTTCTGGAGTGGGCACAAACAAGTCCACAGGAGACGAGGGGGGATTTAGTGGGTGAGGGCCCCACACACGGAGGATGTGATGACTTCCTCTATTGTGCGGTTAGGTACATTTACCCCTCCTCGGCGAAAAAAAGAGGCTGCATGATATTAAAATAAGTATGAATACGTATAAGTATTAGAAATTATGAGTATGATTCGATTCTACTCATCTTTTTAAATACTCGTTGGTGATCTCTGATACAGGCAGCATTGAATTTGAAAAAAATTCTTTTAAATGTCTGTTGTATTATGCCTGTACCAGTGCCAGTGCCAGTCTTACGTTGATTTTTTTTTGCTCCACTTCATTAGCAATCTGCAATTGTTGTTCATGCCCAAAAACCAATTCAGCGAGTACATGTATGAACTCGTACTTCTATTGCTCATACGAGTAAATTCAAATCAAAATCATTGATGCGTTTTAAATTGTATGCGAACAAAAAAACAAAAACAATAGAAAAAGCAAAGATACAAAGTTTTTTTTAGACAAAAAAACGTTAAAAAACAAGGCAAAAAAAAAATGAAAATAAAACACAAGCACAAACACAAACAGGAAATGCTAAATTTTTGTTCTTTTAAACTTTTCTTTTGTTTGCCTTGGTGTTTGCATTGTTGCTTTATTTTTTTTGGGGGGTTTTAGTTCAGTTTATCGTGATCTAAGTTTTGAAATGATCGGTTTTGTTGCTGCTTTTTGTTGTCTTTTCTTTGGGTATGTTTAACGATGAGTAGAGTTCCAAATATCGCGTCATCGGCGTCATCATTGTCACCTAAATGTATTAGTGCGCGAGTATTTCTTTACTTTTTTTCAAAACATATTTCTTTCATCGGCAATCAATTGACGTGTACGAGCAAGAATATCTGATCGGTCGGTATGTCTCTGTTCGTGCTTGTGTTTTTATGTGTTTAAATGAATGTGTGTGTTGCTATGTGTGTGTGTCTGTGTACCTTTTGGGCTGTTAGTTCGGCCGACATTTGAAATTAATGTCATCCTCTTTTATTCTTGTTGTTGGTTTTTGTTTGTTTCGTTTTTGGGTTCAACTTATTTGGCTCTGTTTGTCGCAGTCGCATCTATTGGTCTGTTGTTCGACGATGATTCCAATTACAAAGCAAACGAAAATGATTGTGTTCGTACTGTTGTTATTGCATGAGTATGAGCTGGTACTTCTTCATAGAATTGTTGTTGTTCTTTTGTTTTTTGGTTTTTCCTTTTACGAAATCATATCTTTTGTTTATGTTGTTGTACAGTTCTTTTGTTAAATTTTTTTTTATTGTGATGGGCTTTTTGTCAATTCGTTTAGCAAAATGTACATACATATGTATGTATGTATGTACATATGTGTGCCTGACTCCTCCTTACCTTTTAACATTCTACGTATTGTATGTATGTATGTATTTATCGAGAGCAATTTGTGCGAAGCGAACAAAAGCGATAATTTTCGTTCGTTATTGATTTTATCAGTCATAGACTTAATGAAGCTTAAATATAAAGTCCACAACTGTAGTGTAGGTGTGTCACCGTTCAGGTTAACTATCGAAGATCCAACATATTCGTATACAACATGTGAACAAATGAATTGTTTTATGATCAATCGAAACAAAATGTGTGACATTAGAAGTCACACACACACAGTTGCATAAATTGAGTCATTGGGTTGGTTGGCACTCTAAGAAAAAATGTTAAAATTTTGAAATTACGTTCTAGATAAACGACTCAATTAGCAAGAGTTTACAATGTGAAGTTGTAATGGGGCCTCTATATGTTGCGATTAGTTGTACAAACAATTTGTAAAGTTGTGGGCTTAATTATTATTTTTTTTTTTTTGGGCGTGTGAGGTAGGGTTTAAAATGCCTTCGCACTTACAGTGACCGTCGTCAGCTGCGTCGAGTGGGGCTTCCACTAAAACAATCCCTCCTCCTCTTCTGGAGATACTCCCTTCCCGGGATGGCTATCTGCATTACTTCGCGAAGGATCCAGAACGACGTCCCGTTAAGGACCGTTGTCTACTCTCCCACATCTGGGTACGCCATATTTGAAGCCAGCTTCATGCTATTGGCTCGTCTTCTCATGTATCATTCTGTCGTACTGTATCAAGATCGACCTTCTCCCTGCGGAGTACACATTCTACGTATCTTCTCACAGCGTTCTGCTTCGTCTCGCTTTCTAGCATTGCGTCAACAATGTTGTCGGGTGTGCATTCGCCAATCTGTTCCATCAACACATTCTTCTCGTCTTGCCATTTGATGCAATGGAAGAATATGTGTTCAGCGTCGTCACTCAGTTCCTCGCAATAAATGCAGCCATGATCATTCACCTTGCCCATGCGGTGTAGATATTGTCGGAAATAACCATGACCCGAAAGAAACTGGGTCAGGAAGTAGTTACTTTCGCCAAAATTTCTCTGTGTCCATGCTTCTATAGATGGAATAAGTCTAGCAGTCCATCTTCCACTTGTTTTATCGCTCCATCTAATTTGCCATCGCCGTATAGTTTGAGACCTGACATCTGCGGTACTAATGGCGAGGTTTTCCCTCTTCGCTTTCCATAATCTTCGTCGCTCGAATGCCAGCAAGTCGATAGGTGTCTCACCGGTGATCACAAGGACTGCGGCGCCCGAGTGAGACCGTGCGATAGGCCGAAGCGACTCTTAGTGCCGCTGTTCGTTGCACTGCTGCTACTACTTTCCGCTTGTATTTAAACTCCAACGCATCTCCCCATATCTCTCCGCCACAAAGTAGTATCGAGTTTGTGGTTGCCTATGTTGACTATGTTTGGCTGCAGTCTAGTAGGTAGTGTGTTGGCTTATTAGACGTAAGGCCACACGGTTCAAACCCCAGGTCTGACATCAAAACAAAAATATGAAAAAAAATATTTCTTCGGCAACTTCCTCTCAGCAGATTTCTGGCAAAAACTCTGCGAGCAAAATAAAATTGCCATGAAAAGTTTCTCAAAAGATTTGTCGTTCGGAGTCGACTTTAAACTGTAGGTCCCGCCACTCATGTATAAAATTAACACACACAACATGAGTGGTGTGAGAAGCTAGGCCGTAATCACGACTGAAGGGTTGTAACAACAGATCGCAACGTGTAGGGGCTCCATAAAATGGCAAAGTCTTTTCATGATTTGTCGTCCATGAGATAACAATATCAGTGTTTTTCTATAAATGGGCTGGCCATTGCTAAGTTTTAAAATTAGAAATCAATTCTTCAGTCCAAGGCTATTAGATTGCATTACAAAGGCTTAAATGCTAATAAGTCAAGAAGTTGCGTTTGCTATTTAGCTGCTTGCTGCTGTATTTTTGAGCCTTTTGGAACATTTTCACAATATTTGCAATGCGAATGCGAATGGGTGCAAAGGAAAGAAAGAAATGAAAATAAATACAACATATTTTATACATTATCGTGTGTTATTATTTGAAAACATTGATAATGTAAACTGTGTTTATTCTTCACAAAGATACTTAAGCATATGTCTGTGTATGTATGTATGTATGTAAATAGAAAAAGTAACACTGCCCGTGTAATTATTTGCAAAACACAAAGTGTATATGAATGCCAGCAGCAGTTGTAGTTGTAGTGCTTAGATTTCATACAAAACTTTTTTTATTTTTATTTTTTTTTTATTTAAGAAAACATTTTCGTAAAGTGGGAAAACATTATTATCTCTGTAGGTCAAGATAAGATTACAAACGAATCACCAAATAAAAGACAACAATTATGACGACTTTCAAGAAAATACTTAAGAAAATAACAAAAATAACCCATGAAATATATGTTGGTGTTTCCACACAGGCTAAATAAAATCAACTTAAGAACAAGAAGAAGAAAAAGAAAAAAAAAACTGATTGTAGGACTGACTACCTGATGATGGCAATTCATATTTCAAAAATATTGTGGCACATTACACCACTTCTGGCGAGAATTTTGCAAGATAAACAGAAAGATAATGAATGAATGAATGATTTTCATATGTATGCAGATGTATGTACATATGTACACGTATGTATATTAAATGGGGAGATTTAAAGCAAGAAATTTATAGGAATGACAGCTAAGACAGACAGATATTAAGGTTTGATTACAATTTCATTAGAACATTAGAAGTAAACGGTGAAGTGCTAATGATATTCTAAATTACTTCCTCTATCACTGTATACATATGTAGGGTGTTTTTTACAGAGTTATAGAACTTTAAGTTGGCATTACTTTTCAAGATGGCGACCGATTTAACAGCTGTCAAGTGATTTATTCTCAGTTTGGTTTGGCAATTCATCATGAATAGACTCACGCCTGAACAACGCTTACAAATATTGCAATTTTATTACGAAAAAAATGGTTCTGTGCGGAAAACTTATCGCCGCGCACTACGTCCATTTTATCGTCGACAAAATCGTCCATCAGAGCAGTTAATTCGATTAACCATGGAACGTTTTCGCACCACGTTTACTCTTATTGATAACACGCATCCCCAGAGACGCTGTACGGTGCGTACAGAAGAAGCTATTGCTGCTGTAGAGCGTAGCATTGAGGAAGACCCGAATGAGTCCATCCGCCATCGAGCACAGGAATTGGATCTGTGGATCCATCCACTTTATGGAAGATTTTGCGGTAGGATCTTGATTTGCGTGGGTTACAAAATCCGAACTCGTGCAAGATTTAAAGCCAAACGATCATCAAGTAAGGCGTAGTAGATTCGTCGAATGGGCCCAAAACGAGATTACCGTTGTTCCCGATTTTCATAAGCGAATTTTGTTTAGCGATGAAGCGCACTTCTGGTTGAATGGCTACGTCAACAAACAAAACTGCCGCATTTGGAGTGAAGGTAATCCTCAAGTGTATGTGGAAACACCGTTACATCCAGAAAAACAGACTGTTTGGTGCGCTTTATAGGCTGGTGGAATCATTGGTCCGTACTTTTTCAAAAATGATGGTGGCCAGTCAATGGTGAACGGTATAGAGCCATGATTACTAACTTTTCACATTCCTGAATTGAATAACCATGATGTCCAGGAGATGTGGTTTCAACAAGACGGCGCAAAATATCACACAGCTCGTGCCACAATAGATTTATTGAAAGACACGTTTTGAACCTGTGAATTGGCCTCCAAGATCTTGTGATTTAACACCGCTAGACTACTTTCTGTGGGGCTATGTAAAGTCATTGGTCTATGCGGTAAAGCCACAAACGCTTGACCATTTGGAAGACAACATTCGCCGTATTATTGCCGATATACGGCCACAAATGTTGGAAAAAGTCATCGAAAATTGGACGTCCAGATTGGACTACATTTGCGCCAGCCGTGACGGTCATATGCCAGAAATCATATTCAAAATGTAATGCCACACGATTATCTTTCGAATCAATCTTTCAATCGAATAATCCATCGTTGTTTTATTGCAACTTAAAGTTCTATACCTCTATAAAAAACACCCTTTACATACATATGTCTGTATGTATATACATGTATGAGTAAATTTCCTTTTTAATTCGATTAATTTGTACACTTTACAGCGGTTGTATAAAATATCACACTTTTGTAATTCAATTTAATTGAAATTCTTCTTTCTAAAACCCAACAGAGTCCAACATTTATTTTTTTTTTAATGTCAATTTAGCTTAACAGAGACATAACGAAAGAACCACGCAATAATTCAATTTTAACCAATATTTCTTAATAATAATATTTACTATTTACTATTGTTGTTGTTGTTGTTGAAATTTTCTTAAAAACTAAATTAAATTGTAAAATTGTCGGTATTACTGTTGTTGTTGTTGTACATTTTGTATAACGATGGCAAAACTTAATTGACTCTGCTGACTGACTGACTTGACTTGATAAATGATGAACTGACCGAATAATCAGTGAACAACAAATGTTTCACATGGACATGCCATTTTACGGAAGAAACAACACACATCTTTTGAATCCATCATCATAGAAAAGCTTTTTCAATTTTTTTCCATTTTTTTTAGTATCTTGTGGACGACCAATGGATGGACACAGATACAGAAATAGTTTGAGAAACATTAGAAATGCATAGACACACATAGACACACACACGCACATTACTATTATTGGCCACTTAAAGTTGAAAATTGTTTTTTTTATTTACAAACCAAAACGTAGAAGAAGAAAAACAAGCGACAAAGACATCGCCAGCATCACCATCATCAACAACAACGAGGCAAGCATCAACATTTTGTTCATCATCATCATCATCATCATCATTATCGTTATCGTTATCATCCGAAGAATCATCAGAGTCAACACTCACTCACTCACACTAAATAAATGCTAATGTTTGCAAGTGACGATAATGAATAGAGCGACTTTAAATTGAATTGAAAATGATGAAGACAAACGAACTCAACTGAACTGTACTCGTCGCAACAATTTGACGACAAATTCCAAATAGCAACGACAACAACGACAAACGTTTTGTTCTAAAAAAAAAACAAAAACATCCAATAGATCATCAAGATATCGGTCGCATGAAGAAGAGCATGAAGAAGGAATAGGCAACCATAACAGAGAGGCAAAAGAAAATCTATTTTCAAATGCCAGCAGCATAGAAAGAAGAAGCGTTTATTTAATCCATATCCACTAAATTTATATACATATACGTACGTTTAAAATAAGAAAAAACCTTTTTTGATAGAGGGGTATAGAACTTTAAGTAGCAATAAAACCAACGATGGATTATTCTTCGATTGACATGAATTTTATTTATCCGAAAGATAATCGTGTGGCATTACATTTTAAATATGATTTCTGGCATATGACCGCCACGGCTGGCGCGGATGTAGTCCAATCTGGACATCCAATTTTCGATGACTTTTTCCAACATTTGTGGCCGTATATCGGCAATAATACGGCGAATTTTGTCTTCCAAATGGTCAAGCGTTTGTGGCTTTACCGCATAGCCCCACCGAAAGTAGTCTAGCGGTGTTAAATCACAAGATCTTGGAGGCCAATTCACAGGTCCAAAACGTGAAATTAGACGGTCACCAAACGTGTCTTTCAATAAATCTATTGTGGCACGAGCTGTGTAACATGTTACGCCATCTTGTTGAAACCACATCTCCTGGACATCATGGTTATTCAATTCAGGAATGAAAAAGTTAGTAATCATGGCTCTATACCGATCACCATTTACTGTAACGTTCTGGCCACCATCGTTTTTGGAAAAAGTACGGACCAATGATTCCACCAGCCCATAAAGCGCACCAAACAGTTAGTTTTTCTGGATGTAACGTTGTTTCCACATACACTTGAGGATTACCTTCAATCCAAATGCGGCAGTTTTGTTTGTTGACGTAGCCATTCAACCGGAAGTGCGCTTCATCGCTAAACAAAATTCGCCTATGAAAATCGGGAACAACGGTAATCTCGTTTTGGGCCCATTCGACGAATCTACGCCTTACTTGATGATCGTTTGGCTTCAAATCTTGCACGAGTTGGATTTTGTAAGCCACGCAAACCAAGATCCTTCCCCCAAATCTTCCATAAAGTGGATGGATCCACAGAACCAATTCCTGTGCTCGATGGCGGATGGACTCATTCGGGTCTTCCTCAATGCTACTACGCTCTACAGTAGCAATAGCTTCTTCTGTACGCACCGTACAGCGTCTCTGGGGATGCGAGTTATCAATAAGAGTAAACGTGGTGCGAAAACGTTCCATGGTTAATCGAATTAACTGCTCTGATGGACGATTTTGTCGACGATAGAATGGACGTAGTGCGCGGCGATACGTTTTCCGCACGGAACCATTATTTTCGAAATAAAATTGCAATATTTGCAAGCGTTGTTCAGGCGTGAGTCTATTCATGATGAATTGCCAAACCAAACTGAGAATAAATCACTTGACAGCTGTTAAATCGGTCGCCATCTTGAAAAGTAATGCCAACTTAAAGTTCTATACCTCTATAAAAAAAACACCCTTTAGTTTTCCTTCTTTCAGTCTGCATTGCTTAACTACTAGAACTAGAAGAGAATATCGTATCCAATTACTTTCAGCTCATGACATACATAAGATGGAGTTCCATCTCTTACCGCTATTGTACGCTTTCAAAACTACTGGCAAAATTTTCATTTTCTTTACAATTTTTTATGTTATATGCAGCGTTTAACACAGTAGGCCCTATAAAAAAAAACTACTGAATATTTTCTCAATATTTTCTTTTTTTATTTGAAAGTACAATCCTTCCGGTTAGTAATGGAAACTAATTTCTTTCAAATGGCTGCCTCGGCTGGCCATGCAGTAGCCTACACGATCGGTTCCAATTGTGTGCAGCTGTATTTCACCAATGGCTCACGAATATTGTCCTTTAAAGCGTCAATTGTCTCTGGCTTGTCGGCGTAACACTTATCTTTGACGTCGCACCACAAATAATAGTCCAACGGTGTCAAATCGCAGCTCCGAGGTGGCCAAACGACATCAGCTCTGCGGCTGATAATGCGATCTTCAAAAACAGGGCGCAAAACATCGAGTGTAGCTTCGGCTGTGTGGTACGTAGCGCCGTCCTGTTGAAACCAAATGTTGCCAATATCCTCCTCTTCAATTTTTGGTGAACAAAAATTCGTTCAACATGGCCCGATAACGATCGCCTTTGACTATAACGGCCACTCCTTGCACATTTTCGAAGAAAAAATGGCCCAATTATGCCTCTGGACCAAAATCCGCACCAAACAGTGGCTTACATTGGGGCTTTTCAATGTATGCGTTCGGGTTTTCTGTGCCCCAAATGCGACCATTTTGCTTGTTTAC
Organism: Sarcophaga carnaria; assembly: GCA_958299815.1. NCBI lineage: Eukaryota > Metazoa > Arthropoda > Insecta > Diptera > Sarcophagidae > Sarcophaga > Sarcophaga carnaria. The sequence continues at coordinate 12,912,200 of OY283152.1, read as the reverse complement.
ATACCCGCCAAGATCAAAATAAGCTTCATGTTGTAAGATGATTTTTTTTTGCCAAAATCGGCATCGTCTGTAAGTTGATCGCAGGCCCACTTAGCGAAGCGAAAACGCATTGGACGGCCAATTGGCTTCAACTCCTAACCCAATTGGACTTTGTATGGCGCCATACCAAGGTCTTTATGCAAAATTCGTTTCAATGATGTCTCCGAAATGTTCAATTGTTGAGAACGACTGTGAATTGATGTTGATGGCGCTTTATGCACACTTTATGCCACAGCAGCAATATTCTCGGGTGTACGCACTGTTTTTGGCTTTTCACGCTTTGGTTTATCGATGGGGATGTCAGTTTCTTTCACTTTTTTTCACAAGATAACGGACATACGGCGCTGACGGTGCTTCTCTTCTTCCAAAATCCGTACGCAATTTTCGCACACACATTCTGCAACACTACCATGATTTTCTAAGTAATGTCGCAATATTTCCCAGCGTTGTTCAAGCGTATACACAACCATATTCGTTCAGCGGAAGGATAAAACTAATTATCTGTCAAATCAGACATGAGCTAAGTGTTACCATTCCCGAAATAAGCACTAGTTGAAAAAAAAAACGTTAGATGGCGGACCCGATATATGCAGCGGCTGTTAGTGTCGATGGACATACATACTTATGTGTCAGGATTTAAAACATCTTGCTCCTGGCTGCAGTAGTGATGCAAAAAGAAAACCTGAGCAACCCCAGCGTCTATTTCGGTTATCTAAAAGAAGAAAGAAGAAGATCTAAAAGAGAAATTTGTCAAAATAGAATGACATTCAGATTTTTTTTTTATTAATCAACACTCAGCCTTGACAGATGCTTCCACTCTCTGATTCCAAGTAGGGATGACTGGAATCCTAATACGGCTGTCCCACCGGAAGTCCTGGATATATATACCGACGGCTCTAAACTCGATAATGGGGTTGGAAGCGATGTCTACTCTGGGAAACTGGACCTAAATATTTCTCTCCGTCTGCCGGACTACTGCAGTGTGTTTCAGGCGGAGGTGATGGCAATTTACTGGGCCGCTTAATGGATCCTCGTCAACGAGGCTCCTTTCACTCGCGTCTCGATCTTTTCTGATAGTCAGGCCGCGATAAGATCTCCATCGGGTTTCGTGATTAACTCTAGGATCGTTAGGGAATGTCGCCGCTCTGTCGATCTTCTCTCGGGGCTCTTCACTAGTGTCTCTCTGGTGTGGGTCCCCGGGCACAGTAACATTCCGGGAAACTGTTGGGGCCGACGAGCTCGCCAGAGCTGGTGCGCTCCTTCCGGAATCCTCTTCTGTTGAATTGGGTATGCCACTTGCCTCGGTCAAGTTGGCCATTGAGCGGAAATTCTTTCAAGACGCCAACATATCCTGGGTCAATGAGGAGTCCTGCTCCACCGCTAGACTCACCTGGCCCTTGATGGATAGAAGGCGTACTAACCAATTACTTGGTCTTGGTCGTTACGTCATCTCAACCACACTGGCCGTGCTTACAGGTCATTGCGTTATGAGTAGACACACGGACAGAATGAGGCTCCCATTTAACGACTTCTGCCGTGGATGCACATCCGCTGAGGAAGAGGAGACTGTCATCCACTTTCTTTGCCAGTGTCCGTCTCTTGCTAGGTGCAGATATAGGTTATTTGGCTCTCCATTTCTTGTCAGCTTCACGGAGCTATCATCTATTGACATCAAAGATATAGCTTCGTTTATCAAACTTTCTAGCTGGTTTTCCAGCGTGGGGTAGTCGTGCTTTTGATGGGTAGCCCTTGCGCTGACCAACTTCTTCCTCTTCCCTGATTTTGGTGGAACTTGGTTAGTACAGGGACTGCGTTCACCCATGGCATCACAACGGTCCGCTATGCGTGCTCAAGTGAGCTTTGTGATATCAGAGCTACCACTCCGACCTAACCTAACCTAACACTCAGCCCCTACTTATGCAGTGCATTGTGTTGGATTTAGGAAAATAGGTTGTGAGGAAAAGGAAGGAGGGAGTTGTGTTAATGCGTTTCAGTGGCCAATCGACCAGAAACGGATGTGCCGTTGGAATAGTAAAACCAAAAAATGGTTACCCAATGTATCAACAGAGTTGGATACCCTATCGTTATTAATGAGAATCTTCGTCCTTTCCTGTTTGTTGTCGCGAAAACTCAATAAATACTCTGGTTGTGCCAGCGAACGTTGCACTGAATTTTCATATCCAGAACATCAAAAGCGTCTGATTTACTAATATTTACGACACCCATAGTAACAGATGAGGCGTTTGTGTGTCAATAAACAAGACTGGGGTCTTTAGCATATTAAAATCGACCCTACTCGGCACTCTATCCCATTTGGAGATCGAATGTAGGTCGGATGTAAGTGAATCATTTATATTGTTACGTTTTTACCTTTTTAAAAACGTTTAAAATGAACTTTTTTAAGTTCGTTAATTGTGTGTTTAGTTTCTCTTAAACTCTCTTTATTGTTCACACAACTTTTGTGCCACTGTTCGCAATTAACTGATACAACAATAATTGCTTGTTCACATTACTAGTTCACACTTCTGTCCGCGCAAACACTAACAACTCTTCTGCAGATTTTCACACAATAGCGATCTTCAAAGCACGACTTCGTACGCAAGACTGACTGAATTATAACTGACTGTTGCCTGCTTTGTTTTGCCCCTTTATAGTCCGACACAACCAGTCTAACGAACATTCTTGAAGTGGAAGGTTAGTGTTCTCGCCTTATCGAGAACTCTATCGCTACTACATTGTTGTTTGTGTACTTTGCTTATGTTGTTTGTTGTTGCTTTCTTATTTACTTGCCTTTTTCTTTCATACTTGTTGGTCTCCTTTCATGTTGTTGTTGGTATATGCAACCAAGTTCATTGTATTGGTGTGTGTGTAGCTTTTGTTTTGAAATGATATTAGGTCGTTTCAATTTGTGTAACAATATTTAACGAATTGAAATGACTGTAATAGTATTGTATCGACATAATAGCCTCACTTAATTAGAACTTCAGTAGGCAGTTCGAGTAAATAAAGTATATGGCATGTGAGTGTGAATTTCACTGAATAATAATTATCATGGGCCCATGATTTGGCGTACAAAACAATAGAAATGAAAAATTTGTAATAATAACCACCAATCTGTAGCAATTTTATTGATTGATTGCTATTATATAGCAGTAGTCTAGTAGGCAGTTTGTTGGCTTATCAGACGTGAGGTCACGATTCAAGTCCCAGGTCTGACAGCTCCAACAAAACAAAAAATGAAACAAACTTTCTCTCAGCAGTCTTCTAGCAAAAGCTCTTGTCCTACCAAACATGTATGAAATTAACACACACAACATAAATGCTGTGAGAAGTTAGGTTGTAGTCCTGACTGAAGGGTTGCAATGATCAATTATGCATGTATGTATGAATGTCCGATTGCTATTATGCTACCCATTACTGTACATTTGTGTTTTTTGTACGCGTAAATGTGCGTATAATTGAATTTTTCTTATTTTCATCGTGTTATTGTTATTGTTGTTGCTGAGTGTTGACAGCATTGATAGTGAGTGAGTGTTACACATCGAGAGTAAGGTTATGCTTAACGAAGAAGACATTGTTCTTCGGCTCGTTTCTTATTTCAATTTTATTTTTAGTTACCCTTCTTGTCTTCTTGTGGGTCTTCTTGTTATTGTTTTTAATTTTATTGTTTTTCTGTTATTGTTGGTATTTTTGTTGTCTTGTTGTCATTGTTATTGTTGTTGTTGTAGTTACTTGAATTGAAAAGATTAGGATGTTGCTGTTGATTATAGTTCTCGCTGGTCCAAAAAAACTAAAAGCGAAGACGACTTTATTTTCTTTGTAAATATTTTTATGTTTTTGTTTTTTTTTGTTGTTATTCAATTCGTTTCTTTCGTTTCTGTCTTGTGTTTTGTGTTGGTATTTCTAATAAAAGCAAAAAAAAAAATAAAATAAAAAACAAGAAGTGAAACACGCACTAAAGACATCAAAGTTTTGTTGGCTGCTGGTTTGTTGCCTCCTGCCTGCTGGCGGCTACTTACTGCCTGCTTTCAACATTTCCGCATTAAAATGAACTTTTTTTCGGGGAGGTTTTCAAAATAGAAATATTTTTGTATCATTCGAACGAACATACGAACGAACGAACGAGCGCTTATGTAGGTCTTCCTTCACTAAGGCATTTGACTGTTTGATTAGAAAATGAGTCTTTTTTTCTGTTTGGTTTGTTTTATTCCATTTCAAATGTAATCGCCACCATTTAATGGTTTTAATAATAAACTCGTGTCAAATAAAACAAAAAACAAAATTTTTTTTATTTTTTAATGTGAGTGCGAAGGGAATATACATCCATACACACAACAGAATAGATCAAGCAACATATGCTGATAAGACGACGACGACGATGATGATGATGATGATGATGATGAGATAAAATGCTGACTTAATTTTGATTGTTTGACTGATTGTTGGTTTTTAAATGGACATGAAAAATCGTTTAAAATGTAATTCAAAGGACATGTTTTAGCCTGTTTTTTAATTTTCCGGTTTCCATTAAATTTTATTAACCAAACACACACACTCATGCTATTGCAAACAGTTTTTAAGATTTTTGTTTCCATCAAATTGAAACGTTGGTTACACTGTGTGGCCCTGTGTTAATCTTGCCTTAAGTAATGGCCTTATAATGGCTTGCAATTAATTTCAAATTTTATTTTTATAGAAATTAATCACCATTTTTTTGCATACAGAATGGCTTTCATACGCGTGCATGCTTTTATGAGAAAGTGATTCATATTGAAATTTCATCACTTGCTTGCTACCTACAATCGTATGCAAAAGATTTAAATGTAAGCTTTGTTGTTATAATTGAAATAGATTAATAAAAATAAAGACAATATTAAACACATATACACATAATTGGTCATTACAACCCTCCAGTTAGGATTACGGCCTAGTTTCTCACATCACTTATGTTGTGTGTGTGTTTCAATTTTATAAATGAGTGTGGGGGTCTTACAGTTTAAAGTCGACTCCGAACGACAGATTTTTTGAGAAACTCTTCATGGCAATTTTATTTCATTCTCAGAGTTTTCTCCAGAAATCTGCTGAGAGGAAGTGCCAAAGAAATATTTTTTTAAATTTTCGTTTTGATATCTTATCTGGGGTTTGAACCGTCACCTTACGTCTAATAAGCCAAAACAATGTCCACTAGACTACGGCGACTTCAATAATTAATAATTTTATGAAGCCATTAAAGTAGAAAAATTGGTGAAAACGGGAGAAAAATTTTAAAACGCCATCATTTTGCTATTTGTTGACCTTTTTAAAATATCGTAGTTCAGACTATAGCCAGTAACATATTTGATAAGAATTAATTTCGATTTTTGTTTTCAGACACTTAACTCAACTAGCTCCGCAAATCAAGGTTGGCAGATTGAGAGTAGCCTCTTCTGGCTGCCATATGGCGGTGGACTTCACCATACATTTTCTTATAAACAATCAAATGTCCTCTTTAACATTTAAAAGGATTCATTTGTTTAAATAAATTCATTTTTGAAAAAAAAAAACCAAATTTAGTCGAAAAAACCTTTGCAAAGTATACAAATAAGAGATCAACAATGAATCGTTTTTTCGCTACTCATAAGCACTCATGAAATTTTGAATATAAGTGAGCCAACAATATTGAAATTTAACTATGTACTCTGATTCATTCGTAATCACTACACCGCTGATTTATAAGTACAGGTTGCAATAAGTATGCGTACAACGCTGACTTCAAACTCATACCATTCGAAATATGTTTGATTCATGAGACTACTCTTAAAGATTCATGAATCGAATCATTCATCAAAATTTACAGTCTTAGTTGTTGTTGCATTTACAAAAAAAGAAAATAGACTTGTAAGCAAAAAGACAGAGCAGAGCAGCAAGCAGAGCAAACACACAACCTTCTAGTAAGTATTTTAGAGTTCGTACGCGATTCATACTTATTTTGTGATTCGTGTATATGTTCAGTTATGCGGAGTCGACATCAACAATATCCTACGTGTTGTTATGTATGAATATGATGAGTACTTCAAACATTGAATGTGAGTAGAGGTTCCATGATATTAAAATATAAAATAATTCGATTCTACTCATCTTTTTTGAATACTCATTGCTGATCTCTGGTTCAAACCCCAGGTCTAATACAGACTTCCTATGCAACAAGTCTGCATAATGCCATGCTCCTAGATTATGTCAATTGGAATGAGACACTCAATTGGTTTTCTCTCTTTCAAGCTACCCACCATACACCAACAATATATATTCATTTGAAATATTTCACTACATATGTATGTACATAGGTTTGTCAACAAATCTTTAATTTCATACATATTAATTAAAACACAAAAGGAAACCCTTTGAACTTTTTATCACTCGTAGTGTCGCAGGGTTACTGGTCTTATGACGTTCACAACACTGTCGCTTTTGCTGGTTTAAACTTCAACCCAACCGCAAATTACCTAAAAACCCCTCAAAAAAAACTCTTTATTTTCTTATAAACGTTAAGAAATGTTGTGCGTATGTGAGTGTATTTGTTTTGTATTAAAAAATAAAATTTTTTTTGAAAACATTAGACCACACCACACCACACCGCACCACACAGTAATGGACAGTAAAGGCTGAAACAACAGCCACAACTTCTATTAATAATTACCACAAAATGAGATTTTTGGTAACAACCAACAATTGTTGGCTAATAACGATATAAACATGTGCCTCCAAGATTGTGTAAGAATATGCCTGCTGGCTAGTCATTAAGAGATGATGTCAAACCAAATGTCAAGCCCTTTAATAAACCATTTAACAGCCATTTTCTTACCAAACTTAGTTACAAGCGGTAATGCAAAGCAAAAAAACCTGTGAAATTAAAATCTTTGAATTCGTTTTAGCACTTCACTTTGAATAATTTTAAGGTGGCTTCTATAATCCAAATAGAATCAATGAATTCAAAGCAGAAACTCATCCGTCCAATCATAACCAATTAAATTTAAATCTGATGTAATGCAACATTTGAAATTATTTGCTCATTTAACAACAAAACAAAACATTTTTTGGCTTCAAAAATTTCCAATGAGAAACAAAAAAAAATATTCGCCTGGTTTTTGCATTTGGCCCCAGGGCATGTGCTGCTTGCTGTGTTGTGTAATATTTTCTTGGGAATAGTTTTTCTTTTCTTTTTTTTTGTTTGTTTTAGAAAACGTGTTGTTACTGCAAAATTTATTCGTTTCCTAGAAAAAAAATTCTGTAATGCGTTGCATTTTTTATTTCGCTCATCGAAAGAGTGAAAGAATGAAAGAAAATGTAACCAGTGACCGATATTTAGAACTGAACAAACCACATCAGACCACACCACACCAGACCAGACGAAACACTTAACAGTAAAAATTTGTTTTTTGGCTATTTGCCTGTACGCTTATTATACCATCCATACTAGAGACTTGCTCGCTTCATGTACATACATGTATGCGTACGGTATGGACTAGATTGCCACAGAACTACAGCGTGTTATGCTTAACCAAGCATTCTTTACAGCAACAATTTGTTTGTTGTAGGTGCCCAATTAGTTAGGTTGTATACGGCATAATTGTTTGCAATTCTTTCTTCTTGAATCTTAAGAAATTAAATGATTTAAGAGGCTACAAATACGTATACAATTACAAATAAGCCCTCACCACAGAGTCCGAATCATCAATGCTGCTCCAATTCGATCATCATTTCATTTTGGTTCGTTCATTAGTTTAACTGGGTAGCATAATTTAATTTTCTCAACTGTATGCTCATCATATAAAGGGTGTTTTTTTTATAGAGGTATAGAATTTTAAGTTGGCATTACTTTTCAAGATGGCGACCGATTTAACAGCTGTCAAGTGATTTATTCTCAGTTTGGTTTGGCAATTCATCATGAATAGACTCACGCCTGAACAACGCTTTGCAAAAAGTGCAATTTTATTTCGAAAATAATGGTCGTGTGCGGAAAACGTATCACGCACTACGTCCATTTTATCGTCGACAAAATCGTCCATCAGAGCAGTTAATTCGATTAACCATGGAAGGTTTTCGCATCACGTTTACTCTTATTGATAACTCGCATCCCCAGAGACGCTGTACGGTGCATACAGAAGAAGCTATTGCTGCTGTAGAGCGTAGCATTGAGGAAGACCCGAATGAGTCCATCCGCCATCGAGCACAGGAATTGGATCTGTGGATCCATCCACTTTATGGAAGATTTTGCGGAAGGATCTTGGTTTGCGTGGCTTACAAAATCCAACTCGTGCAAGATTTAAAGCCAAACGATCATCAAGTAAAGCGTAGATTCGTCTAATGGGCCCAAAACGAGATTACCGTTGTTCCCGATTTCCATAAGCGAATTTTGTTTAGCGATGAAGCGCACTTCTGGTTGAATGGCTACGTCAACAAACAAAACTGCCGCATTTGGAGTGAAGGTAATCCTCAAGTGTATGTGGAAACACCGTTACATCCAGAAAAACTGACTGTTTGGTGCGCTTTATGGGCTGGTGGAATTATTGGTCCGTACATTTTCAAAAACGATGGTGGCCAGAACGTTACAGTCAATGGTGATCGGTATACAGCCATGATTACAAACTTTTCACATTCCTGAATTGAATAACCATGATGTCCAGGAGATGTGGTTTCAACAAGACGGCGCAACATGTCACACAGCTCGTGCCACAATAGATTTATTGAAAGACACGTTTGGTGACCGCCTAATTTCACGTTTTGGACCTGTGAATTGGCCTTCCAAGATCTTGTGATTTAACACCGCTAGACTACTTTCTGTGGGCCTATGTAAAGTCATTGGTCTATGCGGTAAAGCCACAAACGCTTGACCATTTGGAAGACAACATTTTCCACAAATGTTGGAAAAAGTCATCGAAAATAGGACGTCCAGATTGGACTACATCCGCGCCAGCCGTGGCGGTCATATGCCAGAAATCATATTTAAAATGTAATGCCACACGATTATCTTTCGGATAAATAAAATTCATGTCAATCGAAGAATAATCCATCGTTGGTTTTATTGCAACCTTAAAGTTCTATACCTCTATCAAAAACACCCTTTATATGAAATAATCTTTCAGAATTCATTGCTCTTCACTCCTCTTTCACTTGTTATATGGATTTTCTTTCTACACTTAGTTGATCTCGTCAAAGAGACTTCATCAGGAAGATTCTTTTCTTAATCGTACGGTACGTAGACTTCTTTTAAAATCATTTTCTTGTATTTCACCATCACCCTCATAATCATAATCATCGTAATCATCATCATTATCATAAGCATTCGTTCTAATTTTGTTTGTCGTCTTTGTTGTTCTTGTTCTTATTATTTATTGTCAGTCTCCTCCATTGGGCATGTTTCTTTCTTTTCTTTTCTTAGTTTGTTTTCCTCTCTAATCAGAACTGTATTTGTAATAAGGTTTTGTACGTCTAAATCTCTTGCTAAAGCCCTTGCTACCACCCCTCTACCCCTCAATTAAAACTGTACATACGAGTGTATTAAAGAGTGAAGCAAACGAATCATTTGAAAATTTCTTTTTTTCTTTTTGTACACACATATAGTAGTAGTTGCTTAACAACAACAACAACAAGAAAACACAAAAAATTCAAATAAAAGCTTATCTAGTCCAACACCATCATTTACAATTAGCTTGTATTTGTTGTGATTCTAAATGGCGTTTTTAATCGTTGTCATCTTCGTTCTTGTTGTCGTTTTTATTGACATCCGCATCAACATCTGCTGCCTCAATTTCTTCTGTGGGTTCATTTTCATTCGTTTGTTCAGCATTTAGTGGCTCAAAGTGGATGAAAGAAAAGAAAAATTTGTCTTCCTTTTCTTCGCATGTTATTCGTAGGGCGCTGTAAAACCTTTTCAATATTTTTCTTATCCTCGTCAGATTAAGTTTTATAACCAAACGATTGTCTGATGAAACATATTTTAGTTGGTTCATGTCTTTATCCGTGCTTATTTATTTTTTTTAAATTATTTTCTTGTAATCATTGAAAAGAAATGTGAACCTTAAGTTTCTAATAATTTTTTAAGCGTTTTTTCACTTTCAGTTTACTTGGTCTCTAGGGATTTGTATCAGAGATCACCAATGAGTATTCAAAAAGATGAGTAGAATCTAATCATACTAATAATTTCTGATACTTACATATACGCATTCATACTTATATTTTAATATCATGGAACCTCTACTCACATTCAAAGTTTGAAGTACTCATCTCTATTCATACTTAACAACACGTATGATGTTGCTGATTACGACTCTTCATAACTCAACTTATACACGATGCACAAAATAAATATGATTCGCATACGAACACTGAAATACTTACTAGAAGGTTGTGTGTTTGCTCTGCTTGCTGATCTGTCTTTTGTTTCTTTTTTTTGTAAACGCAGCAACAACTAAGACTGTAAATTTTAATGAGTGACTCGAATCATTTGTAAGAATTTTATTTAAGTTATGAATCTTTAATGAGTAGGCTTATGAATCAAACATATTTCGAATGGTATGAGTTTGATGTCCACGTTGTACGCATACTCATTGCAACCAAGACTTATAAATCAACGTTGTAGTGAGTATGAATGAATCAGAGCACTCGTAGTTAAATTTCAATATTGTTGACTCACTTATATTCAAAATTTCATGAGTGCTTATGTGTAGCGAAAAAACGATTCATTGCTGATCTCTGGTCTGTATCTTTTACAAGCTTCTTTCAATCCATTCCTCTGAGATGAGTTAAGTCTGCTTTGGTGTCATCCTCAATATATTGTAATTTCGATCTTACGAAAGCTAGGCAATGAATATTCGCTTTATCATTTCTAATCACTTCATGATGATTAGGAACTAGTATCCAACGGATTACTGTAGCACGGTGTATGGATTTGTAAAAGTTTTGTTTTCGGTCATGGGATTTACTTTGCTAATGCAATATACTTGCATATGTCTGAACAAACTCAATTGATTGAATTCAATTCAATTCATTGAATGTGTTTACACTGTACTGCACTACAAAAATGAAGTCGCTGTAGTCTAGTAGATAGTGTGTTGGCTTATTAGACGTAAAGCTCTGGTTCAAACGCCAGGTCAGACATCAAAACGAAAATATGAAAAAAAATATTTCTTTGGCGACTTCCCCTCAGCTGATTTCTGGCAAAAACTATGAGTGTAAAATAAAATTGACATGTAAAGTTTCACCAAAAATTCTGTCGTTCGGAGTCGACTTTAAACTGTAAGGCCCTCGACACTCATGTATAAAAATTAACACACACAACATAAGTGGCGTAAGAAGCTAGGTCGTAATCCTGACTGAAGGGATGTTATGACCTGAGCAATCAAATGTTTACACTGTACGTGACTTCTATATGAATAGTGTGACTAAAGAGTGAATTTGTTCCATTATGTCGTGATTAATCTGCGGGCTAAGAGATGTGATGAATAACATTACATAAACACAACAAAAACAAGACACCTTTCGTCCTGATTGTGTCCTAATTAATAAATTTGGTTTAAAGTTTTACCAAGACCCCCTATATAATTGAGAAATCAAGGAATGTGTTCAGTATTCCATCTCTTGGCCAAAAGGCCTTTCGTTATTAAAAAAAAAACATAAAAATGCTGCTGTTGGCTCTGACTTCTATTTAATGAACACCAGCTGTATACTTTAAAAAAAAGGGTGTGTATGCGAGGCGTGGTTCAATTCTTACCAAATCTTTATTTTTTTTTTTTTTTTTTGATTCCAATTGATATGATGCCGATGTTGTTCTTGTTGTTGATCACTTAGTTTCTGTTGTTGTTTCTAAATTTTTCTGTCCCCTAAAATCACTGCTTAATGAATCAAGGTTAGTCTTGCAATTAAAATAAACCCAAAAACTGCACCGACGCCTTTAATACCATAAAATACTTGAACGTTTTCGTATTAACAGCAACAACAACACTGCGATGGTTTGGAATGAAAAAGACAAACAAAAATAAAAGACACAATAAAATAAAGAATATCCAACCATCCACCACCAAAAAACCACACCAAAAATATAAAAACCAACAATAACAACAAATTCACCAACATTTTATTGAATTTTTTTGGTTGCCTTTTGTTTTTTTTTTCGTTAAAGAGTGCATAAATCAATAAAAAAATTTTTGGCGTTATGGTCAAACCATAAAAAGACACAAAAGCTTAAAGTCAAACAATCAACAACAACAACAACAAGAAAACAAATATGTGTGATAAAAATTATTGTCAACATTAAACGACTTAAGCAAGCGCTACTTTTGTTTAGCATTGGCATCGAAAATAATACTTCAAACGACACACTGCACTGCTATCAGAGATCAGCAATGAATAGTTTTTTCGCTATTTATAAGCACTAATGAAATTTTGAATATAAAAGAGTCAACAATATTGAAATTGAACTATGTACTCTGCTTCATTCGTAATCACTACAACGTTGATTTATAAGTCTTGGTTGCAATGAGTATGCGTACAACGTGGACATCGAACTCATACCATACGAAATATGTTTATACTTTAGAAAAATACTTATAATACTTATAAATGATTCTATTGACTCGAATCATTCATCAAAATTAACAAAAGAAAGAAGACACATACGTAAATAAGACAGAGCAGCAAGCAGATCAAACACACCTTCTAGTAAGTATTTTAGTGTTCGTACGCGATTCATACTTATTTTGTGATTCGCGTATATGTTGAGTATGAAGTCGCCGTAGTCTAGTAGGTAGTATGTTGGCTTATTAGACGTAAAGCCCCGGGCCAGACAACAAAGCAAAAATACAAAAAGTATTTCTTCGGCGACTTTCTCTCAGCAGATTTCTGGCAAAAACTCTGAGTAAATAAAAATTGCCATGAAAAGTTTCTCAAAAATCTGTCGTTCGGAGTCGACTTTAAACTGTAGGTTGCACCACTCATGTATGGAATTAACGCACACAACATAAGTGGTGTGAGAAACTAGTCCTGACTGAAGGGCTTTAATGACCAATTATGTATGTACGTATGTTAGGGAAAGTCGAAATCAACAACATCATACGTGTTATTAATTATAAATATGAGTGAGTACTTCAAACTTTGAATATGAGTAGAGGCTGCATGATATTAAAATATAAGTATGAATGCGTTTAAGTATCAGAAATTATTTGTATGATTCGATTCTACTTATCTTTTTGAATACTCATCGCTGATCTCTGATGCAAGGCATATTTTTTTTTTAAGCGCGAAACAACTCTAATTTTCACATTCTGTTTTTGATCGTTTTGAGGGAATTTAACAATTTGTTGGAGTTTATTTTCTGTATTTTTTTTTTTTTGCATTCTTATCTTAAAACTTAAAATGTCTTCTTCTTGCTTCTTTTTATTTTCATAAATTCCTTAATTTTTAATTTGTCTTAATGATTCGTTTCTTTATGCAAACGAGGGTTTTTGGGACCAAAAAAAAAAAACAAAAAATTACTTAAAACTTCCTAAATGTTAATTTATTTTTTATTTGTTTAATTCAATAACATCATCATCATGTTTTATTTTGGTTGCCTTATAGGAGGTAGGAGACCTTTTAAGTGAATCATAATCTATGTATGTATTTAGAATCCTTAGCTGTTTATAGAGTCCAAACTTAAATTTTTAATTTAAAAGAAGATTCGAACATTTCATTATGTTTTCTACTGAAATTAGTTTCTATTAAAATTGTAGCTCTTTCTTTTGTTAAATTCTCTTCATGTATATCCAGCATTAAATAATACAAAATCGTTTACCTGCTTAAGATATGTGTTCTCGATCGAATTCTTACGTCTCTTAAGAATTTCTCAGTTTTCTTTTAAAAAAGTGTTGCACTGCAACTGTTGTACTTACTTTACTTTACTTATTTTACCTACTTTACTTAATTGGTCCTTACAAGCCTTTAGTCAGGATTACAACCTAGTTTCTCACACTATTCATGTGGTGTGCGTTAATTTTGATCTATGACTAAGTGAACGGGAACTACGGTTTAAAGTCGACTCCGAACGACTGACTTTTGGAGAAACTTTTCATGGCTTTTAACAGAAGTCTGTTGAGAGGAAGAAGGTCGCCGAAGAAATATGTTTTCGCATTTCATTTCGTTCGAGATGTCTGACCTGGAGTTTGAATCAAAGGTTCTCGCCTCATAAGCTAACACTCTACCTATTATACTAGGCCGACTTCTTGTCTTGCAAAAGTTATTTTTAAAATTCCAAAGTTAAGTTGGATTCACCTATGTTGTCCTAAAAATTATTTGTAAATAAGAATTTTCAGCAGCGCGATTCTTTTCCAAAAATAGGTTCGGAAAAACAAAGTTATCGTACGTAAATCAATTCAATTTCGTGTAAGAAATATACCCTATGGGCAGACTCTGTTAAAGTTTATCCGTAGAAAACTCAATCGAGCTGCGGGTTGCTAGAAGCAAATATTTTCTCTCTCTCAAAAACAGAGCTGTCAAGCTCGGACAACATGGGTAAATCCAGCCTTACACTGCAAATAGTTGTAATCAGAGTTCAACAATGAATCGTTTTTCGCTACTCATAAGCACTCATGAAATTTTGATTATAAGTGTGGCAACAATATTGAAATTTACCTATGTACTCTGATTCATTCGTACTCACTACAACGTTGATTTATAAGTACAGCAGGTTGCAATGAGTATGTGTACAACGTTGACATCAAACTCATGCCATTCGAATCATTCATCAAAATTTACATTCTTAGTTGTTGTTGCATTTACAACAAAAGAAAAATGACACATAAACAAACCAGGCAGAGTAGCAAGCAGAGCAAGCACACAACCTTCTGGTAAGTATTTCAGTGTTCGTACGCGATTCATACTTATTTTGTGCTTCGTGTATGTGTTGCGTTATGGGGAGTCGAAATCAATAACATCATACGTGTTGTTAAGTATGAATATGCGGAGTACTTCAAACTTTGAATATGTGTCAGAGGTTCCATGATATTAAAACATATGTAAGTATGAATGCATATAAGTATCTGAAATTATGAGTATAATTCGATTCTATTCATCTTTTTGAATACTTATTAATGTAATGCGTCTCAACATACAATGTTTGTGTAGACAGATACGTTTGAAAATTGTGTAATTTTTTAAAGAAATTTCCTATCTTCTGCATAATGTTTTCAAAAACCCAAAAAAAAAGAAATAAATTTAAAAGAAGAAACCAAAAGTAAAGCAGAGAGCTTATCAGTGAATCTTCAAATATTTAGTTTTCATACTTCTTAATGTTTTGAGAGACTTATTTTGGTGGTGGGCTTATCTTTCTTAATTTTTATTTAAAATTCTTTTTTAAAGAGGCTGTCTGTGTTTGTATTTGACTTCTTATTTATTTTTATTTTTTCTTTATTATTGTTGTTGTTAAAGAGCAGCATAACAATAACAACAACAAAAAGGCAAAATAAAACTCTCACTTCTTTAAACAAGTACTGCTTTAAAGACTCATTACATTTTATGTATGTCTCCAAACAGAAGAAAAAAACACAACACAACACAAAACAATCATTCACTCATATTTCATGGAGCCTCAGATGCTAAAGCTATGTGTATGTGTGTGTTTGTGCTTGTATCATAAACATTTGTTATGTGATTTGACAAATGGAATGGAAAAGAATGAAAGAAATGCTTTAAGAAGCTTCAGTTTTAAATATTTGGTCTTTTTTTTCCTTCATTTCATATACAAATGTATTGTATGTACATGTCTGCATGAAATTACAAGCTGCTTAGTTTATTTGTATACATGTGTGTAATGTTGCTTGTCTGTCCATCTCGTCTGACTTTTAAAGTTCTTTTATTTTTGGAGTATTTAAATTTCATATTATGACTGATTGTGGTTGTTGTTGTTGTTGGTGTTAATTTCTGTTATGTTTATATTGTTACTGTTTTTTATTGTCGCTGGCCTCAGTGATGGTGTGTTCGATGTATGATGCATAGTGTGGTGTGGTGTGGTGTGGTGTGGTATGATATGACGTGCTGTGGTGGTGTTAGTGTTATTTGAAACCCAAAATAATTTGTTTTCCGTTGATTTATTCACTTCATATGCTGCTGCTGCTGTTCGCGTTCGCATTAAATGTCTTTATCGCTTCTTTTTTAAAAATAAAGCCCTGATCAATTTAAATGTACATACTTCTGCTGCTGTTCGTTTAGGCTACTCTACGGACGGACAATCATACGATACAATAATTCGTTTAAGTCTCCAATCTTGTAGAGACACAAACACACGCATAACCACACACATTAAAAATATTCGATAGTTGGTGTCACTCTTTTTGTAAGAGTACGTACGTTTTTTTTTCTGTTTTTTTTTTTAATTTTTTTCAGTGTTTCATTTTAAGTGTTAATTTTGTCAGTTAATGGACAAATGTCAAAGATAGTGACATTTCATCAAAATTCCATTAGTGTTACTTCTGTTCCCCTCCAGTAATCCAAAACTCCAGTGTACGCTATGCGTACATACATAATCAATGACAAAAGTGGTGAATTTTTTTTGTGTTGTTCCTTTAAATGTTTTTTTTTTTTGGTTTTTTTTTGTCACATTTTGATTTCTAAAAGAGATTTTTAGCAGTCTTTTTTTTATTTTATTCGTTTTGTTTTTGTAGATTTTTGTTAAAGTAATTAAACATTTTGTTAATTGACAATTATTCAATGACAAATTGTTTTTTTGTTTTGTTTTGAAATTAAATTTAAATTCATTTTGTTTTTATTGTACAGAAAACAAACAAATTACAAATAAAACTTCCAGCTAAAGAATGAACACAAAAAAAAATGACCATTAAAAGCGTATCTTGTAGTTGAAAACAAGCGAAAAAGTACGAAAAAAAAATTAAAATAAAACAAACATTTCATTTGCCTTTGCGTTTATCTTTAAGCTGAGAATCAGTTAAGGTCTTAACAGTTTTTACTGTCGTTTTTTCTTTCTGAAATTGTATTCTTGTCCTTCGATCTTGACATTGAACCAAGCCGTGGTCCAAAATAAACTTAAAAGACGGCAGCAATCAACCGCCTAATTACACCTGTTACGTCAACTGGCGGCATACAAAGCTTTTGATCTGGATTTTCAAAAACACGCAGCCGTATAAATTCTTTGCTCTTGTATGGGTAGCAATAATAAAATGACATGTGAGCGTTTATTTTTTATAAGAAAATATTCCACATTGATTTGTGGAATTAATTGTGTTGTGGAATTAATTGTAAAATTCAAATTCATTATTCAATTTGTTCTCTTCTGTTTTTCAGGATCTAAGGTTAAAGTATTTGTATGGTTTGTTGTCATCCTGATCCATTCTACGAATTATATAAAGACAGATCTGTCATAACAGTAAAACTTTTCCGGCCATTTACATAATCTAAGCTAGTTTTTGTCAGAAAATCACCATTTTAAGGGGTTAGTATACTCCCTAAGTATAGTATACTTCCTTCCCTGAAGTCGCCGTTGTGTAGTAGGTAGTGTGTTGGCTTATTAGACGTAAGGCCGCGGTTCAAACATCATCAAAACGAAATTTTTTTTCTGGCAAAAACTCTGAGAGTAAATAAAATTGCCATAAAAAGTTTCTCAAAAATTTGTCGTTCGGAATCGACTTTAAACTGTGTAGGTTCCACCACTCATGTATGGAATTAACACACACAACCTAAGTGGTGTGAGAGGCTAGGTCGTAATCCTAACTGAAGGGTTGTAATAGCCAATTATGTATGTATGTATGTATACTTCCTAAGGGTCTTTTATCGAATGTTTTCTAGACATAAATTTACACTGAGCGCCAAAAGTGAGTAAACACCACTGAAATAATTCATTTTCTTAGGATAGCGAGAAAAGTACAAGAGAATAGTCGAATAAATTTCCAAAAATAAAAACGTTTATTTATTACTTATAAAATGTTAAAACAAACACAACAATTCATGATAAAGGAACATTTTTTATACTTAAGAACAAAAGTGTTGACTCACTTATGGCGCTCACTGTATTTCAACAAATGAATAATTTTTGCATGTTAAAGAGGACATCTGGTTGTATACAAACGAAATTTTTTAATTAAAATTATGGGTGCCCTGGTAGTCTAGTGGGTAGTGTGCTAGACTATTAGCGTGAGGGTCGTGGGTTCGATTCCCATCAGAGACTCTGATCTGTGACACTACACCGGGAATATGGTTAAAGTTACTCAGCTCGTATATAATTAGAATATAATTTGTAATTGCATTGTATTGAAGTCGCCTGGTCTAGTAGGTAGTGTGTTGGCTTATTAGACGTGAGGCCTTGGTTCAATCCCCAGATCAAGCATCTCCAACTGAATGAAATATGGAAAAATATTTCTTAGGCGACTTCCTCTCAGCAGATTTATGGCAAAAACTCTGAGAGTGAAATAAAATTGTCATGAAAAATTTCTCAAAAAAATCTGTCATTCGGAGTCGACTTTAAACTGTAGGCAGCGCCACTCATGTATAAAAATTAACGCACACAACATAAGTGGTGTGAGAAACTAGGTCGTAGTCCTGACTAAAGAGTTGTAATGATCAATTATGTATGTATTGTAAAGGGTCCGCCAAATAACTTTTTTTTTTTGAAAATGCTTTAAAAAACAGAACTACTGAAGATTTTCTCAAATTTCTGTTTTTTATTTGAAAGTACAATCCTTCCGGTTAATAATGGAAAATAATTTCATTCAAATGGCTGGCTCGGCTGGCCATGCAGTAGCCTACACGATCGGTCCAATTTTTAAGCTCATTATCGATTGTGTGCAGCTGTATTTCACCAATGGCTTCACGAATATTGTCCTTTAAAGCGTCAATTGTGTCTGGCTTGTAGGCGTAACACTTATCTTTGACGGCACCCCACAAGTAATAGTCCAACGGTGTCAAATCGCAGCTCCGAGGTGGCCAAACGACATCAGCTCTGCGGCTGATAATGCAATCTTCAAAAACAGGGCGCAAAACATCGAGTGTAGCTTCGGCTGTGTGGCACGTAGCGCCGTCCTGTTGAAACCAAATGTTGCCAATATCCTCCTCTTCAAGTATTGTGAACAAAAAAATTCGTTCAACATGGGCCGATAACGATCGCCATTGACTGTAACGGCCACTCCTTGCTTATTTTCGAAGAAAAATGGCCCAATTATGCCTCTGGACCAAAATCCGCACCAAATAGTGACTCGTTTTGGGTGCGTCGGCTTTTCAATGTATGCGTGCGGGTTTTCTGTGCCCCAAATGCGACAATTTTGCTTGTTTACATACCCGCCAAGATCAAAATGAGCTTCATCTGAAAAGATGATTTTTTTTTTTGCCAAAATCGGCATCTTCTGGTGTAGGCTACTACATGGCCAGCCAAGGCAGTCATTTGAATGAAATTATTTTCCATTATTAACCGGAAGGATTGTACTTTCAAATAAAAAAAGAAATTTGAGAAAATATTCAGTAGTTTTTGTTTTTAAAGCATTTTCAAAAAAAAAGTTATTTGGCGGACCCTTTAATTAATAAATAAATAAATAAAATAATTACAATTATGAATTATTCACGGATCAAAAATATTTTAGGAACATTGTGTCTAAAATTTCAGCGAAATCTGTCATGTTGTTTTAGCTAAATCGTGGTAGCCAGTTTAAAAAAGTTATTTTGGGGAATAACACGTTTAAATTGAGCGCACCTTATGTATCTTTCTATGGCTCTAAAGTACCTAAAACTGTGAAAAAAAAATCGATTTTTAGAAAACGAGGGCGTACATACAGTGCTGGAAAAAATAATAGAAACGATTACTAGTTCATCATTAAAATGTTGTATACTTTTTCGTTATAATTTTTTTTTGTTGGAAATCACTGTCAAATTCTTACTAATGTAACGGGATTTTATTATTTGCTTTCTTTATTGCTTTCTTCTCTTTTAATTTATTAGTTTTCAGGAAAAAGTAAGAAAATACGTAATTTAGCTGGAAAAATTAATGGAAACGTGTTTAAATTTAAAAAAAATAAACTTTTTACATGAAATATTTAGAAGTGGTAAAAATTGAGTTAAAATAACTTTTTTTGGACCATTTGTAAAATTTTCGGGTTGAGTGTGTGTTTTAAATCTTTCAAAAAATGGTTGATGAAATGAAATGGCTGATGCTGAAAGAAATGTCATCCTTAAGTTAAAATCTGATGGCTTATCACTTGGAAAAATAGCCCACATAATGAAGCGTTCCAAACATAAAGTATTTAAGTGATTCACTATACAAAAAATATCGAAACTAGAGGAAGAAAGAGGAAAACGTCCACGCGTTTTGATCAAATTTTAGTGCGTCATTCCAAATAAAATTTTTTTCAGTCATCTAATGGGCTTAAAAATATACTAGAAAATAGAAATAAGAAACAGGCTCGAAGTCCAAAGTCTGTACCTCTTTTAAGTAAAACAAAAATATACAAAAAAGTTTCCAATTTGCCAGATAACACCAAAGTCGGAAAAATTGGAACAGAGTGCTCCATCAGACGAAAAATGTTCTGTACGTCGCCCTGCCAATGAAGAGTTTGATCCAAAATGCACAAAAAGTACAGTCAAACAGGGTTGCGAGTCCCTAAGCATATGGGTATGTTTTCAACGTTTTTTGATGCGTTTCTATTATTTTTTCCAACACTGTACATATACAAACCCCTTTAAGATTTTGGTCGTGCTAAGATTTTGCTCATGATGCACAATTTTTTGGATATCTGCACACCTACGTAAATTGCTACACAAAAAACTACAAAATGATGTTGAAAATTCAAACATCATGTTTAAGAAAGAAACGGAAAAAGAAAGAAATGTTTTCGTCCATAAAACAAAACCTCGCCTTTTTTTATACTCAAACCTTAAACATCAACTCATTTGCATGCTTAACAAAAAACCAAACAAACTTTAAAATGCCAAAAATTAAAAAAAATCCTGTTAAATTAATAATGATTAGTCATGCCAAAGTTATGTTTTCATCTTATGAGATCAAACACCACATGCCAGCCATCATCTTTCAATTCAAAAGCCAAAAAAACATTCGAAAAAGAAACATTTGAAACGTTTTGAAATAAAAATTCTTACAGATTCCATAGAAATTTTTATTTCAGAGGATTTTTATTCCTTTTTTTTGGAAACCCTAAATGGCGTTAATCTGTGAATTATTACTTGAAAGCATGCCAAAATGTATTAAAACATTATGGACGAAGAGAAACTTCTAATGCATAAAGGTAAGAAAAAACAGAAAAAAAAATTAAAATAAAATACGCAGGTAAAAATCACATAAGCAAACACAAATTATATACGGAGTATCAACCAAAGACCTGAAGCAAAACATAATCGACACTTTTTCAATGTGTGTTGTGGCTTAAAAATTAATATTTTCACTTTAACTTCAACTTCGGTTGCGTATTGTTTGTTGTTGGCATATAATTTGAAAACTTTTGACATTTTTATACAGCGAGCCTAACAAAAAACCAGACTTGCCGCCAGCCATCCAGCCAAAGAGTTGAAAACGCAGAAACCAAACAACCCAATTGAAATAATTACAGCATTAAAGAAAAAAACAACAAGAAAAAAGAGCCTCTTGTGATAAGTGGCGACACTACCCGACACTACACACGAAGATGGTGATGATGATGACGATGATGCCACACCAAGTTGGTAAACAAATTTGATTCTGGACTCTTGGTGGTGGTGGTGTGTCATGGCACTCGCTGTCATTAGAATATTATTCACATATGCCCGAGGTATTCAGCTAACAAGAGCCTTTTTTTGTTGTTCTTTTTTTATTATTCGATTGCTCTCTCGATTCTCTCTTCTTTTCTCCTCTCTTCTTCTAGATTATAAATGGCCACGTCTTATTTTATTTTATTTCTTAATGATGATTTTGTCGTAAAAGTTTACTTTGTTTGGCTGGCCAACAAACGCGCTTAATGTTTAGCATCGTATACAAAATATTTTATTACAGTGTCGGCAAAGCAATAAAATTTGACTGCAAGACAAAAACCGCTCATTAAAATAAATATTTTTGAAAGCAACAAACAAAAACAAAATAAAAAAAAATAATTTTCATTTTAATTATAATTTTAACAGTCGCCGTTCCTTTCTAAAGGCTCATTAATATCTTCGTTCCTTTCATTTGCCTTTTTTCGAATTCTCTTACTAACTCTGGCGTATGAGTAATATTGTTAAATATTCTACCTGTATTACTAACTAACTTCATTAACACTTTTTTCTGTTCGTATTTGCTTAAACACACTAAACCAAGTTAAGTTGCAAAATGTTTAAAAAAAAGTTTAAATGGTTGACGGAAAATCCTATTTTGAATTGCCAGAAGTTGGTTGCCATTATTATAAATAATGATGTGTACACACACAACACAGTTCATGAGCCATATCCGTTTCCGCTCAAATAGAAACACTTGCACATGAAATCATCTCTTACTACACTTACATTCACAACAGGGTGACCTATCAACAGACATAACCGATTTCTGAGAGTAAATAAAAATTGCCATGAAAAGTTTTTCAAAAATCTGTCTTTCGGAGAGGACTTTAAACTGTAGGTCCCGCCACTCATATAAAGGGTGTTTTTTACAGAGGTATATTTTATAGAGGTATAGGCATTACTTTTCAAGATGGCGACCGATTTAACAGCTCAAGTCAAGTGATTTATTCTCAGTTTGGTTTGGCAATTCATCATGAATAGACTCACGCCTGAACAACGCCTGAACAACGCTTGCAAAAAGTGCAATTTTATTTCGAAAATAATGGTTCTGTGCGGAAAACGTATCGCCGCGCACTACGTCCATTTTATCGTCGACAAAATCGGCCATCAGAGCAGTTAATTCGATTAACCATGGAACGTTTTCGCACCACGTTTACTCTTATTGATAACTCGCATCCCCAGAGACGCTGTACGGTGCGTACAGAAGAAGCTATTGCTGCTGTAGAGTGTAGCATTGAGGAAGACCCGAATGAGTCCATCCGCCATCGAGCACAGGAATTGGATCTGTTTCCATCCACTTTATTTAAGATTTTGCGGAAGGATCTTGGTTTGCGTGCTTACAAAATGCAACTCGTGCTAGATTTGAAGCCAAACGATCATCAAGTAAGGCGTAGATTCGTCGAATGGGCCCAAAATGAGATTACCGTTGTTCCCGATTTTCATAAGCGAATTTTGTTTAGCGATGAAGCGCACTTCTGGTTGAATGGCTACGTCAACAAACAAAACTGCAACCGCATTTGGAGTGAAGGTAATCCTCAAGTGTATGTAGAAACACCGTTACATCCAGAAAAACTGACTGTTTGGTGCGCTTTATGGGCTGGTGGAATCATTGGTCCGTACTTTTGCAAAAACGATGGTGGCCAGAACGTTACAGTCAATGGTGATCGGTATAGAGCCATGATTACAAACTTTTCACATTCCTGAATTGAATAACCATGATGTCCAGGAGATGTGGTTTTAACAAGACGGCGCAACATGTCACACAGCTCTTGCCACAATAGATTTATTGAAAGACACGTTTGGTGACCGCCTAATTTCACGTTTTGGACCTGTGAATTGGCCTCCAAGATCTTGTGATTTAACACCGCTAGACTACTTTCTGTGGGGGGCTATGTAAAGTCATTGGTCTATGCGGTAAAGCCACAAACGCTTGACCATTTGGAAGACAACATTCGCCGTATTATTGCCGATATACGGCCACAAATGTTGGAAAAAGTCATCGAAAATTGGACGTCCAGATTGGACTACATCCGCGCCAGCCGTGGCGGTCATATGCCAGAAATCATATTTAAAATGTAATGCCACACGATTATAAAATGCATGTCAATCGAATAATCCATCGTTGTGTTATTGCAACTTAAAGTTCTATACCTCTATAAAAAAACACCCTTTATAAAATTAACGCACATAAGATAAGTGGTGTGAGAAGCTAGGTCGTAGTACTGTCTGAAGGGTTGTAGTGATGCTAAAAACTTTGGCATCACCTTTAAAAATTTCTATTCTAATGCTTTGCTGCACTACAATAAGACTGAGTTAATGTCCGTCTTGTTGTGGCCACATTCTGTAGTAGCAGCACACCACGAGCACCTTGATGATGTTTTGGCATCACATAAACTCTTTATTTGGATGTTGCTGCACAATAATTTTGCAATGCAATTAAAACAAAGCGACCCAATTTGAGGGCATCTAAAAATTTTATTTACTTGCCTGCACAAACATTTTAAAACATCAACGTCTTATGCTTTAAACACAATAAATGCAGCGTTTTTAGTGTAGAAATCTCTCAAATGTAGAGTACAAGTGTGAGTATGGAAAAGATTACTTTAAAGGCAACTGCACTACTAGAATTTTGTTTTTGGCAATTATAGTTTAAAGCAACTGCCATGTTACTTAAGAGGTTATAATAATTCCTAATTTTCAAAAAATCGATTTATTTCATGGATTTACAGTCAAAGAATTAACCCATTAATGCCCGAATTATTTTTTATTTTCTAACGGTTACCATATTTTACACCCGATTTCCTTTCAGAGCATAAAAACTAAGGCTACCTCTGCTGGCAACTTAAATTGTCACTGGGCACTAATGGGTTAAGATATAAGTCTTCCGTTTCTCTCTAACGATACGAAAAGCAAAATGCAAAATAATACAACGTGTCGAGGTGAGATCAACTTAAACCACGTTTTTTTCTCGAAATCCATTTCTTTCTATCCGGCAACCATATTTTAGCAAAAAAAACTTGACCGATTTCGCTGAAATTAAGAAACAATGTTCCTGAGATGAGCAGCCTTAACCCCAATTGGGACATTTTTGATGCGTCACTAATTAATAATTTTATTAAACAATTACAGTGTCAATCTCTTTCTCATTATAAAATTCTACGGTTTTTATTTATTTATCCTTCAATGACCTTTTTGTAGCATTTGACTTTTTCAAACATCCACTACTATTGCATACCATTGCACTTTACAATGCTAACGATAGAAGCTAACAACCGTTATTCGGTATTACGACCGAAACGGTTGAATGAATGGTAAGTAGAACGCATATTTGTTTTTCTTCCATCTTGAGCCTAAGAAAGTAAATAAAAAATAAAATAAAAAAATTTTTATATTGTATGTATGTATGTACATAATCAGTTTTCTTTGTCTCATATGACATCTTCTTTTGTTTTTGTTTTCTTTTTCTATTCATTTCATGTACAATATTTAATAATTTTACTTCATACCTAATCAGATAATTGTTTATTTGGTTTATTACAAACTTGATCTTATTAGATTCTATGTGCGTGTGTGTGTTTGTGTATTTCAATATGAAAAATATTTCTTTTTCTAAATACTGATAACAAAAATCCAAAACTGTCTTCTTATCGCAAAGAATTATTCAAAAAGAAGAAAAACAAAATAATAACAATAACAACAATAATAATAGTATTCTAAAATCCATGGCATCGTATAACAAGATTTTAAAATTTGTGATTATAAAAGAATCCTACACAATTGCTTGTAAGCTTAAGAGATACACACACACATAAAGAGAGAGAGAGAGAGAGAGAGCTCTTTCTGTTTTCTCTCTGTCTCTGCAAAATATATTTCTCTTATAAGTTTCATTTCATAACATCGCTTACACACACACACTACCATACTATTCTTTAAACACTGGAGAATTAAAAGAAAAGAAAAATGTATGAAAAACAATAACGAATTAGAAAACACTTGTAAGAATTAACAAAATGTAAAAACCAAAAACAAAAACAAACAAAAAAAGTAAAATAGCAAAAACAACAACAACAATTTCAGTGAGACTAACTAACACACACATACACATGCTTAGAAAACAAGGCATTATTTTTTAGTTATTTTCTTTTACAATGATTTGTTTTTGTCTGTTTTTATTTTCTTCTTGGATTTGTATTTAACAAGTGTGTGTTAGAGAACTGCATCATTATTATCATCATCATCATTATCTTCATTAGCAGTAATAGTGCTGTCTATTATATCACCTGTTCTCATCCCCTTGATTTGTTTTAAAGTTTTCGTTTTGATTCGTATTTTTCTTAATTAGGGAAGCTTCGTTTTGTTATTTTCGTTTAAGAATTTCTGTATGGATTCTATGTATGAATGTGAGCATGTATGTATGTACGTGCTATAAAGAGAGTTTGGTTCGTATAATCTGGTGGTTGGTTTGTTCTCTTTATTTTTGTCTTCTTACGTATGAGTGCTTTTATTTGTTATTTTCATTCTTTTTTTTGTTCTTTGTAGTGCTTAATGCATTTGAAATGTTTGTATTGTTCGTGTAGTTGTTGATAAAATGTGCGTGTTTGTCTGTTGATGTGTAATTCTAATATCCATCCATTCCGAGTGTTACTCTTTTTAGTTTGTTTTTTTTTTTGTTTATTTACTCAGAGTAAGCAGTTTTTTTTCTTTGTTGTTCTTTTTATTGTTACGGCTTTAGGTTTTGCATTTGCGTTTTAGTTTGCGGTTCTTTGCTACTGGATATTATTACTGCTGTTGCTGTTGCTGCTATTGCTGCTGCTGCTTATATTAATTGTTGATTTGTAAAGTGTGCTGGCTGACTTCGTTTACGCTCTTTGTGCTTTTACTCTTCTCTTTTGATTGTCGTTTTGTGTGACTCTTGGTAACTCTTGCTTTCTTTGCATTATCACTTGTTGTTTGTTTATTTGAGGCGTTATATTTCGTTTTAATTTTTGTGTATTAAGTAAGTAGTACGTAGTGAGTCTTCAGTCTTTTGCATTTAATGGACACGGTATAAGTCATTTTATTGCTGGCGAACCGACTGAATAACACCAGCCGACCGACCATACAGACCAGACCATCACTATATGTACGTTCGGAATACAATGTGCGATTTTCGTGTGCATTGGTATACATATGTGTGTTTGTGGTTCATATGTTAATATTTGTGCTGGGCTGATGTTAATGTTGCTGCTGCTACTGCTGGCTCTTTTTATATATTTCGTTCTGTTTTGTTTTGTTTTGTTGTCGTTGGCGTTGTGTTTTTGCCATTGTTATTGCTGTAGCTGTTGATGTTATGATTGTTGTTGTTATTGTTGTCTGTGTTTTTTTTTTTTCTTGTTTGGTTGGCTAGTTGGCTGGCTGGTTGGTTGCTTACGTTGGTTCGCGGGCTGGCTGGCTGGTTGGTTTGATGGGTCTGGCGTTGCTTGTGCACTCTTTCTGAAAATAGTTACAAGATGTTCATCGAAGTGAATAGAACATCAAGCGGATGATGAACATTAATACGGTTTAACATTAGTTTGTTATTGTATTTTATAAATCTTCATCATCATCGTCACCACCGCCGACAACACTGTTACCATCTCCACCAATAACAGACAGAAGAACATCAAATTGTGGAGGAAAAAAAAGCACAAAGTCGAGCGGTATATCTCCTCTTGCTCTGCTGCCAGTGTAAAATTGACATCATCCTCTCGCGCTAGTGTTTGTACGCGTGTGTTTGTGGGATGCATGTTGCATATGTGTGTGTATGTGTGTGAGTGTACACACGAACGGTGGTATCGGTATGTCGCACAGTGTATATGTGTGTGTTGAAAATTAATGGCTCTTTTTCGTATTGTTAACGTTTTAAGCATTTCATTGGGTCTTTGTTGTACTTTTTTTTTTTGTGTGTCTGAAACTGCAATGAATTTGTGAAAAAAATAAAGAATAAGTAGCAACAACAACTTTAGCAGTTAAAGAGTATTTATCTGTAAGAGCTACCGAGAGTATCAATGCGCGCGGCATATTTAAACAAAAATAAATGGAATAAAGTCATGGAAAAACCAGAAATTACTTCTTAAAATACCAGCAGCACATCTGTTTATCGAATAAAATAAAAAAAAAATAATCAAAGAAAGTGAAAATTAAAGAAAAATTTTTTAAGAAAAATATAATTTAATTTAAAATAAAAATTTATGAAAATAAGAAACAAGTTAAAAAAAAAAAAAGAATTCAGAATTAAAAAATAAATTTTAAAAATAAAGAAAAATTATAAGAAATTATTTAAAAAAAAAAATAAATAAAACAACAAATTACAATTAAAACAAAAAAAAACCTATGTCGTGTGAAGAAAATTAATTTTCTAAAAAAAAAAAATTTTGAAAAAATTCTTTTTTGTGAAATTCTGAGGTTGAACAAAAGAACCTAGAAAAGTTCAAAATGTTTGATGCTGCTTAAGTGTTTTTAAATAAAATGTTATCGTTAAATAAACATAAAAACCTACATGCATACATATGTACATTTTTAAAATAATTATTATACACACACAAAAAAGCTTTAAATTTTCAGCATTTGAATGCAAAAAAACGAAATGAAATGAAATGAAGGACCAACGCCATAACCATCAGCAACAGCAACAGCAGCCAAGAAACAGAATGGTATGCTGTTAAAGGCCCAACAAGATTAAAAATTTTTTTTTTTTTGAAATCAAAAGAAGAAAAAAACCAAACAAAACAAAACAAGAACACAAAATAAATAAAACTTCCTTGTGCTAAAAATATACAAAAGAATTCTATATGTAAACTGTGTGTGTGTGTGAGAGTTTTTAAATGTATGAAAACGAAAAATAAAAACAAAAAAAAAAGGAAAAGAAAATTATCTTAAATTAGACGGGAGCATAAAATCCAAAATAATGAAAAAATAGTTCAGTTCAGAGAATGTTTACAAAGCATGTTCGAAAGCATTTACAACAAAAAAAAAATCACATCTTCCGTACAAGCAGACAACAAATCGTGTTAATTATTCCTTTTCTTTCAATTATCTCTTCTTCCCTTGGATTAATTAATGGACTTTAAAAAATACACAAAAAAAAAGAAAAACATTTCACGCGTATTTTTTAAAAAACTTTTTGGAGAACTTCTTCAACTTCAGCTTCAACTATTTGGATAATTTTATAATTTTTGCTGATTTTTTCCTGTTCCTTTTTTAATGGTAAGTTGTTGCACTGTGTATCCATACAAATATCCCATAAAGTGTCATGTGGAAATTAAACAAATGATAAGAGTGTGAAGTAAAATAAACATTTGATTTGAGAGCCATAAATATTTATCTTTTCATTGATTTATATTTCTGTCAGTAATAAATGCAGTTTTAAAATTATTGTGTTAATAAAAATACTTTAAACGTGGGAAAATAATGGAAAATGAGTGGAAGAAATGGAATATTTTTATTTAAAATTTAAATCAAAGGAAATTTAATAATCTTTGAAGGTTTTTATGATAAAAAAAAATTATAAAAAAAATTTTTTTTTTTTAATTTGAATTTTGTTTTCGCTTGAGTCTAGAAAAAATTTATGACTGTGTATGGTACACACAGTTACTAAAGTATATATACGGTTAACAAATTTCAGAAATTTTTTAACCAATCCGTTTTCGTTGAAAATCTTTATAATTGTCTGACAACTTTCCTCGATTTTAAGACGGTCTTGGTTAAAAAATTTCTGAAATTTGTTAACTTTTGTGGGCCTGTGCAGGCATGTGCCTCTATTTTTGTGTCTGAGTGTATATGCACAATGGATAGATTTTTTCCTTTTAATTAAAAAGTCTTTTTAAAATAAAATAAAGTCTTTCAAACTGGCTCAGACATCATAAAATTAAAAAAAATATTTCTTCTGACAAAAACTTTGGGAAGAAATAAAGTTGCCTTGAAAAGGTTTTTAAAAAAAACTGTCGTTCGGAGTCTTACGGAGAAAATTGACTCACACAACCACAGCTGCCAGATTTGACGAATTATCGTCATTTTGACGATTTTCAACTCCAAAAATATCATATTGATTTGGCGATTTGACGATTTATGCCCTTATTTTGATGATTTTTAGAAATTAAAAATTTACATCACATTCGTAACTTTAGTACATTAAAAGCCACTTTAAGCCACTTTAAATATTATATTTTTAAGTCACTTTCGAATATGTACCTGTGATGATTTTCCTGTATTTTATTCCTTTTTAATCCCTGAAAAGGCAAAAAAATAAAACTCCTAAATAACTTCGTAGTTGAGAATAATTTATCACTTGTCGTTGCAGACAATTTTAGAAATTCAAATATAGCTTCTCATATAACCATTTCACGACCAACCCTCAGGGCATAGATGGCATTGTGTTTGGAACTATGAAAATATGTTGTTATGGGAAGAAGGAAAGAGCGAACATTGTTTCTGGACACTATTCTTGTACATATTTATACCATAAGTAACAGGAAAGACCTCTGCAGGAATTGGGTTTCACATACGAATAGTCCGACTAAAAAACGTACTTTTTACGGTAATGCAGTGTGCGATCCACCGGGCAATCGACCACATATGGATGTCCTGGCTGAGAAAGGCGAGCGTTACGTAGGTATATATGATTTTCTTGATCAAGTGCCCTTATTTCGTTCGAGCAAAATCTTTTTGTGGAAGCGAAAGAACAGTAAAATACAAACCACATTGCAACAATGCTGCAATGATTCAATGGAGTTGGATACACTACCGTCATTAACGAGCTACTACGGCCTCTCCTGTGCACGGTCGAGAAACCTCAAAATAGACGTTGAGGCACCGACCCATACATGAGAGTTGCATTCCAGTCTCGGTCGGTTACAAAGGGTGTAAATACTAAGATCATAAAATCCTAACAAGGTACTGAAGGAACTGAAAAATGTGTCGGTTGCAGCCAACATTACACTGAACTTTCATGCTTAGAATGTCAAGAGCTTCTGACTCATTAATATTTACACCACCCATGGATTTATAAGATGCAATATTATTGCTGCGCTCGTGTGTCAATAAACAACACTGGGATATATTGTTAAACCTTAAAAAAAAAAATTTCCTGAAAATTATATAAAATTTCTCCATTTTTGGAAAAAAAATTAATAAATGAAGATAAGGGACGCTAGCTTCTAATTTCTAACAAATTTTTTTTAATATTTTGTTTTTGAACTCAGACTTGATATGTTTTACTACAATAGAAATAATTTTGGTTTTTAAAAACTTTTAATTTATTTACAATTTTTGACAATTTTTTGACGATTTCAATAAACGTCTTTGACAATTTTGACGATTTTTTCTCAAATATTTGACGATTTGGTGCCCCATTTATTGGTGTGAGAAGCTAGGTCGTAATCTGGACTAAAGGATTGTAATTAAAAATTAAGTAAATAATTAAGAAGAGTTTTTTAAAGCCTTTAAAATATTTTTTTTTTTTTTTGTATAAATGAAATAATTTCAATTTTTTATGATTTTTTTAAAAAGAAAATTTTCTAAAGAAATTTTAAACATCAGCTCAGGCCTTGTGAATTTAGTTTTTTTAATTTCATTATCAAATTCTTTATTTTATTTTGTATACAAAAAAAAAACGAGAAATAAAAATTGCTAAAGCAATCGCTTAAGGTTTTACAATTTTAATCAATTTAAAGTAAATAAAATTAAAATATTTTCTTTTTTTTTTAATTTCTAATTCGAAATTCTTAAGGGCCACAAAGTATATCCCTTTTTGAAGGCAATAGTAGCAGCCTTCAGCCTTAATTCAATAAGAATGCATTAATTTTAAAATTTTTATTATCCTTGGATTTATTCCCATGGTTTTTATATGAATAAATAAATAAATAATAAATAATAAAATTTTTAAATAAAAATTAAAAATATAATACGTATTGTAAGCGAAATTGGTCATGCCATAGAATTTCTTTAAGCGCCATATTGTGAAATTTCTAAGGGTCTGACAAATTGCAAATAATCTAACATTCTAACGAATGCAATTACAATTTTGAACTTTAAATCTGTAATTTTTTTAAGATTTGCAAAGAACTCTCTTAAGGACTGCTCTTAGTAGCATGCTCAGTCTCTTAAAATCTTTACTTTTTTAATTTTCATTTTCTCTTTTGTTCTCTCTCTCACTCGCATCGTCTTGTTGATAAGTGTTAAGCCATTAAATGCATTACTTTTTCCCATTATCATTTACATTATCTCTCACTCTCTTTCTCGCTCTCTCTTTCTCTCCAAACTGTGTTAAGTAGCAGTTTCGTGATGCCTTTAAAAGTCAATGTTTGTTACGGGAAATGTTGTTTTTTCCTTTTGCTGATGTTATTTCCCGTTAGGTGTCTTCCTTTTCTTGATTGTGAGTTTAAATGAGCAAGAATTCTTAAGTAAATCGAAACAGACGGAAAAATGAGAAATTCCTTCTTTTTTTGGAAGGAATTTTAAATAAAATTTTTAAATTTTCTTTTTTTTAACAACAATTTAATTTTTTTTTATTATTATTTAATATTTATTAAACAAACAATACAAATCCTATGCACAATTAAAAATTATGACACGTTTTCTGCGTTTCCTTCTCTTCTGTAAAGATCAGCCGTTGCTGCATTTTCTTGTGTCATTCGCCTGCAAGTAAAATACGTATTTTTTTTGTATATTTTTATTAATAAATCTGTACATATAGTGAGCGTCGAAAGTGAGTAAACACCACTGAAATAATTCATTTTCTTAGGATAGCGAGAAAAGTAAATATAGTAAATAAAAGTAAATATGTAGTCGAATAAATTTCCAAAAATAAAAACGTTTAAAATGTTAAAACAAAAAACCAGTTCATGATAAGGGAACTTTTTTTATACTTAAGAACATAATAGAAAATTTAAAATTATAGTGGGTGTTGACTCACTTATGGCGCTCACTGTATGTATATTAAATGAAAGTAATTCGATTTGATTGATGAGACAAAATCATTAATTTTTTTATTTTTTATTTTTTTGCCAAGCAAAAGAAAAATTTTTATTTTCTATTTTCTTCATTCCGATTTACAAAGCCAGCAATTATGTATGTGCAGCCATTTGTTGCTAAAAGAATTCTAGTCTCTGAGTTATCACGTTTCTCATCCAACCATCATTGCACTTTCATAAAAAAAATGGTTTGGTTTTGCCCACATTTAGTGGCATACGAAGAAGAATACAATACACAATAACCTTATTAAAGTGTTTTGTTTTTTTCATTTTCGATGGTAAATGTTCCTTGGAAATCCATGTGGAACTTACCGGGAACTTAAAAAAAAACACGCAATGACATGAAACGATATTAACACTGACATCCAAATCATTAAATGATTTACAATGTATTTCACGGAATATGAGAAAAGCTTTTCATTGCAAATTTTATTTATTCTCCCAGTTTTTGGCTGAAATCTGTTGAGAGGAAGTCACCGAAGAAATATTTTTTTTATACTTCGTTTCATTTTGTTCGAGATTGTCTGTTCTTGGGGTTTGATCCGTGGTCTTTGCCACGTCTAATAAGCCAACACACTACCTACTACACTACATATATACACTCAGCCACAAAAGTATACATGGGAAACTAGGTCCATAATCCCTGACTGAAGGGCTGTAGTGACTAATTATGGACACACAGTTACTAAAGTATACATACATACGGTTAATAAATTTCAGAAATTTTTCAACCAATCCGTTTTCGTTGAAAATATTTATAATTGTCTGACAACTTTCTTCGATTTTAAGACGGTCTTTTGCATTGATTCAGAAATTTGTGAAATTTGTTAATCGGATGTATACTTTTGTGGGCATGTGCAGGGCCACAATTCAGTTCAATTTCAGAAATTTTTTTACTCATGCAAAGGACCGTCTTAACATCCAGGAAACTATAAAGATTTTCAACGAAAACGGTTTGGTTAAAAAATTTCTTAAATTTGTTAACCGTATGTATACTTTAGTAACTGTGTGTACATAATTAGTCACTACAGCCCTTCAGTCAGGGATTATGGACCTAGTTTCCCATACCACTTATGTTGTGTGTGTGTTAATTTTATATATAAGTGGCAGGACCTACAGTTTAAAGCTCCCTCCCCTACAGTTTAAAGTCGATTCCGAACGACAAATTTTTAAGAAACTTCTCATGACAATTTTATTTATTCTCAGAGTTTTTGCCAGAAACCTGCTGAGCAGGAAGTTCGCCGAAGAAATATTCTTTTTCAAATTTCGTTTTGATGTCGTGGCGTGGGGTTTCAACCATGGCCATACGTCTAATAAGCTACTAAAGGGTGTTTTTTATAGAGGTATAGAACTTTAAGTTGGCATTACTTTTCAAGATGGCGACCGATTTAACAGCTGTAAAGTGATTTATTCTCAGTTTGGTTTGGCAATTCATCATGAATAGACTCACGCCTGAACAACGCTTGCAAATAGTGCAATTTTATTTCGAAAATAATGGTTCTGTGCGGAAAACGTATCGCCGCGCACTACGTCCATTTTATCGTCGACAAAATCGTCCATCAGAGCAGTTAATTCGATTAACCATGGAACG
The DNA here is from genome assembly GCA_958299815.1 of Sarcophaga carnaria. Taxonomy (NCBI): domain Eukaryota; kingdom Metazoa; phylum Arthropoda; class Insecta; order Diptera; family Sarcophagidae; genus Sarcophaga; species Sarcophaga carnaria. Next base: position 12,877,835 of record OY283152.1, on the reverse strand, counting down.
TTTTCGCACCACGTTTACTCTTATTGATAACTCGCATCCCCAGAGACGCTGTACGGTGCGTACAGAAGAAGCTATTGCTACTGTCGAGCGTAGCATTGAGGAAGACCCGAATGAGTCCATCCAGAACGTTACAGTCAATGGTGATCGGTATATGAGCCATGATTACAAACTTTTCACATTCCTGAATTGAATAACCATGATGTTCAGGAGATGTGGTTTCAACAAGACGGCGCAACATGTCACACAGCTCGTGCCACAATAGATTTATTGAAAGACACGTTTGGTGACCGCCTAATTTCACGTTTTGGACCTGTGAATTGGCCTCCAAGATCTTCTGATTTAACACCGCTAGACTACTTTCTGTGGGGCTATGTAAAGTCATTGGTCTATGCGGTAAAGCCACAAACGCTTGACCATTTGGAAGACAACATTCGCTGTATTATTGCCGATATACGGCCACAAATGTTGGAAAAAGTCATCGAAAATTGGACGTCCAGATTGGACTACATCCGCGCCAGCCGTGGCGGTCATATGCCAGAAATCATATTTAAAATGTAATGCCACACGATTATCCTTCGGATAAATAAAATTCATGTCAATCGAAGAATAATCCATCGTTGGTTTTATTGCAACTTAAAGTTCTATACCTCTATAAAAAAAACACTCTTTACAAGACCTACAACACTACATTTAATATACAAGAAATATGATTTACAAGTGGTGGTGGGTGGCATCAATCTTACTCACTTACTTAATTGTTTATTACAACACTTTAGTTGGGATTACTGGCTAGTTTCTTACATTAACCATAAGTGGAGGATTCTACAGTTTAAACGGCAGCTTTTCATACCAATTTTCCATTTTCAATAGGGCCAACCAATTATTTGTGGACTTGGACACACAATTCAATATGTCAGGCCATCTTTCTTCTTCTTCGTCTACCATTTCTGTAAAAGTCCTTAACGTCCTTAATGGCAACCTCGCCACATTCAAAAGGGCTTCTTGTCTTACTTTTGTTGCATTTCAGAACTTTTATTTTTAATTTCATTTTGTTTTTCATTCTTTGAGAATTGTTTTCTCTCAAGTATGAATATGAGTAGGTTTTCTTTTCTTTTTTTTTTTTTTTGGGAGGGGAAGGGGATTTATTTGTTTCAAATTTTCTTTTTGTTTTTTTTTTTTTTTCAACAAATACAGTCGGTCTAGCAATGAAAATGAAACGAAATGAAATTTATTTTCTTTTTGATACTCAATGCTGCAACAAAATAATCAAAAAACAAAACCCCGAAAAATAATTCAAATACGTTTGTGGATAGTGGATTTGGCTAACGGGCAGCCAGTCTGTCAGTCAGTCAGTCATTCAGTTAGGCAGGTTGATTGTTTGTTGGTTGGCTCACTAGGTTCATTGTTTAGCTCTGCACTTCTGTTGTTTTTTAACCATGGCTGGCAATATTAGAATGCTTTTTCTTTTCTTTTAGTTTCTTTATATTTTTATTTCAAACAAAACATTTCTACTTTTCTTTTCTTTTCGTTTTTTTCTTTTTTTTTTTTTGGCCAGCATCCAAAATTTTTCATGTTTAAACACACACTTGTTTTTCTTACGGTTTCTTCTTTGTTTTTTTCTTTGTTTTTCTTTTGGTTCGTGCTTGTCTTTTGCTCTGAAAAAGAAAAGAAAAAAGCCCAACAACAACACAACAACTAGTGGTAGTGCTGGTGAGTGAATGTTGAGAATGAAAATTTTCGGATGCTTGATGGCTCTTAACACCCTGTCCTATAATTATAAAAGCAAGTGAGACGCACCTTTGTATTGCTTTGGAAATATTTCTTCATTGCTAATGTGATTTTCCATGTGATTATTTATTTAGTGGAATGAAATATACAAGTGGCAGCCCAGAAGATATTTTTTTTTTTGTTATGACCCCCGTTCCTTTCCTTGATAAATCGTGTGCTAATTTGAATAAATCGAAAGTGTTTAGAGGCCTGTTTAACACTTTTTCCTTCACTGTTTTGTTATTTTGTTACTCATTTAGAGAAGAGAATCAATTAATTTCTTAACTCGTATAAGTTTTTTTTGCATTTTTCCATATTGAATTTTCGTACATAAAAGATCTCCAGTAATAATTTATTATTAAACTAAAATAAACAAAGAAATTAAAATTTTCTTGCGAATTCGAATTGTATTTCAATTATTTGAATATTTCCTGCATGGAAGCAGCAGCACTTTTTAAAGCACAAAACGAATACAGAACATCAATGATTTCGTCTCTTCCTCTTAATTTATGCTCTGAGATTTTTTCTTAGCCACAATTAAGCACGTTTCTTCGTTTTCTGCTGTTCTTTTTGTAAAAGAAAAGGCAAAAAAATTTTTTTTACAAGATTTCTAAGAATTTACAACCCCCCCCCCCACCCCTCACCACGTCTAACAGAAGCACAAAAAGCACAAACACTTCTTAGCAGCAATTACAGCATGTGGCTTCTTGTACGAGGAGTAGAATTTATTTCCTTTTCACAAGTTTAGCACCCCGAAAAGAAAGAAAAAAAATATTCCACTTTCTTAGTAAGAAGAGAGAAATAAAAAAAATTCATATGATTTCTTTTTAATATAGAAAAACAAAAACAAAAACAAAAACAAAACAAAAAAATTCTTTATATTCACCTCATAAGTTTCTTGTGTCCTTCAATTGTGGTAAGAAGCGAGCAGCGAGAAGAAGAAAAAGCGAGGTTAGGCATTAAGCAAGTGAATTGCCTACTTTTTCTATTTTAAAACTCATGTGATTCTTATTCAAGAGTTTATTACTTTAGTTTGTTGTTGCTTTTTATAATATTTAAAATATTTTTGTGGTTAATTTAAAGGCATTAAACAAAAGGTTTAATGCTGGTGGCTGTGTCACTTTATTAGGCTCTAGTGAAACAGAAACAGAAACAAAAACAAAAACAAAAACAAAAAAATGCTGCCATAAAATGAGTGTGTTGAATAATATTTTTTTTATTTTGGAAGAGACTTTAGTTTTATGGGTTTTTGGTATCCCCACACACACAACACACAACACACTAAGAAAGCAGCAGCATTGATGACAAATATAAGACCTACAAAAACAAAAAAATGTAAAAAACCACAAACACTCACACACATAGCATAAGCATATTTAAACTACAGTGACAGAGAAAATTACAGCATAAGCAGGAGCAATAATAAAACTCATACGATCAGTTATTCATTTTCGAAATGACTTTAAAAGTTTCAGGAGCCACATCCTAGTCACCGTACTCTAGTAAGCAATGTGTGGAGGCCTATTAGAGGCTCGGCCGTTGTTCAAGACCCAGGAGATATATCTCGAACATAACGAAATATTGAAAAAATACTTCTTCTTCAAATTCCTCTCAACAGTAAATAAAATTGTCATGAAAAGTTTCTCAAAATTTCGCAAGGACCACCACTCAGAGATTAAATCAACACACACATAATGTAGAAGACGCCGTAGTCTAGTACGTAGTGTGACGGCTTATTACACGTAAGGCCACGGTCAGATATCAAAACAAAAATATGAAAAAAATATTTTTTTTCGGCGACTTCCTCTCAGCAGATTTCTGGCAAAAACTCTGAGAGTAAATAAAAGTTCCAAGAAAAGTTTCTCAAAAAAATCTGTCGTTCGGAATCGGCCTTAAACTGTAGGTCCCGCCACTCATGTATAAAATTAACACGCACAACATAAGTGGTGTGAGAGACTGGATCGTAATCCTGACTAAAAGGTTGTAATGACCAATTATATACATATGTACACATCATGTAATGAGTAAGTCAGGAGCCATTTCAACACTTCTTTTATCAATTTTTTTTCACAAAGGTTTACAGAATCAAAGTCGCCGTAGTCCAGTAGGTGGTGTGTTGGCTTATAATAAAACCCCAGATCAGATATTAAAACGAAAATATGAAAAATATTTCTTCGACGACTTTCTCTCAACAGATTTCTGGCAAAAACTCTGAGAAAGTAAACACAATTGCCATGAAAAGTTTATCAAAAATCTGTCTTTAGGAGTGGACCCGCCACTCATATATAAAATTAATACACACAACATAAGTCGTGTGAGAAGCTAGATGGTAATCCTTACTGAAGGGTTGTAATGAACAATTATGTATGTATGTACACATCATGTAATGAGTAAGTAAGAAGCCACGTCCACTCTCCCCTTTATCGATTTTTTTCACAAAGATCTACTGAATCGGCATGAAAAATATGAACTAAAAAAACTTGTGTTTTTTTTTTCAATACGATTTACGTTCCGAAGTCATGCCACGAATTAGGTTTTTAGAGCGTACATTGTTGTAAATATGCACTTCTGGAAGTAAAGCCTAAATTTTTAAAAGTATATTGAAAACGTGAAGGATAAAATCCTATATCAGTTTTTATATTTTGCCCTCATCTGTTATTTTCTTTTTTTGTATTCGTTTGTGTGAATTTTCATTTGTTGGTGGTCGAAGGTGACGACAAAATGTTGATGTTGATGTTGATGGTGATGATGTAGTTCAAGTATCGCCCCAAACTTAGACGAGGCAACAATATTGCCGATGACGATGTGTCGGTGGTGATAACAGTAGTGAGTGGCTGCTATTGGTAGAGTAGTATTAATAGTATGAGTAAATTAAATAAAATATACTCAGAGAGAGAGAGAGATACACTCGTGTACGTAAGGCAAACATTTACAATGTCTGTACAATGTGTGTGCCTCGTGCTATTGCTGTTGCTGTTGTTGGTAGTGGTAGTGGTTGGCACTGGTACTAGTGTACATACTACAACTGTTGCTATTGTTGTTTTTATTGTGGTTAAAAGAATACAAACATAACAACAACAAATATTAAGAATAATAATGAAGAAAAAAATAAAATAAAATAAATAAAAATATACAGTGTACAGTGTACATATATTGTTGCCTGATCTTTAACAAGAAAAAAAAAAAAGAAAAACGAAAAAAAAAGAAAAAAGAAAAATGCGTTTCTCATAATAAAACAATTTGTTGTTAATTTTTCTGATTGCTCGACACAGTGCTGTGCTGTGCTGTTTGCTGTGTGCTGGTGGCTGTTGCCTCTCTTGCCTGTTACTGCTATTGCTGTCACTGTTGTTGTAGTTGCTTATTTTTTTATTTTCATTCTCTGTTGTTGATTTTTGAGGCCAAGGTGGCCTGTGTTGAGTGACATTCGTGGTGCGCTGTTTTTTTTCTTTTTTTTTTTTTTGGTTGATGTTGTTGTTGTTGTTATCTATTTTTGTGGCAATACAAAAACAACAACGCACACAAAAAAGTCGGCTTGTTTCCATTTTATTTCATAAGACAATAATAATTTCGTTGTTACTAAGAAAGTCAGGGTGTGTTTTAATATTAATCCACTAAGAAATGTTTGTTTTTATATCTTCTTTAGCAGCAGCAAAGGCCCTAAGACAGATTGCTAAGAGTTTAAATGAAATAAATCTCCTTTGAAATTCAATTTAAAAAAAAATTTCATTAAATATGTTCCCGTAATTTTGCCAAGGGAATTGCAATAAAAAATTTTAAAGCCAACACAACAGCTTCTAAGGCAATCAAAAACAAAATAAAGGAAATCAAAGGATATTCTGCTGCTTTACTGCTTCTTTTTTTCTTTCTTTTTTTTCTTCTTCATGATGAAATTGGTTGATGTTTTATGATCGCCAGCACCACAATTTTTGTTGACCCTCAATAAAAATTAAAGGAAATAACAAACATTCTTACACACCCTAAAATCATTGATGCTCTTAAATTAATAAACAAATTAAACAAACAAACAAACAAAATAATAAAAGAAAATAAAATACAATACAATAATAATATAAAATCAGTAGCGTAAAGTCGTAAAATGTTTACATTTACAACACGGCCAGACCAGGCCAGACTGTAAATTAATAAAGAAAACAAAAAAATGTTACAATATGAAGAAGCATCGAGCAGACAAGGTCTTTTTGGAAAGAAAAAGAGACCTCAATAGCTACAAACATAATAAGGAAAAAAAAACAAAACAAAACAAAACAAAACAACACATTTTTAGTTTAAATTATCATGAGAAGATGAGAGAATAAGATAAACAAATACAAATAATATGTAGGCATTTAAGAAAATTTCACTTCAATTTAAAGTTATGGCATGGAATTCTTTAAACTCTGGTGTGTTATTTGTTACATACGTTGTTATTCACCACTACGACTGCATTTAAAATCCAAAAAAGAAAATCAAAAATGTTTGTAATTAAAACCCTGTTTGCATAGAACAATTATAAAGCAATATACCACACTGCGTATGACTAATCCAATGAAATTCAAATTTCGTTGGTATTTTTCAGATTCTAAATAAAAACACTTCATCTGTACATACATACGTACATACATATGTATGTATGTAGTTATGTACATGGATAATAATGGCTGTATTTTACAATTACAAGCTTTTACACAAATGTTTATATAACGGGTGATTTTTTAGCAATTATCTTTTTAGGCAACACTGGTTTAAACAGCTCACGCACGTTTCGTGTCTTGTTTCACTGTCAAACATCTTCAGTTTGGTCTATAATTTAACCATGAATCGTCTTACAAACGAACAACGCTTGCAAATCATTGAATTTTATTATCAAAATGCGTGCTCTGTTAAGGAAGATCATCACGCGCGCTTCTTCCATTTTATGGTCAGTTTAATCGACCCACTGAAGCGGCTATTCGAGCTATTATGACTAAATTTCGCACCAAATTTACGTTGTTGGACATTAAACCACCAACACGCTTACGTAGAATGCGAACTGAAGACAATATCGCAGCTGTATCGGGCCAGTGTTAATGATGGACCATCAATTATCGATTCGCCGCCGTTCGTAGCAATTGGGCCTCTGTTACTCAACAACGTGGACAATTTTGCGGAAGGATTTAGATGTGAAGCCTTTCAACATACAGCTGGTGCAAGAATTGAAGCCGAACGACCTACGGCAATGCGGAAGTTTTGGTGAATGGGCACTTGGAAAGTTGGCCGAAGATCCACTTCTTTATCGAAAAATTGTGTTCAGCGACGAAGCTGATTTTTAGCTCAATGGATACGTAAATAAGCAGAATTGTCGATTTTGGGGTGAAGATCAGCCAGAAGCATTGCAAAAGCTACCAATGCATCCAGAAAAAGTCACAGTTTGGTGCGGTTTATGGGCTGGTGGCATCATTGGACCGTACTTCTTCAAAGATGCTGCGAATCGTAACTTAATGGTGTGAATGGTGAGCGCTACCGTGAGATGATATCCAACTTTTTTTTTGCCCGAAATGCAAGAGCTTGACTTGCATGACATGTGGTTTCAACAAGACGGTGCCACATGCCACACAGCACGCGTAACAATGGACTTATTGAGAGGCGAGTTCGGTGAACATTTTATTTCACGTTCGGGACCGGTCAATTGGCCGCCTAGATTGTGCGATTTAACGCCTTTAGACTCTTGTTGTTGTGGGGCTGTGTTAAAGCTCATGTCTATACAGACAAGCCCGCGTCAATTGACGCATTGGAAGACCACTTTGAAGCATTTATTCGTGAGATACCGGCCAAAATGTTGGAAAGATTATGCCAAAATTGGACTAAGCGGATGGACCACTTGAGGCGCAGTCGCGGTCTACATTTACATGAAATAATCTTCAAACATTAAATTATAAGGACCGTACTATCGATTCAAATAAAGATTTCATGCAGTTTTCTGAATTTTATATGTTTTTTTATCGAAAAATGTTCCTATAGCTCTTAAAAAATCACCCATTGAATATGTACATATGTATGTATGTATGTATTTAGAATAATATTATCTATCTACAGTTGCTGTAATGTAATTTTACGATTCTTTTGACAATTTGGCTTAAATTAAATGATCAATACGAACCATTATGCAATTTTATATTGTTTCTGGATTTTGTTGTTTTCTTTTTCGTATTCGTTCAGAAAATTTGCATTATTTTTATTGATTGTTATTGGTATCTAGTATCTGGTATCTGATATCTGTTCAAACAATATGTAGACAACAATAATAACAAGAGTATTTTGTTGATAAATGGATACAAGATACATACATTTATTGTTACTCTATAAACCTATACATTGAACATGACTAAAATGCTGCAAATACGTGCAATCCATACAATACGAGAGAAATATTTTTTTTGTTTTTTTTTGTTTCTAACATTTTAACATTAATTACACTATGCAACAAAAAAATAAAAAAAAATGAAATACAGTGAGCGCCATAAGTGAGTCGACAGTTTTGTTCTTAAGTATAAAAAAAGTTCCTTTATTATGAATTGTTGTTTTTGTTTTAACATTTTATAAGTAATAAATAAACGTTTTTATTTTTGGAAATTTCTTTGACTATTCTCATTTACTTTTCGCGCTATCCTAAGAAAATGAATTATTTCAGTGGTGTTTACTCACTTTTGGCGCTCAGTGTACATCCAGCTAATGAGTAGAACTCAAAAATATTTTTTTTTATATTTCTTGAACCCTCTAAACTCGTTTTATTTGACAAAAACTGTTTTTTTTTTTGGACTTTACGCACAAAATTTATTGATTATACAAACAATTCCGAACCGATGTCTAAAATTTTAACCTTATTAGAAAGGAGAGGGATGGGCCTTTAAAATGATATACAAATATATATTATTTGATTTAATATTCTATGAGATTTGATGAGGTAAACTTAACAAATGCAAATTTTTTTTCATATTCTTTCAAGTTTGTCCGTTCATAGTGGCAAATTTTAATTAAAAACTATGAAACAAGTGATAACATTCTAAAAGTGCATTATCTTGTGAAGAGATTGACACTTCGTTTGATCAAATCGAACAAAATTTAGCGTAGTTATTATTTAAAGAGTCTAACAACCTATACTATGTGATTAGCTGAGTGTATTTTGAATGTTGCACCGTGTAATAGGACGTTTAAATAAAAACAAAAAACATTTCTTATATTATTATTTGTATATTATTTCTACTTTACAATGCAGGAATTAGTATAATTTTTTATTCAATTTTGATGGAAGTCCGCTAGTGGTACGGCATTTTGAAGAGGCTCACCTCCAAATCTGGCAATTATGATTTGAGTAGTTACGAGCGTCTGAAAGCAAACAGCAAAAAAGATTCTCATAAAATATGTTACTGGGCTACAGCCTAAACTAAGATATTTTGAAAAGTTCAAAAAATAACAAAATGGCGGCTTTTTGATGTTTTTCCTATTTTTGCCTATTTTTTCTGCCTTAATTGCTTAACTAAAATTATGATAATTATTATTATGATAAAACTGTTGTATCACAATGGGCCCTGTGTGCGGCCTAAGTGTGTCCGCTCATGACTCCATCGAGGGAACAGCCACTTCTACCTACCTACCCTTATTACGATAATTCAATATAATTGCCTTATTAACGGAACATTGTACTAAAATCTTAGGGAAATCGGTCAAATAGTTTTGAATTGAAATAGTTTTTCATTTTGAGGTAAATGCGTGCAGCTGGACGCTCTGTATTATTTTGCATTTTTCTCCTGCATTTCATATCGTTTTAGGAAAGTGAAGATAACATTATTGGTCATTACAAGCCTGCAGTCAGGATTACAACCTAGCTTCTCACACCATTGATGTTGTGTGTGTTAATTTTATACATGCAAGGCGGGACCTACAGTTTGAAGTCGCTTCCGAACGACAGATTTTTGGGAAACTTTTCATGGCAATTTTATTTACTCTCAGAGTTTTTGTCAGAAATCTGCTGATAGAGGAAGTCACTGAAGAAATATTTTTTGTATTTTGTTTGATGTCTGGCCTGGCGTTTAAACCCTGGCTTTTCTTCCGTATTTCTAAAGTAAATTTACTTGACAATTTGAGATTTATTTCATAATACAATGTAACACTCTTCTATTGTTATAGTCTATTTAGCAAAGTTAAATTGTAGTTCATTAAAAAGGAATTCCACATGACATCAAATCTTTTATATTTTCAACAGCGAGTGACATTTTTTTTAAAACGATTCATAAAATGTATGATTAATCGCTTTAGAATTTCAAATGAACTTAAAAAGACACAATATAACCGCAATCACACAGCTGTTGCTGTTGGAAGAAAATTCATTGGTTGGAAATAAAATTGCAAGAAGTGTTAACAGAGAAAACATTTTTAAAAAAATATTTTTTTTTTTCAAATAATTCAATGAATATCATACGACAGATTGTTTAAATTCTGCAGTTAAGCACACAATTCATTTGAAAACTAACTTTTAGTATTTCGGCTTGAATTTGTTGGGGAAACTATATAAAAGTACCTCCCATTTACATTCTCATTCACAGCATATTTCTAATACTTATGTATGTATTTACCTCGGCATTTTTAGGAGCATCGAAGGGATTGTGAAAGTCTCAAAAACCCTCGACAACAACAAAAAAAAGTGACTCTCATTACAAAACAATACAACGATAATAAGAACAAAAAAAAAACAGAAAAAAAATCAAAAATATGTGCAAAAAACAAAACACACATAAGGATACTTAAGCATAAAATGATATAAGAAAAGAAATTCACCACCCAAAAAAAAAAAAAAAGAACAGCGAACAAATAAGGAAATAAATAAAGAAAGAAGGAAAGAAAAATAACTGTTAACAAACGTTCAACACTGAGAAGGAAATTTTTTAAAGAGGCAACAAATCACAACAAAGTTGCCACATAAAAATCTCTCTCTCTAAAGCTCAAACATAACAAATAAAAAAAACAAAAACAAAAACAAAACAAAAGAATATAAAAGAGAAGCAGAAAACATAAACTGTGAAAAATGAAGAACGAGAAGGAGAAGAGTGTACTCTTCATTGTAAAGACAGACAGATGGAGAGACTATACACATGATGTTGTTCCTTCGTTTACATCTTTTTCATTTTGCGGTTGTTGTCGATTGAAAGAAAACAAAAAACAGGCAAAAACGGGAAAAAAAAAACTTCTCTAACATTTCATTTTGTAACACTGTTGTGAGTGTGTGCGTGTAAGTGTATTCGGGCATCATTTCAAATGTATCCTTGTCAGTCATTGCTCTCTCTTTTAGTTGTTTCTTCTTTTTTTTTTTGGCTTTTATTCTTTTTTCTTTTTTCCGTTTTGTTTTGTTTTCATTTGTTGTTGGTTAGTTTTAAGGATTATTAAGGATTTCAAGTTATTCCAGTTTCTTGCCTCTTTTAAAGGATTTTATAGTTTTGAGGTGTTGTTTGCTTGTAAGAAGTATTTTTAATCCTTTTCATAAGCGGCTCATGCTCATTTAAATACTTCATCATAAATCTGCAGCTTTTGGCTATGAAGTAGAAAACTATTCTTCAGTTATGTACACTTCTGATGGAAAAATATACAAGTAAAGTAATATTTATAAAAGCGATAGAAATGTTATTAGATTGCAAACACATGGTTATTAAAAATTTAAATGAAGGCATTTCTGTAAATTTCATACTCTTATACAACGAAGTCATTGAAAGAATAATTTAAAATCTAACTCCTCGTTATTAAACATATGTAACCTAAAAACATATTGCGACCTAAAGCGTCCGCAAAATAACTTTTTTTTTTTTTTTGAAAATGCTTTAAAAAAAAACTACTGAATATTTTCTCAAATTTCTTTTTTTTATTTGAAAGTACAATCCTTCCGGTTAATAATGGAAAATAATTTCATTCAAATAGCTGCCTCGGCTAGCCATGCAGTAGCCTACACGATCGGTCCAATTTTTAAACACATTATCGATTGTGCGCAGCTGTATTTCACCAATGGCTTCACGAATATTGTCCTTTAAAGCGTCAATTGTCTCTGGCTTGTCGGCGTAACACTTATCTTTGACGGCACTCCACAAATAATAGTCCAACGGTGTCAAACCGCAGCTCCGAGGTGGCCAAACGACATCAGCTCTGCGGCTGATAATGCGATCTTCAAAAACAGGGCGCAAAACATCGAGTGTAGCTTCGGCTGTGTGGCACGTATCGCCGTCCTGTTGAAACCAAATGTTGCCAATATCCTCCTCTTCAATTTTTGTGAACAAAAATTCGTTCAACATGGCCTGATAACGATCGCCATTGACTGTAACGGCCACTCCTTGCTCATTTTCGAAGAAAAATGGCCCAATTATGCCTTTGGACCAAAATCCGCACCAAACAGTGACTCGTTTTGGATGCGTCGACTTTTCAATGTATGCGTGCGGGTATTCTGTGCCCCAAATGCGACAATTTTGCTTGTTTACATATCCGCCAAGATCAAAATGAGCTTCATCTGAAAAGATGATTTTTTTGCCAAAATCGGCATCTTCTGCATGGCCAGCCGAGGCAGCCATTTGAATGAAATTATTGGCATTTGGAGTCGAGTTTAAGCTGTAGGTCCCACCACTCATGTATGAAAATTAACACACACAACATAAGTGGTGTGAGAAACTAGGTCGTAAACCTGACTAAACGGTTATAATGATCAATTATGTTATATTTTTGAGCCAGAAATCTGCTGATAAAAAGTCTCCGAAGAAATATCGCAATAAGCCAACACAGTACCTAGTAGATTACGGCGACTTCGCGTACTTCAATAATTTTTAGAATATTTTAGAGTGTTTAAATAGAAATTCTTATTTTCATTAAAAAAAATATTTAATTAAACAACTTCGTTCAGTTCCTTCAAAGCAATAGAGAACAAAAAACAAAAAACAGAAACTCACCATAAATACTTTAAATTATCAACAAGAACGTTTTGTGTTATTGTTTTTTGTTGTTTTATTTTTCTTATTCTAAATTGAAAAAATTTTTTTTTGTTTTTTTTCGTGTTTTTTGTTAAAAATAAAACACTTGTTTTATAGATTTCGCCTTGGAATATTCATTCAAACGAGTGGTGCGAACGAATATTGACAATCATTGCGAAAATAAACACTTGACTATCTCAAGAACAAGACTTAAAATGTGTGAGAATGTGAGAATGTCTGACTAAAGTATTAACCAGAACTATTATTAACAGAACAGCACAGTACAGCACAGAACAGCACATCACTTCTTAGTTAAATATATGAACGAAGAAAACAAAAACCAAGAGTGTTGTTATCTAACACTACTATGTATACCATACTATACTGTTGTGCTTGTTGACTAAATTTAAATTTTCCTTTTACCCCTCATTCGGGCCCTTTAGCAAGCAAATTGAAAAAAAAACAACGAAATTCTAACGAATAGGTAGAGTCATTATAATATTGAATAGAATTCTCTGTAAAGCATAGCATAGAGAGAAGCCAAATCAACCAAACCCACTGAATCATAATTTAATGTGAATAGTAAACAATACATGCATATGTATGTACATGTGTATGTATGAGTAGTGGTGGCAAGAATGATTATAATGAATGAATGATATCAGTTTGAATGCAGTCGACGAGAATGAACATCGTCAATAACATCATAATCATTGATGACTGCCTGCCCCAGTATCAGTAACAGCATCAACATCATCAACAAAAATAAAGCACATGTGCAAGTGTTATTTGCTCAATGTATCATCGTCGTCATCATTAACACTATGCAGTGGCAGGCTAAATACATTACAGTTCATAAGTGTACATACATACAGGCATACTAAAGCATTTCATTTATATAGACAGACAAACACACGTACATACATACATATGTATAAACAAATATTGTATTATAATACAAGCATACATTCATATTCCTATCATCAGTAATAATGAAACGTCAGCCAGTCAACCATATCAAACAGATCACATTTACATATGCATGCATGCAACCAACACTGGAAGCAACTCACACAATGCAACACATCCATACTTGTGTTCGTGTTTGCCTCAATAAAAGTGTTGTCTTCGTTCGTTGCCTCTCGGCTTTTGCGGGCTAGCGCGTATTTGCCTGTGCGCGCGTGTGTGAGTGTATACGTGTGTATAGCTCAATGACAAAATGTTTGACCTATTGATTGATTGACTTGTTTCAAGAAGAATAAAACGAAAAAAATTTAAAAATTAAACTTTTTTCGTTTTTGTTTTTAAATATGGTACGTCTGTCTGCCTTAGTATGTATAACGTCAATGTGTATGTGAACAACCGGATACCATATATGCCATCGTTTTTAATAAATGCAGTCTCTATTATTAGACGACAAGTTGTATAAATGGTCCAGAATGGTTGAATATCCAACAACAGCAACTAAAGTATTATCACACAAAAAAAAATATATGACATAACGGTATGGACAATGTTTTGTATCGTCATCATCAATTTAAAATGGAAAAAGAAAACTTATGTGGCACTAAGGGTCTCTCATCTCTCATTTGCAATTTGGGTTAAAATATTCGGATTTTTTCTTTTACAGACGAAACAAGAACTGAATTTAATACGGATTGCAAATATTTTAATCAAAAAAAAAAAAAACAAACAAAAGTTAAACGCTGTTGTTTATTGTTGCAGCTAAAAAATTATCGATAAGATAATTGAAGTTGGAATGTGGCATCGCAAATAAGAACATTGTCTCTACACACACAACTACTGTGCAAAATGGTTATGATTTAAAGATCTTGAGAAACTAAATTGATTTCGAATGAAACTTGTATTGAATTTTCACATACGATTAATAATTTAACAACAACAAAAAAAAATAGTTTTATATCTGTCTCTGTTTGTTAAACTAGAATACTTCCATATTTTATTAAAAAATGCCTTAATTACAGTACAGATGATAGCAGTAATCAAATTAAGGGAGTCGTGAAAAAAGAAAATAAATTCTTGCGTTTAATTGAAAAGTGTTTGATGTCAACTTCAGCATGAATAGGAAAGCGGCGATCCCCTCATATTTTTAGAGGTGGAACATACATGCATAATTGGTCATTACAACCCTTCAGTCAGGATTACGACCTTGTTTCTCACGCCACTTATGTTGTGTGTGTTAATTTTATACTTGAGTGGTGGGATCTATAGTGGTGAAACATACAGTGAGCGTCAAAAGCAACTATATATTTAAAAAATTAACATTATTTTTGGGTGCCCTGGTAGTCTAGTGGGTAGTGTGCTCGACTATTAGAGTGAGAGTAGTGGTTTCGATTCCCACCAGAGAATCTGGTCTGTGACACTACACCGAGCATATGGTCTAAGTTACTCATACATACATACATAATTGGTCATTACAACCCTTTAGTCAGGATTACGGCCTAGCTTCTCACCACACTCATGTTGTGTGCGTTAATTTTACACGCGAGTGGCGGGACCTACAGTATAACGTCGACTCCGAACAATAGATTTTTGAGAAACTTTTTCATGGCAGGTTTATTTACTCTCAGAGTTTTTGTCAGAAATCTGCTGAGAGGAAGTCGCCGAAGAAATATTTTTTCATATTTCTTTCAGTTAGAGATGCCTGACCTGGGATTTGAACAGAGGCCTCACCTTTAATAAGCCAACACACTACCTACTAAACTACGGCGACTTCAACCAAAACACTCAGGATAAATGAAAACGCAGCACGAAAATTCCTAATATACGGAAAGGAAATTGATGAAGTGGAGTCCTTCTGCTATCTAGGCAGTTTAATCGATACATCCGATGCTTCATCAGCAGAAGACATGCAATACTTTTGCCCAACTTAATCCTGTTTAGAAATCGTCTAACATAGCGAGACATATACACATTACCGTACGTTTGCGTTTTGATGTCTGACCTGGGATACGAATCTGGGCTTTTCGTCTAATAAGGCAACACACTACCTACTAGACTACGGCGACTACCGTCTAAGTTACTCAGCACGTATATAATTTGTAATTGTATTGTAATTAATAAATAAATAAAAAAACACATTAAATTGTTTCACAGCCAGTTTTTAAAATTAAAAAAAAATACAAAAAATTTTAAAATTTTAACAAATTTTTTCGCGCACTCTCCTTAAGTGGTAAAAGTTGAGTTTGTTGATTGTTAGAATTTTATCCATAGTGTACAGTTTTTTTTTGACGCTCACTGTATACAGTAAGAAGACTTAACTTTGAACCTTCCCGACTTGCACTGGATCAGTTAAAGCTTACATGAATAGCATTGATACACAGATACATAAGTCCAGTGATGTAATATGTGTCCAAAGTGATTCAGAAACAAAATGGAAGAACTGGTGGCCTTTAAAATTCATGGCGACCTTGAATGAGATTAACAATGGCTGTAGCATGGCGTACAAGATGGAAAAACCTTATTGATGGCATTCTCTTCGATGCTCACACCTCTTGATGTTTGATTTTTATAACATACCAGCTGGTGATTTGGAAAAAGATTTTGTTTTTCGAACCTGCTGATTGTTATTTTTTGTATTTCCAATTACTTACATACTATTAAGCAAATAATGTCCTGATTATGTAAATTTATATACTCTTTTCTTTTTTTGTTTGTGTTTGTGAAAGAAAGGCCTGCATTTATATATGTATGTATGTATGTATGTAGCAAAGATTCTATTTTTTCTCTTTTCTATTTTCATTATTCATGATTTCTTTATTCGGTTTTGTTCTTTACCTTTTTTCTTTTCGTTTTTGTTTCATGTTTCCTTCCTTTTCGATGATGATTTCAAGCAAAACAAGACAACATCTTAGTTTTATGCTTTTAGGCACGTTTATTGGGCTTTTATTTGCATTAAAAGTAGAATTTTTCTAGGGGAGCACCACTACCACCATCATCATCATCTCATGGTTTGTTTCTTATCTTTGCTGTGCTTTGTTTTCGATAACATTTGCATCTTCTTCGTCTTCTTCTTCTTTAGTTATGGAACCTTATTCTACTTCTACAATTTGGTGGTGTAGCATATGTAAGTGAAAGCCTGTGTTTGTATTATATTTATATGGGCATGACACACATACATGCATACACGTTTTTTGCTTTTATTATTTTCCTTCATTTTCTGTATATGTATGCTCGCTCATGTATTGTGATGTTACAACCCTGGTGATGATAATAATAATAATGATACTCGGCATTGTGTTCTATGTGTTCTATGTGTGTGTGTGTGCAGAAAGAAAGAACGAAGGAATAATAGAACGAACATAGAGAATGGTTTTCATTATTAGGCATATGGATAGTGTATCCTCATTCAACCACCTTATAAATAAAGTTTTCAATTGTTGTTGTTGTTGTTGTTGTGTTTTGTGTGCTCTTGATAAATATTTTGTTTGTTTTTATCTTTGTTTTGTTTTTGTGGGCTTTTTTCTTGCTTTGGCAAGCATTTCTTATGTTACACTGTGAAATATTTTCTACTGAATTCATTTAATAAATAAATTAAAGATTTTGAATCCTTTTTGGCGATACTCATGCAAAGAGAAACTCTAAATTGCAAGAAAAAATTCCCATTTTTTTGTGAATTTTTATTCCACATGAAAATAACTAACCAGCGATGTGAGATGTGATGTCCACGCTTAAAATCTCCTGATTTTATAAGAGTGTATGGTAGGTGTAGGTGTAGGTGTAGGTAGGTAGTTTGTTTCGTTTTCTTTATGATTTTGTTGTATTCTTTACATTTCTATTGTTGTTGTCCTTCAAGTACATTTTTCTGTTGTTATTATTGTCTTGCCATTGTTTTGTTTTGTCTTTTATGTCTTGTGGTTGGAGGTTTTCTTCACTCTTCTGTTTTCTTTTTATGTTTTTGTTGCCTTTAAAATAAATATTGCAATGAATTTATCCACCGTGTGTTTTTGTTATAATATTGGCTTTCAAGTAAAATTATTACCATTCACCATTTGCTGCTAACACACAATGGCCATTACAGTGTTCCAGCATCTTGGTTGGGTATTGAAATCCAACCATCCATGGCTAAGCATTCATCATAGAAAAGCTTTGTGATTTTGTTTTTGTTTTAGACTGTGTGGTTAATGGTTTATTGTTCTTTGTTGTTCTTTTTTTGTTTTTTTTTTCTCTCTTGATACTCATTTTGAAACTTTTAATGAGAATGACTTGTTAAGCTATTCATGTTGCTTCTTCTTCTTCTGCTTTTTAAGCTACTTTATATGTGGCCATAACTCATGGTAGAGGTATTATTAAAGTGCTGGCAATATGCTCTCGTTATTCAAAGTTCGTTTTCAAACGACATCTGGGTACAGTTGACATCAACAACGTTTTGGCATTAATTGGGCAGCCACACTATGCCTCTGCTACCATTTGTATTGATAGGCATATGAGCCTTGGATGTGTGTTTTTCTTTTGTAGAAGTACAGGATTACTAAGCGATTAATGTATCCAAATATCGTGTCATATGAATTGCTGTGTGTAAACTAAAAATTTTTGCCTGTCATTGAGTTATTTACGACGAGTACAATCTAAAATAGTCCAGAAATTTAAAATCCCTCAACAGCATTTAATACACTGTGTGTGAACACTGCGCTCACACACATGATGGCCAAAGTGAACTCAACTAAATCAACCGTATGAATGAGTTTTTATCTCTTCAGCTAAGGGCTTAACACTCTACCAACATACATATGTACATACGTATTTGGCAAAACTCGTTGACAATAAATCAGTTTAAATGCCAAAATAAATTCGTGATATTCTAAAGCAGCAAAAAAATTTTTAAAAATTTATCTCTTCAGCCACAATATAAAAAGCATATGATACGAGTACATTTACTCACTTAAATAAAGATTAATGGAACGAGAGTGACAGAGATAGAGAGTGTGTTTGCAGATAATAAAGGGTGTTTTTTTTATAGAGGTATAGATCTTTAAGTTGCAATAAAACAACGATGGATTATTCGATTGACATGAATTTTATTTATCCGAAAGATAATCGTGTGGCATTACATTTTAAATATGATTTCTGGCATATGACCGCCATGGCTGGCGCGGATGTAGTCCAATCTGGACGTCCAATTTCCGATGACATTTTCCAACATTTGTGGCCGTATATCGGCAATAATACGGCGAATGTTGTCTTCCAAATGGTCAAGCGTTTGTGGCTTTACCGCATAGACCAATGACTTTACATAGCCCCACAGAAAGTAGTCTAGCGGTGTTAAATCACAAGATCTTGGAAGGCCAATTCACAGGTCCCATACGTGAAATTAGGCGGTCACCAAACGTGTCTTTCAATAAGTCTATTGTGGCACGAGCTGTGTGACATGTTGCGCCGTCTTGTTGAAACCACATCTCCTGGACATCATGGTTATTCAATACAGGAATGAAAAAGTTAGTTAATCATGGCTCATATACCGATCACCATTGACTGTAACGTTCTGGCCACCATCGTTTTTGAAAAAGTACGGACCAATGATTCCACCAGCCCATAAAGCGCACCAAACAGTCAGTTTTTCTGAATGTAACGGTGTTTCCACATACACTTGAGGATTACCTTCACTCCAAATGCGGCAGTTTTGTTTGTTGACGTAGCCATTCAACCGGAAGTGCGCTTCATCGCTAAACAAAATTCCCTTATGAAAATCGGGAACAACGGTAATCTCGTTTTGGGCCCATTCGACGAATCTACGCCTTACTTGATGATCGTTTGGCTTCAAATCTTGCACGAGTTGGATTTTGTAAGCCACGCAAATCAAGATCCTTCCGCAAAATCTTCCATAAAGTGGATGGACTCAAGATCCAATTCCTGTGCTCGATGGCGGATGGATTCAGTCGGGTCTTCCTCAATGCTACGCTCTACAACAGTGTCTGGGGATGCGAGTTATCAATAAGAGTAAACGTGGTGCGAAAACGTTCCATGGTTAATCGAATTAACTGCTCTGATGGACGATTTTGTCGACGATAAAATGGACGTAGTGCGCGGCGATACGTTTTCCATTATTTTCGAAATGAAATTGCACTATTTGCAAGCGTTGTTCAGGCGTGAGTCTGTTCATGATGAATTGCCAAACCAAACTGAGAATAAATCACTTCACAGCTGTTAAATCGGTCGCCATCTTGAAAAGTCATGAAACCTTAAAGTTCTATACCTCTATAAAAAACACCCGTTATTTAAATTTAATACAATTTTATTATTTGACGGAAAAAAATGAAGAAATTTGCCTGCAAATTTCACCATGTGCGAGTTTAGATAATAAAAGTCGAGATTAGAAGTGAGATTTTTTGTGGCACAAAACTTTGGCTTAAAAATGTTCATGAAATTTTTTATAATAATTTATTTTAATAATTTAATAATTTTTTGTTTTTCTTTTCGTATCTTTATAGCATACCTGAAGCAATCAATAAGGCCAAATGAAGTAAGTAAGTTTCTTGTACATGAATTATATGAATCTAATATCCAAAGTTCCATTAAATGCACACTCTTTAAAGTGTGCAATTATCAACACAAATGATACAAATTAAATGTAGAGCCTCTAAGAGTCCAGATAATAAAAACTAAATTAAAATTCTTTAAGCAAAAAGTTATTTTATTTTTAAAACTTATTTTTTCTTCGTCTTCATTAATATTGTTACGTTTTTACCTTTTTAAAAACGTTTAAATATGAGTTTGTTAATTGCAAACAAATTAACAACAAATATGTGTTTAATTTCAGTTAAACTCTCTTTATTATTTACACTACTTTTGTGTGCCACCGTATACAACTTAACGATACAACAATAATAATCCATTTATTCACTTTACTAGTTCACACAACTGTTCGCTAGATCTTTACAACCACGACTTATTTTGTTTACGCGCAACTTCACACAAGGCTGACTGAATTCTTACTGACAGCTGCCTGCTTTGTCCAGCCCTTTTATAGTCCGGACACAACCAGTCTAACGAACATTCTTGAAGTGGAAGTTTTGTGATCTCGCCTACTCGAGAGCTCTATTGCTAATACATTGTTGTTTGTGTACTTTGGTTATGTTAACTATCCCTTTTTGTCACATACATGTTGTTGTTGGTACCAAGCGCAACCAGGTTCGTCGTACATATCTGTGTGTCTGCAGCTTTAGATAATCAACACATTCATTGTATTCTTAGTATTGGTGTGTATTTGTATCGTGTGGCTTTTGTTTATCGTTTTTGTTGTTAAACGATATTAGGTCGTTTCGATTTGCGTAACAATATTTATGCCTTTTTAACGTTTCTTCACACTCGAATATTTTTCTTTAAAATATACAATTAAAGGCTTTTTGGCTTATTAAATATTTCCACTTTTGTCAGAAAGCGTCACAATATCATTTGTTAAATTGGTTCAAATATTGAAGTTCAAATCAATTCGTCATTGCTCCCTCTTTTTGCCACACAAATATGTTTAATGGCGCATGGCGACACATCAAACATAGCTGATAAAATTTTGCATATGTGTTGGTAATATTTGTTTTGCTTAACACAGCAACACATCAAAATTGAAGCTTCAAACTGAAGTCTTATTCACAAAGTTACGTTACATTTTTACCTTTTTACGTTTTTACCTTTTTAAAAACGTTTAGAATATGAGCTCGTAGATTGAAAACAAAGTAAAAACAAATATGTGTTTAGTTTCAATTAAACTCTTTATTGTTCGCACTACTTTTATGTGTCACTGCTACGACTCCAACAATAATTGTTTGTTCACTATTCTACTTTATACTTCTGTGCGCGCAAACACTAACAACTCTTCGATAGATCTTCACAACAGCGATCTTCAAACGACGGCTGTTTACTTCGCAAGCAACGTATCTTCACACAGGACAGACTGACTGAATTATTACTGCCTCTTGGGCCGCTTTGTCTTGCCTTTTTATATGCCCACGTATTCAGTCTGATGAAGGTTCTTGAAAGAGAACTTTCAGGGTCACGCTTTCTAGAGAACTCTATTGCGACTTCATTGTTGTTTGTGTACTTTGCTTAGATTGTTTGTTGTTGCGTTCGCTTACTTGTCTATCTCCTTATCTTTCAGACTTGTGTACTTGGTTTACGTGTAACAACTTTATTGTATGTGTTTATGTAGCCTTTTTTTGTACAATGGGTCAATTCGACCTCGGGGTACTGTACTTGTCTTTATTGACAAGTACACGTCCTCTAACCTTATGTGGCTTTTGTTTCTCGTTAAAGTTAAACGATGCTTTTATTTTCGTAACATGTTTTATTCAACGCAGGTAAAGAAAATCAAAAGTATTTTGATATTCTTCAAACTCTTCTCAGTCTATACGTGTGAGTATTTTGTACACACACACAATAACAAAAAAAGGTGAGTTTGATCTTTTATTTTATGCGTGGCCATGCGCCATAATGACGAAAATCAAAAGTATCTTAATATTCTTCAAATTTTTCTCAGTCTATACGTGTCAGTACAGTTTTACCAAAACATTAACAAAAAAGTCGCGTTTGATACATTATTTGATGCGTGGCCAGGCATCTTAAGAATTTCATTAATTGTTAAACCTAAAATTATGCTATGAATTTAACGTTGCATATGTATACTAAATAAAGAGTTAATAACACATCAAAACACTACATACAATGTACATACACATGAAATTTGTTTGTTAAAACACAATTTCAAACTCACACTCACTCACGCATACGTGCACACTCATGTCAAAAGCACTTACATGTTTGCTACAACAATCTACAATTGTTCATTTTATTGTTGTTGTAAAAGGAACAGAAGAGAGACGTTTTGTCAATATTGTTGTATGCCAGCATTGCCATTAGAAAATGCTTACTTGTCTGGTTGTGACAGGAAACGTATAAATAAATGACACAAATGTTGTTGTTGGCCTCATACATGAATATAAATTCAAGAGTATTAAGGATATTAAAGGAATTTTTCTTAAGAAAAATATTATTTGTATACATACCTATGTACATATACATATGTACACATAATATGTCTGTTGTTTGTTACTTTTAATAAAGGGTGTTTTTTTATAGAGGTATAGAACTTTAAGTTGGCATTACTTTTCAAGATGGCAAGCGATTTAACAGCTGTCAAGTGATTTATTCTCAGTTTGGTTTGGCAATTCATCATGAATAGACTCACGCCTGAACAACGCTTGTAAATATTGCAATTTTATTTCGAAAAAAATGGTTCTGTGCGGAAAACGTATCGCCGCGCACTACGTCCATTTTATCGTCGACAAAATCGTCCATCAGAGCAGTTAATTCGATTAACCATGGAACGTTTTCGCACCACGTTTACTCTTATTGATAACTCGCATCCCCAGAGACGCTGTACGGTGCGTACAGAAGAAGCTATTGCTGCTGTAGAGCGTAGGAAGACCCGAATGAGTCCATCCGCCATCGAGCACAGCAATTGGATCTGTGTCCATCCACTTTATGGAAGATTTTGCGGAAGGATCTTGCTTTGCGTGGCTTACAAAATCCAACTCGTGCAAGATTTGAAGCCAAACGATCATCAAGTAAGGCGTAGATTCGTCGAATGGGCCCAAAACGAGATTACCGTTGTTCCCGATTTTCATAAGCGAATTTTGTTTAGCGATGAAGCGCACTTCTGGTTGAATGGCTACGTCAACAAACAAAACTGCCGCATTTGGAGTGAAGGTAATCCTCAAGTGTATGTGGAAACACCGTTACATCCAGAAAAACTGACTGTTTGGTGCGCTTTATGGGCTGGTGGTCCGTACTTTTTCAAAAACGATGGTGGCCAGAACGTTACAGTCAATGGTGATCGGTATAGAGCCATGATTAACTAACTTTTTCATTCCTGAATTGAATAACCATGATGTCCAGGAGATGTGGTTTCAATAAGACGGCGCAACATGTCACACAGCTCGTGCCACAATAGATTTATTGAAAGACACGTTTGGTGACCGCCTAATTTCACGTTTTGGACCTGTGAATTGGCCTTCCAAGATCTTGTGATTTAACACCGCTAGACTACTTTCTGTGGGGCATGTATGTAAAGTCATTGGTCTATGCGGTAAAGCCACAAACGCTTGACCATTTGCAAGACAACATTCGCCGTATTATTGCCGATATACGGCCACAAATGTTGGAAAAAGTCATCGAAAATTGGACGTCCAGATTGGACTACATCCGCGCCAGCCGTGGCGGTCATATGCCAGAAATCATATTTAAAATGTAATGCCACAAGATTATCTTTCGGATAAATAAAATGCATGTCAATCGAATAATCCATCGTTGGTTTTATTGCAACTTAAAGTTCTATACCTCTATAAAAAAAACACCCTTTACATACATATGTATGTATATGCAAACATAGTATGTATGTGTGTTTGTTACTTTTAATAAAAGCAGAATACAATGCTTAAATAAAATAAAATAGATGATTGACCTTTTTATTTACATTTGTATTGAATTTATGAACATTTATTATTCGATTCTTCGAAAGAATGCATATGTATGCACATATGGATATGTGTGCAAGTAAGTAAATATTAAAATTTAATTTTCCTACAAATTCTCTGTAACTTTCTAAACATATGTTACTACTCTGCTACTTCTCTCTCAAACATGGCCACCCACACCCATACACACAGACATTTATGCACTTCCATTTACAGATTTATAACACTGCTATTACAACACATATTCATGATTCCTTCTTCTTCTTTCTTCTTCTTTTTTTTTTGTTTTTTTTTTTTAACAACAAAAAACAAATGGTATTTAATTTTATGTGTTGTTGTTTGTGTTTGTGTGAATAATTGTGTAGACTTTTCACAATAGATGTCAAGTGCTGCTGTTGTGTTGTATTTTCATATCCTGCTAGAGTATGCTGTATGTATGTATATGTGTTATAAGTATGATGATGTCAGTTAGTTTCTCCTTCTGCGTTCTCTCTCTCTCTCTTCTTTCTCTTACAGTTACATACAGGCATACACCATTCAGTTAAACAAATACAAAAACAAAAACACAGGCACAGACAGCTTGTGTCAAATATTATTTTATTCAGTTATTTAACTGTGTGTGTGTAAATTTGTGTACTTAGCAAACATATTCATTTTCTTATGTTAATGCCATGTGTTTAGCAGTCAACACACTCATACATACACACATATGCATATGCATGTATATTTGCTTACATTGTTATGCGACAGTTGTTGGTGTCATCATTATTTAAAGGTTTTTGTTTTTTTTTTACTGTTTTTATACTCTTTTAACCCTTTTTGTTTGTGATATTTAATACAGTATTGGTTAAAATAATAAGTATGCTTTAATGTTATTCAAATTAGACACTTTATTAAAGGGAAAAATGATCTTTATTTTTAAAGCCTACTTTACACGGTCATGATCTGTCAAAATTTTGTGTAGAAGAGTACGGATGTGATCGTCTAAAGTTAGTTTAAACTCTAAACGTACTATGTAATGAAACCATCACACATTGAGAGAAAATACGGATGAAAAGTTTGACCGTCGTATGGCTCTCTTCATTTTTTGAAATGATTCAAAAAACAAGCAAGTCGCATTACATCAGGGATGTATTTTTATGTAAACACATAGAAAAAAATTGTAACAGCTGTTTTCATTTTACTTTGTTATTGTCTTATACCGATCATGTAAACGCAAAAAATATAAATCATACGACTTTTATTCTCTTTTTTGTCATACGGATGGAATTTCATTTTACTTTTTCATTAGACTTTACGTACGTAAAGTATTACCGTGTGAAGTGGGCTTAAGTACACATACATACATAAAATAATTGGTCATTACAACCCTTCAATCGTTGTGTGTTGTGTGCGTTAATTTTTATACATGAGTGGCGGGACCTACAATTTAAAGTCGACTCCGAATGACAGATTTTTGAGAAACTTTTCATGTCAATTTTATTTCACTTTCAGAGTTTTTGCCAGAACTCTGCTGAGAGGAAGTCGCCGAAGAAATATTTTTTCATATTTCATTTAATTGGAGATGCCTGACCTAGGATTTGAACCGAGGCCTTACGTCTAATAAGCCAACATACTACCTACTAGACCACGGCGGCTTCACACATTTTTCAAATTTGTTTTTCGAAACCTTTCCAATAAAAATGTCTAAAAATTTAAAATTTTAACGAAACTAATGAATATGATTACTGCTTTTATTGTACTCAATACTGTTAATATACAATGGACTGCAAAAGTCTTAGTACGGCAATATACACTAAGCAAAAATTAGTAAACACCACGGAAATAATTCATTTTCTTAGGATAGCGAGAAAAGTAAATGAGAAGAGTCGAATAAATTTCCAAAAATAAAAACGTTTATTTATTACTTATAAAATGTTAAAACAAAAACAACAATTCATGATGAAGGAACTTTTTTTATACTTAAGAACAAAAGTGTTGACTCACTTATGGCGCTCAGTGTATTTTAGTAATTTCATTTTAGCCAAAAGTTTATATAAAAATTTATAGTTTAGTTTCTGTTTTATTATGAAAAAACAATTTTTTAATGTTTTTCATAAAAACAAGAGAAAAATAAGGAAAAGTTTCAAATGACTCCATAGGTACTTACCCCAAGGAGAACCCTGAGTCAATTTAAAATTCAAAGGCCTAATATATTAAAAAGTTATCCTTGTATTTAGGAGAATATCCCTTAAGGTCAAGCACTTCATTTAACCCATTTTGGAATTGAATGTACAAGTTTTGTTTACAGTTTTCTAGTAAAACCATGATTAAGTTTTTCGGTTGACTTTCTTTCAAATTATCTCCTAAATACTCTCTTGCAGTCATATTGGAACATTGTGCAAAAGTATTAAGCTTGTGGGGATTTTTTTGTGAAAATATATTGGAGTATTAAGACTTTGGCTGTCCACTATACATACTAAATGTGCAATCACAAAAAAAAAAAATAAGAAAATAAAATTCACATTCATCATTAATTTCTGGCGTAATGAATGAACATTATAACAAATAGCAGATGTACGTATATATATATATACAGTGGTGGCCACGAATTTAAGACACGACATATGACTGACTTGCTTATGATAATATTTACAATCCTGTAATATCAAAATTGATATTCTTTATTCTACTATGTACCCTGTAATATAAAGAAAAAGTACCATAATTTTATTTTGTTTCTTTTTACATTTTGTTGCTTTTTGATCATATTATTGTAAAAACGTTTATTTGAAATTGGCCACGAATTTAGGACATTTCAGAAATATCTGGTTTTTAAGTGATTTTGTTAGTGTTTTTGAAGCTAAACGATGAGCAGCGAATGTTTTATTTTATTTTATGTTGGAATACATAGATATATTTAATTATAAATGGTCAGAGGTACTTGGAATACCGATGCCGAGCGAAAACTGATCCAACAACTAAAATTTGATGGAAAAATAATAATGGAGATATCCAAGCTGTTTAAATGTTTTAAATGCAAGATTTACAACGTGCTGGAACACATCAAGCAACATGGTACCACCAAAAATGTCAAACAGCAACCTAGAGGCCGAAAAACTACACCCTAAAGTAGCTGCTAATAATCCTTTCACGAACTCAAGTAAAATAAAAAATAAAATTGTATTGGATTTTGGTATCGATATGTCGTCCAGGGCAATAAGAAGATGTCTAAATGAGAAAAACATGCGTGGGTGTATTGCACAACGTAAACCACTTGTCTCAAAAAAATATCAAATCCCGACTAGCATTTTGTCTTGATCTATATAATATGTAAATAAAAATTCTCAACCCAATATAGGTAGCAAAATATTATTAATTTTTCTTCCTAATATTACTAAGATCTTAAGAAAAATATCATGGACCTAAAATATTTTGGATAAGATGTAAAAATTATCACAAATGTAGAAGTAAAATGTCGTGTCTTACCACTGTATGTTTAAATTTTTTTTTTTTGTATTCAGTCTTTATTTGCAATCTATTTTACAATATTAAGCAAATTTGATAAAAATATAATACTAATAACTTAAATTATTGATCTTTATCAAGATCAACATAATAAAAAAAAAAAAAAAAAAACCTACATTTTTTATGATGTATGTTTAAATGGAAAAAATAAATTGGAAAAGACACTTTATTTCATAAATTCTTTAAATATTTCCTATGTTTAGCAAAAATTATCACAGTTAATAAATACAATTTTAGTTAATTTTTTCTCATCGATAAATTACTTGCTTAAAATATATAATTTTATAAAGACTACATGTTTGTTTTGTAAAAGAAAAAAACATGATACTTCTCCCGTATAGCGTACAATTACTTACAATTTTACACTTCCTTATAAAAAGAAAAAAAAACTGTTCCAGTTTTGCTAGGTTTTTGTGTATAAAATTTCCACTCCTGATAAAAGAAACTCCCTTCATTTGTTTCTTCATTTTAACTTCTTCTTTTTTTTGCATTTTTTGCAACGGTATTCTTGTTTTAATTCTTTTTCTTTTTTTTTTTTTTTTGTGGTACAAAAAACTTAAAAACCTTGATAGCATCCTTGATGTCATTTTTATTCTTAAGTTTTATTAAAAATAAAATAAAATGTAATGGGAAAAAAAGAGAAACAAAACTAGCAACACCTTGACTGTGCAATGAATTTTTCCACTTTTTTCTTGAATTTTACTGATCAAAAATCTTGAAAAAAAAATATGTATGAAAATACGGCAAAATGCTAAGAAAACATGTTTTATTTTATTTCAATTTTTTTCCTTCTTCTTCTTCTTCTTGTATTTAAACTAAAATTAAAGTTAACAAACAAAATCATTTTATGACTGCTAAAAAAAAAACGAAAAAATTAAAAACTTTTTCAACAAAAAAATTTCATCTCAATGTCATCAACATGGTTTGTTTTACCAAATCAAGCAACCACCAAAAACTATAGCACAATGCAACACTGACAACAACAACAATTTAACCACAATAAGTTTCTTTTTAAGTCTACGAACTGAAACAATGTCAGCCAGCTAGTCAGCATGGCCAACCATTGCACATTTCGCTTAAGAAAAACGGAGAATCTTTTTCATTTTTGGCTAGAATGCTTTTTTTTGTTTTTGTTTTCTTCTTTTGTGACTATTTTGGACATGTATGGAAGCTGAAGTTTTTGTCCAGCAATTTTTGACCATATGTTCACAAACAAGTTCAAAAGTCCTTGAATAAAAAAGAAAAAATAAAAACAAAAAGAAGCTAAATTGTTATCAACTGTTGGATGTTACATTTCTCTCTTTCCTAATGGAAAATTTTTGTATTTTAAATCATTTTTTTTAATTCTTTTAATTTTTTAATTGTATTTTCACTTTCGCATTGGTATCCATTTATAAAATTAAATACTTAGAAAACTTTTGCAACACAAGTCAATTCAGTAAAATATTTTAAATGATGGTGGTTTTTCTTTTATTCCGTTTTGTTTTGCTTTATTTTATTTTTCCTTGTAAGAAAAAAATTATTTTGGGGGATAAGGTACCTTTCGGCATTTTTTTTTTTTTACCGAAAGTCCTTTTCTTATCACGGATGAAATGAAATTACAATGATATTATATGGACTCATACCTATGTACAGTGTTGGAAAAAATAATAGTAACGCATCAAAAAACGTTGAAAACATCCTCATATCATTAGGGACCCGCCACCCTGTTTGAGTGTCTTTTTTGTGCATTTTGCATCAAAATCTTTATTGGCAGGGCGACGTACAAAATATTTTCCGTCTGATGGAGCACTTTGTTCCAATTTTTCCGACTTTGGTGTTATCTGGCAAATTGTAACCTTTTTTGTATATTTTTGTTTTAATTCTTATGGTACTGCTTGTTACTGGAGCATCTAGTATATTTTTAAGCCCATTAGATGACTCAAAAAAATTTTATTTGAAATGACGCACAAAAATTTGATCAGAACGCGTGGACGTTTTCCTCTTTCTTCCTCTAGTTTCGATATTTTTTGTATAGTGAATCACTTAAATACTTTATGTTTAGAACACTTCATTATGTGGGCTATTTTTCCAAGTGATAAGCCATCAGATTTTAACTTAATGGATGACATTTCTTTCAGCATCAGTGGTATGAACACCTCGACCCATTTTTTTGAAAGATTTAAAACACACACTCAACACGAAAATTTTGCAAATGGTCCAAAAAAAAGTTATTTTAACTAAATTTTTACCACTTCTAAATATTTCATGTAAAAAGTTTATTTTTTTTTAATTTAAACACGGTTTTAGAAAAACGTTTCCATTAATTTTTCCAGCTAAATTACGTAATTTGCTTACTTTTTCCTGAAAACTAATAAATTAAAAGAGAAGAAAGCAATATAAAGAAAGCAAATAATAAAATCCCGTTACATTAGCAAGAATTTGACAGTAATTTCCAACTATAAAAGTTTATAACGAAAAAGTATACAACATTTTAATGATGAACTAGTAATCGTTTCTATTATGTTTTCCAACACTGTATGTTAGACAAATACACAAAAGTTATTAAAAACGAGATTAATGGCAGTCTTTCCGCAAGATGTCACACTTATTTAGTTGGCCACTACAACCCTTTAGACAGGATTACGATCTAGTTTTTCACACCCCCAATATTATGTGTGTGTTAATTTTATGCATAAATGGCGGAACATACAGACGACAGAGTTTTGGAGAGACTTTTCATGGCAATTTTATTTATTCTCAGAGTTTTTGCCAGAAATCTGCAGAGAGGAAGTCGTTGAAGAAATATTTTTTTCTAATTTCGATATGTTGGGCTGGGCTTTAAACCGTGGCCACGCGTCTAATAAGTCCACACTCTACTTACTAGACTACGGCAACTTCCGCAAGTTATCGTACATGAAAATTTATTAGAATATTTCATTACTGACTCCAGCTTCTTCAATACACATGTATGTACTATGTAAACATCATCATAAGTACCTACATGAATACTAAAGGGTCCGTCAAATAACTTTTATTTTTGAAAATGTTTTAAAAGAAAAACTACTGAATATTTTCTCAAATTTCTTTTTTTTATTTGAAAGTACAATCCTTCCGGTTAATAATGGAAAATAATTTCATTCAAATGGCTGCCTCGGCTGGCCATGCAGTAGCCTACACGATCGAACCAATTTTTAAGCACATTATCGATTGTGTGCAGCTGTATTTCACCAATGGCTTCACGAATATTGTCCTTTAAAGCGTCAATTGTCTCTGGCTTGTCGGCGTAACACTTGTCTTTGACAGCATCCCACAAATAATAGTCCAACGGTGTCAAATCGCAGCTCCGAGGTGGCCAAACGACATCAGCTCTGCGGCTGATAATGCGATCTTCAAAAACAGGGCACAAAACATCGAGTGTAGCTTCGGCTGTGTGGCACGTAGCGCCGTCCTGTTGAAATATCCCCCAATTCAATTTTTGTGAACAAAAACTCGTTCAACATGGCCCGATAACGATCGCCATTGACTGTAACGGCCACTCCTTGCTCATTTTCGAAGAATGCCTCTGGCCCAATTATGCCTCTGGACCAAAATCCGCACCAAACAGTGACTCATTTTGGGTGCGTCGGCTTTTCAATGTATGCATGCGGGTTTTCTGTGCCCCAAATGTGACAATTTTGCTTGTTTACATACCCGCCAAGATCAAAATGAGCTTCATCTGAAAAGATGATTTTTTTTGCCAAAATCGGCATCTTCATGTGTAGGCTACTGCATGGCCAGCCGAGGCAGCCATTTGAATGAAATTATTTTCCATTATTAACAGGAAGGATTGTATTTCAAATAAAAAAAAGAAATTTGAGAAAATATTCAGTAGTTTTTTTTTAAAGTATTTTAAAAAAAAATAATATTTGACGGACCCTTTATTTGTAAATACATGTTTATAGTTTTACTTAGAAGAACTCCTCAAGTATCCTTATGCATATCTAGACTTAACAGCTTTTCACTGTTTTAATTGAAGACAGGCAGACAGACAATCTGTATGTAAACGACATGATTTATAAATCGCCAAAGAAAATTTTAACATGCTACCATCACTGATGGTTTCATATATGATTTAATGTTTGTTGTTGTTGTTGTTGTTGTTGTTGATCACAGTACTACTGGTTCTGTATGATGTATGATGACAACATATTTTGTGATTCTGGTTTATTAGCAAACAACGACAGACAATTTGTTGCGTTGAGTGCCACGAAATTGACACTCAATATTTGTTTTTTTGTGTGAATCGTATGAATATTTAAATGTTTAAAATGCAAATGCAATTGCAAATGTAAATGCAAATTGTTGGTGTTGTTGTTGCTGCTGCTGCTGCTGCTCTTGCTGATGTAGCCATAGTAGCGAAACAACTCAATTAACCTCGACCTTCGTTAAAAAGGCTTGAGCGATATTTTAACTGTGACTACAACCACGATGTTGATGTTGTTATTGTTGATGATGATAATGATGATGATGATGATTTTAGCAACAATTGTAAGCCATAAAATAGCACAATATTATATAAGTATTTATAAAAAAAATATTTCTCATTTGTTTTATTAACGATGCTAGTTTCTTTAGCTTTATTGTTGCCATTGTTGATAACTACAATGACGTCATTAATAAATAATTTGCATTTAAAATAATTTTACTAGCAACACTTAAACACTTAACACTTGTGCATTTAATGAATTCATTATTAATTTAAAGAACTTTTAGACAAATTCAAGGTTATAAAGCCATAATGAAATATTAAAAAAAAAATTAAAAAATAAACAATTCAAGCCAACTTTTAATTTTCAGGTTCAAATACAAATATGTATGTATGTATGTATGTACATATAATAAAAATGTCATCAATATTCTATTTGTTTACAAACTGACCATCGTAAATGCCATAATCGAAAACAATTCATATATGAATTTATATTGTTTGTTTGGCTTTACTTCTAAAGAAAAATAAAAACATTATCGTAAACTATACATAATTAATTATAAATTAAATGCACGCACTTTTTGCGATTTTTATTCTTCTTCTTCTTTTTATTCTTCTGTGCTTCACATAAAACAAAACACCGGTCAACCACATAAAAATGAACACATTCAGTCATGCATTCGTTGGTGTCTTTATAAAAATACAAACAAAAAAAAAAGGGAAAAAGAAGAAGAAAAAAAAAATAGCAAAACTAAAAAAACATTAAACTTGGTACGCATGCGCAACAAACAAAACCATTGTCAATGTTAAAAGAACGACCATATGCATACGAGTTGTTGTCGTTAAGTCAAGCCAAAAAGGCGAAACTAACTTTAGCCAACACACGTACGCTCAAACAAAAATGAGTTTGAGTGTGTCGTTTGAATGTGTATGTTGGTTGGCTGGTCTATACTAAGTCCACCAATGCTGATTATTTTGTATGCTTGTGTTGTTGTCATTTTTTTCTTCTTCTTCTTCTTCTCATAAATAAAAAACCTGTATTTTTCTTAATTGCTTCGATTAAACACTTGGTTAGCAGGCATTTTATATATATGTATACATACGTATGTATGTATGTATATAGTATATGTGCATGTATATATGTTTGTTGTTGTATTACAACAAATGATCTTGCTTGATGCCACAAATGTTTTTTTATGCACATTGTTTGTTTATTATTCATTGTTGTTGTATTTGTTGCTGTTGTTGCATTTAATGTTTTAAGTCTCGTTTTCATTTCAAGAACCAGGTCAAGGTTACATGCATATGCGGCTTTGTACAACAACAATGACAACAACAACTGCAACAACAACAATTGCTACTATGGCAACTATAGCTCAGCTCAGCCTCGCTTGCCATAAACGTAATACATGCTTGTGGTTGTTTGGTTGTTAGCTGGTATTCCTTCAGCCAAAGTCAACGTTTAAAGTCAAGTTTTAACATTTTTTTTCTTTCGTCTCTCTTTTGTTTTTTTTTGCAGCGTTGCTGTGATAAAACAACATGATTTCATGTCTGATAGTTGCGTGCCATGATCAAACATGTTTCGAACTTAAATTGTTTGATGTCATACTTTTGTTTGACTCTCTCTCTCTCTCTCTCGAACACAACGGCTTAAATCTGGTTAAATTTATGTTGTAGGAAAGTTGGTAACAACAACAACACCGTTGCAGTATTATTCAGTTAATTTTGAAAGATTTTCTCTCTCTTTCGGTTTTCGCTCATAAAGTGTAGGATCTTATCTAAATAAGAGATGTATGTTAATGTGATTATTTTTGTATTTATTACTGGCTATACTTAAAACACAATTTAGCTTCATCTCTTTTATGTTTCTTCTTTTACAAGTTTTTTATTTACAAAATTTAATATACATTTTAAAAGTATAATTATTAGAGTTTGGCTGCCTTCCAAAATGTATCAATACAAAGTTTGTATGCAGTTCTACTACTGTATACAAACTATGTACATAGATATGCAAAGTAACCAAACAATGCATCAACTATAAATCCGATGCCTGATTGCTTTTTGACTGCGTTAAAAATACATATTGACGACGTTTTGAAAAAGAATACATTGTACATATATTTTGTACAGCGGCATTATGAAACACGATATTTTGTTCGAACACAAAGCAACTAAAATTTTGGAAGGCAGCCTTTTTGTTCACTTATAAACGTACATATGAACACCACTGAGGCAATACCGCTTCATATGAGGGCAATTTGAGCTGCCATACATACATAATACATAATTGGCCATTCAGTCAGGATTACGGCCTAGCTTATCACACCACTCATATTGTAGGTGTTAATTTTATTCAGCAGTGGTGAGACCTACACAGTTTAAAGTCGACTCCGATCGACAGATTTTTGAGAAACTTTTCATGGCAATTTTATTTATTCTCAGAGTTTTTGCCAGAAATCTCGTCGGCGAAGAAATATTTTTTTCATATTTCGTTTTGATGTCTGACCTTAGCTGTCATATTTCTTTAATTCGCATCATCTTATCGAGACTTCATGTCGTTAATACAATTATTATCAACAATTTGAAAATAAAAGCAGGCACCAAGTAAGTTATCGTAACCTGTATGTAAAAATGAAATCAAACACGAACCAAATAGTAATTAAAGCAATCTTAGACAATCTTAGATGTCATGAAAATCCTCGTCGCTTTATGATAAGATCAGGGCACCTCCTCATCAGATTCACAGTTCCTAGAGGAGGCATTAGCCGGAATGGCGAGTCTTTCGACAGGTATACCAAAAGTACAGTTGCCAGGGAGTTAGCCTCTTCTTGTCCAAATGTCTCATGCAGAGTTTAGCAATATTGCACGTAACTTCATGCTGCCAATGAGATTGAGCTTTCCCGTAAAACGAGTGGACAATATCCAAATTAGCTCTTAATATTCCCATGTATTCTGATGTGACTCTCAAGTGAGACTCCGTACACTTTCTGCTTAAGACATTTTTTACACAAATAATTGGCCATTACAACCCTTTAGTCGGGATTACGATCTAGTCTCTCTAATTTAAACTGCAGGTCCCACCACTTACAGTCACACTGATAATTATACGTACCCCCTAAAAATCATTTTTTTTTTAAATGATAAAAGTCAACTAATTTTTGCGCCAAATTTTTTGTTTTCCTTCACAGCCGAACAAATTATATTTGTTCTCATCACTAAATATTACATTCGCCCAAAAATCAGTTGACTTGTCCATGTATTATTGGGCAAATTCCAATTGTGGCTTTTTTCTCGGCACTCGGCTGCGGAAACCGTTCTTTCTCAAAACACTTCGAACTGTTTCGGAATGCACAATAATACTGTGATCACTTTTCGCGGTATTTCGTATTTCTACGGCTGTAGTCCTAGGATTTTTATCCACAATACATGGGCTACCCATGGAGCAATTTTATACGAAATATACGTCGTACGTATAATTTTCTGTGGTGCCATATTGGTTTTAAGCAAACTGCACTCACAAATTCATAGATTTTGGGAATCCATTTTCTTTATTTAAGTAAATGTGTTGTTACAGACGCTAATGTAAAGAAATTTTAGCTTAGAAGTTCATTACTTTTTAAAAATATGAAGTTTAGGGGGGGGGGGGGGTACGTATAATTATCTGTGTGACTGTATGTATAAAATTAATTTATTTAATTATTTTACTTTGAATAATAAAAGCACTTCCAACAAAATATTTAAAGCCTGTTGAGTTGGCATAATCGCCCAAAAAAAACTTTATTTTTACTTGAATTCCTCATTTCTCTAACAATGTTTCTTATTTTTTTATTTATTTATTAATTACAATACAATTACAAATTATATTCTTATTATATACGAGCTGAGTACCTTTGACCATATGCTCGGTGTAGTGTCACAGACCAGAGACTCTGGTAGGAATCGATTCCACGATCCCCACGCTAATAGTATAACACACTAGCCACTAGACTACCAGAACACCCCAATGTTTCTTAAAAAGTTAGTAATAAATGAACATGTTGACCTAAGTGAAGCTCCATTACATTTGTATAAAAATTCATTTTTCTCGAATGCATCGTTCTTGCACTTTTATTGCTTGGAACCACTGATTTTATGAAATGACGGGTATTTATGTTTCCCCCTTTAAATGCAGAGAATGTTTTTATGATTAAATAACGTTTTCTTTTCATTATTTCGGTCTGTCTCCCTCTCTCCTCTCTCTCTGCTCTCTCTCGTATAGTTTTCATTTTTTTTTATTTTTTCTCTCCTTTTTTCTTATTTAATTTTGTATACTAAATGCCAATCAATAGAAGAGTTAGTGTATATGCGTGTATTTTTGAATAGTTTTTTTTTATTTGTTTTTGTTTTTGTAATCTTTTGAAAATAACCCTGATTGTTCTAAACATAGTCACAAATACCGAATCATTTTCACGATTGCAATCAGAGAAACAATGTCACACATACTATAGCAGATGCACTAGTGCACACACACTCACTCTGTGTATTAAAACGTTGAACATTTTTCATGCAACAGATGTTTAAGCAAACGATGTGTGAGTTTTTTTTTCGTTTTTTTTTTGAAAGAATAAAAAAAACATTGTTGTTGCGTTTTGCCATGTTTTGAAAATCATTGTCATTTTGGTTTTTAACTTTGCTGTTATTGTTGTTGTTCTGTGTTCATGATACAGCAATATCAAGTGCAACCACATTTTCAAAGATATTTGTTGCTATTGTTTGTTATACATACGATCATTAAAATGCATGCGTAACAATCTTTGTATGTATGTATATGGTTTATGTGATTAAGTGTCGGTTTTTTTTAAGTTTTAAGTTTATTTCATTAATTCATCGTAATCGTTTGTAGAACAATGATAGGAACAAAAAAAATTCTAAAAATTCTTTACATTCAATTACTTTTCCTTTGGATCATGGACTTTGAAATCGAAAATCAAAATTAATTACAAATAAGATTAGATACGGAATTTAGAAAGCTGGGGAACATTCCCAATACAACTGAAGGTTTTTACTATAAAAGTTATCAAGTCGTATGATCAATATCTATTCAAAATGTTTAATACTCATACGCCCCAAAAATAATAACGAGAGCTGTTATCCACTTAAGTACAGTGGACAGCAAAAATCTTAATACGGCAATATATTTTAACAAAAAAAAAGTCCCCACAGGCTTAATACTCTTGCACAAAGTCCCGATATGACTTCAAGAAAGTATTTAGGAGATCATTTGAAAGAACAGTTACGTAATCGCTAAACCTCAAACAAAAGTCAAGTCAACCGAAAAACTTGCTCATGGTGCCACCAGAAAACTGTAAACAAAACTTGTAAAGGGTGTTTTTTTATAGAGGTATAGAACTTTAAATTGCAATAAAACAACGATGGATTATTCGATTGACATGAATTTTATTTATCCGAAAGATAATCTTGTGGCATTACATTTTAAATATGATTTCTGGCATATGACCGCCACGGCTGGCGCGGATGTAGTCCAATCTGGACGTCCAATTTTCGATGACTTTTTCCAACATTTGTGGCCGTATATCGGCAATAATACGGCGAATGTTGTCTTCCAAATGGTCAAGCGTTTGTGGCTTTACCGCATAGACCAATGACTTTACATACATGCCCCACAGAAAGTAGTCTAGCGGTGTTAAATCACAAGATCTTGGAAGGCCAATTCACAGGTCCAAAACGTGAAATTAGGCGGTCACCAGACGTGTCTTACAATAAATCTATTGTGGCACGAGCTGTGTGACATGTTGCGCCGTCTTGTTGAAACCACATCTCCTGGACATCATGGTTATTCAATTCAGGAATGTGAAAAGTTAGTAATCATGGCTCATATACCGATCACCATTGACTGTAACGTTCTGGCCACCATCGTTTTTGAAAAAGTACGGACCAATGATTCCACCAGCCCATAAAGCGCACCAAACAGTCAGTTTTTCTGGATGTAACGGTGTTTCCACATACACTTGTTTTGTTTGTTGACGTAGCCATTCAACCAGAAGTGCGCTTCATCGATAAACAAAATTCGCTTATGAAATGGGCTCATTCGACAAATCTACGCCTTACTTCATCGTTTGGCTTCAAATCTTGCACGAGTTGGATTTTGTAAGCCACGCAAACCAAGATCCTTCCGCAAAATCTTCCATAAAGTGGATGGACTCAAGATCCAATTCCTGTGCTCGATGGCGGATGGACTCAGTCGGGTCTTCCTAAATGCTATGCTCTACAGCAGCAATAGCTTCTTCTGTACGCAACGTACAGCATCTCTGAGGATGAGAGTTATCAATAAGAGTAAACGTGGTGCCACAACGTTCCATGGTTAATCGAATTAACTGCTCTGATGGACGATTTTGTTGACGATAAAATGGACGTAGTGCGCGATACGTTTTCCGCACAGAACCATTATTTTCGAAATAAAATTGCACTATTTTGCAAGCGTTGTTCAGGCGTTGTTCAGGCGTGAGTCTATTCATGATGAATTGCCAAACCAAACTGAGAATAAATCACTTGACAGCTGTTAAATCGGTCGCCATCTTGAAAAGTAATGCCAACTTAAAGTTCTATACCTCTATAAAAAACACCCTTTACATTCAATTCCAAATGGGTTTTAAATGGAGTGTTTGACCTTAAGGGATATTCTACTAAATACAAGGGAATAACATTTTCATATATTTGGCCTTTGAATTTTAAATTTACTCAGGGTTCTTCTTCTTGGGGGTAGTACCTATGAAGTCATCTGAAACTTTTCCTTATTTTTCTCTTGTTTTATGAAAAACATAAATTTTTATACAAACTTTTGGCTAAAATTCATGAAATTGCTAAAATATATTGCCCTACTAAGACTTTTGCTGTCCACTCTATGTCTACCACGGTGTGTTGATTGAAATTTCTAAAAGGAAAGGAGAGCATAAGTTGAACACGTAGAATTTTCATGGATTTGAACCAACCTAAACAGAGCTTGAGTAAAAAAGATATTCGATTTTGAGATTGAATCTGAATATGGACGGAATTCGAAATTAAAAAGAAACTATTCCCAGTTAAATAGTCGCCATAGTCTAGAGGGTAGTGTGTTAGTCTATTAGACGTGAGGCCACGATTCAAAGCCCAGGTCAGACATCTTGTACGGAAGGAAATATGAAAACAATATTTTTTTAGCGACTTCCTCTCAGCAGATTTCTGGCAAAAACTCTGAGAGTAAAATAAAATTGCCACGAAAAGTTTCGCAAAAATCTGTCGTTCGGAGTCGACTTTAAACTGTATGCCCCACCATTCATTGATAAAATTAACGCACACAACATGGATGGTGTGAGAAGTTATGCCGTAATCGTTGCTGAACAGGTTGTAATGTCCAATTAAGTAAGTAAGTAGTATTCCTAGAGAAATAGAACAATAGATTGTGGGAAGTGTGAAAGCAAAAGAGTATCTCTTTATATCGTAAGTACCATAACAGGATAAACTTCTGCACGATGAGAGCCTTTCACATACGGCTAATGCTACTAAGGAACAAACGCTCTCTGTAATGCATTTTATAATCCACTGAGCAATCAGTTGTACGTAACGAAATATGCTTAAAAGAACAACAAGTATTGCATAAAAATGTGTAATTATCTTGAACAAAGGCCATCATTTCACTAAAATCACCACAGATTTGTAGTAGTGGTGGAATAGTGAAACATAAACATTAAAATTAAAAACAATGTTCTGCTCACGTCCATGCAGTATTAATACAATTAAAATTAAAGAAAATTATTTACAAACGTTTATGGCACTTATTTATAATTGTTATAATTAAGTTGCTTTCTTCTAATTGTCGATATGAAATGGCTTTTTCTTCTTGTTGTTGTTCTTGTTTTTAATGCTGTCACATGCATAAACATGGCCATACTTCCATATGACACGTACAAATGAAAGCCTACAGTCAGTCTGATTATTAACATTTACTGGGTATTAAATGTAAGGAAAATACAAAAAAAAAAATATTCTTGAATAGCCTTTAGGAATTTAGTTTATTTATTTCTTTGTTGTTGTTGTGTTCTTGTAGACTAAAGTGATGTGTCCATATCATGTATTTTATATACTTTGACACCAACAATAAACACACACACTTACATATGCTTTAACATGCCTTGTTTGCCCATTAACCTACAAACTGTATTGTGATCCAAAGTCACAAACAACAAGTGTTTGTAGACAAACGGGGCGAATTAAATATTCTTGAAGAAGAAGAACTTTTATTCACCACCCTTTCCTTCTTTGTCTTTTCTGTTCTTTTCTTTGCAAATTTCATTTCAATGATAGTTATTGTGGCTGCTTAAATGATGACACATACAAAGTGTGTGCCTTAGTGTGTGTGCATGTATGTGTGTGTCTGTGGTTCGTTGGATAGCGTATGCGTTCAAGAATAACCTTGGCGACAACAACAATACATACGAGTATGTATAATAAAATTAAAAATATATATTTATACCATGCACATGCACGCATACATACAACATAAAATAAATATTTTATATGAAAGCAACGAAAAGAAAAATGTTAAGTCCGCAGAATGAGAAGTCATCTGCAAACACAATGTAGATAAAACAGTTTCAATGCAAAGAAATACTATGCATGTACTGTACATAATAATATTTATATTAAAATAATAATTATTATTATTTAATATTACAAAATGTATTTATAAAAATATGTTTTTTATTTACAAAGTTTTAATTGTTTAGAATTTATCTTCTTTTAGAAGAAGAATAAATTTTATTTCACAGGCATACAGTTTTACTTTAAAATTGATTTGTTTGTTTATATTGTTGTATTTACGCACTCACATACATGCATAGTCCGTATAAGCCTCAGGGACAAGGTTGAAAATATTCTCGATGCAACAATTGCTAAACAAATTACACTGAAATACACATACACACACTGACTTATCGATACTTACATGTCGATTTGTGTCTTTCTTTATTGTTGTTGTTCTAAATATCAAATCTCATCGATGGCATTACAAACAGAAACAACAAAAAAAAATTTCATTTTTTTTTTGCTGGTTCAACTGATCTTGAACCAATTTATGTTTCATATTCCATATTGTATACAATAATTAAACCGTAGATTATTTATAATAAAAAAAAAAAATTATAAATACATGCTGTCGTTCAATACAAAAAAAATTCTAAAATGATTTTATTGTAAAACATTTACGCAACGTGTCTTTAATTAAAATCACTTTTTTCGATCTGACAACCACGATAAAGCAAAAACTACTTAACCGATTTCCCGGAAATTTATGATAATGTTCCTAAGGCAATAATTGAGCCGCTCAGTGCACAAATCGATTAACTCCATAAAACAAAAAGTTGAGAAATGCGATGAAATAATGTAAATTGTTTTTTAAAATTCCGTTTACAATAAAAATTCAAATATATGTATATTGTACAACACATAAATACATAAATAGCTCTCATTTAATGGTATATAAAATTAATAAGAAAGAATAGCCAAACAAAAAAATAATGTCTGTAATGTTATATATTTCATGTGACTGGTGGAGTTAATCGATTTGGCAACTGAAAAAAGTAAACAAATTAAATTAGGTATTTAAATTTTTAAGTTTTTTTATTACAGAAAAAGTTAGTTATTATACATTTTTATTAAAAATTTTCCATAAAAATTAGTGTTTACAGTGATGTTATAATATATGATTTGTGATTAATTTATCAGCAGTATAATTAATATCTTCTTCATCAGATGTATGTTAGGAATCATCATTTCGATTTGTTCTCAAGTTTTTAAAGTAACTATGATTAACAGGAGGAATGAATATGAGCAGATCCATCATGTCTACTTTTGTCCCTTATCACAGTTCTGCGTTTAGGATATAATAAAGGCTGATCTACATGTTTTTGTTAAATTCAAAATCTTCATTATGGTCACATTTGAATTGTATGAGATGAGGTTTTGACCTTCCTAACTTTATACGGCTTATTTTAAGCCAATTAACCTGCTTTTCTGTTAATGATTTAGTTTTCTTAAGGTTAAATGGTGATTTCTTTTTGCACCACGAGCCTTTTTGGTTATATTGTACCAATCATCTGGTGAATAAATGTTATTAATTTTTTTGCATGTCACTCAATAATGGCAACATCTGAGTCACTTACCAAAAATTTCATTTCAATTGACTTAGCTCTTATTTCCGTACTTTGACAAGTTTTAATAAACTTAAGACAGTTTTTTTTTTTTTTTTTGATAAGTGTTATCATTCAATGGTTGCTAGTGGTCATTTGAATTGACATATTGAAACGATTCACATAAGAGTATGGAGTTAATCAAAATGTCTTCTGAAATAAATTGCTTATTATTCAATGGCCCAAAAAATTTTGTCGTTTAATGGTCTTAATCTTCACTATCCGGGAAAGTTATAATAAATATAAAAAATTATGACTATTCCAAGTGCTTTGACACTTAAATTTAAGATTTTTCAAAAAGTGGAGTTAATCACTTTGTGCACTGAACGGCTCAATTCATAATTTTATCAAACAATTAAGGTAGAAAAAATAAGCGAAAACGCCGCCATTTTGTAATTATTTGACTTTTTAAAATATCCGTTAGAAAATACAAACTATCTTCATAGATACTTAGATACTGCTTGGACTCAAATGAACCAAAGGCTTAGTACCAGCAATTTGTTTAAGGAAAATTGTATAAAAATTTTGTGTATAATTTACTTACCACTGTGGCAAAATCGATTGACATACATACATACATAATTGATTATTACACCCTTCAGTCAGGATTATGGATTATTAATTTTATAAATGAGTGGCGGGACCTACAGTTTAAAGTCGACTCCGAACGACTTTACATGGCAATTTTTATTTCCACTCAGAGTTTTTGCCAGAAATCTGCTGAGAGTAAATCGCCGAAGAAATACTTTTTGTATTTTATTTTGATGTCTGGCCTGGGGCTCGAACCCTGGCTTTTCGTCTCATAAGCCAACCCATTACCTACTAGACCACGGCGAAGAAAGGCCATCATTTCACTAAAATCACAACGGATTTATAGTAGTGATGGAATAATGAAACATGATCAGATTTTTTTGAGAAACTTTTAATGGAAGTCTGCTCAGAGGCAGTTGCCGAAGAAAAATTTTTCATATTTCGTTTTGATGTCTGACTTTGAGTTTGAACCGTGGCCTTACGTCTAATAAGCCAACACACTACTTACTAGACTACGGCGGCTACTTCGATTGCCGCTTCATGATATTCGCCCGTCTTCATGTGTGTATACCATACCACATTGTGGACGTGCAGCCGTAAAGTCTAGTTTTATTCTAAAACTCTGCTAAAATCTTAAATAGCAACATATTTTCTAAGAATCCATTTCAATTTTTGCTTTCAGACACTTCTAACTCCCCAAATCAAAGCCAAACTGTCGTACCACCGCCGGATTGCAATTTAATTGAAGAAAAACTAATCCAAAAAAACCCATTAACCCCTTAAATGCAATTGTGCCATATTCAATATGTGATTAACACCATGAGTATGACAGAATTTCATGGAAATATTTTTCGCAACTTCTTCCTTCCTTTCCTTCTCGTTAGGTTTTCAAATATAAT
Source organism: Sarcophaga carnaria (assembly GCA_958299815.1). Classification (NCBI taxonomy): domain Eukaryota; kingdom Metazoa; phylum Arthropoda; class Insecta; order Diptera; family Sarcophagidae; genus Sarcophaga; species Sarcophaga carnaria. The sequence goes on along the minus strand of OY283152.1, from coordinate 12,833,996 downwards.
ACAAATACTTACTTAATTGGCCATTATCAACCCGAACCCGATTAACGGTTTTCGGCCTGCCGCAACACATCCTTCCAGGCTCCTTTGCTCCTTGCTCGCCAACGCCAGTTGGTCCCACCAATCGATGATGATATAATACAAATATTTACCGAAATTATATTGCATAAGCATACGTTTGGGTAATCCTTGCCTTTCACATGCTACACTGAGTGCGAAAAGTGAGTAAACACCACTGAAATAATTCATTTTCTTAGGATAGCGAGAAAATTAAATGAGAATAGTCGAATAAATTTCCAAAAATTAAAAACGTTTATTTATTACTTATAAAATGTTACAACAAAAACAACAATTTATGATAAAGGAACTTTTTTTATACTTAAGAACAACAGTGTTGACTCACTTATGGCGCTCAGTGTAATTCATTGGGCTAATTCTAGCTTAAGTAAATTTTGCTTCCAACTACTTGCATAACTATTTGTAAGTTCGTCTTACACATGCCTGCTTCGAATAACGATATCATTGTATGTAGTGGTATTAGTAGTGCTACACTGAATCATTCTGTTTTATATCCTTCAACACATGCTCTTACTCATGCTTACTCTTATTCTAACAATGTATACAATTTCCATGACCATTGTTTTGTTGAAGTGTTAAGAAAAAAAGTTTATTTAACGCTTGTAATTGTAAATAAAAAAAGGGTTGACTGGTTAACTGTTTACATAAGCATTTACCCAACGCGTAATTAAAACATATTCAGGAAAATATTGTAACGCTTTGCTTTTTAAAAAAGTTTTTTTTTTTTTTATTCTACCATACTTTGAATTTACATTGAAGGTAAAAACAAAAATTCTAGGTGAAGATTTGTGCAAAAAAAAAATTAAATAAAAAACAATTTTCTACACTCATATGTATGTACATGCGTACATATGGTACGTATCAACACTAAATTTGAAATAAATTTTTCACAATTGAATATTTTATAAAATTCTGTGGCTAATTGAAATACCTTCAAATATTTCCCATAATCTTAAAGAAACTCATACAATTCCTTTGCGATATCCATGAAAGCTTTCTGTCCATATTTTAACACAACAATTGAATGAAATATTGACTTATTTTCAATCCTTGTGTGTCTTTCCATGGTATTGCTCTAACAACAACATTACTGCAGTATTACAATATACAGTAGGACCTTGATTATCCGTGATTCGATTATTCGGCAACATCAATTATCCGGGATGGAAAAAGAAAATTTTTTGCATCGACTTAATTTTTTTTTTGGATCGACTTAAATTTTTCTGCATCATTTAACCGTGATTATAATTATAAGGAAAAAAATTTTTCTATTATTTTGGACAAACAAGCGAAAAAGGGGAATTCCCTTTTTAGTATACGATGAGTCAGAATCATACTCGTAAACCTGTTTAGTTTAATTTAGAAATTTCAGAAGTACGGTTTTTTTATATCCTTGAATTATTTAATTTTTATATAAATATGTACATATTCATTTATTAAGTAATAAAAATATCTATTAAAAAAACTAGCCAAAATTGTTACTCAATTAGCCGGGAAAATCGATTATCCGGAATGCTTCCGGTCCCGACCATCACGGATAATCAAGGTCCTACTGTATTTGGCAAAATGTGTTGATTTTCATTCAGTTGTTTTCTGTTTGGAAAACATGGCTACAACCATGAAAATAATATCCATTGTTTGGTTGTTTGTTTTTGTATAAGAACTCCTTTTAGGAAAATTAAGAATGAAGCAAAATTTTTCATTGCATTGACGTTCTATTGACTAATTCTTTACGTGCCTATTTGGGACTAATTACAACACTTAGTCGCTAAATAATTTTCAAATGCATTTATAAGCTACAACAAAAATACTAGAGTTTCCGACTTACTTACACACGTATGACAAGAAGCGCTTCTTATTGAAATTCATAAATATTCTTTAAAAATTAAATTTTTAATTTTATATTCAATTCATATACATATGTACATTAGGGCGGCCCCGTTTGTATGGAGAAAAAATAAGGTATAGATGTTCCCAACTAAAATGAAAGTTTGATTCATTCTAAGACCAGGTTTCTCAATTTTTTCGTCCTGGGGACAATATTTGGTGAGCTGGATCAAAGGATAAAAATGTCCTTTTTTGAGGTTTTTTGGATTTTTTTCATATTTCTTCCAAAGGAACTATATATAAATTTGGTATCATATGATCAGAAATTTAAAAAAAAATTTTATAATTCAAAAATTTTTAAAATTTCGGACAAAATTTTTGATTTTTTTAATTTTTTCATAGAATTTACTTAACTAAATTGTTGAAAACAAATATTCATTTTAGTCAGGAACATTCGCAAGTTTTATTTTGGGGTGACCCTAATGTACATACTTTGAATATTTCTACATACATACATACATATTTGGTCATTACAACTCTTCAGTCAGGATTACGACCTAGCTTCTCGCACCACTTATGTTGTGTATAATAATACTTTACATGAGTGGTGGGACCTACAGTTTAAAGTCGACTTTGAACGACAGATTTTTGAGAAACTCTTCATGGTAATCTTATATTTAATCTCAGAGTTTTTGCCAGAAATCTGCTGAGAGGAAGTCGCCGAAGAAATATTTTTTTCATGTTTTCGTTTTGATATCTGACCTGGTGTTTGAACCGTGGTTTTACGTCTAATAAGCCGAGACACTACCTACTAGACTACGGCGGCTATTTCTATTCCATGATTAAATTCTTGGTAATTAAAAATATAGATTTAATTTATTTTATCTTAAAATTACTAAGTATTATAGTTCTTTTCAATAACGAATGTAATGTACTCTGTTTAACAATATTTTTTTAAATAATTTAAAATTGCTGAAAGGCTACAACAAACACTGTTAAGGGACATGCACATGAACATTGTGAAATTTCTCTTACATTCTACACAAATTAATGTAACATTAAAAATTTCTTCTCTTGTAAATTTCTCTTATATTAAGAAAAGAAAAATATGAAAAAACATTCTCTTCTTTTTTCACTGAGCAAATGTATAAATATTTTATAACAGTTACCATATTTGGCCTCTCTCACATGAACCAAAATGGTAAACATTTGGCAAATAAATTGAAGGGAAAAACCTTTTACCAGCAGCAGCATTTTTCTTCTTTGATGCTGTGTTGGTATAACAGTTTAAATTGCAAGAGAAACTTCTGCAAGAGTGGTAGTCCATTGTTTTAATAATGATGTTTGAATATTTGACTCAGTTATCCGTGGACAGCAAGAGTGTCAAGTTGTGTTTAACGGTATAAGACTTCCTGTTGAAAGGAAGACTATTTCATCAATTGCGTAGTATAACAGTAATAAATTGTATAAAACAACAAAAAAATAAAGAGAATAAAACACAGAAAATTTTGAAGTGCATGTACGAGTATGTTTGTATGTCGCAGCATTATTTAGACGAGGTGATATTAAAGCAACAGTCGTCGGTCGGTATGTTTTATTGTTTATTGTTGGTTTTTACTTAAAAATTGTTATACTTTGTTACTTGTGTACGTGTATGAGTGTTATTAGCATTCAACAGTGTGAGAGTAAATAAATTAAAGACACGCACACACACGGACACTTACACGCAGTTACTCTTACTAACATGTATTCATGTATTCAAACACTCTAAACAAATACACTGTGTTTGTATTCAGTCAGATTTCTTTTAAATGTTTTTGTAGTTGTTGTTAATGTTTGCTTATAGGGGGGGGGGTTATGCTTTATTTATGATTTGGCAGCAGTACTCGTATTAGCTTTTCTGCAAACAAAGACAGACTCGTGTAATTTTACAGAGTCAGTGAACAGCATCATAGTTCTTGTTGTTGCTGTTTTAATGATGAGTATGAATGGCAAAAAATGTTCGTTTTCTTATGGCATTTGTAACTTTCATACGTGTTAGTATATGCATGTATGGATGTATTTACGTATGTATGTTTGTTTATCAGAGTAAACCTTTATTTCTATTGAATATGTATGTGTATGAGTGTTTATATGTCTTTTAACATACTTCAAAGGGTTTTGTCTTTTATTTTTGTTTGTGGTTTTATAACACAATACAGTCGTTCATCGTCGTCATTGTTATTGTTGGTTTGTTTTTTTTTTCTTTTTTTGTTCCTCCTTTGTTATTGGTTTAACATTTTCCTGTGCATAGAGGACATGAAACCCACTCACACACACACACGTTCCCATAACAATTCACTCGTGCGTTATTGTACATCTATTTGCTCATCTTTATACTTAACAATGCTTTACTAATGTCTACGCCAAGTATAACAATTTCTTCTGACTAAATGTGTGTGCGTGTGCATGGGTGTATGTGCTTAGATAATTAGTTTTTATTTGCTTATTTCATTTTGGTTCTTAAGTGGCCGTAAAGCATTTTAATATCAGCTGTAAAGCTGAAGGACTAATTCAAATGCCAACAAATTTCATTTTATCAATAAAACTAATTTTCTTTTAGCCGTATGGTTTTAATTCTACGTTTTTTTTTAATGATAGAATTTCATGGATTTTTAATACAGAAAAATTGGAAAAAGTTATTTTGAAGAAAATATCTGCGTTTCGTAGAAATTTCACAAACAAAGAAAACGATTGAAAAAAAATTTGAAGTAAAAAATTTCATCTTTTTTGCTTCAGTATGTGGATATTGAATAGTTTTCATTACAATTATCCTATGTTTTTAATACGATAGTAATATGCACTGAGCGCCAAAAGTGAGTAAACACCACTGAAATAATTCATTTTCTTAGGATAGCGAGAAAAGTAAACGAGAATAGTCGAATAAATTTCCAAAAATAAAAACATTTATTTATTACTTATAAAATGTTAAAACAAAAAGAACAATTCATGATAAAGGAACTTTTTATGAAGTCGCCGTAGTCTAGCAGGTAGTGTGTTGGCTTATTAGACGCAAGAGTCTGGGTTCGAGCCGCAGACCAGACATCAAAGACAAAATACAAAAAGTATTTTTTAGGCGACATCCTCTCAGTAGATTTCTGGCAAAAACTCTGAGACTAAATAAAAATTACCATGAAAAGTTTCTCAATAAATAAAAATCTGTCGTTCGGAGTCGGCTTTAAACTGTAGGTCCCACCACTCATGTATAAAATTAACACACACAACATAAGTGGTGTGAGAAACTAGGACGTTGTACAATGGGTCAATTCGACCTCCAGGTACTGTACTTGTCTTAATTGACAAGTACACGTCCTCTAACCTAACCTAACCTAACTTTTTTATACTTAAGTACAAAAGTGTTGACTCACTTATAGGCGCTCACTGTATATTTAACATAGCTTTTGTCCAAGTAGAGAAAAAACTATTTTTCTAATTTTAATAGACAAACAAAACATACCTTGAAAGAAATTATTTCAGTTTGGGTGTTTACTTTTCAGAATTTCTAGAATTCAAATTCAACAAAATGGTTCAAATCCAATATATTTTTGACATTTTTATTCCAAATTAATTAAGATTTACTGTTTGATATTAAAACTGTAAAAACACAAAATATAATACCAATTTAAACCGTTCTTCTGACGTCCTGGTAGTAATAGCATAACATACGAGTTCTAATTTTCAAAAATGTTATTTTGAAGTTAAGTAGAGGCTGTTTGTTCACATTCAGTTAGAAAACAACGAAATCTTAAGGTGTTATATTGTATATTTATATACATACATACAGTGGTGGCCTTATAATTAGAAACGACTTAGCAACATGTACATATGTTTGTTAATTTGTTTTACAGTTTTCACTGTGTACCTGGGATCAAAGGCTTTGTTTTGGAGGACGTCTTACATACGTTTTTCCATCAGATTGGGACAAATTAAAATTAGATTCGTCACTCCAGAGAACTCTGAAACCAGAAACATTGTTTCTAATTATAAGGCCACCACTGTATGTATGTATGTATGTATGTATATAGTATATATATGTACATATTGGGTTAAACAATTACTACAAAGTAAGACTACAAGTGTTATAACAGTGACATGAAAATTTTTTTTAAATAAATTTACATACCCAAGAGGCTTTAGCAAAAGGAGTGTTACTTAAATTCAATTTGGCTGGCCTACTATAATTCGAGACAAATAGTCCTCTTTAATATACAAAATACCAACAAAATAATTTCATTTTTAACATTTTAAATGCCAGGATATTTTTCATAGAAACATAATAATTCGAGAAATAAAACTTTTTTTCTTTATGATTGAATTTTGTTTGTTTCCTTTTGTCTTTTGTTCCTTTTTCCTTCGCTGTTTTTTTTTGTTGTTGTTGTTTGTTGTGTATACTTATATTTTTGGGATAATTTATCATGGTTAACCATATGTTCATACCGTCAGCAAGAAGAACGGAAGCAAAAACACCAAAAAAAACATCCTGAACTATGCTGTAAAGTGGTGGGAGGAGAAGTGCTTCTTAAATATTCTGTGTTTGAAAGCTGTAGCAGCAGCAGCAAGCAGCATTGACCTAAATATGTCTAAAAATACAAAAACAATATGGATTCGTTTTAATGTCAACAGCATTCAAAGTCATCTACAGTCTATAGTTAGTCAATGTTCAAAGACATTGATATTTATACATATGTACGTGCGTACACCATACGTACATACATAGTTTTTTAAACTTTCTTCTTTAAGGTCACAGAAAAAAGTACTTGTTAAAGCACTTTTTTTCTCAACAAACCAAATGAGCCATGAATTTACCAAAAGACATTTTCTTTTCTTTCAAAAACATACAAAAAAAAATATTGAAAAACCAAAAAAAAAAATTAATCGCTTCATACGTTTCATTATTTCTTTGTAGACTATACTCAGCTCACCGTAACCGTATATCCTGGAAGGACCAATAAAAAGCCATAAAATTTTTTTATACGAATTGTCTTTACAAAAAATATATACGACTATAAGCCATGGAGTTACCGTCGATGGTTCAAAGATCCGGCGATACATTAATAGTGCGCAGTGTGGTCAGTGGCAATCCCATTTATATGGATCAAGGTACCACAGCATCAGCTGTTAACAATAACAATAACAATAATACCAGCAACAACAACAACAACAACAACATGAATTGCCCGCCTACAATGACAGGCGGCGGCAGTACATCCTTAAGCAATACATTAATGCTGGAACAGTTTGAACAATTCAAGCGAGCTCAAGAACAATTAATGCAACAGCAACAACAGCACCAGCAACAACAACAACAGCATCATCAACAGCAACAGCAACAGCAACACCAGAGTCTAGCCGAAGAACAACAGCGTCAACAGGCTGCTGCCGCTATGGATCTTAAAGAGGAGGGATTGCCCCAATGTAAGATAAAACGCAACTACAGCTGCAACTATTGCACGTATTTCACACAAAATCCTCGCTCTCACTTGACGCATTTAAGAGATGTGCACGGCGAGAAAATTGTCATCAACAAGTGTAAATTGTGCCTTTATGCCTCTCGCCACTATCAGAAATTGGTGCGTCACATGAAAATGGTTCACGGCTGCACCGATGGCATAGCCAGTGGCCATGGCCAGGCACGTGGCAAGCGTGGTATTAATCGTGAGGCCAGAAAACGCAAACTTGAAGAATGTGTCGTTTCGCCAAGAGCTATTAATGCAATAAGCGTCGAAGCAATTAATGCCGAACATGTAAGTATTCCAAGGAGAATGTTAAATCGCATTGAAAAGTATTTTAATTCATCATTTCTCTTCTCATCTCATTCTCTAGCAAATCAAGTCCGATATGGAACAGAAATTACAACGTGACATTGAAGCGTTCAAGAAGCAACAGGAAGAACAACAAAAATGTCAACAGCAGCAATTAAGCGAGGCTATATTTGCAGCTGCCTATGAACAACAGCTGAGGGTACAAAGAGAACTCGATAGAGAGGCCTTAAAGGCTGCCCATTCCAGTTATGAACATCCATCGCCGGCGGCACATAATCCCGGTGACAGTCCATCGCAAAATCAACTACCTGCCCATAAACAACAATCCGTACATACGCAACAAATACCACCGCAAAGATCAAGCATTGAATTGACGCCTTCGCCTTCGGGCAGTAATTCATCGCCACCGCCGCCGCAAACACCCTCGGCTGGTGGCCAGAGCCAGCCACAAGAAAGTTTAAGTGGCGGTAGTGTCACCCCGGGAACTTCATCAGATGAGCCTTCCAATAACAGGCTGATGAAGTGTAGTTTGTGTGACTTTACAACCTTGTATCGTAATCTACTGCTGGAACATGAAAACGAGGATCATTGCAATGCCAAGTTCTATCGTTGCGAAAAGTGTTCCTATGTGACACACATTAAGGCACGATTCAGCAAACACGTGAAATATCATTCGATGCCCATGATCAAATGCGTTACTTGTGATTTTCGCACACCCTATAAATGGAATTTGGATCGCCATATGAAAAATCATGGTGGAGCCGGACCATTTAAATGTGCTGCCTGTGATTTTACCGCCGACATAAAACAATCACTGACAGTGCACGAAATGAATCATCATGTACCGCCGGTGGGTCATGCAGCAGGCATGACATTGGCCCGCAGACGCCTTAAGGTGGGTGGCACCGATTTAAATGAAGATTTTTTCAGTGACTCGGCCGACATGCTAGAGGATCACTTCAACAATAATAACATGGATGAGTACGATGAAATGTTAATGACAGCCGGTCCCATTGAAACATACGAATCCAAGCGTTTGCGTTACGATGATGATGAACCCACAGACCTCTCGCAAAAGGGTGGTTCATCGGATACGTCTTCTGTGCACAATTCCAACTTGAGCATGCCTAAGGTAAAGAAGCCTTTACCCAATCTAATACCCATTATCAAGGAAAGCGAGAACATATTGAATCTTTCTTCGGATTTAGCATCGCGTTCGTCTCTGTCGGACATAGCCTCAATGTTTTTCAACGAGAAGCAAATTTCCGAAATGCTACAACCAATGGATAACAGAACAGATACAGCGGCTAGTGCCGGCCCTCAATTGTCTCCCACTACGACAATAACCTCTTCAGCTAGTGGCAGAAGTCTGCTAAATCGTAAAGCCGGCTCTTTCTTCGACAAAATTAAATCATCTTCAACAACCAATGAGAACTTGATATGCCCTTGTGGTCATATGGCCAAGTGCCTATCGGAATCCATAATTCACCGAAAAACTTGTACATTCTCGCCTCTGTCGGCCAATGATGAAATGGACCTCGATGATGACGATCATGATGAGGATGGCGATGAAGGTCGCTTAGAAATCGATTTTACTGAGGATGACGAGTTCGATAAACAGTCGCACTCTGCATTAAATCTTAGCGTTTCGGGATCGACACGCTGTCGGCATTGCCGTCATCGCTGTAAATCGTCGGCAGATTTGATAAATCATTTGAAAATCTGTTCTGAGGCTAATAGTCGCTGTGATTCATTGTCCGGTGATAGTTGTGCCGGCAGTCGGGCTGGTAATATGGGCGATAGCGGCACAGCCGGAAGTCTGCAACATCCTATGGAAAATCGTGTATTTATTTGGAATAAATTACCTCGCAATCAACAAGAAGGTAGCAGTGGTGGCGGTGTCGGCGGAATGGGGATTGGCATTTCAGAAGGAAATAGGCAGCAAGCCGATAGCGGTTATGCCTCTCTGAATGCCGGTAGCAGCTTGTTAAGTGCTAATAATGATGAGAATAGTTATTATGGGGTAGAAACCGCTCCTGGCTATGGTGAGGTAAGAGCATATCTCCTTTCTATGCGTTCTGTTCTGCACTACTGCAGTTTACTTTTCATAAATTGTTTGAAATTCTGTTTACTGTGGGAGTGAAGAAAAGCAAACGACTTTCTATTATCCAATGAAATTTGAAACTTTCACTATTTGCAGGTAACCAAAAAGATGACACCGGAAGAAGAGGCTGCCAATTCGTCCTTGAAGAAAGTGTACAAATGTCCACATTGCTCATTTTGGGCATCGACGGCATCCCGTTTTCATGTACATATTGTCGGTCACTTGAATAAGAAGCCTTTTGAGTGCTCCTTATGCTCCTATCGCTCCAACTGGCGTTGGGATATTACCAAACATATTCGTCTAAAGACAATACGTGATCCTAGTCATAAAAATGCTCGTGTTCTAATGAACGATGAGACCGGCAGACGCAATTATACCAAGTATAATAAATACATAACGCTTATGAAGGTCACTGAGGAAGACGGTGATCCCAAACTAATGAAATCGGGTGAAATGACTCCCAATCAAGTGGCTTCTTTAGCCTTCATTAATGACTACAATAACAAACAGCAACAAGGATCATCAGCCACATTGAATCCAACCGTCAGTAGTATTTTGAATGGTGTAAGAGAGGACATCACCATAGAACCTGTCCCACCAAAATCTTCAGGTCTATTGACACCAATGCTGACTTCCACAATCCCGTTGAACGATAATCCACAGCATAACGACAATGACCAAAGCGGCGCTACTTTAATAACACCTTCCGTATCAATTTCGGCATATAAGAAGGATCTTAAGAGCTACCTAAACGGAGAATTTACTCAGGAAATTCGTCATGAAGGCAACAAAGAAGTACCATATTATAAATGTCGTAAATGCAATTACACGTAAGTATAATCATCAGATGGTGGACCTTGAAATACTGCTACGAAAACAGAGAGCAAAAATTTTAAATTTGTTTTTGTTTCTTTACAGACATACTAACCGTGAGCCGCTTCAATTCCACACCCTTCTGCATGTCTTAGAGGAAAGATTAACTATTGCCTCCACTAATACGGATAGCAATGCCTCAATGCCAGTGACATCAAATCCAAATGCTTTTATAAGTAAAACTGCTGCAGCTATGGGCCTATCGCAACAGCAGCAGCAACAAAAGCAATCGCAACTCTCAACTTTAATATCAACTGGATTGCCAGAGCAGCAGGCCAACAATTTACAATTGAGCAGTTTGGCATTGGCTTTGGCCGGTAAATCACCCTTGAAATCAACGCAATTGAATGCGACTCCAAATATACTTGAGCACGGTGAGCAGAAAGCGAGTCAGAACGAGGCAAGTGCCCAAAATACATCGTCGTCGACGTCGCCAAATCAATTAACCTCAAAACAACAATTAAAACAGATTCATGCGACGTCTGCTTCATCGTCAGTCACAGTAACAGGTGTTGGGTCGACCAGTTCGACAAGTTCACCATCTTTACAACATTTATTAACATCACCCAGAGGCTCTATTTCACAAAAAACACAAACAAATCAAAATGATGCGTTGAATAGCATCATCAGTAATAATAATACAAGTGATTCTATAATGGTTTTGGGTACAACACTTGCTAAAAATAAGAATGGAACAGCAACTCCATCGCCTTCGGCAACACCAACACCAACTACAATTGTAACTACCACAACAACTATTACTAGCAACAATAATTCGCCTCCCCCCACAACACCAAATCATACATATCCAATGCCAATGCCATCACCGCATCTCTCACAATTTAATATCGATTGTGATGTTCATGATGATGATGATGGTGGTGGTGGCGGTGATGGTGCTGGTGCTGGTGGTGGTGGCATTGGTTGCGGTGGTGGAATCTTACTAACTTCTGGTGATATTGGTGGCATAAAAGATCATAATCATCGTCATCATAGTACTCTTGTGAACAATAATGTGATGGCCACGGCTCTATATGCTGCCACAACAGCAGCTGCATCACCATCATGTTCTGCATCATTATTGTCATTGTCTAATCAAAATTATACTCAAAATCAAAATCAAAATCAAACACAAAATCAAAGTCATTCATCTTCTTCTAGTAATAACAGTAACAGTAACAGTAATTTGGGTATATTGGTAACTGGTTTTGGTGGTAATGGTTTATCAAACAATAATAATAATAATAACTGTAATAATAATATAAATAATTATAATAATGGTAACGGTAACAGTAACGGTAACAGTAACAGTAACGCTAACGGTAATGGTAACCACAATAACAGTAATTTATTAACGCACGATACAACAACCGCCGATAGGCGTGATCCATCGCCATATCGTTGTGGTCATTGTCATCAAGTATCCAATTGGAAGCATGTCATTCAGGTATTATTCAATATTTTTAACTGTTAATTCTACAAAAACAAAGAAAAGATTTTTATGTTTTTTATCATTGTGATAGATAGGTCTTTGTGATAGGTCTAGGTGACTTTTTAGTTTTAAAATTTTCCAAATTCCATGCATACGAGTTCATAGGTTATATTCCATAACAAAACATAGCAATTGTGGCAATTTTTCTGCAGTACTTACACTGAGCGCCAAAAGTGAGTAAACACCACTGAAATAATTCATTTTCTTAGGATAGCGAGCAAAGTAAATGAGAATAGTCGAATAAATTTCCAAAAATAAAAATGTTTATTTATTACTTATAAAATGTTAAAACAAAAACAACAATTCATGATAAAGGAACTTTTTTTATACTTAAGAACAAAAGTGTTGACTCACTTATGGTGCTCACTGTATAAAGAATTTATTTTAGTAGCGGAAAACTTAACTTAGGCATTACATTTAAAGTTGAAGAAAATCTTTAGAACTTGAAGGCATTTTTCCCCACACTTTAATAATCAGTTTTTGAGTGCGAGACTAACGATTAAGTTAACTTTAATTCTTCGTATTAAACTTTTGAGCTTACTTAAGATTAACTATCAAAAATAGTTGACAAATTTTATTTAAAAAAAAAAGCTTTTAAGTGAGAGAAAGCCGAATAGGACAAATAAAGGGTCCGCCAAATAACTTTTTTTTTTGAAAATGCTTTAAAAAACAAAACTACTGAATATTTTCTCAAATTTCTTTTTTTTATTTGAAAGTACAATCCTTCCGGTTAATAATGGAAAATAATTTCATTCAAATGGCTGCCTCGGCTGGCCATGCAGTAGCCTACACGATCGGTCCAATTTTTAAGCACATTATCGATTTAGTGCAGCTGTATTTCACCAATGGCTTCACGAATATTGTCCTCTAATTGTCTCTGGCTTGTCGGCGTAACACTTATCTTTGACGGCACCCCACAAATAATTGTCCAATGGTGTCAAATCGCAGCTCCGAGGTGGCCAAACGACATCAGCTCTGCGGCAGATAATGCAATCTTCAAAAACAGGGCGCAAACATCGAGTGTAGCTTCGGCTGTGTAGCACGTAGCGCCGTCCTGTTGCAACCAAATGGTGCCAATATCCTCCTGTTCAATTTTTGTGAACAAAAGTTCGTTCAACATTGCCCGATAATGATCGCCATTGACTATAACGGCCACTCCTTGCTAATTTTCGAAGAAAAATGGCCCAATTATGCCTCTGGACCAAAATCCGCACCAAACAGTGACTCGTTTTGGGTGCGTCGGCTTTTCAATGTATGCGTGCGGGTTTTCTGTGCCCCAAATGCGACAATTTTGCTTGTGTACATACCCGCCAAGATCAAAATGAGCTTCATCTAAAAAGATGATTTTTTTTTTGCCAAAATCGGCATCTTCTGGTGTAGGCTACTGCATGGCCAGCCGAGGCAGCCATTTGAATGAAATTATTTTCCATTATTAACCGGAAGGATTGTACTTTCAAATAAAAAAAGAAATTTGAGAAAATATTCTGTAGTTTTTTTTTAAAGCATTTTCAAAAAAAAAGTTATATGGCGGACCTTTTAGTTATCAAGCTGTTCCTTTCGTCCTTTATTACTCAGTCTTGGTGCGAAGCATTTTCATTGTCCAGGAGACAGTTAAGGAGGGAGGAAACTGTTATTTGGCGGACCCTTTATTTAGAATAGAATCTAAACATTTTGCTACACTTTATTTATTTAAATTCAGAAATATTAATGTACAAAATTATATTTTGTTTGCATAGCTTTCATAGTCCATTTTGTTTTTCCCGATAAATTTTGATTCAAAATTTCTTAATATTCTTAGAAATAACAATTGAATTGAAACTTTTTTAAATTGAAGGTAAATGAATTAATTTGCGAAAAACAAAACAAAACATAAATATTTTGAATACAATTTGAAATACATACATACATAATCTAATATAATTTCTAAGATCGTATTTATGGTGTCAGTTTCTTGTAATTCCAATTTTATTTTTCTTTTTTTTTTTTTAATAATTTATGTTTCTCTAAGTATATGTGTTTGTCAGAGGGAGATCATTTTAAGGGTTTTGGTGTACATTTATAAATATTCATTTGAAATAATTTTCCGTTTTTTTTTGTATTTTATTTAAAACGCAATCATCCTGAAAAACAAATTGAAATTGATTTTTGCAGATGATATTTCAGATTATTTATAATATTTCTTTTTGTATTTCGTTTACAGCGTCATTGTCGTTTGAAACACGCTGGCGTCATCAACATCGAAACCCTTGATCGTACAGCATCTGCTGATCGGCATGCGGCTCCAATCTATAAACCTTTAGTAAATGGCGCCTCAAACGAAGCAAATAACAATCACATCATCAGTAATAGTAATGCGGGCAGCAGTAGCCAATTAAATTTAACATTGAAAGCATTACAGCAACAACAGCAACAGCAGCAGCAACAACAACAACATCATAATAGTGTACTTAATAACAACAACAATAACAACAACAACAATATAAATAATAACAATAATACTTTAAATAATAGTGTCATTAAAACAGACAATAACGATTTAAAATTCGAACAAACCCATGCATTGTTAAATTCTCAACTTACCTCGGCTATTGCTACACTTAATGCGGCCAATACACCGCAAGAAATAATGGCATGTGCTGCCGCTGCCCATAGAATGACTGGCAATACTTTGGCCAGACTGCACGATATGGCCTCCATAATTGGCGAGCTAATGTTAAAGAAACAATTGTTGCAAAATGATCAAATTGAAATCACTAGAGTAACATCCTCTAATCATCACAATAACAATAACAACAACAACAAATCCACTGGAAACACCAACAATATATTAACAATACAACCGGCCCCAAGTAATACGAATTTGGCTCAACTATTGGAGGCAAATAATACCCAAATGAATCGCACCGCATCACCGCAAAACAATACCAAATCGAAGCAACAAAAGTGTCCTCTGTGCACATACATTTGCGATAGTAAATCCCAGATGAATTATCACATTTCCCTACATAAGCCCACCCAATACGAATGTCACAAATGTACCTTCGTTTGTGCCAAAAAACAGCACTTGAGTGCCCATATGCGTACAGTTCACCAAATAAATCAAAATCATACTCTCCCTGTGGTGGTTCCCCAAGCAACAAATGCCCTTTCTACGAATAGTATTAATATGGACTTGAGTTTAGCTTTGCAAATGGCCACAGCTGCTCAAAAACCGGTATGAATTTAAAAAATTTTTTGTAAAATATTTGATCGTTTTTTTATTATGATTAAAATTTTTCTTTTCTAGGACCCCAGCACATTGTCAACACCATTGGCCATTGATTTGTCTTCATCCACGATACCTCAAAGTAATCAGATTCATCAAGGTCAATTGCCGCCTGAATATCAATATCGTATGATTTACTATTGCCCCAAATGCCCGGCACGATATGCACAAAAACATAATGATCCCCTTACGGCCCAAAAGGACTTGGATGAACATCGAAGGCAACATGAGTTACCGGCTGCCTTTGGTGCTGAAGACAAAAGGAAATATCATTGCGATTACTGTGACTATCGTGCAATGCACGAGTCAATTATACAAACGCACCGGCATGTACACACCAGCCAATATCAGGAGAAATGTAATGAATTGTACAAGAATTGTAAGGAGGATAGCGTCTATAGGGCACCGAAACTTATGCATATTACAGCTGCCAGGAAACCTCACTTGCATGAAACCATATGGGTAGTGGATCATGAGTTGAACGATGGCCACCAACCAGGTAAACATCATCAAAACTCTGTAATTACATCGAGCTGCCAAAGTAGTTCATTTGAAACGGGCAATTCACTATTGAAAAAGCAATTGGAGTCAAGGCAATCGCCTACGGCACTAATACCAACAACAATACCAGCACTCAGTGAGGAAGTGGGAAAAAATACTTGTAAATCAGCACAAGCTATAGCCATGTCGGAAGATGTAACTGAAGCTGAAGCTGAGGCTGAAGATTCCAATACGGCATCCACTTCAGCTTCTGTGGCCACTGGCGACTTGGCTCACGACAATGAGTTACAACAAGCAATCGTAAAACCGCTTACCAAAGAGCAGGCATTCAATCAATCCAGAAAACCTGTAAACGTTAAAGAGAAATGCGAACATTGTCCCTTTGAAAGCACAAATGAATCGGATTTGAAATCTCATTTGCAGCAGCACATTTGTGTAAACAAACAAAAACTTGCGTTCGTATGCGATCACTGTGATTACACGGCGGCAGAACATGAACAAATTGACGAACACACCCGAGTGCATTTTAATGGCATTGAAAAGCTTAAAGATGTGGCCTTCTTTACGAGCTACGACAAATTGGAAATCAGTATTGAACAGAAAGATGTTGTTGAAGAGTCAGAAGAGGAAAAAGCCGTTGTTGATTTGGATATTAAACAGGAATTGTTAAACCACAACAACAATAATAATAACAACAATAATAATAATAATAATGAGGAAGATCGCATAAATGAAAATTTAAAAGAAACAACAGAGGACATTACAAAATTTTCGCCTTCAAACCTGGAAACCACCACTGATAAACAACAACCACCCCCAAAATGTGCTAAAATCATTTTGTATAAAAATGATGGCTGCTTAAGCATTAAAAAAGAGGCCTCCGAACAATCCCAGCAACAACAACAACAACAG
The DNA here is from genome assembly GCA_958299815.1 of Sarcophaga carnaria. Taxonomy (NCBI): domain Eukaryota; kingdom Metazoa; phylum Arthropoda; class Insecta; order Diptera; family Sarcophagidae; genus Sarcophaga; species Sarcophaga carnaria. The sequence goes on along the minus strand of OY283152.1, from coordinate 12,817,146 downwards.
CAGCCGCAACATCAAACAAATAATATTGCTGAAAATATAAGTGATCGTTTAAGACGACGAATAAGCCGCCAAGGTGCTGCTGGCGTAAGCACAACAATTAACAGCAATGAGGAACCCAACACATTGACTTCGACGTCAATGCAATCCACAAGCCATAAAACTATACTAGTTCATGCCAAAACTGGTCAAGTTATCAGCAGGAATTAAATATTATTATTGTAAACACTTTAATCCATTTCGTTTGATTGTTTTTATTGTTTTTATTTTTATTTTTACTGTTAATTTCACTATTACTATTACACATGCATTACGTACGTTTACGTTAGGCAATATGGTGGCCTGATATACGACAACAATGTTACGTTTCTATTTAGGAGTATTAAGTTGTATGTTTTCTTTTTTTTATTAATTATTAAATTTTAATTAATCATTAATTATAAATTGTTAAATTGTTTTTAATATTATTATTACTTTTTATTATTATTATTATTTTTGTTTGTTATTAACATTTTTATTAATATTATGTTCTGTTCTGTTCTGTTCTGTTGCTTCGTTGTGTTAAAATAGTTTATAAAATAAACTTAAAAAAAAATAATTCAAAATTATTTTTGAATATTAATAATTAAGTTTTAATTTTTTTTATTGTTTTCTGTTTTTCAATAACATTATTTGGTTTAATTATAATTAGAAAAAAATAAAAAAAATAAAATTAAAATTAAAACAGGCAGGGGCAGCAAATTGGTTTGATTGAAAATCAAAAGAAGCAAATAATACAATAAGAAAAATTATAATTTTTATTAAAAATAAAATACAACACTGTGATGTTCAAAAAAAAAATTATAATATATATATTTATACATGCATACATCTATATATACATATATATATATATAGAGAAATTAGTTATAAACAAATTAGAATTAAATAATATACAGATTATGCATCAAAATTATTAAGAAAATAAAATTGTTAAAAAATATATGCTGCACCTTACAAAAAAATTAAATGCACCTTTGATATTTTTATTTCCATGTTATAAGCCACTATTGTTTTAAAAAGCAAAACTAACAAAATTTTAATAAATTTTACAAATGAAAATGTAAAACTCGTGGCAAAATTAATGAATTATTTTGAACATTTCTAAATATTTAACAAAAAAAAATGAGTAGCAAAATAGTCATTTATTTTTATTAATGGTATATAATTTACATACATACATACAAAAAGAAAAACAAAAGATTAGTTATATTTTTAATATATACATATATACATACATAGATAATTTTACGGCATAGTTTTCACATTTTACAAGTTAAAGTTGAGTTTCTATTAACCTCTACTTTATATTTTGTTGTTGTTTTTTTTTTAATTATTTTAAAATATATTCCCACCTTAAAATTATTATAAAACATTTAAACAATTCCAATTCAAAGAAGAAAAAAATTATTTTTTAAGCCTTTAATACTAACAACATTATTTAATTAAGGAAAAATTAATAAATGGAATTAGAATATGATTGTACTAATTAATTATAATACTTTATTTTCATTTCTTTTTGATTTTCAAAAGTAGTTTCCTTTTTTTTTTGTTCTTTTAAGAATGATTAGTAAAATTAAAATTTAAAAAAATAATTATTTTTTGAATTTCTTGCATACATTATAATATTTTAAAGCAAATTAAATGAATAACTTTTAAGGGTTTCAGTACATAGTTTATAGTACATGCATAACAACAACAACAACTTTATCTTGTAACAATGATGGCATAAATATATTATTATTATTATTATGTATACAATTTAAGAATAAAAATAGTTTAAGAAATAAACTTAAATATTTAAAAACAAAACAAAACACTTGTGGAATAGCGGGGCCATAATTTTATTGATAATATATTATTAAAATTAATTAAAGAAACGTACTTTAATACAAAAATTTTAAATGAAAAAAATATAACACACTTAAATGTACAAATATTTCCATTTATTGTTAAAACAAAAAAATAACAAAAATAAGCATTTAAAGAAAGAAAGAAAAAAATAAAAACAAATAAAATTGGTGCAAATATAAGTATGATTCTGTAGTTAGCGATGATGTAAAAGCGAAATATCAAAAAAAAACAAAAAAAAACAAAAAAAATTAAATAATTTTCATAAAACCATGATCAAAATGAAATCGAAAAATTTTAGGCCTTAAAAGTAAAATTTATTGTTTGTCTTATTATTTCTTTATTAATCTTTTTTTTTTTTTGTTTTGCAAAATGAAACACACATTAGATGATGAAATCAATGCACACACAGTACGCACTTTACGCACACAATTTTAGAATTTATTTTGAAATAAAAAAATTTATTTGAAAAGTAATTGTGTTTTCTTTTTTATAAACTATATCGTTGGGCATAGCTGTTATGAAATAATTAAAAAAAATTACCAGCATGATATCGAACAATTTATGTAAACTCTTTGGAAAAAATATTCCCAAGTTTGACAGAAGAGGGCCATAAAAGAAATTTTGAAAGTGGAAACCAAATAAGAAAGGCAAATCAGCTCAACCATATGGAACAAGAATGATAGTTAAAGGAAAATTGCCTGTCATTATTTTCAATACTGAAAATATAATTTTTTTAAGACTGATGTTGAAATTCTTTGTTCTGTCATTCACATGGATAGAAGAAAAATTTTTTCCGTTATTGTTTATTCCTTTAAAAGTGAAATAAATTGTCAATGTTAAAAAAAAGAACAGAAATCTATGCTATGTTCAAGGATTAATTAAATGTGCCTGTGAAATGAAAGAAAAATCATTGTTTGGTCTCTAGTCAGGTAGTTCAGTTATTTGGTTTTCCAGTGAAAAACAGTTAGCAGGCCATGTACTGTATTATTCAACTAATTTATACAGTAATCCTTCGATTTACGTCGTCAAATTTTTTGTTCCCTCTTACTTCAATTTGCATCGTCATTCGATTTACGTCGCCTTTTTCTGGAACCAACTGCGACTTAAATCGAGGGATTACTGTAACTTTTTTAAGTTACTTGTTAAAAACATGCTACTTTGTAGTATAAGCAATATGAAATTCTATTTACGTCGTTTCGATTTACGTCGCCTTTTTTAGAACCAGCTGCGACGAAAATCGAGGGATTATTGTAATTAAATAATACATGTTGTAGTAATACATGTAGCATTAATATTTTCCAAATAGTAAATCAAGTCATTAAATGTTACTTAACGTTGTTTCAAATTAATTAAACTTTTATATATTTAATCTATTGTTTGCTACAAATACTTTCTCTGTATCAAGGCGAATTCATATGAATTCGAATTCTAATGAATTCGCCTTACGCTGTATCAAGGCAAATTCAATAAGGTAGTGTCAGTAGTACAACAACTCAATTCGCAGTGTTTTTTAACAAAAACAACATGTATTTTCTGTTGTTTTTGTGTGCCCGGTTATGTCAAATGAAATTCGCCGTAAGCCAGAAATGACAAAGGCGAATCCATGCAATGACATAAAGTTGTTATTTTGTGTCATTATTTCTCTTTTGTTTCTTTTTGTTTATAAAAAAAAATTTTTGTAAAACAAATTTAAAGAAAATAATTTTTAAAATACGGGCTGATTTGCGCTACCACTAAGGTATAACGACCTTCAGGGGGATTCTGGGAAGCATAAGAGCGGATTCTATAATAAAAGTTGTGCCAGGACATGAAGAATATTTAAATAAATTATAAATTGTGTAGAATACAAATATAAAAGGAAATAAAAAATAAATAAACAATGAATGTATATACAGTGAGCAAAAAAAATGTGTACACTTATTGTAAAAAACTATTAAATAAATTATTCCACAGGATTTTGTTTAAGATGACTTTCTAGAAAATCCGTTAGCCATAGTTAAAAAATCATCACTTTTTTGCCTAAAAATGTGGGAATTTCTTAGTTTCGACAATTATTTTCTTTATACGTAACCAATAGAGAAATGTTTATAATAAGAATATAGTTTTTAAGCTTTTTTTAGTCTTAAGGACAACAAATTTCTTTTTATAGAAAATTTTTTGTTTAAAATTTATTTCGAGGTAGTGTGTGTTAGTTTTTTTTGCTCACTGTACGCAAACAAAATATTTGACAATCCCGTGCACTTAAAAAAGCAATCAGCTGGGCTAATAACATCACCTCCTATGAATTCGCCTTGCGCTGTATTGTATACATATTTTTGTTCGGCAAAATTTGCTTAATGTTTACATATCTTAAGGATTTTCTGAATAATGCTCTTTTCTCAATTTAAATCTTCCTTTCAAAAAGGAAAAAACGTTCAGCATATTAGCCGCTGTATATTAAAAAGTCTTAATACGTTTTCCAACACTGCATGCAAACATAGAAAATGCTGCCCTGTTTGCTTCGCCTCTTCAAATACAAATCTGCGTGTGTTGGCATTGTTCCTGGCTAAATAGAGTCCACAAACATCGCCAAATTAAAATCAATAGACTCTCATTTATTGCACGCTTCAATTAAATAGTATTCCTGGAAATTTAAAGGATTTTAAGGATATTTTAATTTATCTTAATTTACTTTAAATCATCTTATCAATTTCGCAGTGAGTACCTTTGAAATTAATAGATTATTTAACATTAACATTCGCAATAGTTTGTCAACACGGTTGTATTTTCATTTTTTTTTTTTTGTGTGTGTTCGATGTTTTGCGGCTTTTGTTGTAAACGCGGCGTCATATCGTTTTGTTGCAATTAAGACGTTGAAAAACTGTATGAGAATTTTAATTTTCATTGTTTGTATTTCTATATTAAAAATCATTTGCAGTTAAACAATTAACATATAAAGAATGAAATCGAAAAAGAATGATGCTGATGGATCTGGTAGTGGTTCCTCTGACGAAGATGCCGAATATGTTGTGGAAAAAATCTGTGCCAGACGAGTACGCAAAGGAAAGGTGAGATTTTCTTGTCGCGCATAAGTGTAAGTGCCTTGCATGTTATAAGCGTGATTTGATTTCAGATTGAATATTTCTTAAAATGGAAAGGTTATCCGGAATCGGACAACACATGGGAACCCGAAGAAAATTTGGATTGTCAAGATTTAATTCAACAATTTGAAGAACAACGACTTAAGGACGAAGTGAGTTATTTAGTCATTTTGATACAAAAAAAAAAATACTTTATATGGAGTAGTACGTTCTTGTAGTACAGTTGCATGCTGTTCCCTTTGGTTTTGGGTTTCGTGAATTTGTGTTGACTTTTCCGACGTTACTTGTATTTCAATCTCACCTTTACATTTGTTAGGCGTGTGGTAGAAATGTGTACGTGATATGTATGTATTTCGGAACGGACTATCAATTATTTCCAATAAATTTTTGAATTTTACACATAAAAATTCAAATAAAGTCCAAAGAGCATAAAATATTTTTGTTACTTCAGAAAGTTGTTTTTACATTTTTACCAAGAGGTTGTTGCCCTAGTTTGCTTACAGCATTTGTTATAAAACTTAATATTTTTGTTATACATTTCAACATTCTAAGGAAATATCATTTCAATTTAATTTTAATTTAGGCTGCCAGTTCAAAACCTGAAAAATCTGGTAAAAAAGAAAAGGAAACTAGTGGAAGAACAAGTTCGGCGAGCAATAAACGCAAAAATGACGATTCTAAGGCTTCGGGTAAGTTATCTTATTTGATTATTATTTCTTGCGGCCGTATATTGAAATATTTCTTCTTTTTTTTTTACTAAATTTCTGTAGGAAGCAAAAAGAAACGTTCAGATTCTGGTAAGGATGAAACCGACACAGAGTCCGTATCGGATGGTTCAACAAAACATTCAGAACTAACGGGTTTCGATAAGGGACTTGAAGCTGAAAAAATTCTGGGAGCTTCAGATTCCAATGGCGGCCTTTATTTCCTCATTCAATTTAAGGGCGTTGATCAAGCAGAAATGGTCGCAGCGCCAATAGCTCATGTTAAAATACCCCAAATGGTTATTAAGTTTTATGAAGAGCGCCTTTCCTGGTATTCAGATAATGAAGAATAAATCAATTATGTTTTGTTCTCTAAAGTAAATAGATTTTACTGTCGTAAGTTACGTTCACTTCCATAATCATCATATCTTTTGCGCCATTAAAGAAAGAAATAACTTGAATTTCCATTTCGAAGCCAATTAAAATTACAAATTGGAAGAACTCGTTTTAATTTTTGTTCTTTAACAATCAAATTTAAATCAGTTAGAAAGTAAGGTATTGATTTTTTTTGTCCATTATTTTTCTTCATTTTCCTTAAACTAATAAATAATGTAATAAACATTTAATTTTTCTTTGATTTTAATTCCTGTTTTTATAGTCTAGATGAATAATATTCAAATTAAATTCTTTTATGTAAAGTTTTCTTGTGTTCTGACCAGAATTTTTTACCAATAAAAAAAACTAATTTACATAACCCATACTACACATATGCAGTTATTAAAAATTATACAAGCAAAAAAATTGTGTTTTCTTTAGTTAAACAAATATTTTACTGAAAAGAAAAAAAGGAGAAGAAAAATATATACAAAAATATCAGGCATTCATAGCGGTGGGGTAGTCGTTTCAATTCGAACATAATGTTTCTCTCAGATGCCTTTTGTTAGAGATTATTGCACTTTCTCACTCACTGCGGGCTTCGAAAATTGTTAATGTTTTGTTACTCAGTTTTTACTTCATAATTTAAATTTTTTAATTTGTTTCTCTTTTGTGTTTTGATTGTTACTTTAGGTTTTACTCACAAATAGATAAAAAATACTTGTTGACAGACTATTTAAAAAAAAAATTAACCAATATTGAAACAAAGAAAAACATTTTTCTGTGTATTAAGGATTGATTTTTCTTAATTAGCAGTTGACAAAATATATATGCAAAGAACAAAATCCATAAACTCATCCATCAAATCAAAGTAAATACCCCTGACTTGTTGGCATAAGTAAACAAATGAATTCAAAAATTTTAGAATATGTATACATTGATATAATTTAGGTGGATTGAAAAAAAACATTGGCTTGTTTGTTTGTTATAAAATAAAAAAGAAAATAAAATGAAATGCGTTTTAGCTTTTGCTTTTAATGAAGCCTAATCAATTAGTTGCCGAAATTAAATAAATGCTGTATATGAGTTCAAGTTTTCCGCCTAATCTCCATTTATGTAGTATACTCGAAAAATTTAGGATACTTCTACAGCCATAAATCAATTTTGCTGTAATATATGTACATATGTACTTAAACTGTTAGGGTCAATAACATTTTGTGCGAAAATAACATCAATTATTTCCAAAAATAGTTTTGGTAGTTTTTTTTTTTTGATACAGTATGACCTTGATTATCCGTGATGGTCGGGACCGGAAGCATTCCGGATAATCGATTTTCCCGGCTAATTGAGTAACAATTTTGGCTAGTTTTTTTAATAGATATTTTTATTTGTGAATAAATGAATATGTACATATTTATATAAAAACTAAATAATTCAAGGATATAAAAAAAACCGCACTTCTGAAATTTCTAAATTAAACTAAACAGGTTTACGTGTATGATTCTGACTCATCGTATACTAGAAAGGGAATTCCCCTTTTTCGCTTGTTTGTGCAAAATAATAGAAAAAAATGTTTGCTTATAATCACGGTGAAATGATGAAGAAAAATTTAAGGCGATCCAAAATAAAATTAATTCGATGCAAACAATTTTCTTTTTCCATCCCGAATAATCGAATCACGGATAATCAAGATCCTACTGTAATTGTATAATTTAAAAAAAAAATTAAATTAAAAATTGCGAACAGGTGTCCCTCCATACTCTTCTTTTTTTAAATTATTTAATAGGCGAAATTTTGTCACTCGATGGAACAAGTAAAGAGAGAGATGCTGCACAAGCGTAAAACCGTAAAACAGAACACAAATCATTTGGTACATTTTCAAATCTTTTATTTAATTGTTTAAAATATATAAACGTGAATAGCGATTTATTTTTTAAAAAATTTTCACCAAAAGTATATAAGTATGTATATAAGCATTTAAATTCTTTTATGACATTTCTTCATAGAGTGTGTACCTCCTTACGTAGAGTCGACCTATTTGTACCATTTTAAATAAAAAAACAAATAAAATTTTTTGTAACAGAAATTTTTATTTTCACTCATGTAAATAAGTACTTATTGATCATTTGATTAAAAAATTTTATTTTCCAATAAATTTTAATCAATTGTGAAGTTTTGTAAACTTACATTACAGATCGTTATGTAGATTATAAAAATGAAATATTGTGAAGTACATTCAGCCACAAAAGTATACATACGGTTAACAAATATCAGAATTTTTTTAACCAATCCGTTTTCGTTGAAAATCTTTATAATTGTCTGACATCTTTCTTCGATTTTAAGACGGTCTTTTGCATTGGTTCAGAAATTTGTGAAATTTGTTAATCGGATGTATACTTTAGTGTGCCTGTGCAGGGCCACAATTCAGTTCAATTTCAGAAATTTTTTAACCAATGCAAAAGACCGTCTTAACATCAAGGAAACTAAAAAGATTTTCAACGAAAACGGATTGGTTAAAAAATTTCTGAAATTTGTTAACCGTATGTATACTTTAGTAACCGTGTGTATATTTGATTATTATTTTTTAATCACTACCACGTTTGGAAAGAAAAGCCTCTGGCCTACCATTTGCATATAGTCTGTACGGTGGAACTATTTCTTACATGTTCCAAAATGGCCAATGATCTTCTAGATAATTTTCATATATTTTTGGCCAAAAACGATTTTTTTAAAATTAGTTCAGCTATCCCACTACTACGGTTGGAAAGAGCACTGTCTGGACTACCATTTGCATATAGTCTGTACAGTGTACTATTTCTTATATGTTCCAAAATGGCCCCGGATCTTCTAGAGAATTTTCATATATTTTCGACCAAAACTCGATTTTTTTAAAATTGAAAATCTCGACTCACAAAATTAGTTCAGCTATCCCACTACCACGGTTGGAAAGAAAACCCTCTTTACTACCATTTGCATATAGTTTGTCCGGTGTACTATTTCTTATATGTTCCAAAATGGCCCAGGATCTTCTAGATAATTTTCATATATTTTTGATCAAAAATCGAATTTTTTAAAATTGAAAACCTCGACTCCCAAAATTAGACCAGCTATCCCACTACCACGGTTGGAAAGAGCACTGTCTGGACTATCATTTGCACATAGTCTGTACAGTGTACTATTTCTTATATGTTCCAAAATGGCCCCGGATCTTCTAGATAATTTTCACATGTTTTTGGTCAAAAATCGATTTTTTTAAAATTTAAAATCTCGACTCACAAAATTAGTTCAGCTATCCCACTACCAGGGTTGGAAAGAGCACTGTCTGGACTACCATTTGCATATAGTCTGTACAGTGTACTATTTCTTATATGTTCCAAAATGGCCCCGGATCTTCTAGATAATTTTCATATATTTTTGGTCAAAAATCGATTTTTTTTAAATCTCGACTCACCACTACCACGGTTGGAAAGAGCACTGTCTGGACTACCATTTGCATATAGTCTGTACAGTGTACTATTTCTAATATGTTCCAAAATGGCCACTGATGAATGACTTCATATGAGTGGCGCAGATTATTGTCCATTGCCAGCACTAGAGTGCTTTTTATATACAAGCATTAAGTGACTTTATTATACATGTACATACATACATACATACGTGTATTTTATATATTTATTTGGCTTTAAATTTTGCCACGGAGAAATATTTTATTTTATTTACATATATTTTGTTAAATAAATTGTTATTTTTTTTTCTTCTTGTCAAAATGTGTGTTTGACTTTTCTAGTATGTTTCCATCCTACTTTAGATTTTTTGAGTGATTTTTCCGCTTTTTTTGCTCTTTTATTTTAGGTTTGTCTAAAAAAAAAATGGAATGAAAAGTTGTTCTGGACTTATTTTATAAACATTTGAAACCGAAATATTTAGTTAAGTATTGTACTTGGAACAGTTAATAACTGTCTCAACATTTGAATCCTAACAAAAAAACAAAGAAAAAAGAAACCTAAAAGGTGGGAAAAGTTTTGAATCAATTTCTGAATTTTATTTTGTGTGTTTAAAATTAATTTTAAATAAATTTTATATGCAATTTTCTTTTTCTTCTAAATTAAAATTGAATTAAAAAAAAAATTTTAAGTTATTGGCTTAGGGCCAATAATTAATAAATATTTGTTGATTATAAAATATCAAGGTTTTTAATAATTCCTTAAAAATTTTTTTTGTTATACAATATATATGTATATATATGTATTTATGTGAATATATTTGAATTTATTTGATATTGTAATTAATACAGTAGGACAAGTGAGTTACTTTCTTATATGTCCATACATGAATGTTTCAACAGCACGAATTTGTATATTTAATTAACTGTTAAACGTATTAATTCAATACTTAGTGAAGATTTTAAGACTACATACAGTTTGAAATATGAAGTGATGGAATTTATAAAAAAATTTAGTAAAAAAAATTAGAAGTTTTTCAAAAAACAACGTGATTTAATAAAATAAAATTCCACAAAGTTTGGTGACAGTTTCTTTTCAAATAAAAATTTTTTTTTATAATTTCGAATATGTTACGACCTGTATTTTTTAACCGGTATTGTTCAGATGACTAGGAAATTGTAATGCTAACATCATACTAATTGCTTAAAATGTTAGGTCGAACATGCAATGAAATTTTGTATTTAAATTTCGCTGGAATTGAGATTTTTAATATTGTACATAGCGTTTGAAGTTGATTTACGCCTTAATTTTAATTTGCTTATAAATGAGACGTACATACATACACACAGTTACTAAATTATACATACGGTTAAAAAATTTCAGAAATTTTTTAACTAATCTGTTTTCGTTGAAAATCTTTATAGTTTCCTTGATTTTAAGACGGTCTTTTGGATTGGATAAAAAATTTCTGAAATTGAACTGAATTGTGGCCCTGCACAGGCTCAGAAAGGTATACATCCGATTTACAAATTTCGCAAATTTCTGAACCAAAGCAAAATACCGTCTTAAAATCGAAGAAATATGTCAGACAATTATAAATATTTTCAACGAAAACGGATTAGTTAAAAAATTTCTGAAATTTGTTATCCGTATGTATACTTTTTTTGCTGAGTGTATATCTAAAATATATTTTGATCGCTATTTAAGACATCAGTTACAAAAAGGAATTTCTTTTGATAAAGGTTTTAAACAATCTACTTGAATAAGTTTGTTTTAATTAATTCAAGTTTTAGGACAATATCGACGCCTCCGTTCTATAACATTCTAAATCGAAAAAGTGTGTTTTGAGTTATGAGCTCTCAAAGTTTTCACGCGACAGACGACTATATGTGTATTCTAAGTAGATTTTTCCCCTATAACTTCGGAACGTATCGGCGCATCTTAATCAAATTTTGACAGTATTTAAGCTAGAGAATGTAGAATTTAAAAATGCAAGAACATTAAAAACATTCTAAGTACACTTAGAACGTTATAGAATGGAGGCGCCGATAAATCGTTAAATTATTTCACAAGTTTAATGAACATTAGAACATTAGAGATACGAAATAATCATTCTTATGTTTGTAATCCTTATTTATTTAATTTTTTATTTTTTTTTTCTAGCCACCAATATGAGTGAAGGAAAAAGCTTGTTGTCCACCTTCCTAATCTTGGCCGTGTTGTTGTCTTTGCTTTATATATTATATGCCATCTTCTAAACATCAGAAAACTAAAACAATTCGCTTATGATGACAACAATCCTAATTTGCAATAGTATGTAGATGATGGTAAGTAAATTATAAAGAAAAAAGAAGAATTAATACGTATTTGATTAGAATTTATTTGTGGAGAAAACTATCATATATTTATACACAAACTCTAAATAAATTAATCTTATGGAAATGTAGAACAAATAGAAGATTGAAAATCTAAATTAAATAAAAACCAAAAATTTAAAAAAAAAATTTTTAGTATGTACACACAGTTACTAAAGTATACATACAGTTAACAAATTTCAGAAATTTTTTAACCAATCCGTTTTTTTTTGAAAATATTTATATTTGTCTGACATCTTTCTTCGATTTTAAGACGGCCTTTTGCTTTGGTTCAGAAATTTGTGAAATTTGTAAATCGGATGCATACCTTTGTGGTCCTGTGCTGGGCCACAATTCAGTTCAATTTCAGAAATTTTTTAACCAAAACAAAAGACCGTCTTAAAATCAAGGAAACTATAAAGATTTTCAACGAAAACAGATTAGTTAAAAAATTTCTGAAATTTTTTAACCGTATGTATACTTTAGTAACTGTGTGTATATCAACCGATTGATGTATTACCAGCCATACAATTAATTAATCAAAATTATTCAAAATTGATGACAAGATCTGTTTTGAAAAAAAAACTCACGTATATGAATTTAAAAGATCACCATGCACTTGAGCCTAATTAAACGGTCTAAGCAGATTGATGCAGCTATCAGACTTATTGCTTTCGCAACGTAAAAAGCCTCTAATCAAAGTATAATATAAATTATTATTATTATTTAAAGCTTGTGATGTTATATTGCTGTCTAAAATAAATTCCAGAAGATCTGCTGTATATTGAGGCATGTGTGTTTCCATGGTCTCACGTATACATAGGTTTTTTTGATTAATACTGACAACAGTAATAAACGCATGTAGAAAACATTTGTATTTTTCAAACAATAGGGCATTTGGTCCAAAACCAAAAAAATTATCAAAAGAAAAATAATATACTCGTATTATATATAGAACTCTTGTGCCCACCCACCATTTTTCTTATTTATTTCAATCATACATACGCATACAATTAAATTAGCCAGGCGTCTAAAACTACAAAACAAAAAAAATTATTTTTAATAATTTCTTTACATACATATGCATACGTACATATATGTATATATGGATGGTACATTCGTTGTATTGGCAATAATTTTGGAATTCATATGAAATTATTTTGGATAGAAATGAATGTTTTTGCCACCACCCAAATCACACAAAACTGATTCAGTTTGAACGTAACAAGCAATTTGAACGGTTTTTTCCTGTGTCTACATTTTTTACATAACGAAAAAAGTGTGTTTAAGTTTAAAAATAAATAGTATATACAAATAAATCATTATATTGTATATTAAATTAATATTTTATATAATTTATTACTTTTTACATTTAATTAATTAATTTCTTTCTTTTGTTTTGTTTTATTTTTTTTAGAAAATCTCTAAACAAAATGAATGAAGCCAAGAGTTTATTCACCACCTTTATTATCCTCGTTTTCTTGTTGTCACTTTTATACATTTTCTACGAAATAGCCTTCTAATTGATAAAACGTTCTTTTAAAATAAATTTTCATACGCTTTTGAATACAATAATAATAACGCCATGCAAACAAAATGTTAAAAAAATAATCATCGTTGCCGTAACATAAAAGAAAATATTCCAAATATTGCCTTATAATATAAGATGAAACTTAAGCAGCTAGTATGTATATCATCTAATGGATTTAATTCTAACAATGAAAACCAAATACAATACTTATTAGTGTCTTAAGAAGAAAAGGTATGTATGTTCAAACAAACTATATTCTTTAAATCAGTCAGTTTTTAAACGTATATTAATATTAATCGTAAAATATAAAATAATTTAAGGAAAATTTAAAAAAAAAAACAAAATTCATTAAAAATAATATGTATCCAATCCATCCAATGAAAGTCGAAATCGAAAGATTATATCGAATATAAACCGATTTCTTTGGCTTTTAAGCTAATGACATAATGTCAGCAAGTAATTGCAACCCATAGCTGAAAATAAAGCCAATAATCTAGTTCGTATTAACGTATGACTTAATCAACGCTTTAGAACTTTTTAATAAAAAAAAAAAAACGCAGAACTTTTAAGGTTGCAGTTCATATTAAGTTGGACACCCATTAAAATGTCTCCAAATAGAATTTTCGTAATAATCGTGTCATTCATCATCCTTTATACGAACGAAATTAAAATACAACTCACAATAATATCATTTATATTATCATCTATGAAAACATATCGGGAATCAAATGGTTTTCTGAATAATTTTCTTATTGAGCTTTTTTTTAATATTTTGCAATAATTCTTAACTGGATCGATTTACCGTAGCCGCCGTGGTCTAGTAGGTAGTGTGTTGGCTTATTAGACGGTTCAAACCCCAGGTCAGCCATTTCCAACTGAACGAAATATTAAAAATATTTCTTCGGCGACTTCCAAAAACTCTGAGAGTAAATGAAATTGTCATTAAAAGTTTCTCAAAAATCTGTCATTCAAAGTCGACTTTCAATTATAGGTCCCGTCACTCATGTATAAAAATTAACGCACACAACATAAGTGGTGTGAGAAACTAGATCGTAATCCTGACTAAAGGGTTGTAATCAGTATTGAAAAATTCAGTACTTTAGTACTTTTTTCAGTACTTTTTCATTTCAAAAATACCGCAGTACCCCCGCGACGCTTTCAGTACTTTTTTGTTATTAAATATTTTATGTCTTGGGCTTTTCAACTATCAATCCATTCGCAACGCATTGCAAAAGGTACAATAAGCCTTTAGCTCCGCTTTGGACGTTTGGATAAGCGAAAAGCAATGAGAACGCTTGCCGAACTGTAATATAATCTCGCTAAGCATTTACATTGCTCTTCATATGCTACAAAGGAACGTTAATGTTTGAATAAATGGGACTTTTACGTTTTGTTACGTTCAGAATCAGCAGTTTTTTTTTGCATGTGAGGAACACGCATAAGTCGTTAGTTTTTCTGTTCAGTTTCGTAGGTGTATTAAATATAAATAAATAAATAGTCTAGTAGGTAGTGTGCTGGCTTACTAGATGTTAACCCACGGTTCAAATCCCATGTCAGACATTTTCAACGAAAAGAAAAATGAAGAAAAGATTCCTTTGGGTACCTCATTCTGTCAAAATCTCTGAGAGTTATTAAACTTCCCGAAAAGTTTGTTAAAAAATCTAACATTCGGAGTCGAATTGAAACTATAGGTACCGCCACTCATGTATGAATATTAACACACATAAAAAATGGTGTGAAAAGCTAGATCATAATCTTGATTGAAGGGTTGCAATGACCATTTGTGTATATTTCTATATAAAGGTACCATTTAATGCGAAAAAGTACTCTTTCAGTTACAGTTCAGTACCATTTTAAAATTTCAATTTTGCAACACTGGTTGTAATGACCAATTATATATGTGGATCGATTTGCCATCAATTGGTCAGTAGATCGGGTAATATTTTAAAGTATATAAATGTATAAAGCAACTCTTGGTTAGGTAGTGTTTTAAAACTTTATGTGAATAGAATATATGACCTCAGATAGATCCTTTATGTCTATGGTGATAGTCTATGTAAGTCGAAAATGATACGTTCGTGAAAAATTACTTTTTAAATACAGACATCTTTCTGTGAAAACTGAAAAAGTGCAGTATTTATTGCAAAATTCAAGATACCTTTACGGGCAAGATAAAAAACTCATTTGTTATATTTAAACGCTTATTATAAATGTAAGGAGGCTTCAATAAGACTACGGCCAACATTGTTTTTTTTTATTAGTAACTTTTTAAAAAACGTTGCTAGAGTAAATATATTATTTATATACGTAAATATAAAGTTTTGTTAGTAGTCCTTAGTCGGCTAAGGCTGTTATTGCTTGGCACCATTGATATATGGTACAGCATATTTTAGACATACATATGGGTATTTACATACATATAAAATATATCTTTTTTTGTTTTTAAACTTTTCAAATATAAATTAAGGGTCTCAATTCAAACTTATTAAATATTTAGGAAGTTTTTGAAAATTGGCTAAATTTATTGCTTTTGGCAGCCAATTCAATTTTCTTTTACAAATCGAAAGTCATAAATATTGTATATCATGTGCAGTAAACAATCGTTAAAATATAATAATAAATATTTATATACGTGTACATACATACATACATATGAGTAAAGATTTTAAAATGAAATTTTTCTCTATGCAAAACACGATTGAAAAGTATTCGATACATATATTTTAAAATGTTTATATTTTTAAAATTCATATTTTCCCTAACACTGGATAGATATACGAAATTATTTCAAATATAAATATTTATAAAATGCGATTGACGTTGTTAACATATATTTATGCGGGTATGTATGTCAATAAAAAAAAGAAAATGCATATGGATAATACCTCAAACAAAATATACGCAAAATTAATTATAAACAAAAAAAAATTAAAAAAGAAATAATTTTTGTTCTTGGACCAAAAATATGTTCAAAATTTTCTATTTTTTTCCTTCTTTTTTGGCATCGATGTCAACTTTTTTGGAATTAGTATCTAAATTTCTAAAAATGTACACACACACATATACACATGTATGTACATTAGGAGTGAATATATTTTATTTTCAGTTTTTTTTATTTTTAATTTTTTATGGGTTTTCATCTTGAAATATGTACATGTTCTTTTTATCAACCAGAGTGACATTTCGATATTTGGACAATGACAAACTCAGATACACATAATTTAATTCTTTTAATCTAGATGTATGTATGTATGTATGTATATATTTTTATATTTTTTTATTTTTAAAAGAAAAGACTTTTTAAACGAATTTCTCGCAAGTGTTTGTTTCTATGTTGGACGCAATATATAGGAATAAAAAAAATGTCCACCTTTTCTGAATTCTAAGCGAATAACAAGAGATACGTGCGCAACTCTTTTTTTGTTTTATTTCTTTCACTCAAATAATATATGAAAATTTATGTCTTCATAAAAGTTAAAAATTCGTACATATGTACATATACATATATGTACAGTGACTTCCACAACTGTTCACAAAAATTTGATTTTTTGAATTTTTGCTCATTATAAATTTCTTATGAATGATTAATTTTTGAGTTGCATATTTTTATATTAGCTATGGACCTAATAAATTATATTTACCAACTCTGACAAATACAACACTGATATGGTACCGTTATTTATGTTTTTTTGATTAAGTTTTTGTGAACACTTTTGTAACTTATTAATATTAGAGTGTTTTTGTCGGCAGTATATCATTTTAAGTGAATAAAAAAAATATATTATATTAATTTATAATAATAAAATATTAAAAGGTAACTAAAAGTACTTTCTATTTGGTAAATGGGTGTTTAATAAACTGTTTTTGTAGATAAAATTATGCCTAAAATAATTTCAGCATAAATTACAAAAAATAATTGAAAATGAAATTTTAAATGGCGAATCAGTACGTGAAATTACTGAAAAATATAGTATTTCCATTGGATTTGTATCCAATCTCCGAAAAAAAACTTGGCGTTTTCACAAAAGAAAAAATGGTGATCAAAAATTAAATTGCCACACGAACAGATTGCTGAGACGTCTTGTTTTATCAGGAGCTGTTGATAACGCTGTACAGGCCAATAAGAAAATTAGGGAGTCCCTTCAAATAAATATATCCAATCAAACTGTACGAAGAAGGCTAAAACTAAGAAGCCACTTTTATCAGCAAAACACAGGGCTCATCGTTTAAAGTTTGCAAAAGATCATGTCAATTGGACTCCTGAGCAGTGGAAACTTGTAACATGGTGTGACGAAACAAAAATAAATAGATTATGTTCCGATGGTCGCATTTGGTCCTGGTATGACACAAAAATAGGCATTACATCAAATAATATACAAAACACATTAAAATATGGAGGAGGATCCCTCATGGTATGGGGTTGTTTTCAGGGTGAAAAATTAGGAATACTTAAGCAAATATAAGGTATCATGAAAGCAGAGCATTATATAGACACTTTAAGGGACTCATATCTGCCTAGTCTGGAAATTTATGGTTGTGAACCAGGCGATACGGTATTTAGGCAAGATAATGACCCAAAACACAAGGCCAATGTGACCATGAAATGGCTAAAGGATCACAATATTAGGTGCTTAGAATTAAATTTATGGAATATTTTGAAAAAAAAAAAAATTATGAGAAATCCAGTGACACAAAACCTTGAAGAGCTATGGGCGGCGGTTAATGAGGAACGGAGCAAAATAGGATCATCTATTTTAACAAATTTAATTAATAGTATGCCAAAAAGGATGCAGCTTGTCATAAAAACAAAAGGTGGCCATATTAAATATTAAAATATCCTTTAAAATGTACATACATGTTTAAGTTACAAAAGCGTTCATAAATTATTTTATATGTTTCTTACTATATTTTGAAGCAAATGTTATTTAGTTTAATTTTTTATTATTTAACATGTAACAAGTTTAAAACACAATGAATACAATTTTTAAGTTACTACAAATATTTATAATTCAAAAAAAAAAGAATAATTTTGTATTTTTATGAACAGTTGTGGAAGTCACTGTATGTGTACATATGCTTATGGTTTAATAAGAAAAAACAATAATTTTCTTAAATATATTTTTACTTTTTACTTTTTTTTTAAATAAAAATAAGCACTTGAGGTTTTAGAATGCGGTTTTTTTGTTTTTTGCATCATGTATTGTAAATTAATTTATCCAGGCAGACTTTTCGATTTAATTATAACTCAACAAAAAGAATTGAATAAGAAAGAAATTAAATATTTTAAAATATACATACATACATACATACAGTGATGTGAAAAATAATAAGGACAATACCCAGCCAAGCTTACATTATATTTAAAACCGAATAAAAATTTGAAAATTCTTTCTTGTTTAAACGACTAATTTTTTCTTAAACGGTAGAAAAAAGATTGAAAACAAAATTTTTGCTATTTCTATAATATATTTTGATTTTTTTGTGATTTTGTATGAATGCATGTAGTTTAAGGTGTGAAAAAAATAAGGACACTTCATGAAATCTTAAAGCTATAACTAACCTAAGTAAAACTAAATAGATATTTATACTGAATATTGTTGCATGAAGCCTTAGTGCCACATTAGAACTTTGTTGCGGATTCTTTGCTATCCAGAACATCAGCACAGCTTCTAGGCATTGAGTCGACCAAATTTTGAAAAACATGCAGGTTTATTGAGATCCAAGCATCCTGTATAACATTCCAAAGCTCGTCGCAATTTGTTGGACACTTTCCCCTGATTGCCCTTTTAACTTCGTTCCACAAATTTTCTATTGGGTTCAAATCAGGGGACTGTGCTTGCCATTCTAAAACATTAATTTTTTTGTCCTGGAACCACTACTTTGTGCACTTTGCCGTATGCTTTGGGTCATTGTCCT
Organism: Sarcophaga carnaria; assembly: GCA_958299815.1. Classification (NCBI taxonomy): domain Eukaryota; kingdom Metazoa; phylum Arthropoda; class Insecta; order Diptera; family Sarcophagidae; genus Sarcophaga; species Sarcophaga carnaria. The sequence goes on along the minus strand of OY283152.1, from coordinate 12,797,853 downwards.
GCTGGAAGACCGATTTGAATGTCATATTTTCTTAGGCATACGGCAGCATTGTATTTTTCAAAAATTCGGTGTAATCAGCCGATTTCATTACATTCTGGATACGATATAGAGGACCCAGACCATAATAAGAGAATGACACCCATACCATGATGCTACCACCACCCTGTTTTACCGTCTTTAAATTATATTTTGTATTGAATTCTTGATGGCTAGGTCTTCTTACATGGTAAGACGTAAGAATTCAATCCAAAATATAATTTAAAGTTTTTATACGGTTTTAAATATAATGTAAGTTTGGGTGGGTACTGTCCTTATTATTTTTCACATCACTGTAAAGACATAGGTATCTATATTCATTGCCAAAACATTGTAAATCCATAAATTGTACAAAAATATTCAATATTGCCAATAAAATATCCATGTTTTCTTATATATTTCCAGTTGACGTCATATTGTTGGATCCAAGGTAATCCATACGTTGCTTAATTGGACGTTTGAATTGGTGGGTATCTGTTTATTTTTCTCTCATTTGTTTTTTTTATAAACATTTCCCCAAAATGTAAATAAATTTTTAAAATTAAATGTTTTTTTCTTTTCTTTTCGTTGTAGCCGGTATTCAATGATGTTGATTTTTACTACGTAGAATTTAAATGTTTCTATTTATTTATTTATTTATTTATTAATTAATTATAATGCATTTTAAAAGAAAATTGACTTTTTGTACGAGTCAATGTAAATTGAATTTTAATTAGATTTAGTACTTGTGGAATTAATTATGAAATACATCAAAACAAAAATGACGATTTAATGTAATTTTGTTTTGTTAGAAATTGTTTTAAAACTAACATCAAAAAATGAAATATTTGCGAAAAACAAAAATGGTATCTGTTAAATAGCATCTAAATAAACATTTCTTTTTAATTCAATTAGAAAAAAGAAAACAAAATAAAATTACAAAAAAAAAACAAAAAAAAATTGTGTGAGGAACTGATTTAATTTTTGTGAATGCATATGGTAGAGGATAACTAATATTTTTACAATTGAATTCCTACCATTACAGACTAATATTTCAATAGTTTTCAGTATATTCAAGAAGAAACTTCTACTAATGATACATACACTTCAGTTCATTTCTCGTCCCAAGCGGTCTCGATTGCATTGATCAACGATGCATCGTCTTCATATTGTTTACCTCCTTCATAAACATTCCGCGAAAGCCAGCCCCAGACATTTTTCACTAAGTCTGGTGAGTAGGGTGACCAGTCCATTAGCGGCACATTTTGATCACTTATCCAGGCTTTTATCGCTTTGGCATTGTGTATCGGAGCATTATCCTGTTGGAAAATTCAAGGCAAAGGTCCAAAAATGTTACTGCATTCTGGAAAAGCTCGTTACAGAATGTTTTTGTATTTTTCTGCGTTTAGTTTTGCGGTTTTAAATCCTAGTTTAATCTGTCCATAGTATGGATATGGCACCCCATACCATAATTCCACCAATACGACTGTGTCAACGGCTTAATATTACTTCCTCTTTTCTAATATCATGGTAATAGAAGTTATACCCGTCACGGCCAATCCAGGTTAAATTTTTTTTCGTCAGAGAAGACAACCGTGTGCCTTTCGGTATTCCATGTCATGTGAACTTTAGCAAAATCCAATCGTTTTTCTTTGTGAATGGCTTTTAATACTGGGTTTTTTTTTAGTTTCATTCTCTGGATATGCGAAGCATCTACAATTAAGCGTCGAACAGTCGAAATACTTGCGGAAACTCCGGCTTATACTTTAATTTTTGATATGGAGTCAGACGAGTTAGATGCAATTCTTAAAATTGCACGTTCTATGTTGGCGATAAGATACAGTAGGACCTTGATTATCCGTGATTCGATTATCCGGCAACATCAATTATCCGGGATGGAAAAAGAAAATTTTTTGCATCGACTTAATTTTATTTTAAATTTTTCTGCATCGTTTATCCGTGATTACCTCTATTATCCGTGATTATAAGCAAAAATTTGTTCTATTATTTTGGACAAACAAGCGAAAAGGGGAATTCCCTCTTTAGTATACGATGAGCCAGTATACTGTTCACTGTTTTCTGACAAAATAATTTTTTTTATATTTTTGAAATCATATTCATATTCATTTATTAACTAATAAAAATATCTATTAAAAACTAGCCAAAATTGGTAACCAATTAACCGGGAAAATCGATTATCCGGAATGCTTTCGGTCCCCACCATCACGGATAATCAAGGTCCAACTGTACTTGCTTTCTTCCTTTCATGTGTTTCCCATTAGAATTCCGATTTTTTTTATGTAATTGAAGACAACACGAGCACTTCTTTCGATTTTTTGTCCAATTTTTCTAAATGATAACTTCTGTTTGAAGCTTATTCAATTTTTCCTCTTTCTCCTGATGTTAACGGCTTTCCTCGTCCCATTTTGAAGAACCTTTTTTAGTTTATGAGGTGCAATTTATCAAACTAGTTATGACAGAAAAATCTGCGTAACACAATCGCTCAATATAATAAACCAGCCAGTGTTGTTATTCATATGAACTATTTTAAAATCATCGATTTTTTTGCCATTTGTGTAGACTTTGTACGCTGCAGAGGTAACGGGACATTTTTACTATTCTTTCGCAAATTTTCCTGAGCCAGTGTTGTCCACCTATTATAATATGTTAGCACATACAAATCGGTTTTTGTTAGCTTTCTTGAAATGTCAAGCTTTAGCAATTACTATCACTGTTGTTATTTAAATGAAGTGAATTGTACCAAAGAAAATACAGTATAAAGAATGTGCATTTTGACATATTTTGGAATATTTTTCAAAAATATTTCACGACGCGGGGGAAAGATAGAAGTGAATGGTACAGAAACCAAGAGCGTAACAATGCGTTGTTCTCATCGTGCGTTTTTGTTGTTTGGCCACTTTTTATTTATTTTTCTGGTGTTAAAAACAGACGTCGGCACCAATGTCCCTCAGGGGAAGAACATCTTCGGCTTTTTACAAACATAGGACACGAACATCAAGAATGTTCGTTAAAAAGAGCGTAAAAATCTTGTCAGTTTTTAAAGAAGAAGGTTCATGTCGCTTTTTTCAGACTTCAATTATACACCCAAAGAAATATCACAGTAGTATTCACTAATTTCAATGAGAAATGATTTCGATTTTTGGAAGAATACTTGCCAAGTTAAATACGGTGTCTTAGTGTCTTAGTGCAGTACAATTTTTCTATATTTTCCGATCACATATACATATCATTGGGTTAATAAGTAGACTTGACATTATCACTAACAATTTTCCTCTAGGTTAACACATGCCTATGGTTATGGGTTAGTGAGTGAGAGAGAGAAAATAAGTGGAGAAAATTTATTTATTTACAGCCATATAAAAGTGTTAGTTATATATTCTATTTTTATTTTCATTTCATCAACATACATATGCAATGCTGTCTATCTTTGGCTTAATAATTTTCGATAAATAAAAATAAAATAAAACATCGATTTTATTATTAAAAGAACATAAAGCTATCCATCTTTGGCTTAAAAATTAGGCCATGTTTTTTAGATAAATAAAAATAAAAAGAATAAAAAACCATTTTTTATTAAAAGAAAAAAAAAACGAGCATTCCAAAGCATTTAAAAAAATATACTATGGGACAAAATAAAATACTCCCAGCTAATGACATAGAACATTTTTAACACAAAATATTCTTCGAGTGTTCTTCTGAAATAAAATGATAAAGCATCCGCAGCACATGTATTCTTGTCGCAGTCTGATCGACAACTAAATCAAAAAACACAAGAATACATACACATGTACATACGTACGATGAGAGCAATACATTGTTACGCTCTTTGTTTGTGTTCATTTTCCTTCTGTCTTCCTCCCTCTCATCAAGAAATGATTTTTAAAAATATTTTGGTGAGAGCGGGTCGTAATGTTACGACCCGCCATAAGAAATTTTACTTCTACATGATGCGTATTCTTTATATCCATATTCTTTGATTGTACATATTATTATAATCTAAATTATCTGGATATTGTCCACTAAACAATGCTAAATAAGCGTCTTAATTTTTGAAAATCATTGAGATTTTTGAAATTTTACTTTAAATACGCAAAATGCATACATACTACGTACGTATGTATGTACATACATATGTATCTCTTGAAATAATTAATTGTTGTATGTATTCGTTTACAAGGTTAATAGACACACATCTGCTAAAATTGTAATTGTTGAACCGTCAAAACTATTGAAATTGTTAAAGGAAACATTCAACCAGCATTTATTTATACAGCCAGCCAAAAAATAAAACATTTTTTTCTTTTTTTTTTGCAGTATACAATTAATATTAAATAAACACTCAAAAAACCAACATAAAAGTGAAACCTCATAAAGAAGTATTTTTTTGTTTTGTTTTGTGTACTTCATAACCAACATGATTTATTGTATTAATTGCCATTCAAAAAAAAAAAAAGAAAAAAATTGTAGTTCTTTTGCAGAATTCCGGTTATTGCTTAAAAAAATGAATTCAATGTCACAGTTTTGCAATAAAAAGAAAAAATAAAAACAAATGACAAAATAATTATTATGTTTGAAATGTTTATTATTTGTTCACTTATTATTTATTTACAATAAATTTTGCATACAAACTACATACATACATACGTATTACTGTACGTGAGATGTTAATTGTGTAAAAGTCTAATCAACCATCAAATCTTTACTTTTACCATTTTATATGCATATAAATATGTTTGTATGTATATACATACATACGGGTATTCAACGGTCAACGACTTAATGTTTTGCGGTTTTTCACTACATATGTATTGCCATCTGTTGGTTACAGTGTATTGAACATTGAAAACTAGTTACGGTCGAAAGTAAAATCTGCAATCTGTCTGCTGTTATGCAATTTCTGTTCCATAAAAATACTCGTACAGGTTTTAAGTTGAATTTTTTATCGTAAAAAGAGAACGAAAAAAGAAAAGAAATAAACTCTCTGTTTACAATCATTGGGTTTTTCTTTTTCGCAGTCAATGGTAGGAAGTTCCAGTTGTTTAATACGATGCTTAAGTTCAGAAGAAAAACTTTTTATTATTTTAGAAAAATCCACATTTATTGTAATGTTTTCACATTGTTTACTTAGATATGTTGTCATTAAACATAAAAAGCATGGAATTTAATAGCACCAATCAACATTTGCTGACCACCCGACCTGAGTGTTTCAGAAATTTTAACTTCTCACATTATCTCTGATGTCATATGGCTCTAATTTATTTATATGCATACATGCCATTCCGATGCGAATTTAGAAAATATATACTAAAGGGTCCGCCAAATAACTTTTATTTTTTTTTGAAAATGCTTTAAAAAAAAACTACTGAATATTTTCTCAAATTTCTTTTTTTATTTGAAAGTACAATCCTTCCGGTTAATAATGGAAAATAATTTTATACAAATGGCTACCTCGGCTGGCCATGCAATAGCCTACACGATCGGTCCAATTTTTAAGCACATTATCGATTGTGTGCAGCTGTATTTCACCAATGGCTTCACGAATATTGTCCTTTAAAGTGTCAATTGTCTCTGGCTTGTTGGCGTAACACTTATCTTTAACGGCACCACAAATAATAGTCCAACGGTGTCAAATCGCAGCTCCGAGGTGGCAAAACGACATCAGCTCTGCGGTTGATAATGCGATCTTCAAAAACAGGGCGCAAAACATCGAGTGTAGCTTCGGCTGTGTGGCTCGTAGCGCCGTCCTGTTGAAACCAAATGTTGCCAATATCCTCTTCTTCAATTTTTGTGAACAAAAATTCGTTCAACATGGCCCGATAACGGTCGCCATTGACTGTAACGGCCACTCCTTGCTAATTTTCGAAGAAAAATGGCCCAATTATGCCTCTGGACCAAAGTCCGCACCAAACAGTGACTCGTCTTGGGTGTGTCGGCTTTTCAATGTATGCGTGCGGTTTTTTTGTGAACCAAATGCGACAATTTTGCTTGTTTACATACCCGCCAAGATCAAAATGAGCTTCATCTGAAAAGATGATTTTTTTTTTGCCAAAATCGGCATCTTCTGGTGTAGGCTACTGCATGGCCAGCCGAGGCAGCCATTTGAATAAAATTATTTTCCATTATTAATCGGAAGGATTGTACTTTCAAATAAAAAAAGAAATTTGAGAAAATATTCAGTAGTTTTTTAAATATTTTCAAAAAAAAGTTATTTGGCGGACCCTTTAGGATCTGCAAAATTTTAAAAATTGCTCCTAGCAATTCAAAACACTTTTCATTACAATGGAAATATTTATTAACAATTTGTAGAGTTTGTCAGTGTAAAATCGTTTGAACATTTTCAAGAATATATTAACAAAGATCAGATAGCATTATTAACAACGATTATTAAGAACTAAAACTTAAAAAATATTTAATACAGTCTCTCTTATATGTACGTATTAATATGTACAATAAATATGTATTTAAGCCACCTTAGCTTTACCATTTGTTCTAAAGTATTCGTCTCTCAATTGCCTACACATTCGGTGACTAATGCGTGTTCTCAACCATTCGGGTGATAATTTCATTACAAAATACTGAAAATAATTATAATTTTAATATTGAATATATGTACATATGTATGTATATGTATGTAAATATATGTATTTATATCATACCTGTAAACCATGCGACCAATAACCTGTCGTTTCTATTGTCTTGCCCAAAGTAAACACTAATGATCTGGTATAGGACTGAACATGCGGTATTAAAATGTTACCCTTCATTACGGTTTCAGAATATTGATTCATTTTTGTAACCACAAACAAGGGCGTAACACATTGTACATCTATATGGTATTCGGCCAATTCTCGTTCTATGGCTAATGAAAAAGAGCGTATATAACGCTTTGTGGCAGCATAAACAGCCATAAGTGGTATGGGCTGTAATTCGCTACCCGATGAAAGGTTAATAATGGCACCTTTGCCCTGCTTTTTCATCAGAGGTATAAGCATGCGTGACATTAATGTAACAGCACCGATATTTATATTAATTAAGTCCCATAAAATATCTTCAGAAATATTTTCCAATTCATCGGGATAATCATACATTTTGCCAACATTGTTTACTAAAATATCACAATAATTTTAATTGAAAATGAAAATGCAAATGAAAATTTCTTACCTAATATACCCACTGGTATGCCAGCCAACTCTTGTTTAATGTGTTTGTAGACTTCCCGGCCCGTGGAAAAGTCGGCGGCAATCCATTTTGTCTTGACTTTATAATCTGTTTCTGTAGCATTAAAAACATATGATTTTCCATTAATAGAGGCGGTTTTGTTTTTATTTTGATTATAATATAATGTTTTTTACATACCAATTTCATTTGATACCGCAATTAATTTCTCCTTCGTACGTGAAATTAGTACAACATTAACTCCTTGTTTAGCCAACTCTTTAGCATATTCTTTGCCAATGCCATCTGTAGCTCCAGTAATGACTGTTGAAAAAAATAAAATAAAATAAAAAATAGAAAGAAATCAAACAGAATTAGAAAAAAACCCACAGTCAGCATCATTGTCATCAGTTGCAAACAACATTAATAGACATTAAAGACATTAAAATTAACGGCCACAACTAAATAAAAATGTAGTAGTAATTAGCGCTTTAATGATAATTACTTAAATAAATGTAAAAAGCCTCGCTGCTTGTAAATTTCAAATGTGTACCGGAAAAAAAACATTTCATTTGAAAGTTTAAATATTTCTTAAGCCCCCTTAATGCCATAACATTACACAACTTTTGAATGTAAATTATTTCAATAATGAACTCAAATATTTATTTACAGTTAAGGGGGTCTCAATAACGAATGCTTTTCTTTTGTACGAGTACTTCTAAATATTGGATTTTCAATAATCAGACAACTCTTTTAGGGAGTTTTTGACTTAAGGATGTTCGTGTGAAATATTATAGCAGTACTGACATTGTAAGAAAATCTAGGCTGTACTTCTCGGTCCTCATAACTAATATGGGACCGTATCCCTTGGTACATGTTTGGCCTTTTTATGTGTGTTCTTTTACCAGCTTTATTTCGAACAGAAAAGAAATCTCACACTGTTTACAAGAATGTTTGCAAAAATGCGAAGAAATACACAATGTCTGTACACTCAGTCACAAATTTCAGAAATTTTTTAACCCATCCGTTCTCGTTGAAAATATTTATAATTGTCTGACATCTTTCTTCGATTTTAAGACGGTCTTTTGCATTGGTTCAGAAATTTGTGAAATTTGTAAATCGGATGCATACCTCTGTGGGCCTGTGCAGGGCCACAATTCAGTTCAATTTCAAAAATTTCTTAACCAATGCAAAAGACCGTCTTAAAATCAAGGAAACTATAAAGATTTTGAACGAAAACGGAAATTCTGAAATTTTTAACCGTATGTTTACTTTAGTAACTGTGTGTATATATCGGATCATAATGATGCAGGTTTAGAGCAGAGATCAGCAGTGAGTATTCAAAACGATCATTAGAAATGAATCATACTTATTTTTATATCATGGAACCTCTACTCATATTCAAAGTTTGAAGTACTCATCATATCCATACTTAACCCTTTCATGCCCGAATTTTTTGGGCCAGAGCTAAAAGTTTTATAAGGACATGTGTTTGTTAGTCATGGCCTAAATATGAAGTGATATTAAATTCAGAATCCTACGTATTCTGGTTTTACACGTTTTTAACCAAGCTTGTTTGCAAAAAAAATCTTTTAAAAAAATTAAAAATTACAGAATTTACGAACAAAATGCCTATAGGCAACATCGGGCATGAAAGGGTTAACAACATAATTGGCCATTACAACCCTATACATGAGTGGTGGGACCTACAGTTAAAATCGACTCCGAACGACAGATTTTTGAGAAACTTTTTTTCATGGCAATTTTATTTCACTCTCAGAGGTTTTGCCTGAAATCTGCTGAGAGAAAGTCGCCGAAGAAATACTTTTTGTATTTTTTATTTTGCTCGAACCCAGGCTTTACGTCTAATAAGCCAACACACTACCTACTAGACTACGGCGACTTCAATACTTAACAACACGTATAATGTTGTTTATTTCTACTCTTCATAGCTCAACATACACAATATACACGAAGCACAAAATAAGTATGAATCGTGTACGAACACTGAAATACTTACTAAATGGTTGCTCTACTTGCTGCTCCGTCTTTTGATGCTTATGTGTCTTTTTTCTTTTTTTGTAAATGTAACAACAACTAAGACTGTCACTCGAATCATTTATAAGTATTATGAGTATTTTTCTAAAGTAATGAATCTTTAACGTGTAGGCTTATGAATCAAACATATTTCGTATGGTATGAGTTTGATGTCAAGGTTGTACGCATACTTATTGCAACCTGTACTTATAAATCAACGTTGTAGTGAGTATGAATGAATCAGAGTACATATGTAGTTAAGTTTCAATATTGTTGACTCACTTATATTCAAAAGTTCATGAGTGCTTATGAGTAGCGAAAAAAACGATTAATTGCTGATCTCTGGTTTAGAGGCAACATAGATAATAATTGATTTTTTCACCAGAATAAAAGTGAAGCAAGAAAAAGTCAGTGAGTTGATGATACGTTTATATCGGGTCCGCCATCTAACGTTTTTTTCAACTAGTGCTTATTTCGTGTATGGTAACACTCAGCTCATGTCTGATTAGACAGATAATTAGTTTTATCCTTCTGCTGAACGAATATGGTTGTGTATACGCTTGAACAACGCTGGGAAATATTGCGACATTACTATGAAAATCATGGTAATGTTGCAGAATGTGTACGAAAATTGCGTACGGATTTTGGAAGAAGAGAAGCACCGTCAGCTTCGTATGTTCATTATCTTGTGAAAAAAGTGAAAGAAACTGGCATCCTCATCGATAAACCAAAGCGTGAAAAGCCAAAAACAGTGCGTACACCCGAGAATATTGCTGCTGTGGCAGAAAGTGTGCGTGAAGCACCATCAACATCAATTCACCGTCGTTCTTAACAATTGAACATTTCGGAGACATCATTGGGGCGGACTTTTGCATAAAGACCTTGGTATGACGCTATACAAAGTCCAATTGGTTCAGGAGCTGGAGCCAATTGACCATCCAATGCGTTTTCGCTTCTTTTCAGATGAAGCTCATTTTGATCTTGGCGGGTATGTAAACAAGCAAAATTGTCGCATTTGGGGCACAGAAAACCCGCACGCATACATTGAAAAGCCGACGCACCCAAAACGAGTCACTGCTTGGTGCGGATTTTGGTCCAGAGGCATAATTGGGCCATTTTTCTTCGAAAATGAGCAAGGAGTGGCCGTTACAATCAATGGTGATCGTTATCGGGCCATGTTGAACGAATTTTTGTTCACAAAAATTGAAGAGGATGATATTGGCAACATTTGGTTTCAACAGGACGGCGCTACGTGCCACACAGCCGAAACTACACTCGATGTTTTGCGCCCTGTTTTTGAAGATCGCATTATCAGCCGCAGAGCTGATGTCGTTTGGCCACCTCGGAGCTGCGATTTGACACCGTTGGACTATTATTTGTGGGGTGCCGTCAAAGTTAAGTGTTACGCCGATAAGCCAGAGACAATTGACGCTTTAAAGGACAATATTCGTGAAGCCATTGGTGAAATACAGCTGCACACAATCGATAATGTGCTTAAAAATTGGACCGATCGTATAGGCTACTGCATGGCCAGCCGAGCCAGCCATTTGAATGAAATTATTTTTCATTATTAACCGCAAGGATTGTTTTTCAAATAAAAAAAGAAATTTGAGAAAATATTCAGTAGTTTTTTTTAAAGCATTTTCAAAAAAAAAAGTTATTTGGCGGACCCTTTAGATATCTTATTCCAGCCTAAATGGTAAGATAATAACGAATTTGAATTTCATAGGTCTGCTCATGTGATTGTGAATTATATTTTATTATTTAGAATTTATTTCAGTAAATTAAACTCTCTACCTGACACACGACAATTTGATCAATCTATCAGAAGAAATAATATAGAAAGCCCTACCCTGCATACATGTGAGTGAGTACGTCTTAAAACATAGACTAGAAAACAAATCTAACGTTAAGTTTACCAAAAACGAACAGAATATTACGGTATGTAATGTATGTAAATATTATGCTGGCATTTTAATTAACATTTTAAAATTATAATTATATACATACATACAGACGCATTTAATTTGGTTATTTAATTGTATTTTTTATCGTCTTGAACTTGACTTTTGGTTTTAAGTTTAATTTAAAGTAGAAGTTTTTTTTTCGTTTGTTTTTAATTAATTACTCTATAACAAGTCAAAACGAAAAAAAACAATAACAATAAGAAGACCTCAACATTATGAATGAAACAATTACACACATTTTAGATGCGTAAACTTTAAACGATAAGAAACGGTAGCAACGAAGAAACAAAGCCTCAAAACAATGCAAGGTCAGCGCAGACATAATAACACCAGCAAAAGAGATAAGAAGAGCAACATCTGTTGGAATAAACGATATGTCTATTATTATTTATAAATATATGTATATATGGTATGTATGTATGTATGTATGTATGTATGTATGTATGTATGTAGAGTTAAACATAATCGAATCAAATTAAAAGAAAAAAAAATGAAAATAAAAGAGAAGAAGAAGAATCATAAGCAACAAAATTGATCACAAGAAGAAATCTTCATGCAAGTGAAACGAGATAAACAACGTAAAAAAGCCGGTTAAAATTGTTCATCATGGTATGGCTAACGAAAAAGAGTTTCATTGTGAAGTGAAACAAACACTCACAAATGTTTTCTAAAATTTCTGAACGTTTTCTTTCATTTCTTAAAAGGTGAATGACTGTAACACTTTCAGTTTTAATCATTTGTATTAATTAATGAATTGATTAATAAACTTTAAGAAGAGGGAGGCAATACAACTGGACATTAACTACTAAGAAATTGTTAACTGCAAATGAAAAGGGAATTATTTGTTAATTTTTTGATTAAAATTTAAATATAATTTGGTATGCGAGATCACATCTAACTTGAAATTCTTTAAGGGGTTAGTAGTATAATTCCTAATCTATATATATAAAAATGAATGTTTGTTTGTATGTAATTAATAGAATCGTAAACTATGCATTTTATCATGTTATGATCTTCAGCAAAGTTGTTGGGCATGAGCCGGGGAAGGTTTCTAAGTTGGTATGACCAATTTCCGACAGGTGGCGCCGCTGTAAATTACTAAAAATTATTTAAATCATAATTGTGTATTTGATCCTGATATGATCTTCAGCAAAGTTCTTGCGCATAAGTCGACGGAGCTTTCTAAGTTGGTGCGATTAATTTCCGATAGATGGCGCCACTAAGAATTATTCAAAATGAATTGAATCGTAAACTATGCATTTTATCATGTGTTGATCGGGCAAATACCAGACATTTTAGCATTTATCATTTATGATTTTAATAACATTTAGTATAACTCATTCCCGTAAAATTTTAAACATTTTAATTTTGGAAAATTTTTAAAAATGCTGTTGGGCTCAATTGGATTGGGTACATTGTGAGATTCTAATAAATTGAATACATTTTCACGTCGTTCCCGTGCAATCACGCCTCCATGACCATTACGAGCCCCAGAATCAAACGGACATCTAGCATTGAGACTGGAAAATCTTCGAGTACATGCCGCTGAGACCCGTTGGCATGAATCACGTGAACAACGAGAAGTGAGATTAGAAACTGATCGAATACGTACTACGCAGGCCTGTTCGTCTGAATCATCTGGACAACGGGAAACAAAATCAATAAAATGATTCAAAATTAATTTGATATTTGTCTAATGTCTTTCCTTCAAATTTATTTTAGTTGGTGGCGCAGCAACACGCGCAGGGTACAGCTAGTTTTAAAATAAAATTCGATTTTTTTCACGGTTTTAGCTACTATAGAGCCATAGTGTTAAGGTAAAAATCCTCTTTTCCCTTCAAAAGATACGAAAAGAAAGAGAAAATCACAAGTTAGTACCAAGGGTCCAGGTGCGAGCAACTTAAATGCGTTTTTCTCGAAATGCCAACCACAATTTTAAATTTTATGAAATTTTGGAACAATGTTCCAATGTTGAAGGTGCCTTGGTGTAGCAGGGAGTGAGTTGGCTTATGAGACTTGAGGCCTAGGTTCAAACTCCAGGTCAGACATCAAAACGAAAATAAGAGAAAATATAAATATATCTTCAGTGACTTCCTCTCAGCAAATTTCTGGCAAAAACTCTGAGAGTGAAATAAAATTGCCATGAAAAGTTACTCAAAAAAAAAAAATTCGTTCGGAATCGACATTAAACTGTAGGTACCGACACTCATCTAAAAAATTAACACTCACAACATGAGTGGTGTGAGAAACTAGATCGTAATCCTGCCTGAAGGTTTATAATGACCAATTATGTATGTATGGCTGCCTTCCAAAATGTATCAATACAAAGTTTGTATGCAGTTATACTACTGGATATAAACTATGTACACTCAGCCACAAAAGTATACATACGGATAACAAATTTCAGAAATTTTTTAACTAATCCGTTTTCGTTGAAAATCTTTGTAATTGTCTGACATCTTTCCTCGATTTTAAGACAGTCTTTTGCATTGGTTCAGAAATTTATGAAATTTGTAAATCGAATGTATACCTTTGTGGGCCTGTACAGGGCCACAATTCAGTTCAATTTCAGAAATTTTTTAACCAATGCAAAAGACCGTCTTAACATCAAGGTATCAAGGAAAGATTTTCAACGAAAACGGATTAGTTAAAAAATTTCGGCAATTTTTTAACCGTATGTATAATTTAGTAACTGTGTGTAGATATGCAAAGTTACCAAACAATGCATCAACTATAAATCCGATGCCTGATTGCTTTTTGACTGCGTTAAAAATACACATCGACGATGTTTTGAAATAGAATACATTGTATATATTTTGTACAGCGGCATTATGGAACACGATACTTTGTTCAAACACAAAGCAAATAACATTTTGGAAGGCAGCCTATGTATGTATGTATGTCCAGGTGTGCGCAACTTAAATGTTTGTTTCTCGAAATCACTTTTTTCGATCTGGCGACCACGATTTAGCAAAAACTACTTGACAATGTCCCTAAGACGAGTACTTTTAGCCCGAACTACAATAGTTTTGATTCGTCAATAATTAAGAATTTTATGAAATAATTACGGGGTAGAAAAAATAAGCGAAAACAGGAATTAAAATTCAAAATGCAGCAAGTTTGTTAGTGCAGTCTATAGCCAGTAACATATTTAATAAGAAACCATATTGCTTGTTGCTTTCAAACCCTCCTAGCTGCTCAACTGTTGTATCCTCAGGCTGTCGTATCACCTTTGGACTTCACTCCTTAATTATTATTTAGTAATACAGTCATAAAAATAAAAATTCCTTTTAAGTTTCTGAATTAAATTTTGCGGAAATAGATTTCACAAACTGTGATTACCATAAAAGTGTGTGTGTGTTTTTTTTTATTATTTTGAAACTCAAATATTTGTTTGCAGCATGTAATAATAATATGGCTTTGAAAATCTTTTGTAAACAGTAGTAGAAATAAATATTTAGAAATATTCAAATGAATAATATGAATGAATAAATATTTATTTAAATGAGTTGCAAAAATTAACAAAAATTATTGCAATTTTTCACAACTTTACTTAACTTTTTTTTGCCTTTTTTTGGTGAATTTCTAAATGTTGACAGAAAAAATTAAAGCCAAATGATTTAGAAAAAAAAGATTTATAAACAGTTGCGATTAAACATATTCATATATACATATGTACATATGTATATACATACGTATATAAAACAACAACAATTTTGTAAGATTTACAATACAAAATAACAATAAAAGCCTGAGGCTTAATATTTTGTGTTGAATGAGTAAAAAAAAAATTTTAAAAAAATTCGATTACGTACTTGACCTAGATTTGAAGCAGGTAAAGCCCTTTTTAATTCTGTACAAATAAATGTTTTTATTATGTAATGAACAGTCATTGGCTGTATTTATTTTCTTTCCTTTTTAATGGTAACATTTATATTGTGTGGTACTGAGTTCGATGTGTACGGGATTGAAAATCTATAATTTCCTTGTTATTCTTATTTTATAGAAAAGTCTTTGACAGAAAATATTAGTCCAATTGAAATGAAATGCATTGTTTTGTTAAATCGGTGAACATACAGTGAGCGCCAAAAGTGAGTAAACATCACTGAAATAACTCATTTTCTTAGGATAGCGAGAAAAGTAAATGAGAATAGTCGAATAAATTTCCAAAAATAAAAACGTTTATTTATTACTTATAAAATGTTAAAACAAAAACAACAATTCATGATAAAGAAACTTTTTTTATACTTAAGAACAAAACTGTTTTATACTTAAGAACAAAAGTGTTGACTCACTTATGGCGCTCAGTGTATATTAAATATTTCGTAAAATCTCTTTTCCATATGGGATATACAACTGGACAGAGTTAAAAAACAACAAAAAAAAATATTAAAAAAAAAACTTCCACTTACCTGCCCATTTTCCATATTTATCTACTAAAGTCTGTGGCAATTGAGGTTGAAAATATGGCTCCAATATTGATTTCAATATCGTGATAACCGATTTGAAATTATCGAACAGGAAAAGGACTACTGTCGCTAGACCTACGAAATAAATGCCCACCGAAAATATTTGGCAAATGCACGCCATGCTGAAGAGGTATGAAATGAATGGAATTTCATTTTCTAACATGTTTAAATGATTTTTATTTTTAAATTTTTTAATAACTATTTATAACAATTTAACTATGTATGTACATATGTACATATGTGTACGAGTATATAAAATAAAAACTTTAATTGATAAGATTGAGATAAGCAAGAACGCTTTTTATCTTTGCTTAAATGCAATGAAGAAAAAATAAATGTTTTCAATTCGTTTCATTAAAAAGAAAAATAAAAACAATGCTTAGTTTGTTGCATTATTTAAGAGTAATTTTAAATTGAATTATTTTTAAAGATTTTTATTTTTTTTTTAAATTCATTTTATTTTCGAACCGTACGCCAGCTTGATTAAACACGCACTGATCACAGTTTGTTCAGCTATTTTGTGTTTTACATGTCTTGCTTCTTGCAATTCGGCGTTTTTTTTCTTTTCTTAAGTTTGGTTTGGTTTGTAGCTTTTGTGTATAATGTTGTTATTGTTATTGTTGTTGTTGCTGTTTATGTATTATATTTATTTTATAAATTTTTATTTAAAAGCAACTTTAGTTGTACGAGTATATCGTCAATTTATCTTCAACACATACTCTTGCTCTTGGTAAGTGGCAATAAGATGTTGTTTTGACCATAAACAAACAACAGCAAAACAACTCTTTAAGAAGTAACACAGTCAACTTAAAATTGTGAAATGCCAATTGCCAACAATCCTGCATACACAGCTGTAGAGTGGAGTCCAAAAAAACCCCAAAAATTCAATTAAAAAGAAGAATGCCTTACATCAACAGCATCAGCTTCAAAACTGTTACAAGACAGTCATTCGAGTATTGCAGTTAAGCTTTCCATAAACTCAAGTAATAGCAATTCAGAGGAAGTGTGGTATGGTGGAGGAATTGCATTTTTTATGCAATTTAATGCAAATTATTTACATAGTTTTTAAACGTAGCTAAAAACGACCATAAAACATTAATGCAATTATATTCAAAAATTAAAAAATTTTTAAGAATTCTTTGTCCGCATTGGAGATCGAGTTAAAAAAATCGAATATAACACAGATTATTTCCAGTTTCGGGAAATCATCTTAGTGCCGTAGGTAGTGTATTGACTTATTGAACGTGTGGCCGTGGTTTAAACCCCAGCTCAAACATCTCGACTAAAATGAAAAGTATTTCTTTCTGCAACTTCCTTTACTATTCTGAGAGTAAATAAAATTGCCATGGAAAGCTTCCAAAAATCAGTCATTTGGAGTCGATTTTAAACTGAATAAAATTAACACACACTACATAGGTGATGTGAGAAGCTAGGTTGGAATCCTGGCAACTTTAAATCTATAGGCGTAGGAGTGCCCGTTATTTACTATCAATTTGAAATTAATTTTCATTATTTTATTTGATTATTTACTTCAGTATTATTTGTTTACTACACATATATAAGTAGTTAATTATTACAAGCAGAACTGAATTGTGAAGTCGCCGTAGTCTGGTAGGTAGTGTGTTGGCTTATTAGACGTAAAGTCTGGGTTCGAGCCCCAGGCCAGACATCAAGACAAAATACAAAAAGTGTTTCTTCGTTGACTTCCTCTCAGCAGATTTCTGGCAAAAACTCTGAGAGTAAATAAAATTGCCATGAAAAGTTTCTCAAAAATCTGTCGTTCGGTGGGCGTGGTCCCACCACTTATGTATAAAATTAACACACACAACATAAGTGGTGTGAGAAACTAGGTCGTAATCCTGACTGAAGGGTTGTAATGACCAATTATGTATGTATGTAGAACTGAATTGTAATTTAAAAACAATAAGCTGAAGCCGTTTATATTTTATTATATACACTCACTGCTTTGAATTAAATATACGGTCCAGATCAGAGATCAACAATGAGTATTCAAAAAGATGAGTAGAATCGAATCATACTCATAATTTTTAATACGTATACGCATCAATACTTATTTTAATATTCTACTCATACTACTCATATTCAAAGTTTGAAGTACTCATCGTACTCATACTTAACCATACGCATGATGTTGTTGATTTCGACTCGCCATAACTCAACATATACACGAATCACAAAAGAAGTATGATTCGCGTACGAACACTACAATACTCACTAGAAGGTTGTGTGTTTGCTTTGCTTGCTGGCTTTTTTTCTTTTTTAAAGCAACAACAACTAAGCCTGTAAATTTTGATGAATGATTTGAGTCTCCCGAATCATTTATAAGTATTATAAGTATTTTTCTTAAGTTATGAATGAATCTGAATGAGTAGGCGTAGGAATCAAACATATTTCAAATGGTATGAGTTCGATGTCGACGTTGTACGCATACTCATTGCAACCTGTACTTATAAATCAACGTTGTAGTGAGCACGAATGAATCAGAGTTAGAAGTAAAATTTCAATATTGTTGACTCACTTATATTCAAAATTTCATAAGTACTTACGAGAAGCGAAAAAACGATTCATTGCTGATCTCTGGTCCAGATCCAAGAATATTATTCATATTAAATGTATTTCTTTAAAAAATGTTCAACTTTATTATTATAATGACTATGAATGAAGAATATACGATGTAATTACATGATATGATATTGTCTTCCCTTTAATGATGATATATCGCTATCGTCGTGTATCTGTTTTAGTATGACCGAAATGTTGATTTAAAGTGATGACAATTGAAATTGAATGCCAGATAAACTAACTACAAATGATTTTAAAAATCAATGAAAGAAAAAAACTACATTTTTACAAATCATTTTTATAAATGAACTTTTACAAATTAATGTTTTTTTGTGATGAAATCGATCGTTTAGAAGAAAATTTTTAATCGTATTTTTCTATTTCTTAAATTATAAACTATTTGACCCAGTTTCGTTTCAAAATATATGCTTACACGCTTTGATTCCTATTTATTTTATTTGTTTATTAACAAAAATATTGATTTTTAACAAAAGTTTTACAAAAGAAAATTTCAACACTTTAATTGCCGGTGTAATAAAGTTACTTTAGATTTCAATGTATTTTAGTTTTAATAAATCATTTCATGGTTTTTTTACGCGATAATATTTTATTTCGTAAATTAATTTATTTTCCTTGCGACTGAATTGTTTTCTTATCACCGAATGACAGACGAAATTATTTACTAAATATACATATAAATTGTTGATGTATGATACATACATATGTACATATGTTTCAATCTACCAACTACAGGAAAACTACAATAAAATAAAATTAAAATAAATAAAATAATTACAAAACATAGATATTGAAATTATTTTTTTTATTTTTTATTTTATTGGGTTCAACCCCGGGTCGGACAAAAAAATAACAGGCAAAACGAAAAAAAAAACAATGTAAACAAACTATTAAAAGTAAGTTATTGCTGTCTGTGTGTGTGCTGTTTCTGCGCTGTTTGTGTGGATGCGTGTTTGCCGCTTCACCCCGCTTCGTTGTTTTGGAGAGAGGATTTCATTTTTATTTTTGGAAGTGTGGTAGTGAATTTTGTTGTGGTGAGTTTCCATCCAGTGTGATGAGTTTTTACAAAAATGTGGTGAACTTATTCGGTGTGGTGAATAAAATCGAAACTCACCAAATTGCCGTTATTCGAAATGGTACTATATTACCATAAATCCATGTACTGTATATCGTTATTTGGACGGTGAGTGTCTAGAATAAGTAATTTTCACATCTGTTAGTGGAGGCATTCACCCTTTTGTGTGGATTTAATCTCGATTAGTGAAACATTGGAAAAAAAAAGTACGAAGTGTTGCCATTGTGTCTTTCTAAAAAATTAAAATTGGAAAGAAAACTGCATAAAAAAATTATGAAATTTAAATTGTTATGAATTTTTAATAATTTCTTTTATTTATATTTAAATCTACAGGAAAACTACATTAAAATAAACATAAACATATAAATAAATACAATACATATATAGGAATTGAAATTATATGTATTGTAATCCAATAAAATAAGCTCTTGTTAGGACATGAAAATAAATTTGTTTTAGTGTAGACATTAACCAAATGATAAACTTTTAATTGGGCGAAACATCATGACCAATGTTGCCAGGAAATTTAAAAATTTTGTAACTAACTTCTGAATAAGAAATCACCAGAAAGGGAAAATGATAACCAAATTTATTTGGTTCATAGTTTTTTTTTAAATTTTTTCTTGATGTTAAACTTTTATTTGTGCAATAAATTGGATTTTAATTTTAATGACGCAATGGCAACACTACGTTCATTGAGTGTACTTCTTTTATTCAGTGTTTGTGTCTACGTTATCCATCCCTGTTCACACTTTAATTTATGTATAGTGAGTTTAGTTTAACCCAATGACTCTGCTAATAGAGGTGAAAATTATTTATTCTAGACTTATACCGGTTAATTCACCACTGATAGTGTGGTAATCTATGATAATGCAGTATCTATTTCGAATAACGACACTTTGGTGAATTTCAATTTTATTAACCATAACGGACAAATTCACCACACTTTGTAAAAACTCAGCACCATGAAAATTTGCCATATCAAACAAATTCATCAAACTTTGCAAAAACGCACCACTTTTGAAACTCACCACTCGGAATAAATTCACCACACTACTCAAAATTCACCATGTTAGAAACACACCACACTAATGAAATTTTGGGGTTAGTGTGCCCGTCAAATCCGACCAAATTCCAATAGCACACATAAACACAATGCAACCACACATGCAACAACCAATCACCCGTTCCCACCCGATGACGCACACCACCAGACAGACACACAAATGTCATACATTCAATCAGAAAGAAGAGGACACCCCACCACATGCCATAAATTCTTCTTAAACGACAATGGGCTACAACTATTCATTACATTAATGCGAATTTATATGCTAAATGCATAACTATAAAATTCAATTAAAAAAAGAAAAAATAAATAAAAATAAAAATCGAAATTCAACATTTCAATTAAAGAAGAAACAGGTATTGGCAGTTGCATTTTGTAAACCTAACGAGAAAGAGAAAAAATTTTTTTGTTGAAAAATGTTTTCATTTTTCATGGCAGTGGGAATTTATGCTGTGGCATATTATCTGTATGACAATTTACGAGCACCACTGTTGTTATTCTACCGCAAGTGGCAACAATGCAATAAACCACATCAATTAATATTAATGAAGAAATATGGAAAATGGGCAGGTATGTTAGCAATTTAATCGATCTTGGTCTTTTGATGCATAAAAATTTTGGTTTTAGCTGTTACGGGAGCAACGGATGGTATTGGGAAAGCCTATGCCAGACAATTGGCTTGTCTTGGCTTTAACATTGTATTGATATCTCGAACGCATTCAAAATTGAAAGAAGTATCCAAAGCAATTGGTAAAGTATGGAATAAAAGTCAGCATTTAATACTTAAGTATTGAATTTTTTTTTTACAGAAACTGAATTTGGTGTGGAAACATTTATTGTGCAGTGTGATTTCTCACAGGGGCCAAATGTCTACAATAATCTTTACAATATGTTATCGGAAAAGCCCATAGGCATTTTAAGTAAGTTAAGTTTCCTTTATTTTATAAAATATAACACTCTAAGGGCCACAATTACAACTTGCCGTTAACTAAAGGTAGGATTTTAAAGGGCAGATAACTTGATTTGCATTATTATGAGTACACAATAAGATAAAAGTGAGCATTGGACTATGTATGTATGTATGGAAAATCGATTTTGCAGATGACGCAAGTGGGCTGACGTTTGTTGCATTCTGTTACCTGAGTACACCGAATGAAAACCGGTCGAAATGGCTTTCAGGCTAATGTTGCAGACGTCTCCGTTCCGTTAAATTCGTGGCAGGGCTTCAAGTACGTTGGATTATCGTCGCCATTTAGTTGGTGATGCAGGTTTAGTTGAGATGACTCCTAATTAGTGTCCGACCTGGCTCTGAACGCAAACTCCCATGAAGATTTGCGTTAACCCTCGCGAGGACCTCACTGATCACTATAGGAACCCTCCGGGTCTTTAAACGACAACTGCATAGTCGATATGAGATAGCGGCTTGAAGATGGAACCCGAAAGAAAAAATGAATAAGAAAATATTGGCAGTGGAAGAGATGATGCAGGGTGAGGTTGCCTTTATGAGCAGCCCAAAAATCAGACGATCACCGGTGAAAAAAATCCCAGACAACGGCGAACTCTCAGAGCACATCCGCGAGGAGCACTGGGATTGGGAAGGTGCGCAATCGCATGCACCGCAACCAGTGCGTGGTGGAACAGGGGAACCGCTTTTGGGGCACGGTTCCACTAGACAGGAGTTCATATGCAAGATGAGAAACTCAGAGGAGGAGACCTTCACTAAGTTACAAAGTGTTATCCGCAGGATATAAACATGAAGAGGCCAAAGGGCCAAAAGGACTCCACTCCGAAGTAATACCACCGTAGTTCCGGGGTGGGCACGGATAGTTCCACAGGAGACGAGGGGGGATTTAGTGGGTGAGGGCCCCACACACGGAGGATATGACGACTTCCTCTATGTGCGGTTAGGTACATTTACTCCTCCTCGGCGAAAAAAAAGCTAAAGAAGGGCCAAAAGGACTCCACTCCGAAGTAATACCACCGTAGTTCCGGGGTGGGCACGGACAGGTCCACAGGAGATGAGAGGGGATTTAGTGCGTGAGGGCCCCACACACGGAGGATGTGACGACGTCCTCTATGTGCGGTTAGGTACATTTACTCCTCCTCGGCGAAAAAAAAGCTAAAGGGAAGATCATCCTACCTTTAACTTTTAAAGTTCACTTTATCTAAATATATTATTTTTAATATCGCAACTTCAAATATAAACATGATAACACGCTACGGCACTGCCATATTTTTGAAAAATTTAACTTTATTTTATCTGTAGGTTGTCATAACGAAAAATAGTTAAAGATGACTTTAAGTTCACTTTAGTTAAAGTTACCTTTAACTAAACCCCACTTTAACGGCAAGTTGTAATAATGGCCCTAAACCCTATCTAATGTTAATGCGATTAATGCGATTTAATTATTTCGCCAGTTAATAATGTTGGCATTGGTCACAATCCACCAGGTACTATAAGTACCTTTTCACCAGATCACATATGGCATATGATTAATATTAATATTGGAGCGGCTACTTTATTATCACGTTTCTTTATTAAAATATGGCAAAAGCGACAAGTTAAAGGTCATATTGTTAATATATCATCTGGGTTTGGCCTTCAACCCTGTCCCTTTGGTTCTGTTTATGGTGCTAGCAAGGCCTATATGCATAGCTTCACTCTTGCTCTACAAGAAGAAACAAAAAAATTGGGCATCACTGTTCAGTTATTGTCGCCAAATTTTGTAATTACAAAAATTAACAATTATTCTACGCCAGTAATGAATGGTAATATTTTCATACCCAAGCCAGACGAATATGCCAAGTGGGCTGTCAGCACTTTGGGTGTGGTGGATGAGACTACCGGTTATTTTTGGCATGGCGTACAGGTAGTATATGATATTGAAGTGCAATATCTTTATTGGATTTTCACTCATCTTTCATTGCAGAATACACTCTGGAAAGTAGTGCCCTGGCGTTTAAGAAAGCATTTACTCATGATTTTTGCACCATTTGTCGTGGACAATTTGAATGGCGTAGCAAATCATGACAAGCCAACAAACACAAGTGAAACATGGAAATAGAAATATTTGTTAATCTGTATTTGCATTTTTTACGCATAATTTCAACATCATATTCTAAACATTGTCAAAATCAGCAATCCTTACTACAAACTTTAACATGTGCAATACAAACACATGCTATTCCTCTTCTTCTGAAGTGGAAATCATAAATTAGGCGGAAATCCTTAATAAAATATAAAAAAAAATTTCAAAATTGTCTTCTTCATGCAATAGTAGTACGAGTATTACAAGGGAAAACCTTTAACTTTTCATTAAAACGAGATAGTCGCCCATGAAAGCAGGGAAAATCTAAACTTAAAACCAAAATGAAAAAAATTATGGCGTGATGCTGTGAAATGAACTCTAAACATGACTTTCAACGCACATACATACATTTCACATTTCACAAGGATGTACAAATTTTAGATGGAAGACAGAAGAAGCATTAGAGATTCATATGAGACTCATATGGGTGTAGGCAGTTGTAGCGAAAGAAAGGGAAGGAAGGAAATTTTTACATAAAATGCTCACTTAACGAAATATTTAAATAATGTTTGGTATTACGAAGCGACTAGAAATTATATTCAAATTATAACGAACACCACCGTCGCATTTATTACATTCAAGTGTCAAATAAATTCATGAACAGATTTTTCTTTGTTTCATTCTTTTTAAGAAATTGGAAAAATTACAAAAAAAAAAGCGGATCAGCAATTAAGTTAAATTGAACGTATGTTTGAAGGAGTACGTACCATAAACCACATACGGTTTTCAATTTTTCTAACAGCCATAAACCACAATAGAAAAATGTTTTTCACATGCAAAACTTAGCGAACATACACGCGTATATTTTTCATAATGGGCTGCCACAAAAGCAAATAAATAACAGAATAAAAATTGAATTTTATTTTTATTTTTACCAAAAGTTACTTGTAATTAATTTACATGAGATGAAACGAATGTACGGCCTTTGTGCTTAGGACTTGGGTGGTATATATATGTCTGGTAACACGTAACACGGACTGCGAATCACAGATATCGAATGCACAAGTAAGTGTACCAGAGATCATCAATGAGTATTCAAAAAGATGAGTAGAATCGAATCACATTCATAATTTCTGATATACGCATGAATACCTATTTTAATATCATTGAACCTCTACTCATGTTTGAAGTACTCGTCATATTCATACTTAAAAACACGTATGATGTTGTTGATTTCGACCCTTCATAACTCAACCTATATACACGAAGCACAATATAAGTTTGATGCGAGTCACTCGAATCACTTATAAGTATTATAAGCATTTTTATAAAATTATGAATCTTTAATGAGTAGGCTTATGAATCAAACATATTTCGAATGGTATGAGTTTGAAGACAACTTTGTACGCATACTCATTGCAACCTGTACTTATAAATCAACGTTGTAGTGAGTACAAATGAATCAGAGTACATAGTTAAATTTCAATATTGTGGACTCACTTATATTCAAAATTTCATGAGTGCTTATGAGTAGCGAAAAAAGGATTCATTGAAGTGTACATTTTTGAGTTTCTCTTTTTTTTTATTAATTTCCAATATTGTTTTACTCCGTTGTGCAGCAAAGTCAGAAATAAGCTTAAAATAATTCAACAGATTTTATGAGCAAATACGATGGTTTAGCAAACAGAATAAAAATAAAGACCCCACGATGTGCTCCAACTATAGAGATATAAGCCTTCTCCCTATCGCATACAAAGTTCTTACGAGCGTATAGTGTAAACGACTGAAGGAAGCCACTCGTCAAAATATTGATTGGATCTTATCAGTGCGGCTTTGGACCTAGCAAGTACACAGTTGGCCAGATCTTCACATAAGGCCAAGTTCTGGAGAAGACCCATCAAAAATAAGTCGACACACACCGTATTTTTGTAGAATATAAGGCAGTTTCGATTGCTTCATGAGAAATCGTGTTTTTGTCGCAATGTTTGAGCTTTCGGTATTCTTGCAAAGCTGATAAGGCTATGCAGAGTGAAGTTGAGCAACTCCTGCTGCTCCGTCAAGGTAGGAATGGGCCTCTCTGAACCTGTTGATATGGGTGCGAGATTTTAGATTTTTAGCGAAAGGCGAGAGCTTATCGCAATGACACTATTTTACCGATAGCTTCATAGGAAATCGTGTTTTGGTCGCAATGTCTGAGCTCGGTATTAGTGCAAAGTTGATAAGGCTATGCGGAATGAAGTTGAGCAACTCCTGCAGTTCTGGCCTCTCCGAACCTCTTGATATGGGTGCAAGATTTTAGATATGGCAATCCCTTATCATGCGACCTCTTCAACTTCGTCATGGAGAGTGTTCTACGAAAGGCGGGAGTTTATCGCAATGACGGTATTTTCCCTAAAAGTGTCCAGTTGCTTGCATACGATGGCGACATAGAAATCATAGGGCCCGCTAAGTGAGATGTTACTGCTGCCTTTAGTGCTATTGAAAGGGAGCCTATCAAAATTAAATTAAATTTCATCTTCTAACAGCTATGAAACAGACACTTTTTAATTGATAAATTCAATGTGATAGATTATTAAGACAGTATTGAAGTTGCCGTAGTCTAGTAGGTAGTGTGGTGGCTTATTAGACGTAAGACCCGAGTTCAAACCCCAGGTCAGACATAAAAAAAAAAAAATATTTCTTCGCCAACTACCTCTCAGTAGATTTCTGGCAAAAATTCTCTGAGTAAATAAAATTTGCCATGAAAAATTTCTCAAAAATCTGTCTTTCGGAGTGGACTTTAAACTCCAAGTCCCGCCACGCATGTTTAAAATTAACGCACACAACATGAGTGATGTGAGAAGCCAGGCCGTAATCCTGACTAAAAAAATGTAATGCCCAATTATGTATGTATGTATGTATGTATGTATGTATCATACATTATTAAAATATTTACAATTAAACAACTTTTAACCCATAGTGCTAGACTAACAAAAAGCATTTGAATCCGTGGCATAACGTGTAAACTACAGAGCGAGCACAGAGCAAATTATTGTTTTGTTCGGATGGTTTAAAATCCTTAAAGCTTAGAGAAAATTAATTAGTCATTGTAGAACGAGTATACATATCTATCTTTTTAATTTTTTTTAGAATAGTTTCAGTCATATTTGATATTAAAAACTTTTGTTAATCTTTTTTAATTGCTTTTTAAGCATATCATCGGGCGGTATACTTTAAATTAAATTACTCATACGCCGCATACTGTATGTACAAAGTAAAGTAAATGCAAAAATTTCAAATAAAAACTTTAATGCAAAGTAACAAGCACAACATCCTGAAATACTAGTTGGAAAATGTCAAGTGGAATTGAATTATTTCTTATATTTTATTAGAACGTTTTGAAAAATAAAATTTATTGTCTTTCTTTTGTTTGTTTGTTTGCATGTTTGTTTGTGCCCTCTTTAGTTTGAGTAAATATTTGTTCTAAAATAACCAGTAGCCATCATTATTACTCAGACCCCATTATTATTATGTGATGACCCCCTTCAAAATTGTTTCTCTATTAATTCGTTTCGTTTGTTTCCACTTAATGTATATAATTTTGTTTTATTTTTATTGTCATTATTACATTTATAACTTATAAAAGCGTAAAATGTTTTCTTCTTCTTTTTTATTTTATTTCATTTCATTTTATTTTAGTATTGTTTTCCGCTGTCGGTCGGTCTTAAAATGTGAAATAGTTGTGTAGGAAATATAAAAATGACACATGGTTCTGCATACAAATTGTTTCACTTTGCCACACTCCCACCACACCACCCCAAAAATATTTCACCATTTAGAGCATGCTTATGTATGATGTTTGTGGTAAAAATTGTTATTGTTAAGGGCTTGGGAGAAAAGAAGAGTTTAAGTTGTAAGTGAAACAATTTTCAAATATGAACATGACTTGTATGTATTTGCTTTGTGTGTGTATGTGTTTTTTTTTCTATTTTTGGCGCTTTCATCTGTAGTGCCAATGCTAAGTACATTACAATTTGCAGGGATTTCTTTTTGCGTTTGTTTGTTTGTTTGTTGAAAGCCTATTTACCGCATTAAGGCGGATTGTAATATTAGCGTAGAAATTTGTTGAGTTTTTCTCCTCTTGAATATTATTTTCTTTAAAAAATTTAACAGCGAAATGTCACATGAAAGTATGACTAAATCGCTGTAAGGGAAATTCGAAAAATATCCAATATTGCATACAAACATACATAATTGATCATTACAACCTTTCAGTCAGGATTACGACCTAGTTTCTCACACCACTTATGTTGTGTGTGTTAATTTTTATACATGAGTGGTAGGACCTACAGTTTAAAGTCGGCTCCGAACGACAGATGTTTGAGAAACTTTTCATGGCAATTCTATTCACTCTCAGAGCCTTTACCAGGAATCTGCTGAGAGGAAGTCGCCGAAGAAATACTTTTTGTATTTGTATTGTTTTTTCTTGAGAAACTTTTCATGGCAATTTTATTTACTCTCAGAGTTTTTGCGCAGAAATTTGCTGAGAGAAAGTCGCCGTAGAAATACTTTTTGTATTTTGTCTTGATGTCTGGCCTGAGGCCCGAACCCTGGCTTTACGTCTAATAAGCCAACACACTATCTACTAGACTTGCGTCCAATTATATTTATTTCTATTAGAAGTGGATGCGAAGGCGCTCTGTACCGCACAGCAAACTAACCCCGTCGTTTCTAACAGCATCGAGAGTCATACTGAATAGTGATAGACGCGGAATAAAATGGAGAATAAATGAATCCCTTGAAGACCTTGAATATGCGGACGATATCATGCGGACGGACAAACAAAATCGAATAGCAGAGTCGGAAAAAACTGGACCGAAATAAAAATATACGAAAAGCAAAGACAATGCGCTTTTAATAAGACAAGAAATCCTTGAGACTATCCGTTTTACATATCTGGGTAGCATTATCTCAATCGATAGTGGAGCTAAGCAACACATTACTTGTCGAATACCAAGAATTCAAGCGGCCTACCACAGACTAAAAAATATATGGCGTGCAAATAAAATTAAGAATATTCAATGCTTGTGTTAAATCGGAAGCCTAACCCATTACAAATATAATATGAATCAAATTGCAGTCATTCGTCAATTGGAGTCTGTAGTTCATAATGAAAATTTGGTGGCCAAGGGTTATCACCAATAAAAAACGCACAAATAAAAACCAAACCAAAACATAAACTCGTAGGTGAAAAAACACAAACTATGAGTGGTTGAAGTCGCCGTAGTCTAGTAGGTAGTATGTTGGCTCATTAGACGTAAAGCCAGGATTCAAACCCCAGGTCAGACATCAAAACAAAATACAAAAAGTATTTCTTTGGCGACTTCCTCTCAGCAGATTTCTGGCAAATATTCTGAGAGCAAATAAAATTGCCATGAAAAGTTTCTCAAAATGTCGGTCGTTCGGAGTCGACTTTAAACTGTAGGTCTCGCCACTCATGTATAACATTAACACACACAGCATAAGTGGTGTGAGAAGCTAGATCGTAATCCTGACTAAAGGGTTGTAATGACCAATTATGCATGTATGAGTGGTTGGAACACACCTTAAGAAAAAAAACTATGCAGAAATTCACATGCAACGCTAGAGCGGAACCCGCATACTAGAACTGGACTTGGAGGCAGGCCATTTTCAAAATTTTTTGAAAAGATTTAATATTTTAGAACACATCTTGGAAAAAATATATCCCACAAATAATTCTAACGAATTTATTCAAATATTGCATAACAAAATAAGCACAATTAATAAAATAGTATTTCTTTTAAAGAAAATAAAAATAAAATAAAACAAAGCATTTTTATTCTCCCATCAAAATAACACTGTGCGACAAAATAAAAAAAAAATGAAATACACCCAGCTAATGACATGGTGTAGGTTGTGAGTTTTATTGAGAAGAACTCAAAAATATTTTTTTTATATTTCTTGAACCCTTCAAACTTGGTTTATTTGACAAAAACTGTTTTTTTTGGACTTTACGCGCAAATTTATTGCTTGCACAAATATTTCTGAACCGATGTCTCAATTTTAAACCTTATTAGAAAGTAGAGGGATGTGCCTTTAAAATAATATACGTACATATATTATTCGACTTAATATTCTATGAGGTTTGATGAGGTAAACTTGGCAAATGCGTATTTTTTTCATATTTTTCAAGTTTGTCCATTCATAGTAGCAAACTTTCATTAAAAAATATAAAATAAGTGGAGAAATTCTTAAAGTGCATTCTGTTGTGAAGAGATTGTCACTTTGTTTGATCAAATCGAACAAAAATTACCGTGGTTATTATTTAAAGAGTAGAACAGTCGTGTTATATTTGGGTAAACAATAATTTTGTGAGAAAATATTCAAAAATACGGCTTTTGACAAATAAAAAAATATTTTTGAGTTCTACTCAATAATACTCACAGCCTACACTATGTCATTAGCTGGGTGTATTTTGACTGTCACACCATGTATCATATCGTTGCAATATAGAAGGCCAAATAAAGTGTTTAAAATTCGAAAGTTTTCAAAACTTTGGCAATAAAATTGTAATCATATTTGCTTAAATGACTAACGTATACACATTTGTGCAGCTAAATAACTAAAATTCCAGGTTTTTTTCTCGCCCCTTGACTCTGGAAGAATAAAATCCATTTTTTTCTCATCGTTCTGTTGATGTCGCAAATCTCGTACATAGAATGAGCCACCTGTTAAGCTTATTTTGTGATACAATAAATGACTTTTGCCAACCAACCAAAAAACACAACAACCTTCAGGCAATAAAACCATAGAAATTGACTTATTGTACGACTTGTACGAGAATGCTCGTACCCGCGCATACAAGTTTACCTTCATAGTTTAATATTTTGCAATTGTATGGCATGGTATGGCATGGCATGGCATGACATAGCATGGTATTGTATTGTATTGTACTGTTATAGTGGCATTAAAATACAACTGCAATGCTTTAAATGGTCTAAATGGCTGTGAAGAGACGAATAAACCAAAAAAAAGAAGACGGGAAACAACGAAATTGTAACAAAATATCAAAGTTTTTAAAATCATAAAACAGCCATTTAGTGGAGAGTCGAGAGTGTTATTGTCAAATCTCAAAACTAATAAAAGTCAATATGAGACCATGAAAGATAACTTATAACACCAGGTTAGTTCGTTCAGTCATTGAACATTCAAAAAGGAGTCAACTGGAGAACCAGCAAGAAAAAACATCCGAAAAAGCGCACACATTTCTTTTATTATTTAAATGCTGATTCAGACAAATACGACTTTAATGATACGGGAGGTGAAATTATTATCTTTAAACAGAAGGTTTTTAATTTAAAATTAAATCACCATTTAAAGACATATTCAAGCACACCTACTTACACACAAAGATATCGTTTGTGATTTACCATTCCCCATTCAAATCTGAAACGATATTTTCTTTAAGAATTTATAATCGTTACAAGCCTTGAATCACATTGAATTCGTTCATTCGTTCGTTAATAAAATTTAAGCTCTGACATCTTAATGTGTTTTATGTTTTCAATTATTTGCTTTGAAGAAAAGAAACGAAAAAAAACCCTTTTTTAAGAATAAAATCTCGGCCATACGTTCAGAAATAAAATGAAATAAAAAACAAACAAACAAAATCTAATAAAATAAATAAAAATGCCGCTTTTACTGCAATTGTATAATGCGTTGAATATAAATTTGTTACAAAAGTTTGCTGTGACATCAGCCCCAGAGATATGTACATACGTACATACAATATAAGTGAATGAATGGCGTGGTCTCTACATGTTCTTCAGCAGTGACAATTGAAATCACATGACCAACTAACTGCACTGACTTTCCATGGTTATAAGACATACTATATAAACAACACAAACAACAACAACAATAATAGCTATTAACAGCAATAGTTTTAAATGAGTGACAGCATTTCAAATACATTTGGTCATTAACTAAAAGATAAGCTAAGAAGAAACTACTATATTTGCAAATGACTGCGAATGTTTTCTACCAAAAAACAAAAAAAAAAAACAACAGCAATTATTTAAAACAATCAATTCAATTCTAGAATAATTAAAAAAAATAAAACTAAAAATAAAAATAAAAATTATATTCGAAATGTTAAATCGAATAAATTGAATGCATTTTATTAACATTACAAGACAAGTAGTTACAGCTCGAACTAATCGGTTCGATATCGTCAGTTGTAAACAATTTTATTAACCATTTAGTTTTCAAAACATATACATACATATGTAGAGCAGAGATCAGCAATGAGTTTTTTTTCGATACTCATAAGCAGTCATGAAATTTTGAATACAAGTGAGTCAACAATATTGAAATTTAACGATGTACCCTGATTCATTCGTACTCACTACAACGTTGATTTATAAGTACAAGTTGCAATGAGTATGCGTACAACATTGACATCAAACTCATACCATTCGAAACGTGTTTGATTCATAAGCATACTTATTTAGATTCATAACATTAGAAAAATACTTATAAATGAATCGAGTGACTCGAAACATTCATCAAAATCTACAGTCTTAGTTGTTGTGGCATTTACAACAAAAGAAAACAGACACATAAGCAAAAAGCCAGAGCAGCAAGCAGAGCAAACATATAACCTTCTAGTAAGTATTTTAGTGTCCGTACCCGATTCATACTTATTTTGTGCTTCGTATATATGTTGAGTTATGGAGCGACAAAATCAACAACATAAAAGTGTTATTAAGTATGAATATGATGAGTACTTAAAACTTTGAATATGAGTAAGAGGTTCCATGATATTAAAATTAGTATGAATGCGTATAAATATCCGAAATTTTGAGTATGATTCGATTCTACTCATCTCTTTGAATACTCATTGCTGATATCTGGTATATACGACCCAAATTCTAAAAAAATAGGGTCGTACAATATTCATCGTATATAAAAAGTACTTCAAAGTTTGAATATGAGTAAGAGGTTCCGTGATATTAAAATAAGTATGAAGGCGTATAAGTATTAGAAATTATGAGTATGATTCGATTCTACTCATCTCTTTTAATACTCATTGCCGATCTCTGATGTGTCTTCAAATTTATTTTGCTGCCACCATTTACTTTTAACAAATTCGTCCGTATTGATTAGATGCATTTTTTTTGACAACTATTTGTTAAATCTGTAGGAATAAGCTTGTTTTCTCGCCAAAATGAAATGTTCTATTCAAGTAGTGGCAAATATTTTGTTTAACATATGCAAGAAGCAGAGATCAGCAATGAGTATTCAAATAGATGAGTAGAATCGAATCATACTCATAATTTCTGATACTTATACGCGCATTCATACTTTTTTTAATATCATGGAACCTCTACTCATATTCAAAGTGTGAAGTACTCATCATATTCATACTTAAAAATACGCATGATATTGTTGATTTCGTCGCTCCATAACTCAACATATGTATACACGAAACACAAAATAAGTATGATTCGCGTACGAACCCACACTTTTTTGTAAATGCAACCACAACTAAGACTGTAAATTTTAATGAATGATTCGAGTCAATCTGAAAGAGTAGGCTTATGAATCAAACATATTTCGAATGGTATGAGTTTGATGTCAACGTTGTACGCATACTCATTGCAACCTTTACTTATAAATCAACGTTGTAGTGAGTATGAATGAATCAGAATTGTTAAATTACAATATTGTTGATTCACTTATATTCAAAAATCTGTCGTTCGGAGTCGACTTTAAATTGTATGTCCCACCTACCTCATGTATAAAAATTAACACACACAACATAAGTGGTGTGAGAAACTAGAACGTTGTACAATGAGTCAATTCGACCTCCGGGTACTGTACTTGTCTTGATTGACACGTACACGTCCTCTAACCTAAACTAACCTAACCTATATTCAAAATTTCATGAGTGCTTGTGAGTAGCGAAAAAACGATTCATTGCTGATCTCTGGCAAGAATTCCTATAAGTCTTTTAGAATAAAATGATTCTTTTACAGTCTGGCCAAATATATATGTAAATACAAACAGTTGTTGTATTTGAATACAATTGCCACAATTATTATGCAAAATAAGTACTTTGCGTAGATTTACAATAATAAGACAGAAAAAAAGAAAGAAAAACTAAGTAGAAAACAAACAAAAAAAATACGTCTTGAAGCAGAAACGTGTAGTCAGTCGTCAGTTTTGTTGCTGTTGCAATAAGTTGAAATAAAAAAAATAAAAAAACAAATTGTTGGTTGCAAATTAAATCAGGTTATGAAAACTATTATTGTGAAAGTTGTTGTTTAACCATTTGATTTCTAATATAATGAAAAAAAACAAAAAAAAATTTTAAATGAGTAGGAGAAAATCAAGGAACGTGTTTTGAATTCATAAACTGTTAACTGATACAGATCCTGTTGACAACAAATTATTAGAAATTTTTTTAACTGATTTTTCTAAAAGTATTATACTCCATGCAAGAGTTTAAAAGACTTTATTATAATGTTAACTTATTGTATATCTTTAAGAAATTATTTGCATACGAAATATATTCGTTTGTTTTTTTTTAACTACAAGGAAATGCAAGTCAAATATGTAATCCACTTGATAAAATATTTAGTTGTGATAACAAAGAAATCATCGAGAACAAAAAAAGATTTTACAAACTAAACCTAAACGAATTGATAAGTAAATAAGAGGACATTTGCATACAAATTTGGTAATGTAAAGGATTATTACGAAATCTAAGAAAGTTCTATACGAACAAATACACAACAAACCATGTACATTTAAATCATAAGCAACGAATCACTAGGGTGCGCTATAGCACCTTACGTTTTAGTTTAGCATATTCATTTTAGGTCCTTTTGAGGCGCATTAGACGCACACAAATTAGCTCCGCCATCTTGATATTATAAATCTTTGCTTTGCTTCTCTTTCATAAATCAAGTTTATTCAGCCAACCAGGTTGTTGTTCTACTGTAACAGACTTTAGGATGATAGCACGTTCAACTATTGTTGCCTAGAGACAGTGCTCTGTGCATATTTCTTTTGGGGCTGGTGTCAAGAAACTTTAACTGATACACTGTAAATATTTACTTTCACCATTCTCAGTAAAACTTAACATTTTTTATTAAAATAATTGAAGTTAGCATTTGTTAGCATTTAAACGGGACTCTACTAAGATGGGCCTGGCAGTAAACGAGGACAAAACAAAGTCCATATATGTTATCGAATAGTAGAGACGTGCGGCATATTGGATCTCAGATAACGGCCTATAACTATACTTTCGATATAGTCAAGGAATTTATTTATTTTGGCTCCGCCGTTACCACCAAAAATTATGTCAGTCTGGAGATCAAGAGCAGGATCACTCTTGCCAACAGGTGCTACTATGGTCTCAATAGGCAATTGAGTAGCAGAGACCTCTCTCGTACGACAAAACTAGCACTCTACAAGACGCTTATCCTCCCCCTGCTTCTTTATTGCGCAGAGGCATGGACCCTATTAAGCACTGATGCAGCAGCCTTGAGAGTATTCGAGAGAAAAGTCCTACGTAAGATATTCGGTCCAGTGCGAGTCGGCGATGATTTCCGCATCCGATCCAACAGTGAACTGTATGAGCTTCTCAACGATATAGACATTGTGCAGTGTATTAACATCCAGCGGCTGCGCTGGCTCGGCCATGTCGTTCGAATGGAGGAGTAAGCTCCGGCGAGACGGATATTTGATGCGGGGATCTAAGGAAATCGATGAAGAGGACGACCTTGTTTGCGTTGGAAGAACCAAATCGAGGAAACCCTCTCGTCGATTGTTGTGACCAACTGGCGTAGGCGCGCAAGAAGCAGAGGCGGTTGGAGGGATGTGTTATGGCAGGCCGTAATCCGTTAATTGGGTTGTTAATGGCCAATTAGGTAAGTAAGTAATTTGTATGCACGTCTCGAATCCTTCAAGTGATATTGTTGCCCTGGAAATTGTGAAAAACTTTGTATATCAACATCACAGAAAAATTTTCTTTGGTATTTTCAACTTTTTCCTGGGTCTAGAGAATTACAGAATGTTACTCATATTTCTCAATGGCTTAATGCTACCGAAATAATAGTTATCGTGAGGCTTCACAAACTCCAACTGGATATTCAAATATTGAGTACTTATTGTGGATAAGTAAATGCCCTAGTCGACCTATATGTGTAGGAGCATACATAATTGGTCATTACAACCCTTCGGTCAGGATTACGACCTAGTTTCTCACACTACTTATGTTGTGTGCGTTAATTTTATACATGAGTGGTGGGACCTACAGTTTAAAGTCGACTTCGAACGACAGATTTTTTTGAGAAACTTTTCATGGCAATTTTATTTACTCTCAGAGTTTTTGTCAGAAATCTGCTGATATGAAGACGCCAAAGAAATATTTTTTCAAATTTCGTTTTGAGGTCTGGCCTAGGGTCGAACCCTGGCTTTTACGTCTAATAAGCCAACACACCACCTAATAGACTACGAGGACTTCGACATAATAAACTCTTATTATTTCTGAATGGTCTCATACTATCGAGGTAAATAGTTGTTGTGAGACTTCACAAACTCTAGGTGGATATTCAAAGATTCAGTGCTTATTGTGGTTATTTTAAATGTGCTAATGCGCCTGTATGAGTACGAGCAAATTTTTTTAATTAAATAATGGCCGCATAATTGCATTTATAGTTTGCAGTAAGTAAAGACTTTTTAGATTTTAATTTCCAACTGACAACTTAATTTTAAAGCATTTTTCACAAACTTAACCTTTAACTAAATTTACCTACTCTTAGTTGGCAATAAAATTAAAAAAAGAAGAAAGACAGAAGGAAGAAGATAGAAAAACGACTGAGTAATTTAGTTAAAA
Source organism: Sarcophaga carnaria (assembly GCA_958299815.1). Lineage (NCBI taxonomy): Eukaryota > Metazoa > Arthropoda > Insecta > Diptera > Sarcophagidae > Sarcophaga > Sarcophaga carnaria. Next base: position 12,761,508 of record OY283152.1, on the reverse strand, counting down.
TTTTTCGTTATCGTCTCCATTCAACTGATAATTGCCAACAGTTTAGCTAATCCTTTCAAATAATGAGCCAAACAGAAACATTAAAGGGGTGTTAACGTGCAAGTAGACCTTATGCTCACAGCTCACATTCAATGTTCATTTACTATTTGCCAGACTGTCTCAAAAACGTCGAGTGTTTTTTTTTCTATAAAATAAAAAAAAATTTAAAAAAACAACAACAGCAACTTAAATGTTAAATTGGATATTCTATGTGTTAATGGAAGGTGTGGGAGTATATGAGGATTCGCACCAAACATTGCCATTATCGAAAAGTTAACAGGTCATTAAGTTTGGCAAAGTAAAAATATGTGTGTGAACAAAACTAAAAATGCTCTTCTATCAACGCTCAACGTTATACCAAAAATAAATTTAAAAAAAAAAATAAAATTATTTCCTTTATTTTTCCGGATTTAATAAAAAATTTCGATAAAATATTTAAAAACTCTTTAAAAGTATTTAAGTTTTTATGACAAATTACAAGGGTCGATGATATTTCGTTTTTTCGATAGAAATTTCTTACGTTTTTAAACATCCTGGTGGAGTGGCAGTTATAAAAATATGGCTGTGAATACATTTGACTTTATTTGTTGGCATTTTGTTTTTATAATTTCGTTGCAAGTAAAACAAGAGATATTGAACATCTTTTAAACCATATCCTATACACACATGCCCATGCATACACACACCATCATAGCATTTACTTTTTAGCAGGGTTGAAATACCGTTTAAATATTTTTATATGCTTGAATGCAATTGCCGAGAGTCACACACACACACACACATACATACACAAAGACAAAACAGTATTTTATGTTAACATTTTCAAAAATATTACAGGACTAAACATTGCAATATTTTCCTAAGGAATTGAACAATTATGGTAAGAGTATGTAAACGACATTCGTATTATTCGTATATATTTTTGGCTACATTTGTTTTTGACGACGTGTGGGCATTTCATGTTTTTATTTCGCATTATTTCGAGGACCTTTGGCGTCTGTCTACCCAAGTTCACGTTTTTTTTTGCTCTTGGTTTTCCTAATCAGACTTGACTCTGAGTATGTGGCATCATGCAGTTCAACATTTTTGTTGTTTTTTATATTTTCTTTGTATTTGAATTCAAATTTATTTCTTTGCTACAATTTGATTTGTACTTGTGTTTTAATAAAAATAAAAGAAAATTCATTTTAAATACACTCGTGCGAATGTTTGACAATGAATTTAGATAAACAAAGAGTATCGTATGTACTTCACGATATCGTACCTGAATGAATCATTACTTCTACTGTGTTGTGTAGTTGCAGCCACAAACATCTTTGTTTCTCTTTATTTTCGCTTTCGTTGAGCATCCGCTCTCACTCCACTCTCGTCTGCTTGCTCATTGCCGAGAATTCCCACATGACCTGGGACATTGCAGAGGTCAACTTTATTTTCCCGGCTTCCTAAATTACCCAGATAGAGCTCTACTTTCTTCAATTTATCATAATCGAACGGTGACCTGACCCTCCTATACAAGTTGGATTGAGCACATCTTTCAATGACAGAGCCTCACTTTCTTTAATTCATCCCCATAAGAGTCGAGTGCTCGAACGGTGACCTGACCATTCTATCCAACTTGGATTGAGCACATCTTCCAATGGCATATACTTCAGCAAGTACTCTTTCTTCTGTTCTAAGATCCATTCTTAACGCAATTGTATACCACAAAGCAGTCACTCTTCTATGAAAGTATACAGGTTCCAGATTAATTCATTCATTTTTGTTACATAGCCTCTACGCAAAATAGTTTTCACAAGAATTGAATCCACGGGATAGCTAAGAAGGGAGCAGTCAATCGATTCTTTAGGTCATAAAATCACACATACATACATACTTAATTGGTCATTACAACCCTTCAGTCAGGATTACGACCTAGTTTCTCACACCACTTATGTTGTGTGTGTTAATCTTATACATGAGTGGTGGGACCTACAGTTTAATGTCGACTCCGAACGACAGATTTTTGAGAAACTTTTCATGGCAATTTATTTACTCTCAGAGTTTTTGCCAGAAATCTGCTGAGAGAAAGTCGCCGAAGAAATACTTTTTGTTTTTTGTCTGGCCTGGGGCTCGAACCATGGCTTTAAGTCTAATAAGCTAACACACTACCTACTAGACTACGGCGACTACATGTTCTGAAATCCCCTAATAAAATTCTTGATAAGACTTGTCTTTCATTAACCATATCCTAAACTCTAAAGCAGAGGACTTTGTAGTACGGGTTCTCCTTGCCTCTGTTTTGTCAACACACGCTAATCTCTGTATCTAGTACAACTACATTTGAGGTGTTTTCAGATTTGTTCCATCAGTCGAGAGAACTTCTCCTTAAGTCACTATTGGTCTAATAACCCTCGTTGGTATACATCCCGTGTATAATTCCTGGGTTGCATCTCCAGAATTTCCCGGCAAGCCATCTGCATACCAATATGGCATGTGGCCCTCTATGTCACTGAATAGTAACAGTGCGATTCCTATATACTCGTCCTCTGGTTTCTGTGATATTTTCTCACCCAGGAGTCGAACATTCTGCCATTTAGGAAATTTTTTTCTTCTTATAAAATCTTACTATTGTGATTTTGCCTATGGTTGACCTCTGACCCACTATTAAGCATCAACGACTTTAAAGCTTAAGACTTTTAATGATATCGCAAAGCATCTCTTCAAATAGGTCTTTAGCCTAGTCTTTATGGCTAAAGCATAGCCTTAGGAGTTCATTCATAACCAGGCTCCACATTAGTGGTGAAAGGATACCATCCTATGGATATCCCCTTACTTGTGTCGACCATTCTTATTTGTATGTATGCGCAGATCGAATAAATACTCGTAGGAGCTCTACTATCCGTATGAAAATATTTTCATTCCCATTTTAAATAGAGATTTTCTTATTAGTAATATTTCGATGAAGACAAAAGGTAAAGATGCACATTGCATTTAAGCCCTTTTAAGTAAAAGCAATAAACGAAGACAGTATTGCATAAGCACTAGTATGTGATTTGCAAATTTTATTACTCGAAGACAAATTTTAATGAATACAAATGGTCAACAGGTCGTTTAAGAAATTTATTAAAAAAAAATCAAAAAGAAAGAAACTAAAAAGAAAACTACAAAGGAAGTCAAACTCAAAATATGAAATGATAACAAGAAAGAAAAAATCTCATAAAATTTTTTATGGTAATCTTATAAAAGGAAAGAACTTGGTGTGGAAAAGGCGCCAACATAAAAACTTTTAAGGATTTTTTTCTTGCGTACATACATACACATTTTGTTTAAATATGAACATGAAAATATTTTATGGATGTTTCAGTTTTTATAGCCAACATGTGGTAAATGTGTGGAAAACTGAAAACATTTTCAACGCACTAAAACAAACACACTGTAACAGATTGAAACACAACAAGCCTTTGTTTATGGGACAAATTATGCGGCGTTAATTTTGAAAATATGTATGTTTGTATGTGGATGTGCTTGTAATAATAATGATAAACAACCACAGGGTAGAGGGGAAAAAAATTAAATAAAATTATAAACAAATTATACATTGATTAACTAGAACATTTAGAGTCTTCCGTTAAATGTTTTCATTCAAAATTTACATGTTTATTTAGTTTGGAAAAAAACCACGTGTTTTGTGGCTTTTCAAATAGAATTTTTAGCTAACAAAACAAAACATTGTACAACACACACGCAATAACAAGCAGTAATAACACGTGGTCGTTGCAAAACACAGACAACCACACAACACGAACACAGCTAATTCGGGTTTTTTTGTTTTCTCCTTACCCTGAGCTCACAGTAATATGTTGGTTGTCCTTTCACCATCGCATTCTAAAGTAGTTCAAACACAGTAGTTCGGGAGTCACATTATTATTTATGTTCCTAAATGCTAAACTAAACATCGTCAACATACATGTATGTGTGCAGTATACACCACATAGAACGACTCAATTGGCACAACAACCATTTGATAGACACAGGCACAGACACAGTCCACTTTGGTAAAAACAATAGCAGCAGCAGCAAAAAAACAACACAACACAACACGACCCACACTTACTTCTTATAATATTTACTTTTAGACTTGTCTGCTGCCTTTTGCGGTGACGGCGGTGAGAAAGAAGGTAACGATCAAAAGATAAACACAAAGAAGAAACAGCCAAAAGGGAACATTGGTGGAGTAAGAGGACTTTAAGACAATTTTCCAATTCGACCAGGGCATAAGAAAAAAATGTGCTGGTTTTAAAACATGCATTTGAATCAAAACAAAACAGAACAGAAAAACAGAAAAAAATTATGGGGAGACTATTTGCCCGTGTTAATCAAAGATACGAAAAGATTGCGCGAACAATAGATCTTTAAGCAATCCAATCACGTAGAATTCTTTTTCGAAAATTGAGTGGTAGTGGACTGCAGTTCATTGATTGTGAGCATAAGTGGAAAAACAATGTATAAACAATATAAAGAGTTTAAATTATTTATTTACTTATTATTATGATTTTTAAACAAAAATCTCATTCTAAATTAATAATCTTTATCATTGAAAAATCTAAATATGAAATTCTCAAATGCCAGCGAAAGAATTGCATTAGAAATGCATCCTAACATGTGCATCTCGTACACCGAAAGAAAAGAAATGCATTTCAATGAATTATATCTCCAATAAAAAAATATCACAAGTTCATTGAAGAGAGACAGATAAAAACAGTATCTATCGTTGTCATCGACGTCATTGTCTTCGTTTAACTAAAGAATTTTGATTCAGATACACAGGCAAACACTAAACAAACAAATGAAATTAAACGATTTCATACGACCACTTAAATACTCCCAAAAATTTCCACGAAGTGCTGTATTACAACCTAAACGAAATGAGAATATAAGAGCATCTAAAGAAAACAGCAACAAAAAAAGAAAGAGCCAAAAGAGGTTGGAGTTGAGCCAGTGCATTTTGCAAAATCTTTGCCACATTAGCCACCCAACACTGTTGTTGCCGTAATAGGGGAGAAACGATAAGTTTTGCTGTACAATGCCAGACACTGAGTACTTATATGCATCAGTGATGTGTAATGAATATTGCATAAGGTACCAACATAAACAAAATAGTACTGCATTTGACTTACAAACGATTTTATACGGTAGAAATATTTTATAAATTCTATTATTTAACTCCTCTCAGGAAATTGATTGGGATTTTCGTTTATCCTTCCAATTCAATACATTGCTTTAGGTTCGATAAAGTAATAAAAGAAACGCCTTATTTACCAACGTCATAATCAGTGTTTGTCCCACGGTTTTTCCCTAAAAAGAATAAAAAAATTTTGAATTTCAGACCAACCACTTATCCAATTCCAATTATTTGAATTATTTTTTTGGTTAACTACAATACGATAGAAACAAATTACTTAAAACCTTTTCAGTTTGATCGGATTTGTAATAATACATGGTCATTACAACCCTTCAGTCAGGATTACAACCTAGTTTTTCCCACCACTTGTGTTGCTTTTGTTAATTTTATCCACAAGTGGCTGTAGGCCCCAGCTTTAAGGACGTCTGCGAACGACAGATTTTTAATTTTTTTCATTTACTCTCAGAATAATCTACTGAGAGGAATTCACAGTAGAAATATTTCTTCATATTCCGTTTTGTTCGATATGCCTTAGCTCGGTTTTGAATCGTGGCTTCGTTTCTAAGAAACTACACTAAAACGACTTCATTCGTATTTAATTTTCAACACAAATTGTGCTTTTTCGGTGAGTACTTTTTTGTATGTACTTTCAAAATTGTACCAAAAATAGTACAAAAATGGCTTCGTAGCCCATCCCTAATAAATATATGCAAGTGTTTATATTGTACTCACATGTGACTGGCTTTTTGTTGTGGATGCTCTTTGGACGCATTTTTACTCTTCATCTTTATTCAAAATCATGAGGATGATGTTGTGGATGAACATACATTCATTCATGTGGCTGATGATGACGATGGAGACAACAACAACAACAACAACAGCAACAACAACGAAAAAGACGTCGTTGAAAACATTAGCGACACTAGTAGACAAACTATAACTGCTGGCTTGTTTGCCTTGCCTGCTTGCATGTTTTGCTGGCACACCGTAATGTAGTTGATAGCCAGCTACGTTAGTCGTCAGTCAGTTGGCTAACAATAAGGCAGGCAGCCAGCTAAAGCGCGAGCCAACATGAGTGGTGTGTACGAGAAAACTTAATATTTTGTTGGCTGACTGACTGGCGGCTGGCAACGAAAATCTGTGTGCCCTACGGCAACCACCACGGTTATTTCGTATTTTTTTTCTTATATTTTTCTTTATCATTTGTTGTCTTTTATGACTGAGACGCATCCAAGAAAATAGCCACACGCCAACAAACTTAACAGTCAGCCAGCCAGCCAGTAATATTTGCAAAATGGAAAAAACATTAGCCAATACGATGAAATACGAATTGCAATATAAAATAATAAAAAAAAATAAATTCTTCTTCTGGTCAACACGACATGTCATCAAGTGGTGATGGTCCAAGATGTTAATAAAAAAATAAAAGAAAAAACAACAACAAATAATCCAACAAAAAGAAAAAAAGTGGCAACAGAAATCAAAAGGATTCATCAGTAAAAAAAAAAGAAAAATTATGCAGAGAAAGAAAATAAAGAAAAATCTCTTTTTGTTTTTGGCCACAACATCATGATATTTTTGAAAACAAATGTCATTGTCCAATGATGAAGTATGAGGAGATTAGCCAAATCAAATAGAAGCCAATATTTTGGAGTGCCAAATCAAAATATCGTTTATGAACACAAAGAAGACACACGTTGTTGGTTGCTTCGAAACTTAAGAAGCATTCGCACATAACTGGCACTCAGTCGTAAACGGTTAAGAAATAAAGGTCAGGTTTTTGGAATTATTTTCGGGTATCAACCAGTATTTCAATAGAAGTTCAAGGCTAACAAACCAACAGTCAGCCAATTAGTCCGTCTCGATCATACAGTCTACACAAAATAAAAACGGACTCAATACTAGAAACAACATCCATAACTAGTAAAATGGACTTGTATTGCAAATAATGGGATTATACGCGTAAAAAAACAAACAGAAAACAGAAAACAAAAGTGACATTAAAATTGAAAAAAAACAAAAAAAAAATTTAATTAAAAAAAAAAGAAAAAAATATAAGCAAATAAACAATACTTAGTGAAATATTAATGTAATTATATTAAAGGCATAAATAAATATATGTAGCAAGTAATAAATAAAATAATAATTAAATAAAAATGAAAAAAAAAATAATTGCACAATAAAAATATACACATTAAGTGTACACGAATATTAATTTCAAAATATAATACAATTGCTTAATTAATTAACAATAAATATAAATAAAAAACATATAAATAAATAAATAAATTTATTCAATTCAATTTTATAATACGTATATACGTATATATAATAAAATATCTAAAAAGTGCATAGAAATTATTCATAATAATTAAAATATTTAATTGCTCTACAATAACATTGTGGATTATGCCTCGTTATGCCCCGGAAAGTAGTTAAAATTCATCTTAAAATTCAAATAAAAAATTAATTTTTATCATCACATAAATAATGCTGAGAAGATCAATAACATTTGCATACGAAAAGGAAAAATCGTACAAATATACTCCGAAATAATTTAAAGTTACAGAAGTGGTAAGTAAATTTGTTCTACTATGCATACATATGTAATCAATTAGCTGAAAAGAAGAGTTTAAAAGAATTTTAATTTTCAAATTGAATGTCATCTAAAATCCCTAAAATCCATACAGTTTTAATAAAGAAGTTTTTAAATTTGAAATTTATTTCAAATACTTTTACTTTTCAAGTATTTAGTTTGAGAAATATCTGTAAATATAAATATTTGTATATACAGTCACACAGATAATTATACGTACCCCCCCTAAATATCATTTTTTTAAAAGTAATGAACTTCTAATCTAAAATTTATTTACATTAGCGTCTGTAACGACACATTTACTTAAATAAAGAAAAAAGATTCCCAAACTCTATGAATTTGTGAGTGCAGTTTGCTTAAAACCAATATGGCACCACAGAAAATTATATGTACGACGTATATTTCGTATAAAATTTCTACAATGGTAGCCTGGTATATAAAAGGTACTGTGATACAAATCCTAGGACCACAGCCGTAGAAATACGAAATACCTCGGAAAGTGGTCACAGTTTTATTGTGCATTCCGAAAAAGTTCCAAGTATTTTGAGAAAGAACGGTTTCCGCAGCCGAGTGCCGAGAAAAAAGCCACGATTGGAATTTGCCCAATAATATCTGGACAAGTCAACTGATTTTTGGGCGAATGTAATATTTAGTGATGAGAACAAATATAATTTGCTCGGCTGTGACGGAAAACAAAAAATTTGGCGCAAAAATCAGTTGACTTGTCCATATATTATCATTTAAAAAAAAAATATTCTTAGGGGGTACGTATAATTATCTGTGTGACTGTATGTAGGTATATGTATATAAAGTCGTCTGTTTTATTAAGTCCTAATTGAATGAAATTGAAAGTCGCCGTAGTCTAGTAGGTAGTGTGTTGTCTTATTAGACGTAAGGCCAGGGTTCAAACCCCAGGTCAGACATCAAAACGAAAATATGAAAGAATATTTCTTCGGCGACTTGCTTTTAGCAGATTACTTGCAAAAACTCTGAGAGTAAATAAAATTCCCATGAAAAGTTTCTCAAAAATCTGTCGTTCGGAGTCGAATTTAAACTGTAGGTCCCGCCACTCATGTATAAAACAAAATAAGTTGTTTGAGAAGCTAGGTCATAATCCAGTCTCAAGGGTTGTAATGACAAGAAAAAAATTATGTTTGTATTGTTTTGTATAAGTTAACCATAATTTAATAAAAACAAAATTTAATTTAGTTCCACGCCTCCAAACATATTATTTTTTTAATAGCTTGACTTTCAAAAAGTGGTTCAATTTTTATTTGCTTGATTTATTATTGCAGTCAAATTTATTCATTTGTAAATGAGTAAATCCCAAGGTGCCACGCTAGTATAATGGGTAGTGTGCTAACCTGGAGTGTGAGGGTTATGAATTTGATTCGCAGCAGATATTCTCGTGTCTTTAAGTATAAGTCATCCCTAACATGTAGCAAAATGAAATTCTGTATAAAAGATAATTCATTACGAGCTATTTCTGAACGAATTGTTGATAAACGTCTATGTATTCCATATTTTGAATCCCTATTGATATTACTTGGAATCTGAAGAAGTCGGCGATAAGAGGCCGAGTTTAAATCCCCAGCCCAGACATTTCGAAGAGAAAGAAATATGAAAAAAAAATTTTACGTCGATTTCCTCTCAGCTGAGTTGTGGACAGAACTCTGAGAGTAAATAAAATTGTCGAGAAAAGTTTTTCGCATAAATCTATCATTCAGAGTCGATTTTAAACTATAGGTTCCGCAACGCATAGACTCATAGAAATTAACACATATGGATGGTGTGAGAAAGCAGGTCGTAATCTTGACTGAAGGGTTGTAATGACCAATTAAGTAAGTTTGGAATCATAAGAACAAAGCTTAACTTTAGTTCGAACAAATCTTGATTCAAATGCATTTCAAATTTACAATTATTCTATTTTTATAAGAAAAATCTATTTTTATAAAAAAAATGTTTACTACAAAAAAATAAGAGTTAATAAAACTTGATTTATTTTTCAAAATGAATTTTCAATATTTAAAAACAAAACTTAAAAACAAAAAAAATAAAATTTAAATTGAAAATTATTTTGCAAATATAATGGGTTGTGACAACATCTTTCATATTGTAAAACTTTCTTAACTTTGTAAATTATTGAATATTTTTTAATTTAAATATTTTATTAAAAATATTTAAATGTGGCAAAAATTGCATACCTTCTAATTTGATTGGTTTTATAAACAAAACATCTAAGGAATCAATCAATTTTAATATAAATTACATAACATAAGACAGAATTGCGAACTAGTTTATCTTCTTTTTTAATATAAATTATAAACATTTAAAGGCAAATAAACAAAGTTTATATAAAATATATAATAAATCCGCTGTAATTATTTTAGTTCTTGCAAGTTTTTAATAATACTTGTTAAAGTGTTAAAAACCAAATAAAAAGAAAATAAAATAAAACTGTCACTACCATACTCATTATGTAGACTTCCACTTTCCATAAAATACCAAAGCATTTGGAAAATATCTCATCACCTAAATGACGGAATTTTTAAACTTTAACTTGAGACAAATTAATATTTTTTTCCAATTTTACAAATTTTTATTGTCATAAAAAATGCACGAATTTTTTTTATTACCGATATATATGTTGTATATAATGTATGTTGGTATAATAAAATTTCATTTGGAATTAGTTAATAAAATAAAATAAATAAAATTACACCCACATAAAATAAGAATTGTTTGTATTTAATTAAGAGTAGAATTCAAATTTGTTTACGAAACGAATTAAAATTTTATATTTAAATATCCCTATGCCTTGTTGGTCATTAAGAAATTAATTTACAAATTATATTTGGTTCTTTGGAATAACGAAAATAAGAAAAAAAAATATGAGAAAAGATGAACAATCACACACACAGACAATTGCGGTCTTTTGATTAGAAAAATTATGAAAGCAAAATAAAACTATACTTAGGGCCATTATTACAACTTGGCGTTAACTAAAGGGAGGATTTTAACGGGCAGATAAATTGTTTTTCGTTATTATGAGTACCCAATAAGATAGAAGTGATCGTTAAGCTAAAGGGAGGACCATCATGCCGGTAACTTTTAACGTTAAGTTTATGTCTGAACTTGCCATATTATATATTATTTTCATTATGGCAACTTCAAATTTAAACAAAATGAGCAAATACAATAAAAAAACGAAGCCCGCGGTTGCCACTGCGTTAAAAAAAACTTGTATAATTGAGCAGTTTTATCGACAATGCTCCGGCACTGCTATATTTTTGAAAAATTTTATCTGTAAGTTGTGATAACAAAAATAAGTTTAAGGTAACTTTACAGTTCCCTTTAGCTAAAGGTACCTTTAACTAAACCCAAGTTTAACGGCAAGTTGTAATAATGGCCCTTAAAGAAATATTTTTTTTATCAGATTTATTTAATTATTTTTTTTTTTATATAAGTATGTTGAAAATTAACTTTAAAATAATATCGTGAATATTTTTGCAGTAAATCGTTAAACATTTAACATACATATACATCATCATACCTCACTCGTCATTACAACACTTCAAGCAGGATTACGACCCAGCTTCTCACACCACATATAGTGTGGCGGGACCTACAGTTTAAAGTCAATTCCGAACGATAAATTTTTGAGAAACTTCTCATGGCAATTTTATTTACTCACAGAGTTTTTGTCAGAAATCTAAAGAAATGTCTGAGGAAGTCGCAGAAGAAATATTTTTTTATATTTCGTTTTGATGTCTAATCTGGGGTTTGAACCGTGGTCTTATAAGCCAACACACTACCTAATAGACTACGGCGACTTCGTATTCACAACATTTAGTAGTAGTGAAACATTTTAAACACATACATACATACATACATAATTGGTCATTACAACTTTTCAGTCAGGATTATGGACCTAGTTTCTCACACCACTTATGTTGTGAGTGTGAAAATTTTATACATGAGTGGCGGGACCTACAGTTTAAAGTCGACTCCGAAAGACAGATTTTTTAGAAACTTTTTCATGGCAATTTTATTTACTCTCAGAGTTTTTGCCAGAAATCTGCTGAGAGGAAGTCGCCGAAGAAATACTTTTTGTATTTTGTCTTGATGTCTGGCCGGGGGTTCGAACCCTGGCTTTACGTCTAATAAGCCAACACATACCTAATAGACTACGGCGACTTCGTAGTCACAACATTTATTAAAGAATTGACTCTGGTTTCTAAATTAAAAATGGTTGCCTATCCATCTATTTGCAATGGTGATTAAAAATCCAAGAGTTTAAAATAAAACACATTAAAATAATAACAACCAGATACGAGACATTATTTAAGAGTAGTTTTAAATTCTTTTAAACCTCGTGCTACCCCTAGCTGGTTGGCTTTTAAACCATCACGGTATTATTGCTTCACTCTTTGTAACGCGGAAATCTTTAGGCCTGGTTCACCCACAGGTTTCTGAAACATTTTTGGTTCGGACAAATTTTTTTTTATATGGAGTTTGACGTTTCTCTCAGAGAGCGAGAGAAATTATTTTGTGCGAACAACTCTCAGTGTGAATTAAATTAATTTTAAATTTGGTCCGAACCATTTTAGAAAAGGTTGCCACACCATATGAAATTTATACAATACACCAATATTTGCAGAAGTTCATCGAAAGTCCCAGGGTCCATGCGATGAAAATTTATAAATGAATCTACATCATTTAAACGCATTTCGGAAACTAGCGAGTGAAAATACCCTTTGGCTTCTCTTTGTTTTAAAAGTGGTCTTACAGCCGTCCTCTTGTTTATCTTTGATTTTCGTTTTTCATAAATATATTTTGCAAGTAATTTTACTTTGGTCACTTCAATGGCGAACAAGAGTAGTAAATGATTTATATCCATCGCAGAACAAGATGTATTTATTCTTACCAAATAATTCACTACAAATACTGTTTATTTTTTGTTATAAATATTAATTTTTTATTTCTTTATTTTGACACATATATAATTAACTTTCTTAAGTTCATGCACATATATATTTACCTTTCATATTTCAATTAAATATGGCAGCACTGTTTTTACGAACAAAGTTTCTGAAATGGGTGAATCATCATGCTGCAGAAAACTCTCAGTAAACAAGAAATTTCTCCGAACCAAAAATGTTTCAGAAACTTGTGGGTGAACCCGGCCTTACATGAAAACAAATAAATTTACTCTCACTCTCTTGCTCTCTCTCTACATGAATATGAGTATCCTTTACTGATGTGGAAAGAAATTGGAATGAAAATTTGCCTTCAAATAAATATTTATTTTATTTTCTTATTAGTTTGGCTCGAATATTCGTATGAGATGTTGTAAATGAAAATTCGTATTTCCTTTAAAAAAAAAAAATAAAAAAAAAATTTTATCTTATGTTTCATACGATATATATATGTATGCACAATTGCATTATGATAAATATGAACACATGATATCTGTGTTTTTATTTATTTTGTTTTTCTTAAAGGCGGAGGGAGTGTGTTGAAAAAATTCATAAATTTTCTTATGTTCTCATAATATCGTAAATATATTTATATTCATTGTATATTTCTTTTATTTTAGTCGCGGCCTCTTTTATTTGCTGCTATTGTTCCATTTTTTTGTTTGTTTGTTTATGTGTTTTTTCCATTTTTTTGATTTGCGTTGTGTTGTGCAATTGTTGTTTGTTTTATTGTCATTTCAGTAGAATTTGGAAAATATTTATGTGGCGCCAAATTGTCGTGACATGGGCTTAGAAAATTAAAGATTTTTTCCTTAAGAACATTTTAAATACATTTACAAATATATGTTCACTTACTGTTTTATTTAAAACAAACAAACTCAATAACTTCAGGTAGGCTTTTGCACTCTTATATATTTAAACTCATATTCGTTATTTTCTTTAAAATTGCTACAATCTTGCCTTTGATTGATTTAGTACCAGAGATCAGCACTAAGTATTCAAAACGATGAGTAGAATCGAATCATATTTATAATTTCTGATACTTATACGCATTCATACTTATTTTAATATCATGGAACATCTACTCATATTCAAAGTTTGAAGTACTCATCATATTCATTCACTTAACAACACGTATGATGTTATTGACTTCGATCCTCCATAACTCAACATATACACAAAGCACAAAATAAGTATGAATCGCCTACGAACATTAAAATACTCACTAAAAGGTTGTGTGTTTGCTCTGTTTGATGCTCTCTCTTTTTTGCTTACGAGTGTTTTTCTTTTTTTTTTTGTAAATGCAACAACAACTAAGATTGTAAATTTTGATGAATGATTCGAATCACGCGAATTATTTATAAGTATTATTATGAGTATTTTTCTAAATTTATGAATCTTTAATGAGTTGGCTTATGAATCAAACATATTTCGAATGGTATGAGTTTGATGTCAACGTTGTACGCATACTTATTGCAACCTGTACTTATAAATCCACGTTGTAGTGAGTATGAATGAATCAGAGTGCATAGTTAAATTTAAATGTTGTTGACACACTTATATTCAAAATTTCATGACTACTTATGAGTAGCGAAAAAATGATTCATTGCTGATCTCTGATACATACATGATTGATGCTCATGATTGAATGTACATGCCAAACAAATTCTGCAGGAGCTGTAGAAATAAAAAACATTGGGAAACTGTTATCCACCAATATTATTGGAACAATTACGAACTCTATTATAATTATAATTATAATTATAATTATAATTATAATTATAATTATATATATTATATAATTATAAGCTTAGTAACTTAGACCTGGATGGTCGGTGTATTGTAACGGACCAGAACTTCTAGTGCGAATTGAAGCCATGCCAATAGTCAAGCACACTGTCCATTAGACTATCAGAACACTCGACTTTTGTATAAATTTTTCAAATATTAACTGACAATTCCATCTGCCTGAAAATCACACTTAATCGTGATTCTGCAGGCTGTAATGGTATACATAGACGGAAGCCGTCTTATACAACTTCGCTCGTAAGTTTTTAAGTACTCAATATATAAGACAATATGATCACTTACATTACATATAGGTACAGCATAAGTATTGTACAGTGGATAGCAACAGTCTTAGTACGGCAATATATTTTAGCAATTTCATTAATTTTAGTTAAAAGTTTGTATAAAAATTTATTTGTTTATATATTTATTTTATTAATTTATTTCTGTTTTATTATATAAAAAAACAATTTTTTAATGTTTTTCATAAAACAAGAGAAAAATCAGGAAAAGTTTCAAATGACTCCCTAGGTACTACCCCCAAGGAGAAACCTGAGTAAATTTAAAATTCATAGGCCTAATATATGAAAATGTTATCCTTTGTATTTAGTAGAATATTCCTTAAGGTCAGGCACTCCATTTAACCCATTTTGGAATTGAATGTACAAGTTTTGTTTACTGTTTTCTGGTGGCACCATGAGCAAGTTTTTCGTTTGACTTTTGTTTGAGGTTTAGCGATTACGTAACCGCCGTTCTTGCAAATGATCTTCTAAATACTCTTTTGACGTTATATCGGGACATTGTGCAAGAGTATTAAGCATGTGGGGACTTTTTTTTGTCAAAATATATTGCCGTACTAAGACTTTTGCTGTCCACTGTATGTATGTACCAATCATATCCACAATAATAATAATAATTAAGCCTGGGGGAACTTTTTTTATATTTTCTGCCGTATTAATACTTTTGCTGTCCACTGTATATTTGATAAAATTGATAAACCTTGTACTAACAACAGCTCATAAGGAATCAACCATTATTTTAACACGTTCATCGCCACGATAATATCAGAAAATTTTTCACATGGGCCACGGTAACTTTATTAGATAATTTAATTAAAAAGGTATCAAGAAAACTTAATGTATCACAGCAAAATTTTTTTTTTTGCCAAAATTCCCGGAAAAACACTATTTTTTAAGTCACACATATATGACTGACATTGCCCTATATTAAAACTTTTTTCTCGACAAGCCGGGTCAGTCTTATATATCTGATTGTTGTTTTGAACACAGCGTCGTTTGCGTCGGACATCTGTGATTTACCAAATCGCGTACGTCAGACACATATGACTGACATGGCGATGAACTTGTTAAAGTTTAAATTGCAACAACGACAACAACAAAAGCTATTAATTTTAAATTTATTGTCATTATTATGAACTTAAGATTCAAACAGTTTTCGAGCATTCCATGTAATCTTGTTTTAAATTCAAAGTTGAAAATGTTATTAATTTATTCGCACTTTTTCTATTCATTTACTTGTTTAATTAACATAATAGCGCTAGCGAAAAGAGACAACAAGAAAAACATTTCATACGATGCTAAAGACATTACATTTTGCTAGGCATTGCATATAAATAACACTGATTTAGTAACAGCAAAAAAAAGTAGCAAAAAACAACTCAAACATGCCATGAAATTTAAATTTATAACCGACATTAAAACAATTAACAATTTCACTAGAGAGCTGACTGACTATACTCCACCCATATTGATATTCCATGAAAGCAAAAACAAAAATAGAAACTAATTAACAGACACAGAAAATTAGCATCCTTTACGTGTTTGTTTTTGTTTTTTTTTTTTTTTTTGAGGAAGAAGAGAGCGAGACTCTGATGTTATTCACTCAATACTCCTTCCTTCCTGCACCTAAGCAATGCAAGACAAATTACCAACAAAAAAAGTCATTACAACACAGAAGATTTAATGGGGCGCGAAAAGTGAATGATATTCTGTTCTGTTCTCGATTTGTGTTGTTGTTGTTTTTTTTAACGTTTCTTCTTTTCATTATTTTCTTTTATTTTCACTTGTTTTTTCATTGAGTGTGGTTAGGGAGTGAAGGTACACAATATTTGTTCACGATTTTAAAATAAAATTTATTTGCACTGGACAGGATAGGAATTTTTGGCAACAGAAAATAAAAATTTAAATACTTTTGACACAAACAATGTTTTGGACATCCTGTGAAAATTATAATCTTTTTTCTTTGCTATTTTAATAAAAAAAAACAGGCAAAATGGACATTTTTCGCTTCTCTATAAGAATTTACAAACGGAAATTGGCAAATATCTTATTGTTAAAGTCAATGTTATTTTTCTGTCTGTTCGTCTGTTTTTTTTTCATTCTATTCTATTCTCTTGCATTCTATTTCATTTTTTTTATTTTCATTTGACAATTATTTTCTCTTGAATGCCTGCATATGCCTTTTGTGCTTTTGTAAAGCTCCTTTGAACACACAGGAAATGCTGGTCAGTTGTTGAAGGAACTAAAATTTTGTTCTCACTTGGATTTTTTATCACTTCCACTAGATTTTTCTTCTAGGTTTCGTTTTGGTTTTTTTTTCGTTTTTCATCGCTGTTAGTTTAAATGTCCTTTTATAAGATTTATGACTTCCTAACATTGTCCTTTTTTTTCTTTTTTGATTGTTTGATTGTAATACATTGCTTGCAAAATTCTTTGCAATTGTAAATAGTTGAAGAATTTCATTGATGTTATAGATTTTGGCATAAAAAACAGAAGAATAGAAGAGCAAGGCGAGAAATATTTAATTTAAATAATTTATAAAGAACGAAAAAAAATACTAATTGTCAACAGAAAACAAATGCATCAGCAATCGACATAAATAACTGGATATTGGAAAGATTTAAAAAATGATTTTCAAACTGTTGTTAAATTACAACATTAAGAGAAGACAGACTTTTCTAGAACTCTTTTTAATGACTTCTTCTCTTCGGATTATTTTCTCCGATAAGTATGTTTTTTATGAATTTTTTTTTCCAAAATTTTATGTAAAACAATACAATTTATGGTGTAAGTAAAGAAATAATAAAGAATTCGAATAGCTTACCAGGGCATACGAATTTTATTTAAATAGCCCAGAGGCCATTTATTTCAAAAATATTCTCCTTATGATTGAGAACGTCATGATCTCCTTACGTTGCACAGTGTTAGATTTAGCCAGTCTATGGAGACAGAATTAAATATCTTGGAAAAAAATTATGCTAGACTTATGGATTTTGGTACAGGGTATTACTAGGTGGTACTAGGTGTTACACTTACAGTGATCCAATGGGCGACATTGGACCACTGCCACGCCCACCTCCCATACAACTACAAAAATTTATTTCTGATATTATTCGCGCTGAATAATCAAAAAGTAAAAAAATCAGTGAGTATGCATGATAATGTTTAAAATAAATAATAAAGAGGTAGAAATAACAATCAATTTTTTTTAATTTTGATTTTTTAATTTTTTTTAAATTTTAATTTTTATTCCTTTTTAAATATGTACATTTTAAATATGTACATATGAATTAGTACATATCTATATATATAAAAATTTATGTTTGTTTGAATGTAATTAATAGAATCGTAAACTATGCATTTGATCATGTTATGATCTTCAGCAACGTTGTTGCGCATGAGCCGACGACTGTTTCTAAGTTGGTAGGACCAATTTCCGACAGGTGGCGCCACTGAAAATTACTAAAAATGAATTAAATCGTAAACTGTGCATTTGATCATGTTATGAACTTTAGCAAAGTTGTCGCGCATAAGTCGACGGAGGTTTCTAAGTCAGCGCGATTAATTTCCGATAGATAGCGCTACTGAGAATTGTTCAAAATGAATTGAATCGTAAACTATGCATTTCATCATGTGTTAATCGGGCAAATACCAGACATTTTAGCATTTATCATTTATGATTATAATAACATTTAGTATAACTCATTCCTGTAAAATTTGAAACATTTTAATTTTGGAAAATTT
Organism: Sarcophaga carnaria; assembly: GCA_958299815.1. Classification (NCBI taxonomy): domain Eukaryota; kingdom Metazoa; phylum Arthropoda; class Insecta; order Diptera; family Sarcophagidae; genus Sarcophaga; species Sarcophaga carnaria. The sequence goes on along the minus strand of OY283152.1, from coordinate 12,742,902 downwards.
TTAAAAATGCTGTTGGGTTCAATTGGATTGGGTACATTGTGAGATTCTAATAAATTTAAACGCATTTTTCGCGTCGTTCCCGTGCAATCATGCCTCCAAAGCGGCAAGCAATTGGTCGACTTACACCTCGAACACGGAAGAAAAGACCATTACGAGCCTCAGAATCAGACAGGCAACTTGCATTGAGACTGAAAAATCTTCGAGTACATGCAGCTGAGACCCGTTGGCATGAATCACTTGAACAACGACAAGTGAGATTAGAAACTGATCGAATGCGTACTACTCAGGCCTGTTCGTTTGAATCATCTGGACAACGGGAAACAAAATCAATAAAATGAATCAAAAGTAATTTGATATTTGTCTAATGTCTTTCCCTAAAATTTATTTTAGTTGGTGGCGCAGCAACAAGAAATAAAAATAAAATAAGAATAAAGTGTTAAAATTCATGATTTTCTTCTGGTATTTCTGGAAATTTCAATAAATGTAGTACTTCAGGGATCAATAGCGCTTTTTTAAATACAGGAAGTCTTCGCAAACTGTTTATATATGGATCAGATGTTATTACAGACTGTTTATTAAACCTCTATTAGTGTCAGTTATGGCAAAACTCGGCAGATAATTTTATACGTGCCTTAAAGTATGTACTTTAAACGTTCATATAAAACTAATTTGGTGTTGAACCGTTATGAAGAAAAGAATTTATCGATTATAGAATCTTAACTTAGCAAAAAGAGTAATTGTTTAAATGAAGTTGATCGAAAAGAATTTTCCAATTTCTACAAGTAAATTTTCGTGATATTAACAGCGAATAAATTGAGCTTCAAAACAAAACAAAAACGGTTAAAAAATTCCATTCCAATAAAAAATTACAAGCTCTTAAGAATGAGCAATTTCATGTAACTGTTTTGTTGTTTTTAATTCACTCAAAAATGTTCGAGTTTAAAGTACCGTTATAATGTTATTGTTGACAAATTAGAGCAAATTAGAGAGTTTTTGCATTTTTCTTATTTTATAACAAGTGCTTTTTCATATTGGATAAAAATATTTACTCCAATTGAAACTAAAAAAACGACTTTTGTCCAGCTAGATTAGCAAAATCTTGTACTGTGCGTTGTTCTTTTAGGTATTATTTTTTTATATAAGACTTGTTTGATCTAAAATTTCATCAAACACAAAACTTTCAATTATTCGCAGCAAATAAAACTCAATGACAATCAAACAAGTGTTTAAAATTTCAATTATTTTGAAGAATAAAAAAGGTGTGTGTGTGTGTAAATAAAAGAGAAACTATTGGCAAAGAAACTTTGCACAAAAATATTAAAAATAATGCCAAAAAGATTAAATCAAATACTAAAAATATGTGCATATATGCTGCTGCTACTGCTACTGCTGTTACATGAAGCGCCAGCCAATAATATGATGTTGAGTGAAAATGTAAACAAGCCCACTTTTTGTTTATACCCCCGCCTCTTGCCGTTTAACAGCGACCAGTACGAGCATTCAAGCTTATTTATTAAGTGCCAATATTATGAAGACATTAAAAAAGGTTGACAACCTCAATGGGAAAGAAAGAATTTTACTGATAGACTTGCCAAACTAATCAAACTTGAAATTATCAGACAATAATTCGGTACAATTTAAATAGAAAATGAAATTAAAAAGCAGGGAATAACATTCAAAAAAAAAATTCAAGCAACCACCTGTTAATCATTTAGTCACCAACCAATGATGACGAGGATCATCATGAATAAAGAAAAGAAAATCCATTCTAGAGCCAAATAGGAAATACCCCAGAATTCTGGCCAAGAAAAAAAAACTTAAAAAAAAGAAAAAAAAATTTGAAACAATTTTGATGAGCCAATAAATACGAGAAATACGAAATATTTTCAAGATACTTACGAGTAGTAGTAGTGGGCGCAGCAGATTATGCCAAGAAATTTATACAACAACAACAACAACACGACAAAACCATTAAAGTCTGGGCAACACATCAAAAATGTGCGTCAAACAACAATAACTACCACAAAAAAAAAAGCATAACGTAAGTTTAATTGGCAGGAGAGAGAGGCACACGACCAGTTCAGGTCAGTCAGTATATGGCACGCAGCCACATGCTATTGAAAACAACACCAAGAACAACAAATTAAATGCAAATTTTGTGCACTCACTTTTTCATTAAAAAAAATAAAAGATCACAAAAACATACACACATACACAAGTACATTCAACATTACATACATAATTGGTCATTAGTCAGAATTACGACTTAGTTTCTCACATCACTTATGTTGTGTGTGTTAATTTTTATACATGAGTGGCAGGACCTTCAGTTTAAAGTCGACTCTGAACGACATATTTTTGAGAAACTTTTCATGGCAATTTTTATTTGCTCTCAGAGTTTTTGCTAGAAATCTGCTGAGAGGAAGTCACCGAAGAAATATTTTTCATATCTTCGTTTTGTTGGAGAAGTCTGGCCTGGGGTTTGAACCGAGGCCTTACGTCTAATAAGCCAACATACTACCTACTAGACCACGGCGGCTTCATTCAACATTAAAAAGCATAATATTTTGTCATACAAACTATACAAGATAAGTTTTATAAACAAAGGAACTTATAATCAGCTCAACTCAGTTTCAAAAATGGTTTGTATTTTCATAAAATTGCAATTATAACAGCCACTAAAACAAAACATTCCATTCAGATTCAGATTCAGGAGAATGACACAAATGAACACATAAAAAAAAAACAAAACAAAACAGAACAGAGCAGAACGAAACGGAACAAAACAAATCCTTAATGCTTTTTATTTTAGCTTTTTCTTCAAAATTTATAACATTTTGTATTTTGGCTAAATACCAAACGAATATCTACCGGGAGGAGGAGGCATCACAAAGGCCAAAGGACTATGAGGGATGGAAGCATGCTTAGGGAAATAAATGTGGAACTAGAAATAAGTAAACTGTATAGTAAACTCACTTATATTTGTTATGTGTTGGTGATATTTTTCATTTTAACATCTTGTGTTGAGCCCCAATAATAATGCAGCAGACAAATAGGCGCTTTAAATTGCAGATCTCTTGATGCGGCATAATGTTTCTTCTCTCTTACCCCCCCTCCTCCAACACTCAAACGCACACCCAACGCCACACTCTCAGTCACATTTTGTATTTGCTTTTGTAACTTCTTTTGCTGTATAACTGTCTTAAGAACAATTTACGAGACACTGTGAAGTATGAGCGATATGAATATGTGTGTGCGCGAGTGTGTGTAAGCGCTAGTGTTGGAATGTGTAATAAATAAATAAAAAATACTCATACGTAATGGGTAACAACAGTTTTAAACAGGGAGACAAGCTCTTAAAACGAATTGCATTGCCTTCATAAAAAATATTGCGAGTTTCAATAAAAAACGAAATTTTTATAATTTTTTATGCCTAAAGACGTTTTTTTTCAAAAAAGAAAAAAATTATTAAAATACGATAAATAAACTCAACCATATTTTAGCCGCAACCACATGCTGTAGAAATGAATTTTTTTTTGGAATTTTAAAATTGTTTTCTTATTTTTAATTAAACATTAATTGAATTACTTGGAATATAATTTTCCAAAATCAAAATATTTTGTCTTCAATTCAAAACCTTTTAAATTACAAACAGATTTCTCTTTATAAGCAAAATATTTTTTTTCTTATTTTTTTTCTTTTTAATTTGTTTGTTTTTAATGCTCGTACATCACATCACCCACCATTATTATTTTTTTATTTTCAAAATCATTTTTGTTTTTCTTCATATTTCTTTTATTTAACGGCCGAAATATGCAAATAAAGTAAATCATTATCACACAAGGGTGGGTGTAAAGTATTTTATTTTATATTTTTCTCAAAGCATGTACCCTACAGCCGAAAAAGAAAAAAATAATTCATAAAAATTATAAAAAAAAATATACAAATTTGTTAAAATTTAATTGTGGCTGCCTTCCAAAATGTATCAATACAAAGTTTGTATGCAATTCTACTACTGTATATAAACTATGTAGATATGCAAAGTAACCAAACAATGCATCAACTGTAAAGCCGATGCCAGATTGCTTTTTGACTGCGTTAAAAATACACATTGACGACGTTTTGAAATAGAATACATTGTATATATTTTGTACAGCGGCATTATGAAACACGATACTTTGTTCAAACACAAAGCAACTAATATTTTGGAAGGCAGCCTGTATGATTGGTTTACTAGGATCTAAATTACTACGCTTTTTTATAGCATTGCATTACAACCCTTCAGTCAGGATTACGATCTAGCTTCTCACACCATTTATGTTGTGTGTGTTAATTTTTTATATGAGTGACGGAACCTACACAATTTAAAGTCGATTCCGAACGACAGATTTTTTCTGAAACTTTTCATGGCAATTTGATTTTACTCTCATAAGTATTGTCAGAAATCTGCTGAGAGGAAGTCGCCGAAAAAAATACTTTTTGTATTTCGTTTTGATGTGTGACCTGGGGTGTGAACCCTGGCTTTACGTCTAATAAGCCCACACACTACCTACTAGACTACAGCGAATTCAATATAGCAATTTGGAAATTCCTAAATTGTCGCCCTAAATTCTTTTCAAACTTATAATAACAAGTATAATTAAAAATTATTTTATTTTCAATTCTTTTAAGGCGTAAATTGAATTCAACCTGAACCTGATGTAATTTATGAATATTTTTTTTTGTTTGCTTTTCTTTTCACGAAAACTTTTTAGGCGTCACAAAGCGCCCAAAAACAAACTTTTTTTTTCGCAGTCCATAAAACAAATGTCCAGTGCAATTATAGTGGCGTATAATAAACAGATTCTTTTATTTTTTTTTAACTTTTTCTCCTTTCTTTAAAAAAATATAAGCACTAAAGATAGGAAGCGATAATAATAACTTACTTTGTGTTTTCAAAAACATTCCTTTGTTTATCAGGGAAAACAAAATGATATCAAATCAAGAGAAGAGAGGAGAGAAGAGAGGAGAGAATATGATTTAATGATTTACTAATGCAGTATTTAATGCCTTTTGTATGTAAATCTTGATTTTCTATTTCAAAAATATTCCAAAATAAATTATTACAGACACTAACTCTGACCACTGTATTGATTTCAGTATCAGACGAATAAATTTATGTGTCAAAGCTAAAATAAAAGAAATAATTAAAATGAAACAAACATTTCCCTGCTAAGTGTTCCTTTTTGTGTTTGTGAATTGAAATCCGCAGAAGAGTATTTATTTTATTGTTTAATACATACAATATTTTCTTTTTATTTAAAATGAATGCTTTCGTTATTCTTTTTTGAATTTGCCAAATTTATTCTGCTTGCAAATGAATTGAAGGAAAATGGGTAATGAGAGAGGGAACCAGCTGATGATGTTTCCTTTATAGTGATGACATACATTCGAAACTGTAATTGAGAAACTTACGTAAACGATAAATGTTTTTAGTTTCCTTTTCTGTTAAAGATAAAGTAGAACAATATATTTGATCACTTACAATTATACAGTTGAGGATATTAAAATTAGCACACATGTCTAGAACAGATCCGTTAAAATATTATTTGAATTTCATCTTTTAGTTGAAAATGAAAATTTAATCGAAATATGAAAAAAAAATATTTCTTATGCAACTTCAACTCAACAGATATCTGGCAAATACTCTGAGGGTAAATAAAAGTGCCATGAAAAGTTTCTCAAAAATCTGTCGTTCGGAGTTGACTTTAAACTGTAGGTCCCGTCACGCATGTATAAAATTAACACACACAACATGAGTGGTGTGAGAAGCTAGGCCGTAATCCTGACTGAAGGGTTGTAATGGCCATTTATGTGTGTACACTAGTATTCACTCAACTACTAGGGCACCCAGCATAATAGATTTTATTCGCACATCCGCGATGTGCTAGTTTTTTAGACGCCATTATAGATGAGTAAACAATTTTAATTGCAAAATAAAAACATTTTTTTTATATTTTCTGGTTAAGAAAAATATCTGCACATGAAAGAAATATGATAAAACAGATGCACATTTTAATAATTGTATATTTTTAATATAACAATAAAAAAAATGTATTCAAATAAACAAAACCATACCAAACCAGAGACGGAAGCTATGCAATTCTTTGCTTAAAGGCATTTGGGCAATTCACACGACTTTGTGTCGTGTATGTTGTATTGTTTGTTAGGTTGTATTGTGTATTTCGTATTCCAAATGTCAAAAAGCGATAAGAAGAAGAAGAAGACCGGTATTATTAATTTGATTTTCAAGCAATAAAATTAAAAATATTACGGAAAAAAGTAAATTTGGGCTATTCACACGACTTTGTATTGCGTATGTTGTATTGAATACACTTTTGTGTTTGTGAACGCTCAATGTTTTGTTGTATCTGTGCGAACAATTATAATTTTGAAATGTTAATTGTTGCCGCAAGTTACATAGAAAATATTTTGTATTTCTATTCTTCTTCTTGATTACTGACATTTACATAAACTGATAGCACGAAACCAATACAACTTACAAAAACATATGAAAAAATGTGTATAAGTGTATCGGTTTTTTATATGAAATTTATCAACATACAAGCATACACTGTTGTATTTTCGTCCAACAATACAACGAATACAACGATACAAGAGCTTGTGTGAATTGCCCAATTATTTCATTAATTAATTAACAATAATTGCTATTCATACAAATATTAAAAAAAATATATTATGGTCCATTTAGGGCTTTGGCATATTAACAATAAGGCTTAGAATATATTTTTAATTTGTGAAATGCTTATGTGCTCTTTCCTGGATAACATAGAGAGCTTTCGATAAGTCTAAAGATGATTTGACGTGGTAAAATTGTCACCTAGAATTAATAGTGTTTGAATATTAGAAATACAAAAGTGATACATGAAGAATAATAAAGGGTGATTTTTTAATTTTTTAAGAGCTATAGGAAAATTTAAAAAAAAAACATATAAAATTCAGAAAAATGCATGAAATCTTTATTTGAATCGATAGTACGGTCCATATAATTTAATGTTTAAAGATTATTTCATGCAAATCTTGACCGCGACTGCCCCTCAAATGGTCCATCCGCTTAGTCCAATTCTGGCAACCTCTTTCCCACATTTCGGCCGGTATCTCACGAATAAATGCTTCAATGTTGTCTTCCAATGCGTCAATTGAAGCGGGCTTGTCTGTATAGACATGAGCTTTAACATAGCCCCACAAAAACAAGAGTCTAAAAGCGTTAAATCGCACAATCTAGGCGACCAATTGATCGGTCCCGAACGTGAAATAAAATGTTCACCGAACTCGCCTCTCAATAAGTCCATTGTTACGCGTGCTGTGTGGCATGTGGCACCGTCTTGTTGAAACCACATGTCATGCAAGTCAAGCTCTTGTATTTTGGGCAAAAAAAAGTTGGATATCATCTCACGGTAGCGCTCACCACTCACAGTTACGTTACGATTCGCAGCATCTTTGAAGAAGTACGGTCCAATGATGCCACCAGCCCATAAACCGCACCAAACTGTGACTTTTTCTGGATGCATTGGTAGCTTTTGCAATGCTTCTGGCTGATCTTCACTCCAAAATCGACAATTCTGCTTATTTACGTATCCATTGAGCCAAAAATGAGCTTCGTCGCTGAACACAATTTTTCGATAAAGAAATGGATCTTCGGCCAACTTTCCAAGTGCCCATTCACCAAAAATTCTGCGTTGCGGTAGGTCGTTCGGCTTCAATTCTTGCACCAGATGTATTTTGAAAGGCTTCACACCTAAATCCTTCCGCAAAATTGTCCACGTTGTTGAGTAGCCCAAATGCTGCGAACGGCGACGAATCGATAATTGATGGCCATCGTTAACACTGGCCGATACAGCTGCGATATTTTCTTCAATTCGTACTCTACGTAAGCGTGTTGGTGGTTTAATGTCCAACAATGTAAATTTGGTGCGGAATTTATTCACAATAGCCCGAATAGCCGCTTCAGTGGGTCGATTAAACTGACCATAAAATGGAAGAAGCGCGCGCAATGACTTTCCTTAACAGAGCACGCATTTTGTTTTGATAATAAAATTCAATGATTTGCAAGCGTTGTTCGTATGTAAGACGATTCATGGTTAAATTATAGACAAAACTGAAGATGTTTGACAGTGAAACACGAAACACGAAACGTGCGTGAGCTGTTTAAACCAGTGTTGCCAAAAAGATAATAATTAAAAAATCACCCGTTATTTATAAGGTTCAGTAAGGGCTATGACCACTTATGTTGCGTGCATTAATTTCATACATGAGTGGCGGGACCTACACAGTTTAAAGTCGAATCCGAACGACCGACAAAATTTGAGCAACTCTTCATGGCAATTTTATTTACTCTCAGAGTTTTTGCCAGAAATCTGCTGAGAGGAAGTTGCCGAAGAAATATTTTTTTTTTCATAATTTCGTTTTGATGTCTAAACTGGAATTTGAACCGTGGCCTTACGTCTAATAAGGCGAAACACTACCTACTAGAATATGGCGACTACGTTAGAAATATTGTATATACTTGGTATTGTTCAATGCAAATTATATTCTAATTATTGCGAGCGAAGTGTTTAAGACTTTGTATTCGGTGTAGCGTATTTCTACAATTTTCACGAATATAATGTTGAGAGTAATTGGTAAGGCAGCGTTCAGTAGACTACTGTGTACTGTATGAATTACTTGTCGGCAATTGAATACTTTTCCGTTCTTTCCGCGGTTTTAAGTCATTCACTTTAACAACTACACCAAACTACCTATCCAATTTAGGAGAAAATCTGAAAATAATACCATTGCCGTTGGGTGCCCTGACAATCTAGTGGATAGTGTGCTAGACTATTAGCGTGAGATTCGTGGGTTCGATTCCCACCAGAGACTCTGGTCTGTGACACTACACCGAGCATATGGTCAAACTAACTCAGCTCGTATATAATTAGAATATTACTTGTAATTTTATTGTAATTAATAAATAAATAAATAAATAATGATTGTAGTTTGCCACGCAATTAGTCAAAAATAATGACTGATTTTATAAGCGAAAGTCTGTTATCTATCTAGGAATATTATAACAAACAAAAGAATTTAATTTCCATGTGCCTTTCCATTAACTTTAGCCATTCGGTTTATCCAACTCAGGCATAGGCAGCATATTAATATTTTTGAAGAAAATAAATGAATATTTCCGAACAACAACGTTCACATGTGTGTGTGCATCAGAAATGTTCAACGTCTGTTTGCTCGAAACTAAAAATGACAAACAACTGTTGTTTTAAATATATGTACGAGTATGTACCTCACATTTAAATTTCACTTGAAATGAACTTTTTTTCAGTACAATATGTACATACACACAGTTACTAAAGTATACATACGGTTAAAAATTTTCGAAATTTTTTAACTAATCCGTTTCCGTTGAAAATCTTTATAGTTTCCTCGATTTTAAGACGGTCTTTTGCATTGGTTAAAAAATTTCCGAAATTGAAGTGAATTGTTGCCCTGCACAGGCCCACAAAGGTATGCACCCGATTTACAAATTTCACAAATTTCTGAACCAATGCAAAAGACCGTCTTAAAATCGAAGAAAGATGTCAGACAATTATAAAGATTTTCAACGAAAACGGTTTGGTTAAAAAATTTCTGAAATTTGTTATCCGTATGTATACTTTTGTGGCTGAGTGTATGTATGTATATACATATTATTTGATAGTAAAACATCTAGAAATATACACACACATCGCTATTACAGAAATTCAAAATTTCATTCTATTTTTTAAGGAAATGAGACGGTGTCAATAAGTCGTAGTTTTTTTATTTTTGGACCAAATTATTAATAAATAAATAAAGAATGAATTATGAAAACAGGTGCATAAAATATTGTAAACCAGGAAGGGAAAATTGGTTGAAGTATGCACCAGAGATCAGCAATGAATCCATTTTTCGCTACTCATAAACGCCTATGAAATTTTGAATATAAGTGAGTCACTTACTTACTTGCTTAATTGGCCATTAACAACCCGATTAACATATTTCGGCCTCCTTCCAGGCGCCTCTGCTTTTTGCGCGCCTACGCCAGTTGGTCACACCAACCGATGACAGGGCTTAATCGATTTGATCCTCCCTCCCAACGTATACAAGGTCATCCTCTTCGCCGACTACCGCAAATCGCCGCATCAAAAACACGTCTCTCCGGAGCATCCTCTACCATTCAAACAAATCGCCGAGCCAGCGCTGTCGCTGGATATTAATACGCTGCACAACGTCTATGTCGTTGAGGAGCTCATACAGCTCAATGTTGGATCCAATGCGAAAATAATCGCCAACACGCATTGGACCGAAGACCTTAGGTAGGACTTTTCTCTCGAATACCCTCAAGGCTGCTGCATCGGTGCTTAATAGGGTCCATGCCTCTGCGCCATAAAGAAGAACGGGTAGGATGAGTGTCTTGTAGATTTGTCATATGAGAGAGGTCTATGCTACTCAATTTCCTATTGAGACCATAGTAGCACCTGTTGGCAAGAATGCGCTTGATCTCCAGACTGACATAATTTTTAGGGGTAACGGCGTAGCAAAAATTAATAATCTGAGATCAATACGCCGCACGTCTCTACGTAACATATAAATACTTTGTTTTACCCTCATTTACTGCCAGACCCATCTTAGTAGACTATAAGTGATTCAATAATATTGAAAATTAACTTCTCTGATTCATTCATACTCACTATAACGTTGATTTATAAGTAAAGGTTGCGATGGGCATGCGTACAATGTTGACATCAAACTCATACCATTTGAAATATGTTTGATTCATAAGCCTACTCATTAAAGATTCATAACTTTAGAAAAATACTTATAAATTCACAGTTTTAGTTGTTGTTGCATTTACAAAAAAAAGAAAAAAGACAATCACATAACCTTCTAGTGAGTATTTTGGTGTTCGTACGCGAATCATACTTATTTTGTGCTTCGTGTAGATGTTGAGTTATGAAGAGCCTGTTCTACTCATCTTTTTGAATACTCTTTGCTGATCTCTGGTATGCACATACATATATGAATTTCAGCGATAGGAAATGGAAAACAAATCTTAAATTTTAAAACAAATCTAATTCAAGTCGTATACGTTACGTTATTGGTCATTACAAAGGATTACGACCTAGTTTCTCACACCACTTATGTTGTGTGCGTTAATTTGTATACATGAGTGGCGGTACCTACAGTTTAAAGTCGACTCCGAACGACAGATTTTTGAGAAACTTTTCATGGCAATTTTATTTACTCCCAGAGTTTTTGCCAGAAATCTGCTGAGAGGAAGTCGCCGAAGAAATATTTTTTGTATTTTGTTTTGATATCTAGAATGGGGTTTGAACCCTGGCTTTAGGTCTAATAAGCCAACACACTACCTACTAGACTACGGCGACTACTAAGTCGTATATCTTTAAAAATTCTGTTATAAACAATTTCAAAAAGATTATAAAATTTAAAAATAAGAGTTTTTGTGGATTGAATTAAGATTACATCAATTGTGTTACATAATTTACAAGAATAACAGCAATGAACAAACAAATAAACGTTAATAATGATACTATTTTTGGAATAACAACAATAACAATAATTTAAATAGAAATAAAAACACTTAGTAAGTGATAATATAAAGTGAAAAATATAAAGATGACAACGAAAAAAAAATAAAACAAACATAAACAGACACTCATATGTTTTAGAAGAAGAAAAAAATCAGCAAAAAAAAGATACAAATCATCATATGGATCGACAGTCAGAGTGCCAGACTGACAAACCGAAGAACGGACGAAAATTTTCAAAAGCGAAATTAAATGAATTGCGCAGAAATTGTCAAACAGCGATCGTACAAAAATATATCTTTTTGCCTAAACAAATGTAGAAATCTATACAAATATAGATACAAACCAAATTCACATGCATACAGACAGACAGACAGACAGATACACTTAAAGGTATTAATGATCAAGTTTGTTTGTATAGCAGCTATTCCAACCCTATATCCTATAAGTAAAATCTAGTAGATGAGTAGAAGTGTCTGTGTACGTGTATGTAGTTTCATATATTTATATAATATTGTTTTTGTTTTTTTCTTTTTAGAAAAAAAAAGTAAAAACAAATTCGAAAGACTTATAGACACACTCTATCACCAAGAATATGTTTCTATATATACATACATATGTATATGTACATACATACATACACATGTACATACAAACCAATGACGCTTAATTGACTTTAACCGAAATAATATGTCTTTTCACGAAAATCAAAAAACAAAAAAGAATAAAAGAAAAGTGTTATGTGTCGGCAAATAAGCACCCGACATAGAATATAAACTAAAGGCCATAACATTTATTTTTCTTTATAGTTCTGTGGCAAAAGTTTGATCGCCATCACTGGGTACACATTTTATGTCGTAACCCGAATACATAAAAGATAGACGTTTGGTATAGTAGACGAAAAGCCCATCAAATATTTGATCACAAGTATTGAGTTCATCTAGTTCATCTGAAAGTTACAAAAACTACGCATGCAATAAGCCAATAAAGGTTGCAAGTCGTATTTGAACTGATTTCAATCCGATCGCAGCTTATTGCAGGAGAGTCAATAGAATTGATTTTTTTTTGGTTTTTTGGGTTTGGTTTTCTGATAAGAAAGCGAGTAACTGATTGCAGATCCTACCTAATTCTGATTATCAAAATACCTGTCGAATGCTATACATACATATCAGAGATCAACAATGACTATTCAAAAACATGAGTAGAATCGAATCATACTCATAATTTCTAATATTTATACGCATTCATACTTATTTTAATATCATGGACCCTCTACTCATATTCAAAGTTTGAAGTACTCATCATATTCATATTTAACAACACATAAGGTTGTGTGCTCTGCTTGCTGCTCTGTTTTTTTGCTTATGTGTCACTTTTCTTTTTGTTGTAAATGCAACAACAACTAAGAGTGTAAATGTTAATGAATGAGTCGAGTCACTCGTATCATTTATAAGTATTCTAAGTATTTTTCTAAAGTTATGAATCTTTAATGAGTAGGCTTATGATTCAAACATATTTCAAATGGTATGAGTTTGATGTCAACGTTGGTCGCATACTCATTGCAACCTGTACTTAGAAATCAACGTTGTAGTGAGTACGAATGAATCAGAATACATAGGTTAGGTTAGAGGACGTGTACTTGTCAATTAAGACAAGTACAGTATCTGGAGGCCGAATTGGCCCATTGTACAACGTTCTTAAAGAGGGAAGGATAATAGAGGGAATAGGATATAAAGGAGAGGATGTAGGAAAGGGGATAATGGGAAGCAGAGGAAAGTCAGAGTACATCGTTAAATTTAAAATTTCATGAGTGCTTATGAGTAGCGAAAAAACGATTCATTGCTGATCTCTGCTGTATACATTGGATGCCGTGCGGATTACAAAGTTGTAATCAATGCGGATTATAGATGTTCGAATTACCAAATAATATTAGTGATTAGTGAGCCAGGGCCAGACATCAAAATAAAAATACAAAAAGTATTTCTTCGGCGACTTCCTCTCAGCAGATTTCTGGCAAAAACTCTGAGAGTAAATAAAAATGCCATGAAAAGTTTCTCAAAAATCTGTCGTTCGGAGTCGACTTTAAACTGTAGGTCCCGCTACTCATGTATAAAAATTAACACACACAACATAAGTGGTGTGAGAAACTAGGTCCATAATCCTGACTAAAGGGTTGTAATGGCCAATTGTGTATGTATCTTGAGCAACTATTGTATTGGATGCCGTACGGATTACAAAGTTGTAATTAATCCCGATTATTGATGTTCTAATTACCGAATAATATTAGGGATCAGTGAGTCAAGGACTATCAAGTTTTCTTTGTAATACCTGTAATCTTGTGCAGCCCTTGCGCTGACCAACTTCTTCCTCTTAACTGATTTTTTTTTTTTTTGGCATGACTTGTTCAGTACAGGAACTGCGTTCACCTCGTGGCATCACAACGGGCCGCTATGCGTGCTCAAGCGAGCTACCACTCCGACCTAACGACCTAATCTGTAATGTTCAATTATGTTGGTGGTGTTTGTAGGGTGTAGATTTGTAGAAAAGTCATCCAAGATTAAGAGAAACTCATAAAATGCGACAAAAAGCTGAAAGTATTCTCTCTTCAGTGTGTCGTTATGTTTTTAATATATTTTTTTTCGTCTTCTTCTTCTTTTTTTTTTTGTTTAGTTTTTTTCTCTTTTTGTCTACAATGATGATCGACATAAAATTAACGTAAACCGAATATACATTTTGCCGTTTTTGTTGTTGTTGTTGTTTTGTGTTTTTCTATTTTCCTTTAAAACTATTTTTAAAAAAGTACTCTTTTCCGAGTATTCTATTTGTTTTTCTTTTTTTTCGTCAAATTAATATTATTTTAAGGTTTTAATGTGTTCTTATGTGACCATATAATCATTTTAAAAGTACATACATACATACATACATAATTATCTCTCTTGTCTTTTTTTTTCTATTATTGCAGTCGTTGTTTTCATTTCACAAAAAAAAAAAAAAAAAAAAAAACATACGAGTAACAAATTTATTTACAAACAGAAATAATGAACAGAAATTGTTCTGTTTTTTTTTTTGCTATTTTATCACTGAAAATTGCAAATAATATCAAGAGCGAAAAATTGAATAGAAAATGTTGCAGTCGTTTAATTTAAAAAAACAACAGCCGTTAATGCCCATCAAAATCTTGTATAATCACACACAGGGTATAAATGTATTCGTATTTACATATGTACATACATATGTATATGTACACATTATTTGTACAATTATAATATGTAGTATACAGACACGATTTAATTAGGATTTTATTTTCGATGTTCCTTCTTGCGTTGAAATTAGTTTTGTTGTCGTGTTCTTCTTTATTCCAAAATTAGCATTCTTTTTCCGAAATTAAAATTTATTTCAAATGTACTTAAATTTGTAAAACAAAATGCTTGTTGGTGGTTTTTTTAATCTAGAAGTAGTGAACAGATTGTCAAAAACTTACATAAACATAACATAATTGGTCATTTCAAACTATCAGTTAGGATTACGACCTAGCTTCTCACATCACTCATATTGTGTGTGTTAATTTTATACATGAGTGACGGGACCTACAGTTTATAGTCGACTCCGAACAACAGATTTTCTGAGAAACTTTTCATGGCAATTTTATTTGCTCTTAGAGTTTTTGCCAGAAATCTGCTCAGATGTAGTTGCCGAAGAAATATTTTTTATCTTTTTTTGGATGTCTGACCTGGGGTTTGAACCGCGCTCATACGTCTAATAAGCCAACATACTACCTACTAGGCGAAGGCGATTTCAAAACGTCATAAACTTATATTAAATAGTTCTTACTTGAAGTATGTTTAGGATTCGATTAAAATAGTCTGATGACTTCTAGCTCCATGACTGTACATCAATAAGGCTTTCAATATTAAAAACAAATTGACCCAAAATTTTTAAAAATTTAATTTCTTCTTTAACCCTTTCATGCCCGAATTTTTTGAGTCAGAGCTAAAATTTTTAAGGACATGTGTTTGTTAGTCATTGACCTAAATATGAAGTGATATTAAATTCAGAGTCGTACATATTCTGGTTTTACACGTTTTTAACCAAGCTTGTTTGCAAAAAAAATCTTTTAAAAAAAATAAAAATTACGGAATTTATAAACAAAAATGTACAATGTTGCCTATAGGCAACATCGGGCATGAAAGGGTTAATAACTCTATACCACAAAATACAAAAATTTAAATACAC
Organism: Sarcophaga carnaria; assembly: GCA_958299815.1. Lineage (NCBI taxonomy): Eukaryota > Metazoa > Arthropoda > Insecta > Diptera > Sarcophagidae > Sarcophaga > Sarcophaga carnaria. The sequence continues at coordinate 12,727,051 of OY283152.1, read as the reverse complement.
CCGAATAACTACCTAGTCTTGAACCCTTCGAACTTGTTTTATTTGACAAAGTCTGTTTTTTTGGACTTTACGCACAAATTTATTGATTACACAAACATTTCTGAACCGATATCCAAAATTTAAACCTTATTAGAAAGGAGAGGGATGGGCTTTTAAAACAGTATACATATATATATAATTTAACTTAATATGCTATGGGGTTTGATGAGGTAAACTTGACAAATACGAATTTTTTTTCATAATTTTTCAAGTTTGTTCGTTCATAGTAGCAAATTTTAATTAGAAAATATGAAATAAGCGATGATATTCTGAAAGTGCATTATCTTGTGAAGAGATTGACATCTCGTTTGATTAAGTCGGACAAAAATTACCGTAGTTATTATTTAAAGAGTCTAACAGTCTAGTCATGTTTGTTATATCTTATTTTTTAAATGAACTTTAAGTTCGCAAATTTTCAAAAGTTTTAACGGATCTTGATTGTTTATCGCAAAATTTCACGTTTGCACGACTGCCAGAAGTCGGCTAATATTTGTGTTTTTTTTTTTCAAATATTATTATTTCTCTTTGCGCATACATTGGCCAACTTCTGGTGGTAGTTCAAACGTAAAGTTGACACATTTTCCGAAATCCGTCAAAAATTCTGAAAATTTTGGAACTAAAAGTTCATTTGAAAAAAAAAATATAACTCGGCTGTTATACTATTTAAATAATAACTACGGTAATTTTTGTACGATTTGATCAAACGAAGTGTCAATCTGTTCACAAGATAATGCACTTTCAGAATGTTATCGCTTATTTCATATTTTTTAGTTAAAGTTTGCCACCATGATCGGACAAACTTGAAAAACTATGAAAAAAATTTGCATTTGTTAAGTTTGCTTCATCAAACCTCATAGCATATTAAGTCAAGTAAAATATATATGTATGTACAGAGTTTTAAACGCCCATACCTCTCCTTTCTAACAGGGTTTAAATTTTGAACATCGATTCGGAAATGTTTGTGTAATCAATAAATTTGTGCGTAAAGCCCGAAAAAACTGTTTTTGTCAAATAAAACGTGTTTGGAGGGTTCAAGAAATATAAAAAAAATATTTTTGAGTTCTACTCAACAAAACTCACAACTTACACTATGTCATTAGCTGGATGTATTTCAATTTTTTTATTTTGTCGCATAGTGTAATCAACAATATTTACAAAATAAAAGTAAAAAAATAAGTCAGACATATTTTTCTTTTGATTTTTCAAAAATATTAGAATTTTATTTTCACTTGATTTTTATATTTAAGAAAATTAAAAGAGAGGATAAAATAACCACCACCTTTACATTTAAAGGTTAAAATCAATAGCAATAAACTCTTCTAACGATAGATTATGTATGTTTTATACTGTAATGGTAATAAAAAAACCCACAAATTTAGAGACTAATCTGTTCTTAAACTTCTTCTTATTACCACCTACAAACACTTACAGCCAATTATTCACATCCGTTGGCAATAAATTTTCTAGTTTACACAACACTTTATTAATACCACTTATTCAACCAAAATACATAAGAAGTCATTTTCTTCAACCTCTTTTCTCCTTTTTTATCCTTTGAAAATGGCCTTTTTGGAGAACGTAAATCACTTGGAAGACAATTAACACTGGCAACAGCAGGTTGCACACGTAATTGGGTGAATCGAGTGAATGTTAAACTTATAAGTGAGGTTTCTTAAATAATGCTTTTAAGTTTACAATAGCATAAGCGAGAGAGTGTGAATGAAAGCAGAAATAGCCTTGCTTTCCATAATCATAATCAATAAGTCCAGCCACATGTGCTTGAGATTTCATCAATTAATGAAAATGAAAACAATATTTAAAGAATATTTTCAATAATACCATCCATCCTGTAGTCAAAACAAACCTGACCTTACCAAACACGTGCAAACGTGGCCAAATTAAAGAATTCTTAATAAAATTCCCGCAGTTTGGGGAAACTTGAATGAGTGCGTTGCTTTTGAAATCGAAAGAAAAAAAAAGAATGAAACAAAAACTAAACCAAACAATTGTCGAATTAAACATCCAACCAACCAACCACTTTCGAAGAAACAAACGTACGTATAATGTTTGTGTTGAAAAGAAGTGATCATGAGCCAAGAAATGTTTTAGTTTACAGCGGCGTCATAATATAGAAAATTAAATAAGAAATGTATTGTAGAATATAAATAAAGAAAGAAAAGAAAAATGAAAAGAAAAGAAACATTTGGGAACATATCCAGAAAAATATTTATTGGCAAAACTCCATGATCATAAATTATGCAATCTCATCTTTGCATGAATTGGTAGCCAAAATGGCATCAGGCTCTTTTCCCAAACTGATTCTGATTAACCAACAAGAGACAGACAAACAGACAGACAGACAACAGAAATAATTTTTATGAATGAATAATTCCGAAGAAAATTACAAAAATTTAAGTCTTATCGTAAAAATTTTATAAGCGAATGTATGCACGCTTATTTTCACTATTTAATGTACATACATATGTATGTAAAGTGATTTCTTATAGTTTTTCCTTTGTGCAAACACATATTTTTTTCTTCGAGTGTATTTAAGCATCTACGTCACGAATACAATTATTTTTGGCACGATTCGTGTAAACAAAATTTCAGTTAAATTATGCAAATGGTCAGAGAAAAAGAATACAACAATAGAATGAATATATGTGAATATGTGAACGCATATGTATTTATGCTTCTTATAAATATTAACTACGATCTCTCTCAAAAATAAAATTCGATCTATTTTCGATCACATACATACATACATATGCATGTATGTTTATTCGACTAAACTATTTCATTGCAAAATTGTTTTTTTTAATTTTTAGTTGATGTTTTGTTCTCTTTTATTTTAAAATACTCGCTAAGAAATAGGTGGGAAACCTGGCTGCATTCTAGGTTATGTTGTTATTTTGCCAAAATTGATTGTATCGGAAAGGAAAGCGCAAAAAAACTAGTCAATAAACAATAAATTGCGCAAGAATTAATCGGGTTCATTGGCTGATTTTGAAATAGTTTCTAAATTATTCCAAGCAAAGTTCTCATTCACGTAAATAAGGTTAAGATATTAGTACAGATCAGAGATCAGCAATGAATCGTTTCTTCGCTACTCATAAGCACTCATTAAATTTTGAAGATAAGTGAGTCAACAATATTGAAATTTAACTACGAGTACTCTGATTCATTCATACTCACTAGAACGTTGATTTATAAGTACAGGTTGCAATGAGTATGCGTACAACATTGACATCAAACTCATATCATAGACAAGCATTCGAAATATGTTTGATTCATAAGCCTACTCATTTAGATTCATAACTTTAGAAAAATACTCATAAATGACTCGAGTGACTCGAATCATTCATCAAAATTTACAGTCTTAGTTGTTGTTCACACATAATTGGTCATTGCAACCCTTCAGTCATGATTACGACATAGCTTCTCACACCACTCATGTTGTGTGTGTTAATTTCGTATAAAGCGGCGGGACCTACAGTTTAAAGTCGACTCCGAATGACAGATTTTTGACAAACTTTTCAGTGGCAATTTTATTTGCTTTCAGAGTTTTTGCCAAAAATCAAAAATCCTCGTACGCGACTCATACTCATTTTGTGCTTCGTGTATATGTTGAGTTATGAAGGATCGGAATCAACAACATCATACGTGTTGTTAAGTATGAGTATGATGAGTACTTCAAACTTTGAATTTAAATAGAGGGTCCATGATATTAAAATAAGTATGAATGCGCGTATAAGTATCAGAAATTATGAGTATGATTCGATTCTACTCATCTTTTCGAATACTCATTCCTGATCTCTGTCACAGTCCGTAAGAGGATATCTGGCAGAAAATAAACTTGAAAATAAAATATTTAGCAACACCTGGGGTTGGCACAAAACTACTTCAATAATGATTCAAATTTTTAGAAACTCATGGCTATCGAAGAATAAGTTTAAGTTTAATTTATTCGGAAACGATGGCAGAATTATGTTCGCAATGCAATCTCTTACAGAATACTGCCAGTAATGAGTAAACTAAGGATATGCTATTTACATGGATATTTCAACAAGACAATGACTCGAAGCCTAAAACATAACATAACATATACATAATTAGCCATTACAACCCTTTCAGTCAGGATTACGGCGTAGCTTCTGAAGCCTAAAACTCCAGTCGTAAAGTCTTGGATTGAAGGAAAATATATTGGAGTTCGGGAGTGGTGAGATCAATATAACGATTTAAACTGATTAGTGAATCTACGGGAAATTGTAAAACGGGCAGTTTCATGGGCATTCTTGGATATTATTAAGGAAGAATTTAATAATATTACCCCTCAGCAATGTTCGAAGTACAGTATCAAACATACAAGAGGAAACACTTTGTCAAGGATAGGAACTAACAAAATATTAAAAGAAAAAATAAGTTCAATTAAAAATAAACAAATTGAAATACACACACACATACATACATAATTCAGTCATTACAACCTTTCAGTCAGGATTACGTTGTGTGTATTTTTTATACATGAGTGGCGGGACATACAGTTTAACGTCGTCTTCGAACGACTGATTTTTGAGAAACTTGTCATGGCAATTTTTTATTTATTCTCAGAATTTTTGTCAAAAATCTGCTGAGAGGATGTCGCCAAAGAAATATTTTTTCATATTTTCATTTTCATGGCTGACCTAGGGTTTGAACCGGGGCTTTACGTCTAATTAGCCAACACACTACCTACATACGACTTCAAATTCAATTGAAATACGAATTGAAATACAATTTTTTAATTCTTGTTTCAGCCACATGACTTGATTAGTTGTTAAATACAGTGAATTCCAGCGGTGGTACAGTAGTCTAAAGAGGGTCATCTCAAAATTTAGCGAGCATGATTTGAGGAGTATTCTAAAAGCAAAAATCGAAATCGATTCTTATAAAATATGTTCCTGGCTATAGCCTGAACTATGCTATTTTGAAAAGGTCAAAATGTAACAAAATTTGAATTATTTTCCTATTTTCGCCTATTGTGTCTACCTTCATTTTTCAATAAAATTATTAATTATTGGCGGATTAGAAATATTCTAGTTTGGGCCAGCACATACGTACATAATTGGCCATTACAACCCTTCAGTCAGGATTACGACCTAGTTTCTCACACCACTTATGTTGTGTGTGTTAATTTTATACATGAGTGGTGGGACCTGCAGTTTAAAATCGAATTCGGGCTACAGATTTTTGGCAATTTTATTTACTCTCAGAGTTTTTGCCATAAGCCTGCCTAGAGAAACTCGCCGAAGAAATATTTTTTCATATTTCGTTTTGATGTCTGACCGGGGATATGAACCGTAGCTTCGCGTCTAATAAGCCAACACACTACCTACTAGACTAAGGCGACTTCCAACACATTGTCCCAAAATTTCAGCCAAAAATCGTTCAAGTAGTTTTTCCTAAATCTTGGTTGCCAGGTCGTAAAAAGATAAGTTGAGTGCACCTGAATGCGTTGTACTATTTTGCGTTTTTTCCTTTTTTTTCGTATCGTTTGAGGGAAAAGAAGATTCCTATTGTAACTCTATGGTTCTGAAGTAATTAAAACTAAGAAAAAAACAATTTTTTTTAAAATTATGAGATATACTAACCCTTAATTTATAGAATGGAAGACTAGCTTATAATATAGAATACATATTAAACTTTTTTTCCAGAATGTACTTGTAATACTTAATTCTCTAATTGCAATTGTTTTTTTTTCTATTCTATTCATTGCAGTTTATATTACCAACCAAAAAAAAAGCAGCTGAAACGATTTAACGCCTGCTAGGAGGATACAAACAATAAAAGTATATAACGAAAGCTAATAAATCCTGCCAATTGTCATGCACAACAATAGTTTCTTGGCTTGTTTTTACAAAAGTTTTGTATATATTCACAATGTACATTATATGTCATGTGCTTGTTGATATATATACATACATATGAAAAAAAGCTTCGCTTATTGGCCTGACCAACCAATAAGAGAAGAGTAAAAATAAAAGCTCAAACCACCACCGGAAATGCATTGCACTAAGTAAACACACAAACACGGAAGGAAACACAGGACAGCGTCGTTTACCTACAATGTATAAGATAAAAGGAGAAAGCAAATGAATGAAAGGCAAGAGCATGAGAGAACCAACAATAAAAGGAAAACAATTTTCACTATTCCTTCATACGTCTTCGTAAATGACGCAATGTAAACTACAAATGAGTTTTATTTATTATTTTCTTGTATTTTTTTAACTAAAATGTATGTATACTTGCACCAGAGCAAAAGGCAAAAGCAGTTCTGTTATTGGTCTCAAGCACTACATAGGATAACTTTTTGTCTTCAACCAATAGTATTCAGAATTTGCACAAACACAAACACAACTCCTACTAGTACTTGAGACTACAAGACAGTGCTGACTTGGTATTCTCTTTTTGAGTTTAAAACTCAAAGAGACGCCTAAAATCTTGCCCTGGAATAGATGGTGCAATAAGTAAAACGTATAAATAAATATGAAAATTTGGCAAGGATTTCGTTAGCTTTGGAAAAGCCGAAAAAAAACAAAAAACAAATTATTTTTATAGCAACAGAAGAGTTATGAATAAAAAGGATTATTTTGTTCAGCATTATTTATATCATGATAATACAAATCCATCGATACGTAAATAATAAATATCAAATATTTTTCAGTTTTTAATTTAAATGCAAATTTTTAAAAATATCTACAATATTCACTCACTTATATACATACATATTTATTTAATTAATTAGCAAATGTAAATAAATAATTAAATAAATACATGCTAAAATAAAATATTTCTTAATAACATTCATTAATCATAACAATAATTATATTAATTGTAGTTTTAAATAATTTTTTAATCTTCTATGAAAAATACATAATAATTGTTGCAGTTCTAGTAGCCTTAATGTTGTTGTTTAAACTTAAAATACATTTACAAAAAACAACATGTGAGAAGAATGTTAAAAAACAAAAACATTACAATTCTAATAAAAAAAGAAGAAAATATTTCATTTCACAGCCATAAAAAAGTATTTTCTTCTTCTGAAAATATACTTTCTATTAATAAAATACACAATTTATCATATTATTATTATTATTATTATTTTATTCATTATATATTTTTATTATAAATTTATCTTTTAATAAATAATAAATCAAAAAAACAAAAGTAAAATAATAACATAATTATTGATAATAACTCATCTTATAAGGACACAAAACAATTCTTATAAAAATTGTGTTTAAAAGATAAGAAAAATGATTGAATAAATAAATAAATAAACAGTCGTTTAGCTCACTGCGGAACCAAGAAGAAGTCGTTTTTAATCTATCCAACTAAAGTTATAGACAGGTATGTATACATTAGCATTTTAAAATTTAAGTTAAACTCTAATTTGAGTCGCCTTGTGGGTCTTGTGGAAAAAAATTGGTTAAGTTGACTGAAAATAACAACAGGGTTCTTGACTGCCATCCGTGGGACTTTGCAAATTATGAATAAATCCTGTTCAGACACACTAGATCGTTCATTAACTTATATCGACAATAACGGGAACAAATGAACCCGGGAACAATTAAACTCGGTATTATCGATATGAGTTAATGAACGATCGGGAACAATTGCAACAACTGAACAATTGTTCCCGGGATCAATTGCAACAACTGAACAATTGTTACCGGGTTCCATTGTTACCGGTATTATCGATATGAGTTAAGCTGGATTCACCCATTGTTTCGGAACAAAATTCTTGTTCCGGAACAAATTCAGTTTTTTGAGAGTTTGTTCCGAAACGATTCACCCACTTCGAACAATTGTTCCGTAAAAACAGGGCTACCATATGAAATATTTTTGTAAACGATGCTTGTTAGTTTTACAATTAGGCAGCACAGTAGCCGATGACTGCAATTCGTTTGTTTTCTTGGCTTAATTATTTAGTTTTTTTAGTAATATTCAACAGTTATTTGTTTTTTATAATTAAATAAACAATATAAACAAACAGTATTAAACAACCGCTCTGTATTTTATTATACAATACATACATACAAATATACATATAATATGATGTGGCAGCTCAGTTCAACTTTACTTCAGAAATTAAAATATCTGGCAGCACAGTACGATTGTTTCAGAACAAAAATTAAAATTAAACCAATTCGAGCTGAAATTGTTCCGATGCAATCTTACTCTCTTTCGCTCTCTCTCTCAAAAAGAGAAACGTCAAACTACATATAAAAAAAATTGTTTCGGAACAAAATTTTTGTTCCGAAACAATGGGTGAATCCAGCTTTAATGAACGATCGGAAACAATTGAAACAATTGAACAATTGTTCCCGGTATTATCGATATGAGTTAATGAACGATCGGGAACAATTGAAACAATTGAACCAGTGCCCAAACTGCTGCAAGAGTACTCATGACATTAAACACCTATTTCCATGTCCCAGTAATATCAGTGGTTTCCGTTCAATAATCCTGATATGCTTCCTGGCATATCCTCTTTCATATCCTTTACAATGATGCCATACATCAAAATCAAAATATATGGCAGCAGCGAAATAAATTAAATATTCGGACAAGAAACTAAATTGAAGAAAGGGAGTTACGCTGAACCTATATTTTTTATTTAATCAATTTCATGGAAAATAGCTCGGCTGCAACAGCAGGACTGCTACAACAACAATAAATTGTTGATCTTACTATTGAAGAAGTATCGTTTCAGCAAATATCGAACGATCGGAGACACTTAGGGCCATTACTACAACTTGCCGTTAACTAAAGGGAGGATTTTAACAGGCAGATAAATTGTTTTTCATTATTATAAGTGGACAATAAGGTAGAAGTGAGCATTAAGCTAAAGGGGACTTTTAAAGTTAAGTTTATGTTTGAAATTTTCATATTATATATTATTTTCAATACGGCAACTTCAAATATAAACAAAGTGAGCAAATACAACAAAAAAAGAAGCCCGTCGTTGCCACTGAGTTTAAAAAAACTTGTTTAATTTGATCAATGTTATCGACATTGCTCCGCCACTGCCATATTTTTGATAAGGTTAACTTTATTTTATCTGTAATAACGAAAATAAGTTAAGGGTAACTTTACAGTTCCCTTTAACTAAAGGTACCTTTAACTAAACCCAAGTTTAATGGCAAATTGTAATAATGGCCCTTAGTCAAAAATATTGCCTTTCCAGTATGAACTGTCCTGCGTAGATACCGGATATGAAATTGTATGGATAATATTGGATTAAATAGTGAGCAATTTGCGCGATTTGATAATATGATTTTGGATGGAACGATCAGTACTCACTTTTAGATGCAGTAAATAGAATTCAGGGAAAAATTAATCCACGGCGTAAGTTCACTCGAATACAGTCTTTATATTGCTCACATTTAGCTGATGGAGCAATTAATTCTAACGTCGAATTCGGAATCAGTGCACTAAAAGCCTTTAAAAAAGTGTGGTTATTTATAATTTTATCAGCCTGTATTATTATTAATATTATTATTGTTGTTGTTACTGTATATTACATAGATACTAATGATTTTTTTGGTTAGAATTTTAAAATTGGGGAAACAATTCGTATATTCTTTTTTGTGACCTTTTGTGGTCTAAAAAGTCCCCCTGTCCTAACGATATTGTATGTGGTGGGTTTTTCGGTGAAGAGAATTTAAATCCCTGAATAAAATTAAAACAATAACCGTTACTAACAAACACGCACGGTATTACCGACATGTAGAAACTATCTTATTTGCACTACAATGGCAGTGGTGAATTGTGTGGTTTGTACATGGAATAAGTAAATTTCACATCTATTATTAGCAGAGCCATTATGGTTTAAAACTCCACCACAAATCGGAATGTGAGGTAAAATGAGAGTACCAAAAAACGCAACACTGTAATCGAACAGATGATTGGTTTTGTTTTTTTTTAATTTGACATTATATTACAGTTAATTTTTTTCTTTCATTTAGTGACGCTGAAAAATACGAAAAATTTGCGCAAATAGTTGAATAGTTTCGGTGAAAATTTATAGAAATTCTTAAAAATGAGTGCGGGTGAATGCGATGTGGAGAAGGACTCCAGAGCATTCGAAGATAATGGAAATTATAAAGAAAATAAAATTAATTTTAGCAAGGAAGTGAAACAAGTAATTGACAAGGTGAGTTCAGTTTTCCATGGCAGCTGGACAAATTTTTTTCTGACTAAAATTTTCATTTTTAAAGGTTTTAAAATCTGATGATCCCATGGATGCACCCGATTTTAATTCAGTCGATTATATTAATCAATTATTTCCGAATGAGCAGTCCTTGGCCACTATTGACGAGACCATCCAACGCATGCAATGCGAGGTCTCTTTAATTGATGACAACATACGGTCCGTTGTGAGGGGACAAACGAATACAGGACAAGATGGTCAAATGGCTCTGTATGAAGCACAGAAAGTGATTACCACTCTTTATGACCACATTATCGATGTAAAGTCTCGTGCTGAAAAGACAGAGGAAATGGTCAAAGAAATTACTCGCGACATAAAACAACTGGATTGTGCGAAACGTAATCTCACTTCAGCCATAACCACATTAAACCATTTACATATGCTTGTGGGTGGCATAGAAAGCTTAGAGAAATTAATAGAAAAACGTTTGTATGGAGAGATTTTAAATCCATTGCAGGCCATAACTGAAGTAAATCAGCACTTTCAGCAATATTCAGATATTGAAGAAATTAAGAATCTCTCACAAAGCGTAGACCGTATACAGGTTACGTTGGCACAACAGATAACTGAAGACTTTAAAGAAGCCTTTTCGGGGAAATCTTCTAGCAATAGTGGTCATCCGCGTTTGGGATTAAATCAGCTGTCCGATGCTTGTAAGGTTGTGTCTGTTTTGGAACCCAAAGTAAAGAAAGAACTTTTAAAATGGTTTATAGCACAACAATTGGAGGAATATCTCCACTTATTCCACGAAAATCAAGATATTGCCTGGCTTGATAAAATAGATAAGCGCTATGCCTGGCTAAAACGTCATCTTTTAGATTTTGAAGATAAGTTTGGTAATGTATTCCCCCTAGATTGGGAGGTATCCGAAAGAATTACCATCGAATTCTGTCGTTTAACGCGAGAACAGCTTTCACAAATTATGGCCAAAAGAGTAAATGAAATCGATGTTCGCCTATTGCTATTTGCCATTAACAAGACACAGGCTTTTGAGCAATTGCTTTCGAAAAGGTTTACCGGCATAACGTTAGGCGTAAGCAATGCTGATAAGACTACATCGTTAAATGAATCACATCAGAATGCCTCCTCGGACTCTTTAACGCCACAGTCAGCAGTAGTTTTCCACGATCAAATCGGTATTTGTTTCAAAAGTCATTTGGATATCTACATTAAAAGTATTGACCGTAGTTTATCGGAACTTATTGAAAAATTTGTTGAACAGACAAAGGAACCTTTTAAGGTGGGCGAAGCAAAGACTACAGTCTATCCAAGGTACATAGTTACATATTTTTTGCAAATACATATGAAATAAAATATTGATCTGTTGATTGCAGTTCTGCAGATCTATTTGTGTTCTATAAAAAATGTATGGTCCAGTGTAATCAACTGAGTAACGAACAGCCCATGTATGAGTTGGCAATGGTGTTCAAGAAATATTTACGTGAATATGCCAGTAAAGTATTAGAGTTTAGTATACCGAAATTGTTGCCATCGACCTCATCAATTGGTAAGTCATTTATAATTTGATTTCTTTTTTTAAATTATTGCTTGTAGATTTGTTGCACTCATGCTAATGTTTATTAAAAAATTATATTAATTTGCTTTGATTTCGTCAATTTTAAATATGATTAGACATTAAATTACAAACATACATTTTTTATATTCAGTTCTTAAGTTTAAACTCACATTTTAGTTCTTTAAAATATAAATAATTCTTAAAATAGGTGTTTATGGGAGAAAATGCTACAATTTAATCTTAATTTGTATTAATAACATCATAAGGTAAAGGGTCGGCCAAATACTTTTCTTTTTTGAAAATGATTAAAAAAAAAATACTGAATATTTTCTCAAATTTCTTTTTTATTTGAAAGTACAATCCTTCCGGTTAATAATGGAAAATAATTTCATTCAAATGGCTGCCTCGGCTGGCCATGCCTATACCAAAAGATGCCTATTTTGGCAAAAAAAATCATCTTTTCAGGTTAAGCTCATTTTGATCTTGGCTGGTATGTAAACAAGCAAAATTGTCGCATTTGGGGCACAGAAAACCTGCAAGCATTCATTGAAAAGCCGACGCACTCAAAACGAGTCACTGTTTGGTGCGGATTTTGGTCCAGAGGCATAATTGGGCAATTTTTTTTCGAAAATGAGCAAGGAGTGGCCGTTACAGTCAATGGCGATCGTTATCGGGCCATGTTGAACGAATTTTTGTTCACAAAAATTGAAGAGGAGGATATTGGCAACATTTGGTTTCAACAGGACGGCGCTACGTGCCACACAGCCAAAGCTACACATGTTTTGCGACATGTTTTTGAAGATCGCATTATCAGCCGCAGAGCTGATGTCGTTTGGCCACCTAGGAGCTGCGATTTGACACCGTTGGACTATTATTTGTGGTTCGACGTCAAAGATAAGTGTTACGCCGAGAAGCCAGAGACAATTTACGCTTTAAAGCACAATATTCGTGAAGCCATTGGTGAAATACAGCTGCACACAATCGATAGTGTGCTTAAAAATTGGACCGATCGTGTAGGCTACTGCATGGCCAGCCGAGGCAGCCATTTGAATGAAATTATTTTCCATTATTAACCGGAAGGATTGTACTTTCATATAAAAAAAGAAATTTGAGAAAATATTCAGTAGTTTTTTTTAAAGCATTTTCAAAACAAAAGTTATTTGGCGGACCCCATAGATGGACGTTAACTATAGTGTTGGTTTGGAAGCAAATCTTTTGCTCTACCGTTTCTGTTTATATAAAAATTTTAATTTTTTTTTGGTGTAATGTTGCTTGTTTTCTTTAATTTGACTTGTTATTGTTACTCTAAATGTATTGCACATCGTACATACATATATAAACCATCATATATTCCAAATACTAATAAAAAATAAGTGAATAGTTTCTGAAAATGTAAATAATTAAACAAAATATAATGAAACATACTCATCCACATACATACATATGTATATTACATCAACATAATTGGCGCATGTAAATCAAGTTTTTGTGTTTTTGTGTAATTGTGCGATTTTTTTTAGAAAATATAACAATTAAAGAAAGTAAATTAAAAATCATTTGAATAGGAAAAAGTATGTCACTGTTGACACGTGACATGCAGAATCTCTCAACGGCAGCTGGCCAAGTTATACACAATTTTCTCAAGGAAGGTGATGTTCAACGCTTCTCAAAAGATGACTTAGTACGCATCTGTTGTGTATTAACGACAGCAGAATATTGTCTGGAAACCGTGCAACAATTAGAGGATAAACTTAAAGAAAAAGTTGCTGCAGCCTATGTTAGTAAAGTCGATATGTCTGAGGAAAAAGATGTATTCCATCGGTAATATAGAGTATAGAATATAAGAAAAACACAAATATGTAATCTTTTTATATATTCCAGTATTATATCGAATTGTATACAATTGTTGGTACAAGATCTTGAGGCTGGTTGTGAGCCTTCTCTGCAAGTCATGGCTAAGGTTCAATGGCAAACAATAAATAATGTCGGTGATCAGAGTGCTTTCATTTCTAGTATATGTGCTAATTTTAAACAGACAGTACCCATATTACGTGATAACTTATCGAGTTCTCGCAAATATTTCACACAATTTTGCCATAAATTTGTTAATGTCTTCATACCAAAATACATTAATGTCCTGTACAAGTGTAAATTGACTTTATCGGATGGTTCGAACAATGTCTTGGGCTGTGAACAGTTACTACTGGATACGCACAGTTTAAAAACAGCACTTGTAGATTTGCCTTCGATTGGTTCGAGCGTTAATCGTAAAGCACCTACATCCTATACTAAGGTGGTGGTTAAAGATATGTCTCGTGCCGAAATGATTATTAAAGTGGTAATGACTCCAGTTCAGCCACCAGGCCACTTTACACAACAAGTTTTGAAACTCTTACCGGATGTTACTATTGCGGAATATCAAAAGATTTTGGACATGAAGGCCGTGAAACGTGTCGATCAGCTGCAATTAATCGATCTTTTTAAGAGAACTGCATCTACTGCAGCTTTTGCTGGCCTAACAGAATCATCAGATAATGGCTCAAGTGTCGAATTGAATACTAACAATAATTCTGAACCAACTAGCGATAATTTAATGGTGGATGCAACCAGCGCTGAAAGTTCTTCAAGTGCACAAAATTTAAACAATAATAGCAACATTGCTACAGCTGCTACATCTACACCCAAAAGAGCTTTTATATTTAGTGTGGGCAGTTTTTCAGGTGGTGGTAGTAGCGGTGCTGATAAAAATACAGACGGTTCTTCTCAAGCGGGTAGTGATCGCGGACGTATAAGAAAATTGGAAAGCCTTTTGAAAAAGCGATTGCCTTAAGGCTTATAATTAATTGTTTTTCGATTATTTGAATTTAGACGTGAAACATTCCATTTTATTTATTTACTTTTGTTAAGTTGCAAACATTTATTGTAATTTATTTTCAATTATGTGCAATGCTAATAAAATTATCTTTTATTTAATATTATAATGAAACTATTCGTCATTTTTCTGTTGTTTTGTTTATTCTGCGAACTAATGGGTGATTTTTTAAGAGCTGTAGGAAAATTTTTCAAAAAAATGCACATAAAATTCAGAGAAAATGCATGAAATCTTTATTTGAATCGATAGTACGGTCCATATAATTTAATGTTTGAAGATTATTTCATGCAAATAGTGACCGCGACTGCGCCTCAAATGGTCCATCCCGTTAGTCCAATTTTGGCATACTCTTTCCAATATTTCGGCCGGTATCTCACGAATAAATGCTTCAATGTTGCCTTCCAATGCGTCAATTGAAGCGGGCTTGTCTGTATACACATGAGCTTTAACATAGCCCCACAAAAACAAGAGTCTAAAGGCGTTAAATCGCACAATCTAGGCGGCCAATTGACCGGTCCCGAACGTGAAATAAAAATGTTCACCGAACTCCCCTCTCAATAAGTCCATTGATACGCGTGCTGTGTGGCATGTGGCACCGTCTTGTTGAAACCACATGTCATGCAAGTCAAGCTCTTGCATTTTGGGTAAAAAAAAGTTGAATATCATCTCACGGTAGCGCTCACAGCATCTTTGAAGAAGTACGGTCCAATGATGCCACCAGCCCATAAACCGCACCAAACTGTGACTTTTTCTGGATGCATTGGTAGCTTTTGCAATGCTTCTAGCTGATCTGCACTCAAAAATCGACAATTCTGCTTATTTACGTATCCATTGAGCCAAAAATGAGCTTCGTCGCTGAACACAATTTTTCGATAAAGAAGTGGATCTTCGGCCAACTTTCCAAGAGCCCGTTCACCAAAAATTCTGCGTTGCGGTAGGTCGTTCGGCTTCATTTCTTGCACCAGCGGTATTTTGAAAGGCTTCACACCTAAATCCTCAAAATTTTCCGCAAAATGTTCCACGTTGTTGAGTAACAGAGGCCCAATTTCTGCGAACGACGACGAATCGATAATTGATGGTCATCATTAACACTGGCCGATACAGCTGCGATATTTCTTCAGTTCGCACTCTACGTAAGCATGTTGGTGGTTTAATGTCCAACAATGTAAATTTGGTTCGAAATTTAGTCACAATAGCCCGAATAGCCGCTTCAGTGGGTCGATTAAACTGACCATAAAATGGAAGAAGCGCGCGCTATGAACTTTCTTAACAGAGCACGCATTTCGTTTTGTTAATAAAATTCAATGTTTTGCAAGCGTTGTTCGTTTGTAAGACGATTCATGGTTAAATTATAGACCAAACTGAAGATGTTTGACAGTGAAACAAAACACGAAACGTGCGTGAGCTGTTTAAACCAGTGTTGCCAAAAAGATAATAGCTAAAAAATCACCCGTTACAAATATTCCTGCTAACAATTAAAATCCATAATACGATTCACAAAGTGAATGTGGTACGGTATGATAAATAAAACACAACAATTTTTGTAATGCAAACATATTTTGTTTCTTTTAATTATATTTTTATATTACTTTGATAGAAATATGATTTCAAGTATTCTCGCCTTAAACAACTAAGATATATTAGATACGTTACATAGCTATGACTATTTTGTGTTAGCAAAATAAAATAATATATAAAGAATACATTCAAGTTTATTTTGTTTTCTCCACTTCCTCCTCTCATTCCCTACCTCTTTTAACAATACAATCGAGACATTATAATAAAATATAAAAGATTTATTTATGTTGTTGCTATTTCTCATTCAGAAATCATTTTGAAAAATTAGCACAAACTAAAAAGAAATCGAATTCTAAACAAAAGATTATTTGAGAGGATTTTTAATTATTTTTGTTTGTTTTTGTTTATTAATGAATAACTAAAGACTTAAGACACAAACTTCATAATGAATTTTATGCATTAAAAATGTGTATTAAAAAAGAAAGAAAAAAAATATTAAAAATTCTGTGTTTGATGTTTACTTTGGTTTGATTCCAGCACGATTTTTTTGTTGACACCTTTACAGCTCTGCTTAAATTAACAAAACAAGCTTAAGGTTATTATTTAATTAAATGTGTTTTGTTTATCTTGTTTTTCATTTTCATTTTCATTCATATCACTTATTAAATATTAAATTAATTTAAAAAAAAATATATAAAAAAAATTAAGAGTTGTTAAGTGTATGTGCGTTTGTTTTTTGAATTGTGTAGAAGCGTTCATTAAACTAAAGTAGCCGTCTAGGGCTACTTAAGAGAAGCTATTATTATTTTTTTTGTCTTTTTGGTATTAAACATACATATGTATGTATGTTTGTTTTATTTTTATTACACATTTTAAATATATACAAGAGAGTAAGGTATAAACTAATTTTATTATGTATGTCTTAGCGTGGTAATTTTAACTTGAACTTAAATACACAGTATTCATAACGGTAATAATGGTTAAAACTACAATTAAGTTGATTTTTCATGTGAACTTGTTTGTATTTAAACTGCAACAATTTTACTGGGATCAACTTTGACTCTTAAAAACACCGTGTCTTCTTTGATAAAAGGACGCTTATAGAGCAAATCGTGAGCTATAAAACGTGGGAAACCAAATCCTAATTGATCGGGTTCATTAGAAGGACGTTGAAAGTTTTCCCAAGTTGGATCGGGTACAAAAGATTCGGCCACTCCACCTTGGCCAGCCTGGGCTCCTTGCTCAAAGAGTGTAAACGTGATAGAATGTGAAAAAGGCCATTTTAATAAGGCATCATATTCGCCAGGCAATACCTTAATGTAAACCGAAACGTGTGTATTTTCACCAGGACCATTGCCATTTAAAAACATGGATGCTTGCAATTTATAACCATACTGGGAAGTATAAAATGGTGGTGAGACCAACTCTAAACCATCTTTGCCTTTAGCTTCTGACATCTTGGCAGACCAGTCGGTTATTTTCCAAAGCAAAGTTCCCGTATAGTTAATGGACAGTTTCGAGACGGCCGATTTTAGCATTTGTATTTGTTGGCCCTGTCTAGCGGATAAGGCCACCATTAGAGACAAATGTGAGGCGGAATTAGCCTCTAAGTGAGATTCCAACAAGTGACGAGGTCCCTTAAATCTGCATCCAGCTTCCTTAAATGTGCAAGAAATGGCCAACGCTTTGCATTCATCCCTTAGATGCGTCTCCATATCGGCCCTAGCAATAGGACTTACATCGCAGCGTTGTGGACATACAGTCGGTGCTCTGGGACATTGATTGACATGCAAGGCCAAAGTATCAGCTGAAAATTCACGATTACAATGTAAGCAGCGTCTTAAACGTTTGGAACAATCTTTGGATTTGTGTAAAGTCATGCGTCCTCTCAAAACTCTCTGACCACATTTGGCTTCGCAGTAAATTGGCTCCTGGCCACAAGTGCCAGTATGCTCCTCCAGCCCAGCGCCAGAAAATTCACTCTGACAAAATTCACACTTTGTACGTCTCATCGTACAAGTGTATTGCAAGTGATCTGTCATCATGATACGTGGAATTTGGGCACCACATTTATTTGGGCACTGGGTAGCATCATGTTTGCATACATTCAAGTGGGCCTGCAATAATAGAAATATAAATAATAATTAATGTAAACACATGAAAACCAAAATGAATGAAAATTTTTTACTCAATCGTCACTCGTTGGTATGTAGAATCATAACTTCCTGAACATAATTTAATGGCTGTTCTTAATCTCAACTTGTTTAAATTTTTCCCACCTAAATTTGAGTAGAGTTTTGTGTTTTCGTTTGTTTAAGTGTTTTAAAATTCCAAAGAATTTGTTTTATAACCATAAAAACCCAACAATAAGCCATAAAATGCTTGTAAGAAGCAATAAAAACGAAAAAAAAAGATTTAATTAAGTTCTGTTGTCGTTTTTTAACAAACCTGGCTTTTAGAGGGTTACCTTTATTGTCTATGAACACTTTTAACCTTAAGGCTTAAAGAGTTTAAATAAATTTGTCTAAGAAAACAAACCATTTAAATTTAATTAAGACCAACCAACCAAACTAATTTCGTAAGATTTAAATTTCATAGAATCGAGTAATTTTTAAATGCAATAGTTTCCCTTGGTTGTGCTCTAGTATTTTTTAAATGCAATTTTTAAATTTAAAAATTAAATTTTAATACCTAGAAATTATATAAAGCGGCTTTCTAATTTTATATACATACAGTGGACAGCAAAAGTCTAAGTACGGCAATATATTTTAATGCGGCAATTTCGTGAATTTTAGTTAAAAGTTTGTATAAAAATTTATAGTTTAGTTTCTGTTTTATTATAAAACAAATAATTTTTTAATGTTTTTCATAAAACAAGAGAAAAATCAGGAAAAGTTTCAGATGACTCCATAGCTACTACCCCCAAGGAGAACCCTGAGTAAATTTAAAATTCAAATTCCAAATATGTGAAAATGTTATTCCCTTGTATTTAGTAGAATATCCCTTAAGGTCAAACACTCCATTTAAAACCCATTTGGAATTGAATGTACAAGTTTTGTTTACAGTTTTTTGGTGGCACCATGTGCAAGTTTTTCGGTTGACTTTTGTTTGAGGTTTAGTGATTACGTAACCATTCTTTCAAATAATCTCCCAATACTTAAGAGTATTAAGCCTGTGTTGATTTTTTTTTGTCAAAATATATTGCCGTACTAAGGCTTTTGCTGTCCACTGTACACAGATAATTATACGTACCCCTAAAAATAATTTTTTTTTGAAAAGTAATGAACTTCTAAGCTAAAATTTCTTTACATTAGCGTCTGTAACGACACATTTACTTAAATAAAGAAAAAAGATTCCCAAAATCTATAAATTTGTGACTGCAGTTTGCTTAAAACCAATATGGAGCCACAGAAAATTATACGTACGACGTATACTTCGTATAAAATTTCTCCAAGGGTAGCCCGGTATATAAAAGGTATTGTGAATAAAAATCCTAGGACTACAGCCGTAGAACTACGAAATACCGCGGAAAGTGATCACAGTGTTATTGTGCATTCGAAGTGTTTTGAGAAAGAACGATTTCCGCGGCCGAGTGCCGAGAAAAAAGCCACGATTGGAATTTGCCCAATAATATACGGACAAGTCAACTGATTTTTGGGCGAATGTAATAGGCGAATGTTTAGTGATGAGAACAAATATAATTTGTTTGGCTGTGACGGAAAACAAAAAATTTGGCGCAAAAATCAGTTGACTTGTCAATATATTATCATTTAAAAAAAATGATTTTTAGGGTGGGGCTGACGTATAATTATCTGTGGGACTGTATGTATGCACATATGTATGTATGTACGTACATCTATGTATACATTATCCTTACTGATATATTTACATATTGGGGTACATATTTACCTTTAATTTTCTCAATTCATCGGACCAAGCGCAGCCCTGTTTGTGGTGAATACAAAAAACCAACGAACCCATAATGGCTTGTTTCGGATCTGGACCAGGATAAATCTAGAATAGAGAAAAAATAAATTTATAAATAAATAATTAGTAATTCGTCATAAACTAAAGTAAAATAAAGTAATGCTGTAACATGATTTGAAATTAAATCACACAAATACACTCATTTAGATTTGAGTATAGAGGGGAGTATAGATTAACTTAGTATATACAGTAGTGGCCTTATAATTAGAAACGACTTAGCAACATGTATGTTTGTTAATTTGTTTTACGGCTTTCACTGTGTATCTGGGATCAGATTCCATCAGATTGGGACAAATTAAACTTAGATTCCAGAAACATCGTTTCTAATTATAACGCCACCACTGTACATATGTATTTCAGTTAACCACAATAGCATTAGCACAATAAGTAGATTTCTATTCGAGTTAAAGATTAAAACTAATTTTATTTTTTGCTTTTAATTTTGTTGAAATCTTTCTTTAACGTTTACATTACGGGGTTTTTTGTTTTCAAAACCGTTAAAAATAAATGTTTGTAAGAACTTTTCCTGAATTAATAAAATTTATTTAATTTGTTTTCTGTTTAATGATTATTATTTACGCTTCACTAAACAACTTCCGCTTTTGAATACCGTTTTTTTAATTTTTGTCAATATGAACTGCCCTTTTAATAAGTAACTTCGGCGGCGGATGGATACAAGTAGAAAATATAAATCAATTAATTATTTTAACGGATATTTTCATTATAATTTTTATATTTATTTTTCTGTTTCTGTATAATTTGGCTGCATCATAAATTCCAAAAACCAATTGAAATTAAAAATGATTGATACCATGCCACATACAATACAAGCAGCAGCAGATTCCACCCTTAAAAGGGGTTATGTCTGCTTAATATTTTTATTTATTTTTATTTTATTTTTTTGCTGCTCTTTTCCACTTTATTTTATCGAGCCTTTGTAATACAACTTCTGGTTTATGAGGACTGAAAACAGTGCCATGTGTAAATGTGTTTAATTTGTTGTTGGTTTTTTTCCTAAGTTTATTTTCTTTGTCTTTGAGTTTTCTAAAGATAATATTTATATGTACGCTGTGGCACAGTTGTCGTTAGTTTACCACAAAAAA
Source organism: Sarcophaga carnaria (assembly GCA_958299815.1). Classification (NCBI taxonomy): domain Eukaryota; kingdom Metazoa; phylum Arthropoda; class Insecta; order Diptera; family Sarcophagidae; genus Sarcophaga; species Sarcophaga carnaria. The sequence continues at coordinate 12,705,761 of OY283152.1, read as the reverse complement.
AAAACAAGAAAAAACATGAAGAATAACCCCAGTTTTTGTTTAATTCTTTCTTTTACAATGAAGGAACAAAAGAAAATGAAAAAATGCATTTAATGCAGCAATTCTTGATAATTGTGGTTGCAGTTGCATGCATGAGGCCTTTTAGTTTACACTGGTTTATCTCTGTTTTTTTTGCTTTTCTTTCTTTTCTTCAGCCATATATAGCTGCAGCCTCTAGTTTATGCAAAAAGCTAAAGTTTACATTGCTTGCAGTTTCGAACATCCGGTTTGATTAAGTCAATGTTATTACTTGTTCAGAAAAATGCTATTGTGGCGGAATTTTATAAGACTTAAAACTCCAGATATAATAAAAGAAAGAGAGGGGGGAACTGTAGATTGTTTTAAGCAAAGAACACCAAACTATTGAATTTGTTTATGGTCATGTGAGATGTGATATTAACTACACATGCTAAAGAATGATTTCATATATTTCCAACTCTGTCGTTTATTTTTAAGATCATTAATCATAAAAAAGTGTTAAGTAATGCAGTTTTTTAATTGTTTTACACAATTAAATAATTTACATCTTGTGATGTGACTTGATGTGAACCATTAAAGTTCGGCTAATTTCTTTTTTAGTTAAATTAATTAATTTCTAAAGGGTCCGCCAAATAACTTTTTTTTTTTTGAAAAAGCTTTAAAAAAAACTACTGAATATATTCTCAAATTTATTTTTTTATTTGAAAGTACAATCCTTCCGGTTAATAATGGCAAATAATTTCATTCAAATGGCTGCCTCGGCTGGCCATGCAGTAGCCTACACCAGAAGATGCCGATTTTGGCAAAAAAAATCATCTTTTCAGATGAAGCTCATTTTGATCTTGGCGGGTATGTAAACAAGCAAAATTGTCGCATTTGGGGCACAGAAAACCCGCACGCATACATTGAAAAGCCGACGCACCCAAAACGAGTCACTGTTTGGTGCGAATTTTGGTCCAGAGGCATAATTGGCCACTGTTCTTCGAAAATGAGCAAGGAGTGGCCGTTACAGTCAATGACGATTGTTATCGGGCCATGTTGAACGAACTTTTGTTCACAAAAATTGAAGAGGAGGATATTGGCAACATTTGGTTTCAACAGGACGGCGCTATGTGCCACACAGCCGAAGCTACACTCGATGTTTTGTGCCCTGTTTTTGAAGATCGCATTATCAGCCGCAGAGCTGATGTCGTTTAGCCACCTCGGAGTTGCGATTTGACGCCGTTGGACTATTATTTGTGGGGTGCCGTCAAAGTTAAGTGTTACGCCGACAAGCCAGAGACAATTGACGCTTTAAAGAACAATATTCGTGAAGCCATTGGGGAAATACAGCTGCACACAATCGATAATGTGCTTAAAAATTTGACTGATCGTATAGGCTACTGCATGGCGAGCCGAGGCAGTCATTTGAATGAAATTATTTTCCATTATTAACCGGAAGGATTGTACTTTCAAATAAAAAAAGAAATTTGAGAAAATATTCAGTAGTTTTTTTTAAAACATTTTCAAAAAAAAAGTTATTTGGCGGACCCTTTATGAACCATTAAAGTTCGGTTAATTTCTTTTTTAGTTAAATTAACTAATTTCTATTATATTTTGAAACAATTTGATATTTTAATTTTTGTAATTCTATAAAAAAAAATGAAATTAACACTGTGTGGTCAATAACTAAATTTCATTAAAGTGATTAAACCTTGTTTTTTTTACTAAAATCATGTCCAATTTTCCAAAGAAAGCACATCTATTATTATGATTATAATTTTTATTCATGTTTTTTGTTCTTGTTCCTCTTTTTTTTGTTATAAATCATGGCATGGGTCTCTTTAAAGCCTACAGACTAATTAGCTAACAATGTGTTTACAATTTATGATTGAGTTTCAAATCAAGCAGCCAGTCAGACCCAACCATACTACCATATGAGAGAAATTAAAAAAAGTAAAGAAGAAGTAAAACAGACAATAAAACATATTTTTAATGCATTTATTTCCGTTTGTTAAAGTGGTGTGGTGGTGGTGGCATGGAATGTTATGGAATTGATGGCACTTTTTATGTTTAATTTTCTTCTTTTTCTTGTTCTTACAAATTTGATTCTCAAAGAATGTGTATTGTATTGTGGTGTGCTGTGTTGTGCTGTGCTATGTCTGGTTGCTTTTTATGTTAAGTATGTGTTTAATGTTATTTTTATTTATTACTTTTCTGTAAATCTAAAAAATAAATATCGTTTTTTATTTTCTTCTCTTTCGTCTTTCTAATAAAGAATAAAGAAAAAGCTTAGCATGGGTCTGGTGTATGTTGTTTCAGGGTTTAATAACTCGTGTCTGATTTCTGGCTTTTTCATGTACATAGCTGTTTAATTTGTGCCGTTGGCTTTGTAGTATTTTCTTATAATAATAAAAGGGGGGGGGGGATGTTGTATGTGCCAACAAGAACAGCATTTCCTTGTTAGTGGCCCCCCTAAAACATTTGTTTGTTAAATAGAATGTAAAAGCTAATATTTGCTTAAAATTTTATCAAAATTTCAAAGTAAAATAAACTGATAATACACCACAGAATAAAAAAATAACAAACAAAACTAAAACGAAAAGGAAAACCAAAAAATACTTTAAAGTGTTGAAATGTAACGAATTATTATAATATTTCATTACAGCCAGCCAGCCTGCCATTTATTCAATTTATAATTGCTATACAGTCAATAATAATTAGCAAGTCTGTCTTTTCTTTGACTTACAGTTCCCACGTTTGGAAGTGTTCATATGGCCTAGTTTTGTTTTAGTAATTGCTATTTTGTGTACTTACAATACATACATATGTTTATACATATGTATTCAGTTTTGTTAAAAGTTTCTTTAATTTTCTTTATAAAATCAAATTCGTAAATGGTTTTTATTTAAATTATAATGAAATGTGGTTTTTAAATAAGTTTTTAAAATATGTTTAAATTTTAACTAATTTCTTAAGGTCATGAGAAGAGCTTAAAACAAAAATAAAGCCACGTACATTTTGAAAAATTATGAATGATTAAATTTTTGTTTATAATTTCTGTAGAGAATAAATCGCATGATATTGTTGCAACAAATAAAATAAAACAAGTTAGTTTAGAAATTACCCCATTCGCTGCCAAGGACGAGTATACTCGTCTTGGCAGTGCGGGGTACCCCGTCGAAGACGAGTATACTCGTCCTACTTTAAATATATTATAACAAGCAAGCTTTTGAATTAGCAATTTTTCTTTTGCCACAAACATAATGTAAATATGTAAAAAACTTGAAAAATACTACAAATAAAATTTTCTACAAAAATATTACTTTATTTCTTATAGAGAATGATCTTTCACGCAAAAATCATCGTGTATTTATAACAAAATTTTATAGCAACTAAATCACTTATGATACCTTATCTTCATGATAGGTTTTGTAACAAAGTCCAAAACTACAATAATAAGACAATAACACTCAAAATATAAATGGCAATTTGAATGACTTCATATAATTTAGGCTTGGCAGCGAATGGGTTACATATGAAATCCAGTTAATATGAGCACCCATTAAAGAAATTATTTTATTTTGACTAGGGAAAGTATTTTAAAGTTTTAATGAATGAATCTTAGGGTGCAAGCTCAAATATAAATATTTTTAAGCGAGTTTTTTAAACTCTTTTATGATATGTACATACATATGTGCATTATATTACTGTAATTCCTTTTAATTGAGATGCCTACATACACTCAGCCACAAAAGTATACATACGGATAACAAATTTCAGAAATTTTTTTGACCAAACCGTTTTCGTTGAAAATATTTATAATTGTCTGACATCTTTCTTCGATTTTAAGACGGTCTTTTGCATTGGTTCAGAAATTTGTGAAATTTGTAAATCGGATGCATACCTTTGTGGGCCTGTGCAGGGCCTCAATTCAGTTCAATTTTACCAATGCAAAAGACCGTCTTAAAACCGTCAAGGAAACTATGAAGATTTTCAACGAAAACGGAATTTTTTAACCGTATGTATACTTTAGTAACTGTGTGTACATATTTAAAAGAAATTTTAACAAGAATTCTACCGTAACTCATTTTGCAGGTTAATTTTTATGTTTTTATTTATTTTTGAAATTCTTTTTCTCTTAAAATTTTTTTTCTTTCTCCTTTTTATTACAGGTAAATTTTTGTTTCAATTTCATTCATTTTCAAACATAATCATTCATGTTTCTCTGCGTACATACAACATCCGGCGTAAATTTCAAGTAACAAAAAAAAAATACAAAAAAAAACAGCTGATCTTACAAAATCAAGCTTCAGCACAATATTAAAACAAGTTGCAAAACAAAAAAAACAACAATTTTTAGTGAAAAAAATACAAAAGACAGAGAGTGAAAAGAAAAAAAACAAAACAAATTTCAACAAAAACAAGTTTTTCAACAATTCAGCAGCTGATCTCAAATAAAAGGTATTTATACGTATATTTCTGTGATATTCTCTTTTTTTTATTATATTATTATCATTATGTATGTATTATTGATAAACCAATAACAATTTTATAAACTGCCAAAGAATTTATTATTGTTGTATACAAAAGAGAAACGATACAAAAAGAAAAAAAGAAAAGAAAAGAATGAAAGAAAATACTGAAATCATTAAAAATAATGATGAAATGCCGGCTTAAATGTGTTTTTGACGTCTGTTCCTCAGATTAAGACTTTTTTTCTATTAGTTCATCTGTGTACATATTTCATTCTTGTACATTAAACCTATGACAACAACAACAGCTTTGTTGTCATTTGTAACAGACACACACACTTAATTTTATATGTGTTTTATGTTCATACTCGTACATATAAAGTGTAAGATATTCTCACGGCTTGGCTACTATATTTTGATTATGTTTTAACAAGACTTTATAACTTTACAGTTAATAGTAAATTTTCTGTTCGTTTATTGTATTTTTTTTTAATCTATTTTTGTCTGCATGTGTTTGTATTTGTATTTGTTTTTGTCATTATTTTCAATTATTAGGTTCGAGTATAATTTTTTTTTACATTTTCTTTCAATTGTTTTTGCAGGTTTTTTTATTTGAAATTTTCATTTCAGTGTTCGGCCCCTATTTTAAATTTTGTTTCTTTTTTTGTTTTGTTTCCTTCTGAAAAGCAGGTGAATATTTGTTGTTTAACAGCTGCTGAGGTTCTCCGTTTTCAATTATTGTCTCTCACTACAAACATTTTTTTGTAAGAACTATAAATTTCATTGCTGTTGTTGTTGTTGTTGTTGTTGGTATATAAATATGTACATATTTATGTATGTTTATGAATTAAAACTGCTGGTAGTTGCTTTTCTTGCATTCTCAGAGTGAAGCCCGGTAGAAACGCTGAGTTGCACGTAGAGACAGATGCAAGTTTTTTTCTGTTTTTTGTTTTTTGCAACAAAAAATGAACATTGTAAATAAATGAAGCAAAAGGTTAATATAATTTTTAAATTGAAAACAAATTTCAAGATATTGTGCAAAAAAACCAATTTTTTTTAATAATATTTGAAAATGAAGTTTAAAAAGATCAAACTGTTAAATTGTTTTACCCACAAAAATAACAAAATTCTCTTGGAGTATATAATTCAAACGTCAAAAAGGGCAGCTCTCAACAATAAGAACTTTTCCAAAATATTTCATATAAAATGTTTTAGAAATTTCATTATAAACACATGTATTTATTCTATATACGGTGTACTTCCCAGCCATCATTTTTTGAAAATTCTAATCAAATTCGAGTCTTTTTTGACTCTTCTGCGCGATTGAAAAGTAAGAATATGCGCTCATTTTCTGATCATAAAAGACTCATTCGTCGGGAGAAAAGTGTTACTACGGGCGACTCTTCTCAAAAAATCATTAATGAGTCATTTTCTATATTAATTTCGAGTCATTTTCGATGCGTTTTCGAATAGTTTTGTGATCATTTTTGAATCGCTTTCTGATCATTTATTAGTCGTATTTAACTTCGTTTATGCTTCTTTTTCGAGTCGTCTTTCAGTCATTGTTTAATCGCAAGCGAGTCTTTTATGAGTAATTTATCAGTATGTTTACGAGTCCTTTTATTGTCATTTATCAGTCATGTTTGTATTAATCTGGACTCCTTTTTGCGTCATTTATGATTAGAATTTGAGTCATTTATTAGTATTATTTCTAATTGTATTTTACTTATAATTATAAGTTTTTCTTTTTGTTAGTATTCATATCGCCTATAAGGTGTTAATTTTAAATTTTAAAAATATCTCAAGAATATTTTGTGGTTATCGCTGAAGTATTTGAGTATGTATACAGTTTCTTTTTTATATAGTTTGTATACATACAAATCGTACGAATACATACATAATGTTTTTTTTTATTAATAACTAGCTGTACCCTGCGCGTGTTGGTGCGCCACCAACTAAAATAAATTTGAAGGAAAGACATTAGACAAATATCATATTAATTTTGATTCATTTTATTGATTTTGTTTCCCGTTGTCCAGATGATTCAGACGAACAGGCCTGAGTGGTACGCATTCGGTCAGTTTCTAATCTCACTTCTCGTTATTCAAGTGATTCATGCCAACGGGTCTTAGCAGCATCTACTCGAAGATTTTCCAGTCTCAATGCTAGTTGCCCGTCTAATTCTAAGGCTCGTAATGGTCTTTTCTTCCGTGCTCGAGGTGTAGGTCGACCAATTGCTTGCCGCTTTGGAGGCGTGTTTGCACGGGAACGGCGTGAAAAATGTGTTAAATTTATTAGAATCTCACAGACCAATTGAACCCAACAGCATTTTTAAAAATTTTCCAAAATTAAAATGTTTAAAATTTTACGGGAATGAGTTATACTAAATGTTATTAAAATCATGATAATGATAAATGGTAAAATGTCTGGTAATTGCCCGATCAACACATGATCCAATGCATAGTTTACGATTCAATTCATTTTGAATAATTCTCAGTAGCGCTATCTATCGGAAATTAATCACACCAACTTAGAATGCTCTGTCGGCTCATGCGCAACAACTTTTCTAAAGTTCATAACATGATCCAATGCATAGTTTACGATTTAATTCATTTTTAGTAGTTTTCTGTGGCGCCATCTGTCGGAAATTGGTCATACCAACTTAGAAACCTCCCCCGGGCTCATGCGCAACAACTTTGCTGGAGATCATAGCATGATCAAATGCATAGTTTACGATTCTATTAATTACATACAAACAAACATTCATTTTTATATACATACATACATATATAGATCTATTAAAGTTCAAGTTTATTTTGAGCAATTTCTAAAATAAACAAAATTAAATCAAGCATAACAAATGTATAAAAAAATTTAAAACATATGCCGAGTTAAATCTGTACGTACTTGGTTTGGAACGGAATCAATGACCGCAGCAAAGTAGAATCAATAAATATCTAAATATACCCACATACTTCAGAAGTCGCTAGCAGAAATGCTAGCTAGTTAGGGGCATTAGCTACCTAACAAAATGAAATGAAACGATTTTCCCTTGAAATATTTCTTGTACACATATTATGTGTATCGTTGGTTGGTGCAAATGAAAATTATAATCGTTGACTAAAGAAAAAAAATTGTTACGAGAAAAGTTTGTCTTAACACGTAACAAAAATAATTGAAGGAAAAATACCATTGTGTTCGTAACTACACTCGTATAAATAGAAAAAATTTCATACAGGCATGAGGCATGCATACAAATAATCTAAGCGGGCAACAAACAGTACACATGCAATGTCAGTCTATGAATGACTTGCACTTGCAACTAAATGTGTTTGCATATAAATGTACTATGTGTGAGAATGTGTGTGTGTGACAAATTCGAATAAAAAAACAAACAAAAAAATACCATAATGCGTTCATTTATCTATTATGTAAGTATTTACACACAAAAAATCAAACGGAAAAAGAAGAAGAAGACTAACGACCATGATGATTATTCTGCTGTATATTCAATACGAATACATATTCAATTCCAATAGCAACTATAAACTGTATGGCAATAATGATGATCCTATGTATTGCTGCTAATGATCATAACAAAGATGTTGTTGTAGTTTTGTCGATTCGTGTGTTAGTTAACACACTGTTCAAGTTGTTTTAGCTCTTGTGTTTAACTATCGTATTTAGTTTTTATTGTGTTTTATTGTTTAGAAAAACAAAAACAAAAACAAAGAAAATTTGTATGCATTTGGTGTGTTTACAAATTTTATTGAAAAAAAAAAAACAACACAAAAAAAAATACCAACAAATGTAATACAAACTCTTAAGAGCAAAGCCACTACTACTACTGATTACTGCTTTAGTGGTAGCAGAACCGTTTTCAATTCCAGATAAAGAATTTCAGTATGTTTGATTGTCGTTTTATCCGTCTGTATGTCTGTCTGTATGTCTCTTAGTCGGCCAGAATTGTGTCTGTGTGAACTAATGTCATTTCCGTCTTTCATTAAATTGAAAATGAAACGGCAACAGAATGAAATAAATAAAAATAAAAGAAAATAAAACGGTTTTTTCAATAAGTTTTTCCATAGAATTCCTGGATTTCATATAGCAAATCATGTTGTAAACATTTATTAAAGCAAACCATGTCTTTACATGATCAATTTAGGACTAAGCGCCAGTCATGGTCAGATTTGATTCTTTTTTTTCATATTTTTTTCGTTCAAAAAAGGCAATTAAATTATTGTGGGAACTTGTAAAGCTTAATCTAAATTTGGTCTTTTTTTTAAACTGGATTGACTAAGAAACTTGCAAATAAAAATGATCAAATACTTGTACTTTATATGTGCATTACATAATAATACATATAATTGAGATATTTTTCAAGTTTGTATAAAAAAAAACAATTTTTTTTTGTAATAAGAAGCAAGCAATTCGCATGTTCCAAATTTGTTTGACTATGTACACTGAGCGCCATAACTGAGTCAACACTTTTGTTCTTAAGTATAAAACAGTTTTGTTCTTAAGTATAAAAAAAAGTTCCTTTATCATGAATTGTTGTTTTTGTTTTAAAATTTTATAAGTAATAAATAAACGTCTTTATTTTTGGAAATTTATTCGCTATCCTAAGAAAATGAATTATTTCAGCGGTGTTTACTCACTTTTGGCGCTCAGTGTATATGTATTAAATTCTTATTGCATTAATAATGCACCATTCCCTAGCCAACGTTAAGAATTTTGTTTTCCTTTTTTGTTTTATTTCTGTTGGAAATCATGCTGGTCTCTCTGTTTTTTTCAACTACGGCATGTAATGGCATTAAGAAATGTTTTTAGCAATTTGTTTTTGTTGTTTATTTTTCTGAATCAACAAACTTAAATGATAATAAGAAAAAAAAATAATAATTCATTTAATAAACCTGATTTTCTGTTACTCTATGCACCAAACACCAAACGAAAAAAAAAACTTTAAACACCATCAGTTTTAGCATACATCAGGTATTTAAAGCACAACATATTTCTAGAGTTTTAATTTACTTCAGTTTTTGTTGTTGTATCTTAAAGTTTATTAAGTTAAGTTTTTAAAACGCTCTCTATAGTATGGCACTTTGCAAACTTGTTGCAAGTAATATTGCATAATTTGGTTTGTACTTGAATACAAAACGCCTTTTTAACTTTGGCATTTAAATGGTGGAAAAAAAAACAAAGAAAAAACGAAACGCTCACAATAAAAACCACACAAATATGCAGGCACATGTGCTTTCGGATTTTATTACCAGATTGAAACTAAACTGGCAGTTAAATGGGTGATGGTGAGAAATATGGAAGCTGCATACATACATATGTACATATGGTTAAAATGAGTAACAGATTGAGAATGATTGCAATCATTCGGATGTCTTGATTATTTTATTTAACAAGTGATTTTTAATAAAAAATATTATCCTGTAGAATTATTTATTAATGTATGCACATACATACATACAAATGAATGTACATATATACATAGTACGTACATAAATAATTTAAATGCATGAGGAGAGTCATGCTAATCGTTTTTCTTTACATCGATTACTTATGTATATTTAAAAAATAATAATAATTATAAACAAAAAATTCAAAGACAACTTCAACGAGAAAAAAAAAAAATAAAAAATTAAAGGGTCCACCAAATAACTTTTTTTTTTTGAAAATGCTTTGAAAAATACTACTGAATATTTTCTCAATTTTCTTTTTTTTTATTTGAAAGTACAATCCTTCCGGTTAATAATGGAAAATAATTTCATTCAAATGGCTGCCTCGGCTGGCCATGCAGTAGCCTACACGATCGGTCCAATTTTTAAGCACATTATCGATTGTGTGCAGCTGTATTTCACCAATGGCTTCACGAATATTGTCCTTTAAAGCGTCAATTGTGTCTGGCTTGTCGGCGTAACACTTATCTTTGACGGCACCCCACAGATAATAGTCCAACGGTGTCAAATCGCAGCTCCGAGGTGGCCAAACGACATCAGCTCTGCGGCTGATAATGGATTTTCAAAAACAGGGCTCAAAACATCGAGTGTAGCTTCGACTGTGCGGCACGTAGCGCCGTCCTGTTGAAACCAAATGTTGCCAATATCCTCCTCTTCAATTTTTGTGAACAAAAATTCGTTCAACATGGCCCGATAATGATCGCCATTGACTGTAACGGCCACTCCTTGCTCATTTTCGAAGAAAAATGGCTCAATTATGCCTTTGGACCAAAATCCGCACCAAACAGTGACTCGTTTTGGGTGCGTCGGCTTTTCAATGTATGCGTGCGGGTTTTCTGTGCCCCAAATGCGACAATTTTGCTTGTTTACATACCCGCCAAGATCAAAATGAGCTTCATTTGAAAAGATGATTTTTTTTGCCAAAATCGGCATCTGGTGTAGGCTACTGCATGGCTAGCCGAAGCAACCATTTGAATGAAATTATTTTCCATTATTAACCGGATGGATTGTACTTTCAAATAAAAAAAAGAAATTTGAGAAAATATTCAGTAGTTTTTTTTTTAAAGCATTTTCAAAAAAAAGTTATTTGGTGGACCCTTTATAAAAAAAACTTCGAACTACGCCTCAGTAGATTTCACATTTTTTAAGTGTCCTAAAAAAAAGAAGAATATGTACTTAAGAAATATTTTGTAATTTTCAATAAAATTTTTTTTGTTTTTTTTTTTTAATCTCATTGCACACTTGACATCTTTAAGAATTTCTATTGTTGTTTTTTTTTTTTGTTTTGAATTTCCTAACTTTTAGAGAGTCTTTTAAGACAAATGAACATGAGAAGAAGGAGTACCATTCATTGTCTGTTCTTAGAGTGTTTATGGCGGGGCATTGAAAGTGCAATGTTGAACACATATGTGCTGCTAAATTTTTTTCTTGTGTGTATTTTTAAAGGGCACCTTTAAGATGACTTTGTGTATTTTCTTTCTTTTAAGATTTTTTTTCTTCATAAACATCCTGTTTATATTTTTTATTTTTTGTATTCTTTCAAGCAAACGGAAACAAATATTTATTTGTTTGTGTATATGAAAAGCAAATATTTTTTCCCATAAGTTGAAACCTGCAACATGTGTCTCCAATATGTGATTTTTAATTTTTTCTTTATTTCTTTTCATGTGTCAACAATTAAACTAAACAAGTTTTAAAGTTCAAATTCCATATGGTTATGGAGGACAATTAAATATAAAAACTAATCACAATTAAGTTTTGCAAGTAATTGATATAATAAGGTGACCGAGTAAACTATAGAATATAAGGCAGTAAGCTTTTTTTTTTATTATTACTAATCATTGATTTGAATTGTAACCAGTCAGTATATGCAAATTGTTTTTTATTATTATTTTTAATATAATTGGTTTTCTTATTCAAACTACAAACGTAATGTAACAGTAGTCGTTCAAGATAAAAATAATTACAAATCATTAGACAGAAAAAAGGTACTATGTCTGAAGTTAATGGAAATTTGTGTAGAAAAATAACAAGTTTTTCGTTTTAAAACTTTAATTAAGACAAGACCAAGACATACATTAAATAAGCATATGTTTTGTGTCTGTTACCATGTCATACACTTTTTTGTTTATATTATATGACAAAGATCTTGTTAAATTGAAAATTGTTTTTGATCCAATTTATCGCTCTCTCTCTCTCTCTCTTTTATTTCAAAAAAATTCAAATCCTTTATAATACATACACTCAGCCACAAAAGTATACATACATACATACATACATACATAATTGGTCATTACAACCCTTCAGTCAGGATTACGACCTAGATTCTCACACCACTTATGTTGTGTGTGTTAATTTTATACATTAGTGGCGGGACCTACAGTTTAAAGTCGACTCCGAACGACAGATTTTTGAGAAACTTTTCATGGCAATTTTTTTTTTGCTTTCAAAATTTTTTGGCAGAAATCTGCTGAGAGGAAGTCGCCGAAAAAATACTTTTTGTATTTAATTTTGATGTCTGGCCTGGGGCTCGAACCCTGGCTTTTCGTCTAATAAGCCAACACACTACCTACTAGACCACGGCGACTTAAAAGTATACATACGGATAACAAATTTCAGAAATTTTTTAACCAATCCGTTTTCGTTGCAAATATTTATAATTGTCTGACATCTTCCTTCGATTTTAAGATGGTGTTTTGCATTGGTTCAGAAATTTGTGAAATTTGTTAATCGGATGTATACCTGCACAGGCCCACAATTCAGTTTAATTTCAGAAATTTTTTAACCGTCTTAACATCAAGGAAACTATAAAGACTTTCAACGAAAACGGATTAGTATGTATACTTTAGTAACTGTGTGTACATATTGTCTGATTATCTATCGATTTATTTACTTTATTGATAACTGATTGCACTATTTTAATCTATTAATCGATAATTCATACAATTTAATTACTTTTACTCTTAACAATTCCATATCAATGGATTTTCATTAAATATAACTCTCGCCCTAAATAAATTTCTATCGTTTTTTTTTTATCAAAATATAACACAAAATCATATCAAATGAAATAAAATAAAATAAAATGAAAAGAAAGCAGAGTGTTTAATTTGACCCAAATATTATAATATTTACTCAGGCGTCAGCGAAAACGTTTTTTTTTTTCATTTTATTATCATTAATTAATGAATGTTTCGTTTTCATAAGAAACGCATTTCTTTTATTGTTTTCTCGATACGCTTGAAATATTTTTTGCAATTTAAAGTAAAAGTTTCCTTAACAAACTCATCGTCTCTTCATGTCTAATTAAATTAAAAATAAAAGCAAAAAAACAATGGAATAAAACTAACAAACTGTAGTTGCACAGCACAGATAATTTATTATTATTTCTGTGATCTTATCGCAGCATTTGGCAGCAGCTTGCAACGATAGTTAGAGAGCAATAGCATATCAAAGAAAGTAATTCATTTCATTCAGTTGAATTTCTTAATATTATTACGCTTTGTTTTTCATTAATTTTAATTCTACGAGTGTAATTAAATGTTGGTTGACCCAACGAGATCGCTTGCATGGCCTGTCTGATGATCGTTAGAGGTGAAGGTAATGAATGCATGATGGACATGCGTACATATGTGCATTAGAAGATAGGGAGAAAGGGGTCGAGATGTACTTTTGTTGTATTTTATAAAAATAAAATATATGTTTTCATATTAACATTTCAAATTTAACCGTTTAACTGCTACGCGGAGCAAAAGCGCTGCGTTCATTTGTTACGAAAATCGCATTTGCGCTGCGAATTTCAGTGTAACAATTTAGTCAAAAAGCAAAAATAAAATTAAGATGAGATATAATAGAGTCTTCTCTTTATACATAGCTTATTAGAATTTTGTAGATTTTTTACTATAATAATTAATTGTAGTTTTCGAGCAGTTTTCGAACGTTCTCACCAGAATCGCTTAGCAGTCAAACGGTTAAGGAAAACAATTTTAATAAGGGAAAACGAACTTAAAAACCCATTTTAATATGCTCTTCAGTTACTAAAGTATACATACGGTTAACAAATTTGAGAAATTTTTTAACCAATCCGTTTTCGTTGAAAATCTTTATAGTTTTCTCGATTTTAAGACGGTCTTTTGCATGGGTAAAAAATTTCTGAAATTCAACTGAATTGTGGCCCTGCACAGGCCCACAAAAGTTAACAAATTTTAGAAATTTTTTAACCAACACCGTCTTAAAATCGAGGAAAGTTGTCAGACAATTATAAAGATTTTCAACGAAAACGGTTCGTTTAAAAAATTTCTGGAATTTTTTAACCGTATGTATACTTTTGTGGCTGAGTGTATAAGCATATCTACTACATCGATCCCTAACCATCCATGCATTAACAGACTTTTTTCGTTGTATAGTAACATACAGTAGTTTTTTTCATTATCAATTGGCATCTGTTAGAAATATTTTTTGAAATGTTAGAAATTTAAAAATTTTCTATATTTATTCTTTTTATTTTAAATATTTTAAATATTTTATTTATTGATTTTTCACTGAATTATCGAGTGTTTAAAAACTTACTGGAGACTCTTACGGACTTTTATAACAATGTTTTCATTTCTAACTCTCTGTGGTATTCTTTTCTTTGCATTTACATTATGTGGCGTAATTCCCTGAATTCTTAGAATGAAATTCTATTTGATTTTGCTAATTTTACTGTACTTATGTATGAACTTAGTTTTGCAAAGTTCATTGTAAAAAAAACTTACAATTTGTTCCAATTCCGTTATGGGCATATTGTTGATATTGTTGTTATTATTTGAAGAATTTGTTGATGTACCCGAATTAGATGACACTGTCGATGACGATGATCTAGAAGTGGCACAATTCGAATTTTTATTTCGTGGCGGTGTCGGTGGTGGTACAGGACTAGTTGTGGCATTTAATGTCGAGCAATCCTTAGAATTACGATTTGGTGACAAACGTGACGGAAAACTCAAGGTTTTCGTCCATTGTGCCAAACTACGCACCATTTTAAATTATTTTTATTTTTTAACTTGTTTTGAACTTGAAATAATTAATTGTTTATATTGTAACGTTTTTTTTTTTTGTTTCACTTTGGTTATAATTTTCACAAATTTTGTTTCTTCTTTATTATTTAAATCATGCACCAGTTTTTGTTGTATTTAATTCCATATTTGTTCGTTTGTTATTACTTGTAATTAATCGTTAATAACGTTTTTTTCTTTAATTTATAAACACTTTTTTACCGTTAAACGCTTCTAATTTGTTCCGATCATGCTGCTGGTTAAAGAGCAACTGATTTAACAAAATTGTGAAACTTCTTGAGCTTCACTAAACACCAAACACAAAGTTGTCGTTCGGTCTTTTCATGATACGAGTGTTGTGTGTGTTTGTTTGGAATTGTTAATCAAACTAAAGCCAGCAGTAAAACTAATCGAAGTCTCGTTGTATGGAATTGTTGTGAGCGAGTGAGTTGAGTGTTGGCTGTGTTGCAAAATATACACATTAAAACCATCACCATCCACCACCACCACCACCATCACCATCACCATTGACAACAACATTCACTCCACCACAACAAAGAGAGACATAGAGAAGCAACTGCATTCCTCCCCAATGGAAGAGAGAAAAAGAGTGTCGAATATTTACAAAACATATGTTTACATTTTTATAAAGCCAGTTCTGTATATGCCATAGACAGAGTACACACTATATTTAGAATGCAGTTTAGAAAGAGTGAAAATAAATTATTTATTTTGTTTTCATTTAAGAGAATACAAAAAAATAATGAAGAGAGCTATTTTAAAAGAATTTACACAAAAACCAAAAAATTTTTTTAAATAAAAGACCAAAAAATCCAATTACAACAAAAAATGTAAGCAGCTGTCATGTGGCAGTTTAAGGCCACAAGAAAACAATTCAAAAAAGACGATAATTAGTCTCATGTCCAAACACAATAAGATGCTTTAGTTATAGCCATAACCATTGAAAGAATACATTTTAATTGGATTTAATTTTATTACTAAAGCTGAAACAGCAGCAGATGTTTAATTTGTTTCAAAATTGTTTGATTCTTATAAATTCATTCTCCGAAACCAGGCTTAATTTAAAAAATTTAACCTCAAAACGAAATGATTTCTTTTTTTCATGCAACCCAAACATGTCCATGCATGCACCAACAAAAAAATAATACATCTGCCTCCGTTTCTTTTATTTTTTTCTCTCTCTCTCCAAAAAGTTTCTTTAAAATCTAAAATCCGGCTTTGAAACGAACGGCCTTGTGAAGGTTGTATCGTTGCTACATTCACATTCTTTTGGTGAACAGCGCAAGCAGCACAGCGTCA
Organism: Sarcophaga carnaria; assembly: GCA_958299815.1. NCBI lineage: Eukaryota > Metazoa > Arthropoda > Insecta > Diptera > Sarcophagidae > Sarcophaga > Sarcophaga carnaria. The sequence goes on along the minus strand of OY283152.1, from coordinate 12,689,465 downwards.
GCAGCAGCAGCAGTAACAGTAAAGGCGGGTTCACCCACAAGTTTCTGAAACATTTTTGGTTCGCACAAAATTTTTTTTATATGGAGTTTGACGTTTCTCTCAGAGAGCGAGAGAAATTATTTTGTGCGAACAACTCTCAGTGTGAATTAAATTTAAGACACACCAAAGTGAGCAAGCCCAGGTTTAAGCCGTGCGTGGTGAAAAAATATATTAACAATAACAAAGAAAACAAAAACTTTTCGTTTGTTTGTTGTTATTAAAAGTCGTTTACTTAGTGTTCCATACGTCTTGTTAGCAGCGAAAGCAACTTGACAAGAAACATGAACAAAAATAAATGAGAAATAAGAAAAAAAAAGAAAAGAAAAAAAGTAAAAAAAAACATGTTTCAAGCCTTAACTTTTCCTTCATACTTTAACCGCTGCTCTCTCTAGGTGTACATATCTCTCTCTACCTCTCTCGCTCTGTCTTTGAATCATCTGACCAAAAAAGAAAATTATAAACAGACAGCTGACAATATTATCATGCCATGGTACCAAAATATTTATGGTTAAAGAAAATTTACTGAAAGTGAACATGTTTCATCATCACAGCCATGGAATACATTTTAAATTCAGGAAGTTTTTCTGAACAGAATTTTGTGTTAGATTTCCACATTTTGGTTGGTAGCAGCATATTTTTATTATTTTCGATTACTTTCTATATTTCGATTATTTCGTTTTCATTTATAATGTATATTCACTTAATCTGAATATACATTCAGCCACAAAAGTGTACATACGGTTAACAAATTTCAGAAGTTTTTTAACCAATCCGTTTTCGTTGAAAATCTTTATAATTGTCTGACATTTTTCCTCGATTTTAAGATGGTCTTTTGCATTGGTTCAGAAATTTGTGAAATTTGTTAATCGTATGTATACTTTTGTGGGCCTATGTAAGTACGAGTAGATTTAAGCGTGTTCATTAAGAGCGATTAGAAATACATACATTAGAGCCGAAAAAACATACAAACTTTAACGCGAATTGATAAACAATGAGGGTTTTCTCGTATGTTGACAGATCCACATGGAAGATTCTTATTCATCAACCTAAGAGTACGAATCTCATACCAAGTGATTTCCATCTGTTCTTGTTTTCAATAAATATTGTGTTGTAGTCGCGCGTAGTCTAGTAGGTAGTGTGTCGGCTTATTAGACGTAAGGCCACGGTTCAAATTCCACGTCAGACATCAAAACGAAAATATGAAAAAAAATATTTCTTCGGCGACAGCCTCTCACCAGATTTCTGGCAAAAACTCTGAGAGTAAATAAGATTGCCATGAAGAGTTTCTCAAAAATCTGTCATTCGGAGTCGACTTTAAATTGTAGGTCCCGCCACTCATGCATAAAATTAACGCCTACAACATAAGTCGGGTGAGAAGCTAGGTCATAGTCCTGACTGAAAGGTTGTAATGACCAATTATGTGTGTATGTATGCATTATCTGGATACGAAATTTGTCTCAATAGTCGCAATTTTTTTTTAATGGAAGAAATTTGGAGGTAAAAATTGTTGACGTGAACAGATTCATCATAATTATACTCCGTAAAAAGCTACAAACTCAATCATAAGCGTTAATAGTCATTACAACCCTTCAGTTAGGATTACGACCTAGTTGCTCACACCACTTGTGTTGTGTTTGTTAATTTTAAACATGAGTGGCGGGACCTACAGTTAAAGTCGACTGCGAACGACAGATTTTAGAGAAACTTTACATGGCAACTGTATTTACTCTCAAAGTTTTTGCCAGAAATCTGCTGAGAGGAATCGCCGAAGAAATACTTTTTGTATTTTATTTTGATGTCTGGCCTGGGGCTCGAACCCTGACTTTTCGTCTAATAAGCCAACACACTACCTGCTAGACCACGGCGACTTCGTCAATCATAAGCATTTTTTATTAAATTTATTTAATAAAAAATTAATTAAAATTTATTATTAAATTTATTATTAATTACAACTCTTCAGTCAGGATTGTGGCCTAGCTTCTCAGCTTTCCTGTGTTATTTCGATTAATTAAAAATTTAGATTAATCGGTGTATTGGAGGTCTACGCATTCCCAAGTTTTCTTATTAGCAGCATTCCAAATCCACTTATCATTTCTTTGTCTAAAAGATTTCATATATTCTTTAAATATGGCTTAAGAAAAATCCAGTTTTTCTTCGTGTGATGTCTTCTTAAAAAACAGCAGTATGACCTTTTCGGCATGAAAGGTCCTTGAATATATTTCAAAAGAATTTAAGATTTTTTTCCCACACTCTATGAGTGCAGACTTTAGTTCGATTACAATATGCAGACCATGTGTGCAACAGCCAATTACAAAAATTTTAATTTTATTTTCCTATCAAATAATGATTAGAAAATACAAATTTCAAATCAAATTAAATTGATTGAAAGCAGAAATATGTTTCTCGTAAAATTATCAATCAATATACGTGACATAAGCATAAGCGCTAATGACCTGTAAATCAAATTGGTTTCTTTGATTTTTTGTTAACAATTTTTTGTTTTTTTTTTCTAGTTGAGTGAAAAAACTCTCATTAATAAAAATATTTTTTTTTAAATGGTTTCCTCTAAAAACCAACCAACCACCATTATTATTATTACCGCATTCAGAGAAGCCATCAAACTAATGATCCGGAATTCCAGGGTAAACTAATGTGCTACACAAGAATTTTTACTTTTGTTATCATTTCTTACTGTCATTTTAAATAATGAAAAGAGTTCTTTGCTTAGATGGGGCGCTTAATCATTAATCTTGTCGAAATAGTGCTTTAAATGATGATAACCGACACCAACAAATACCTCAGAAGCTTCACTCAAAAACTTTGAAGGCAGTTAGTTGTGTGAACGATCGATAATAAATATGTGTTGAAAGAAATTCATTTATTGTTTAAGAAATTAATTGATAAAATTATGAATTTATTAATATTTGCATTGAAACCTAATAGATGATCGGATCGATAGATTATATCGTTTCCTTATTTATTTATTTTGTTATTTTCATTTTCCCCCCTGTGTATTTTATTGTTAAAAATTTTGTTTTTCTGTTATTGTTTTAGAAGTGCAACATTGTGTCTTTCAATTATTTTAAAAGTTTACTATTTTGTATGTATGGCTGCCTTTCAAAATGTATCAATACAAAGTTTGTATGCAGTTCTACTACTGTATATAAACAATGTAGATATGCAAAGTTAGCAAACAATGCATCAACTATAACTCTGATGCCAGATTGCTTTTTGACTGCGTTAAAAATACACATTGATGACGTTTTGAAATAGAGTACATTGTATTAATTTAGTACAGCGGCATTATGAAACACGATACTTTGCTCAAACACAAAGCAACTAACATTTTGGACGGCAGCGTATATTATAAAAAATATTTGAATTTGTCTTTTGTAAATAAGAATATACGAAGTATAACCAAGATATTCAAAAACTAGTCGATTGTTTTGAATAAAAACATGTTTTAGACATATAATAAATAATTTTGTATTCTCCTGGAGAGAGACATTTACTTACACAAACATACATTATTGATCATTACAAGCCTTTAGTCAGCATTACGATTTAGCTTCTCATATCACTTATGTTGTGTGCGTTAATTTTTATACGTGAGTGGCGGGAGCTACAGTTTAAAGTCGAATCCGAACGACAGATTTTTGAGAAACTTTTCATGACAATTTTATTTACTCTCAGAGTTTTTGCCAGAAATCTGCTGAGAGGAAATTGCTGAGGAAATATTTTTTCATATTTCGTTTTGATGTTTGACCTGGGATACGAACCCGGACTTTACGTTTAATAAGCTAACACACTGACTACTAGACCACGGCAACTTGAAACATTTATTTACAGAATTTAATAAATTAAGAAAAAATATATTTTCTGAAGTCGCCATAGTCTAGTAGGTAGTGTGTTGGCTTATTAGACGTAAAGCCTCGCTTCAAATCGAAGGTCAGGCATAAAAACGAAATATACAAAAAAAATATATATTTCTTCGGCGACTTCCTCTCAGCAGATTTCTGGCAAAAACTCTGAGATTAAATATAAGATTGTCATGAAAAGTTTCTCAAAAATCTGTCGTTCGGATTCGACTTTAAAAACTGTAGGTCCCGCCACTCATGTATAAAATGAGTGGTGTGAGAAGCTAGGCCGTAATCCTAACTGACGTGTTGTAATGGCCAATTATGTATGTATGTATGTATGTAGATTTTCTGAGGTGAAACAGCATTACAAAATTTTGATTCGTTAATTCGAATATATTTCTTGCAATGGATGTTGCTGTAGAAAGAAATTCAGACAAATTAAAATGTTTAACGGACATTACAAATATTTGATTTTAATCTCCATAACAGAATCCGAATTCATTTTTTTTCGAACGTCCCTGGCCTCACACTAACCCACCCTCACCCGACCGAGGAAGGCTCGTCCCCATAACGTAGGGACACGTACACACTACAGTCCGGACTGTAGCCGGTAAGGGAAAACTAATGGCAACGAGAACATAAATCAGCTACAGAACTTAATCACAAGCTGAATAAAGTAACAATAAATAGGAACTAGCACCTATGACAAGAACGAAAATACATTTTTATATAATAATTTACAAATTAATGCCAGCATATAAGCTACGTTTTATATTACAAACACTACAATTAAAACCAATAGAATCATAACACATACATACATACATAATTGGTCATTACAACCCTTCAGTCAGGATTACGACCTAGTTTCTCACACCAGTTATGTTGTGTGTGTTAATTTTATACATGAGTGGCGGGACCTACAGTTTAAAGTCGACTCCGAACGATAGATTTTTGAGAAACTTTTTCATGGCAATTTTATTTACTCTCAGAGTTTTTGCCAGAAATCTGCTGAGAGGAAGTCGCCGAAGAAATACTTTTTGTATTTTATTTTGATGTCTGGCCTGGGGCTCGAACCCTGGCTTTACGTCTAATAAGCCAACACACTACCTACTAGACCACGGCGATAGAATCATAATATAAGTTAAAATCGTTACATAATCTACGAAAAGGAAAATTACATCCACAGTTCGTTCTATAAAAATCTAAAGAAAGAGGACGATAGTGACGTGAAAATCTTGCTGGAATACTGAAATTCAGGTTACAAAGCAAAAACTCAGGATCGATATCACCTTTAACCAGATTAAAAACAAAACAAACCCCAAAAACAGCCCTTCTACGTTCTAAAGTTGGAAGTTTTATCAAACCTGATCTAGCCTCATATGACGGAAACCCATTGGCACAATCCCATCCTAAGCCACGTAAACAGAATAATAAAAATTGCTTCTGCACAGACTCTATTGAATCACTATGACAACGATAGTATGGATTCCAAATAATAGACGCATACTCCAAAATAGGTCTAACAAGTGAAATGTATAGCAGTCTTGTTATATACGGATCAATGAATTCCCTAGACCATCTTTTCACAAAACCAAGAACAGCCCGAGCCTTGACAATCATCATAATCATTGATTCGATAATTCTACAGGTTTTAATAACAAAATCGTATACATCGAATATCAAATTAAATGTTGAGTGCAGAAATATTGAGCGACAGAAATGCGTACATTTAGCTTTTAAGACGTATTCACTTAATATCTTGCAATCACTTAAAAACAGCAACTTGACATAGCAAATATTCTACAAGTTAAACAATTCAAAGCCTATTGTCTTGCAAATTTAAGCCACATCTGTTAGGAATTCCTTAACTATGAGATTCATCGCTAAGCAAGTGAAAAACGTATCTGCGTCTTACGTTATGATGATGACTAATATTACAAAGTTAACGGTTAATATTTAGATTTACTTATTTCTCCTATAGAAACCTTTTAGAACCTGTTTTTAAGCCACAACAATTTTATTCATATCCAAAGAATGCAAAAACAGAAAAAAAAACTGAAAACTGAAAATTTTTATGACTAACAGAGCAAAAATAGACAAAGATAGACAGACAAACAGATACATAGAGTCAAATACATAGAGGCTTATTTACAAATTTATGGAAATTGAAAGCAAATTCTAGACACTAATTAGTAAGAATTTCTCTTTTTATAGAAAATATTGAATGAAAAGTAATTAATGAATAATTGTATGAATAGGTACGCCTGTATGTCTATGGGAATTTTTGTAATTTTATCTTTTGGGTTAAAGTTCAAACAACAAAACAAACAATAGAATTGCTGTACGTGTTTGAGTTTAGTTTTTATTTTTTCCTCAATTATTTCAATTGTATTGCAATACACTCGTAGCAATACAAAATAAAAGTGCAACGATCAATCAATCACAAGCACCATACATCCATACATCCATTCAATGGTAAAAACTCTTTCAACGATTAAATGTTAAAATGAAATGGAATTGAATTGATTTGAAAGTAGAAGAAAATATTTAACGAAAAAAAGAAAAAAAATGGGGATCTATCTATCTATGATGATGGGAAATCTACGATATTTCTTAAGCAAATAAAGGGTCCGCCAAATAACTTTTTTTTTGAAAATGCTTTAAAAAAAAAACTACTGAATATTTTCTTAAATTTCTTTTTTTATTTGAAAGTACAATCCTTCCGGTTAATAATGGAAAATAATTTCATTCAAATGGCTGCCTCGGTTGGACATGCAGTAGCCTACACGATCGGTCCAATTTTTAAGCACATTATCGATTGTGTGCAGCTGTATTTCACCAATGGCTTCACGAATATTGTGGCCAAACGACATCAGCTCTGCGGCTGATAATGCGATCTTCAAAAACAGGGCGCAAAACATCGAGTGTAGCTTCGGCTGTGTGGCACGTAGCGCCGTCCTATTGCAACCAAATGTTGCCAATATCCTCCTCTTCAATTTTTGTGAACAAAAACTCGTTCAACATGGCCCGATAACGATCGCCATTGACTGTAACGGCCACTCCTTGCTCATTTTCGAAGAAAACTGGCCCAATTATGCCTCTGGACAAAAATCCGCACCAAACAGTGACTCGTTTTGGGTGCATCGGCTTTTCAATGTATGCGTGCGGGTTTTCTGTGCCCCAAATGCGACAATTTTGCTTGTTGTTGTACAAACCCGCCAATATCAAACTGAGCTTCATCTGAAAAGATTATTTTTTTTTTTGCCAAAATCGGCATCTTCTGGTTTAGGCTACTGCATGGCCAGCCGAGGCAGCCATTTGAATGAAATTATTTTCCATTATTAACCGGAAGGATTGTACTTTCAAATAAAAAAAGAAATTTGAGAAAATATTCAGTAGTTTTTTTTTTCTTAAAGCATTTTCAAAAATAAGAAAGTTATTTGGCGGACCATTTACAATTCAAAATTAAAAGAAGAATATTTCTTTTAAAAATATGACAAGAATTGAATAAGAAAACCGAAATTATTATTTATATTCGTTTAATAAAAACCATCTTTAGTTTAAAACGGTTCTTTTATTCATCATCACATAATAACAAATCAAAACAAAACAAAGCAAAATCTGAATAAAATTAAAACTTTCACTCATTCTTAGATGGACGTCACGTCATTATGTGATTCTGTTGTTGATTTCTTGGTTGAATGATCGAATTTTGTGAAGTCTTTGTCTCATTGTTTCATTTGATTGGAAACGTTTTTATCGCTTTTCTAAACTACGAACGAAAACAAAAACAATAACTAAACTAAACATAAAAATAATTTGTCTGATTAGCACAGCAAGTGGATAGCTGCTGGCAGCAAGCATTGTTTTACATTTTGATACTGTGAACTGTGATTATGACCGAAAGACCGGACATCATTGGTTGACCTTAATTTCATTATCCATTCGCTTAAGTCATATCAGTGGAGTTTTTGATTTATTTGTTATTTTGTTTTCACATTTTTGCGCAGTATTAAGTTACATGGGTGCGTTCATATTCCATTCAATCACTTTCATTCTTGCGCTTGATAATACAAATAAAGAAACAAGAAAAAAACCCCACTCTTTAATGGCGATAATTTTTGAGTTGCATAGAATATGAAAAGGAAATGCGAAACATATTCATATCACATACATTTTTAAGCTATTAAATGATCATTATAAAGAAAGCTGTTTATTATGTTTTTTCTTTGCAATATTTGACATACAAGTAAAGTAAATATGCATACCTATATACATACATAATTGGTCATTACAACCCTGTAGTCAGGATTATGGACCTAGTTTCTCACACCACCTATGTTGTGTGTGTTAATTTTTTATACATGAGTGGCGGGACCTACAGTTTAAAGTCGACTCCGAACAGCAAATTTTTTAAAAACTTTTCATGGCAATTTTAAAATCTCTGAGAGTAAGATTTTGCCAGAAAACTGCTGAGAGGAAGTCGCCGAAGAAATATTTTTATATATTTCGTTTAGTTGGAGATGCCTGACCTAAGGTTTAAACCGAGGCCTCATGTCTCTCCCAGATGATGGCATTACCTTATTGGCCATTACATCCCTTTATGGCCTTACTTGTCGCATCATCTAAGTTGTTTGCGTTAATTTCGTGCGTAATTGGTGAAAGCGACAATTTAAAATAGAATCCGAATGTTAGATTTGAGAAGCTTTTCCATGACAATTAATTTATTCTCATAACTTTTGCCTAAAGATTGCTAAGGGGGGGGGGGGGGTCCGCCGAAGAAAATACTTTTTCTCAGGATGTCAGAGAGTGAGACTTATCACTAGACAGTACAAGACGCCTAATTTTCAACCACTGAGACTAAAAGAGGTGAAACTTAAACTCAAGTATGAGTTTCATGAGACTTGTTCTGGATGGAAAGCTGTGTTGTGAACCTAATATAGCAGTACATACATACATACATACATACATAATTGGTCATTACAACCCTTCAGTCAGGATTACGACCTAGTTTCTTACACCACTTATGTTGTGTGTGTTAATTTTATGCATGAGTGGCGGGACCTACAGTTTTTAAAGTCGTCTCCGAACGACAGATTTTTTTAAGAAACTTTTCATGGCGATTTTATTTGACTCTGAGTGTTTGCCAGAAATCTGCTAAGAAGACGTCGCCGAAGAAATATTCGAAGGAATATTTTCGGATTTTCGTTTAGTTTGAGATGCCTGACCTAAGGTTTGAACCGAGGCCTCATGTGCAATAAGCCAACACACTACCTACTAGACTACGGTGACTTCAGAAAATATATTTTTTTCTTAAATTATTAAATGCTGTAAATAAATGTCTCAAGTTGCTCTGGTCTAGTAGTAGTGTTGGCTTATTAGACGTTAGGCCTCGATTCAAACAATAGGTCAGGCATCTCGAACTAGACGAAATATGAAAAAATATATCTTCGGCGGCTTCCTCACTGAGCAGATTTCTGGCAAAAATTCTGAGAGTAAATAAAATTGTCATGAAAAGTTTCTCAAAAATCTGTCGTTCGGATTCGACTTTAAACTGTAGCTCCCGCCACTCACGTATAAAAATTAACGCACACAACATAAGTGATATGAGAAGCTAAATCGTAATGCTGACTAAAGGCTTGTAATGATCAATAATGTATGTTTGGGTAAGTAAATGTCTCTCTCCAGGAGAATACAAAATTATTTATTATATGCCCAAAACATGTATATTATTCAAAACAATCGACTAGTTTTGAATATCTTGGTTATATTATGTGTATTGTTATTTACAAAAGACAAATTCAAATATTTTTTATAATATAGGCTGACTTCCAAAATGTTAGTTGCTTTGCGTTTGAGCAAAGTATCGTGTTTCATAACGCCGCTGTACAAAATAAATACAATGTATTCCATTTCACAACGTCGTCAATGTGTATTTTTAACGCAGTCAAAAAGCAATCAGGCATCGGATTTATAGTTGATGCATTGTTTGGTTACTTTGCATATCTACATAGTTTATATACAATAGTAGAACTGCATACAAACTTTGTATTGATACATTTTGAAAGGCAGCCGTAATATGCACATCGGTAATGTGTAATAAATTTTCTAGGAGTCTTTTTTTACAAAAAAAAAATAAAATTTATTTCGATATTGAAAGTAATAGTGTTTTCACACCGAGTGGTTTTAACGCAAAAGTTGGTTTTAACGTTAAAACCAAAAATAAAACCTGATTTTACCATACAAAATTATTGTGTTAAAACCAAAATAAAACCTTTTTTGAATTGGTTTTAAGTTGGTTTTATGAAATACAACCTTGTTTTGATGTACTAAATGTACTAAATCAGAGCTACCAGCTCTGAAAACCTGAAAACAGCTGATAAAAACAAAAACAAATGTAAATAAATAAATAAATGTAAATAATCATTTATTTTCTATTAAAAAAGGAAAAATTTGGAATATTTTTAATTTCTTCAATGAAAATTTTAAAAATTTGTAAATATTTAATTATTAATCGAAATGTGTGTTGTTTCTGGTCACAATGAATATAGTTTCTTGTGCGAAAGGTAAGTCAGAAGCTAAATATATCAAGAAGAAATAAGGCATATTGCTCATAAATTTTTTTTCTCGCAGTCATAAATGTCATGAATTTAAAACCAATTTTAATAAAACTTGCAGTGTGAACGCAAAATCAGCTGTTTATGGTTTTAATGCTAAAATCAGGTTTTAAATTTTGGTGTGAAAACACTATAAAATATGTTTTCCTTTTAAATAAAAAAACTGTGTGTTAAATATTTTCCCACTCAATGAGTGAACGCACATGAATAACTCTTAAAGTGGCCCAATTTTTGCTCATGTAATAAATATTCACCACACAAGCTGCGTAACAGCTTGCCACAGTGTCACTACTCACTTATCCTGTCCTGTAATCCCAATAGGAAAACTTTAATAAGAAATATTTCCACACACAGCGGATACGATTATTTGAAAATAAATAAAAATTGCTATACAAATGAAGCAAATGGTATTGTAAACATGGAGCAGGTGACTCAGAATTATTTAGTTTTGTGCACGAAAATTTATTTACATTTTACAACCGGCTACTGCACAACAACAGATAGTTGGTTGTCTAAAAAAAAAGATTACAATTGCTTTTGTAAACATAACGTAATTGAAATTGAACTCACGATCATGTCCAATGCATTTAACACGTTCATCTGGTTTATTGAACTCATGGGCACCCATAATTATCTTAACCTGTAATGGTGTATGTTTTTTTCGATAGGAACTTGTCGTTAATTGAGTTACAAGCTACAACCACAGGTACAACTATAAAAAACCTGTGTACTTTGTCATTATTTGTTTTGTTATTGTAAACGGTAAATAACACCTGCTTATTCACCCCGATATCAGTGTGTGATCGTTGAATATAAAACTGAGGGCTGTTTTATGGCGATAATATTCAATTTTAATGATTGAAGTTAATCGATAGCAATATGTACGTCTGTTTTTCATTTGTGTTATAAATAAAAAACAGTAACAGTAAAAACGAATTAAAATAATCAATGAGATTGTTTAGCAATAATATATCGTAATGTTAACCCATTAGTGCCCAGTAGCAACTTCTGTTGCCAGCAGAAGTTGCCTTAGTTTTTATGCTCTGAGGGGAAATTGAGTGTAAAAAACAAAATAGGAACCGTTAGAAGAAAAGTAATTCGGGCATAAATGGGTTAAAAGAGATATGTTTTGTTTTTCGATTTAAAATATTAAAAGTCGTTATTTTATAAAATTGTCTCTGAAGCAATCATAAAAGTGGAGAAGACAATTCTTCTCCAGTTTCAGTTTTCTTATCGTTCGAGTTGAAAAAGGAAAATAATAGAAAATATATTTTCTTAGTGATTAATGCATTAAAGGATTTACATTTAAAAATGCAGAGGACGCTAGTGAGGGTCAAAGAATATTTAAACATTTGAGTCATTATGAGCTTAAATTAATTGTTTCCAATATTCTTCAAAGCTCAAATTGAAATTCGAGGGCTTCAGACGAGAAATCTTTAAATTAACCGCAGTATAGGTCTTGTGAAGTCGTCGTAGTCTAGTGGGCAGTGTATTGGCTTATTAGACGTGAGGCCTCGGTTCAAACCCCAGGTCAGCCATCAAAACGAAATATGAAAAAATATTTCTTCGGCGACTTCCTCTCAGCGGATTTCTGGCAAAAACTCTGAGATTAAATCTAAGATTGTCATGAAAAATTTCTCAATAACCTGTCGTTCGGAGTCGACTTCAAAAACTGTAGGTCCCACCACTTATGTATAAAAATTAACGCACACAACCTATTCTCAGAGCTATTAAGGAATGTAATCAATTACTAAGAACACGTTTTAAACGATCATATTTATTGTTGGGTGCACTTTGATCTGTAAACGCTGCCTTTCGTATAGAAGGTATTCAAATTTATAGAATTCTCAATCAAAGTTTGAACCTTGTTTAGTAGAGGGTTATTTTAAATGTCTATACACATATATATGTATCTCAAAATAAGCGACAGCCGTTTATTTCGACAATTAATTCACTCGATAGCTTACGATAAAACCTTTAAATACAAAACAAAAATTAAGGCCATGTTATTGCCTCCACAATAGAGGTATAATTAGTATAAGTAGTCTAGTGGTCTAGTAGGTAGTGTATTGGCTTATTAGACATGAGGCCGCGGTTCAAACCCCAAGTCAGACATTTCCAACTAAACGAAATATCAAAAAATATTTCTTAGAATATTTCTTCAGCGACTTAGCAGATTTCTGGCAAAAACTCTGAGATTAAATAAAATGGCCATGAAAAGTTTCTCAAAAATATGTCGTTCGGCGGACTTTAAACTGTAGCTCCCGCCGCTCATATATAAAAATTAACGCACACAACATAAGTGGCGTGAGAAGCTGGATCGTAATCCTGACTGAAGGGTTATAATAACCAATTATGTATGTATGTATGTATGTATATTTTCTTAGAGAGTAAATCATAGAACGATTTACATTTAAAAATGCAGATAACGATTGTGAGGGTCAAAGACTGTTTAAACATTTGAGTCTTTAAAAACTTTAATTATTTGTCTGCAATATACCTCAGGGCTCAAATTGAAAATCGTGGGCTTCTGACGAGAAACCTTTGATTTAACCCCAGTTTAAGTCATGTCATCATAAGCAAATAATTACAATATTATAGGCCTTGAAAAACAAAGCAGAAATGCCACAAACAACCTATTCTCACAATAATCTTAAATGTGTTAAATTTTTTTGCATGCCAGTAATTCTATGTTCCGGCATGCAAATAATCGCAATAAACGACATTATTGATTACAATATTTCATATAAAATGTCAATTATTGCTCAATAAATTCATAAATTGTTACAATATTGATTAACACTTGAAATACAGCACTGTTATAAGTACGTTCAGTGAGCATATTACAATTTTCCGAACACTTTCTATTGATATTTGACAACTCAAATACCAACAACGACAAACAAAACAACCAGCTGCTTTGTTTACCAGCTGTCAAATGAATATTGAACTGCGTATATTATTATGTCTAAACACTTAAAATATTGTAATCAATAAACCGAATATTTACTCAATAAAAGTGCATGTCTGAACATAATATTAGAGTCATAAAATTATAAACATTTAGAAGCAGTTTAAATGGATAAATATTAGACATTTCAATGGAGATTTTTAACTGAAACAGCTGATAACAAAGAATTAAGAATTAAATTGATTTTCTCATTCAAATCTGTTTACTGTACACTTCTGTCTGTCAGTCTGTCTGTCTACTTGTTGTGTGATTTATTCTGGCTTAAAGAAAATAATTGAGTGAAATTATCATTTAAATTTTTATTATCATTAAAAATTTTATAGTAATTACAATTAAATCATGCCAATAACATTACTTTAAACAAGTTTTATTTTTATTTTTGTTTTAAATTTCTTGTATACGATGTGTCATTACAAAAACAAAAATTCATTCATATCTTTTTGATTTTTTGATTTTATAAATATTTTCATATATTCTTTCATTATTTATTTATTTATTTATTTATTTATTTTTATTTTTATTTTTATTTTTATTTTTATTTTTATTTTTATATTTTTCTTATCGTTTTACTCTTTTGTTTAACAAATTTTAATTTAATTGTTCTTTCGTTTAAATCAAAGCAACAGCATAAACAATTTTATTGCCATATAAAGATACAGAAACTTTATTAAGATGCTTAATTTGGTTGGAGAAGAAAAAAATCCAGTTTTTTTTAATTCTCATCATCTTCTCATCGCCATCTAGCTTTATCATTCTCTACATAATGATGATGATCATGATCATTATTTAGGTCTTGTAATCCCACCGCCTAAAGTGCCACAATCCACATGAATTTGCAGAGGTCGTTCGTTAACTTGGCGTTGTATTTTGTTTTCGGTTTTATTTACCAAAACAAAAGTGTGAAAGAAAAGACGAAAAAAAAAATAATTCGATAACATAAAGAGAGAAACAAATTGTACATCCATGTATGTATGTATGAACATATGTATGTATACATTGTAAAATCTCAGATGAAACTGAAACAAAAAAACAAACACAAGCCAAATCCATGAATGAATGTGAATTTAAGCTAAGGAAAGAAACAAGTTGATCACAAAGATTGCTGGAATGTGTTTTAAATTTACAACTGACGACGAACATGCTCAATTTCCGTTGTTGAATCAAATTATAAAACAAAAATATGAATTGTGGAAAAATATCTTCAGGTAATAAAACAATCATTGTTGTTTTGTTAAGTCGTTGTCAGAACCCTTAAATGATCAATTGTTAGGTGCAAAAATAGGAAATTTACTTCGGCTTAGTGGCCAATAAAATTTAAGAAAAAAATTATATGAGTGAACAGTACTTTCTTGAAGATTCTAAACTTTAAATTCAAATAAACAAATATGAAATGTTTCTTATACTAATCATACATACATACATAATTGGTCATTACAATCCTTTAATCAGGATTACGACCTAGTTTCTCACACCATTTATGTTGGTTGTATTAATTTTTATACATAAGAGGCAGGACCTACAGTTTAAAGTTAATTCCGAACGACAGATTTTTGAGAAACTTTTCATGGAAATTATATTTACTCTCAGAGTCTTATAAGCCAACACAATACCTACTAAAGGATCCGCCAAATAACTTTTTTTTTTTGAAAATGCTTAAAAAAAAACTAATGAATATTTTCTCAAATTTCTTTTTTTATTTGAAAGTGCAATCCATCCGGTTAATAATGGAAAATAATTTCATTCAAATAGCTGCCTCGGCTGCCCATGCAGTAGCCTACACGATCGGTCCAATTTTTAAGCACATTATCGATTGTGTGCAGCTGTATTTCTCCAATGGCTTCACGAATATTGTCCTTTAAAGCGTCAATTGTCTCTGGCTTGTCGGCGTAACACTTATCTTTGACGGCACCCCACAAATAATTGTCCAATGGTGTCAAATCGCAGCTCCGAGGTGGCCAAACGACATCAGCTCTGCGGCTGTTAATGCGATCTTCAAAAACAGGGCGCAAAACATCGAGTGTAGCTTCGTCTGTGTGGCACGTAGCGCCGTCCTGTTGTAACCAAATGTTGCCAATATCCTCCTCTTCAATTTTTGTGAACAAAAATTCGTTCAACATGGCCCGATAACGATCGCCATTGACTGTAACGGCCACACCGTGCTCATTTTCGAAGAAAAATGGCCCAATTATGCCTCTGGACCAAAATCCGCACCAGACAGTGACTCGTTTTGGGTGTGTCGGCTTTTCAATGTATGCGTGCGGGTTTTCTGTGCCCCAAATGCGACAATTTTGCTTGTTTACATAACCGCCAAGATCAATATGAGCTTCATCTGAAAAGATGATTTTTTTTGCCAAAAATCGGCATCTTCTGGTGTAGGCTACTGCATGACCAGCCGAGGCAGCCATTTGATTAAAATTATTTTCCATTATTAACCGGAAGGATTGTACTTTCAAATAAAAAAAGAAATTTGAGAAAATATTCAGTAGTTTTTTTTTTTAAAGCATTTTCAAAAAAAGTTATTTGGTGGACCCTATTACTACTACTATTCATTTGACAGCTGGTAAACAAAGCAGCTGGTTGTTTCAACAACATTGTGTTTTTTTTGTTTTTTTTTTTTGTTTGTCGTTGTTGACATTTGATGCTCACTGAACATACTTATTACAGTGCTGCATTTTAAGTTTTACTCAATATTATAATAATTTGCGTATTTATTGCGCAATAATTGATTGAAACTTTATATGAAATATTAAGCTCAATAATTGCGTTTATTGCGATTTACGCAATAAAGGTGTATATCTGAACAATTTGAATTAAGGATCAAAGTGCACACAACAATAAATATGTTCGTTTAAAACGTATTCTCAGTAATTGATTTCATTCCTTAATAGCTCTGCAAGCCTTTTGAAAGCAAAATACAGAAAAAAACAAATTTAGTTTTACCATGACTTCTTTTTAATTAATTTTTATCACATTCTGAATTATGAGTTGAGATATTTTAAGTCGTATTATTTATTGTAAAATACATAATACATACATATGTATGTATGAAAAATAGATTTCCATTATTGTTCAGGGTTCATTGAATTCTATTGCGGATGAGTTTGATTGGCTTCAACTTTATCAAAGTGCATCATTAAATTACTTTGAAAGATTTTTTTTCTCTTCATTTTAATTGATAGTGTAGGCAGTTGAATTTTTGAGATGTTATTTCCTATTATTTAACAACAAAAAAAAAAACTGAAATTATTTAAATTAATTTATTAACAATACAAGCGTGGGATTTTCTCACTGACACTGTTCGTGACATGATATTATTTGTCGTTTGATTGTGTGTATCTTGAAAATCTAAATTATATCATAAGCAATCAATTTCATGTTATAAACCTAAAATAATTACAAGTTTAATGTAATTTCTTACTGTCAAGCATACAAATTTAAAGATTTAAATGTTTTCTTATTTTATTTTATTTTTTTTATTTTTATTATGCGTGAATATATTTTCCACTTTATTTAAATTTCTCCTCAATTGTTGTCTACACGCAAATCAAATCTACATACATTGATATGATCTAAGCCATTGCTTTGGAAGTGTATTTAATGGAAAAATGTATTTTCAAAACAAGTTCTTTGCTTTTTTTTTTTTTTTTGTTTTATTGGTTTTTGTAAGTGCATACTTTAATGATAAAAAGTCACGTTATTTGCTTTTGTGTCAAACGCAAAGATTCATGTCCGCAGCTATTCCATTCAGTGTTTGGTTTTCTAATTGTTTTCGTTCAACTGTTAAACGACTACGAAAACTACGTTTTCTAAGTAATTGATAATCAATTTCAAGTTTTCTGAAAATCGTATCTACTTGTAGCTACGTAGTAGTGCTAAAAACTAAATTCAACTATTTTTTTTTTGCAATCCATACATACATACATACATTGCATTACATTATATTACAACCCTTCAGTCAGGATTACAACCTAGCTTCTCATACCACTTATGTAGTGTGTGTTAATTTTTATATATGAGTGAGGGGACCTACAGTTTAAGTTCGTTTCCGAATGAGAAATTTATGAGAAATTTTTCATGGCAATTTTATTTACTCCCAGAGTTTTTGCCAGAAATCTGCTGGGAAGAAGCGGACAAAGAAATATTTTTTCATATTTTCGTTTTGATGTCTGACCTGTAGTTTAAACCGTGGCCTTGCGTCTAATAAGCCAACACACTACCTACTAGACTACGACGACTTTTACAATACAAAATCTAAAACCTTCTAAAAGAAAGGTCTAGAAACGTAGCATATTAAAGTTTAAAATTGAAAATAAAATGCAATAAAATACAATTTAATTCTATTCAAATCTAAGTAATTAGTTTTTTAATTCAAATATTTTCTCAACGTAACATTTTCTGTCGCCTTTATCTTACCTTTATCTCGATGAAATAAAGTATTAAACAAATACCCTTTTTTTGAAGAAAAATTTTCGTTTGTTTGCATTTAATTGTCGACTTTTTTATCATTTCATTTTTATTTTCGAATGTAAATCTTTATTTGTATGTAGATATGTGCATTTTAAAAATTCATTTTTATTTATTTTTTTTTCTTTTTATTCAACACATGCAAGGGTACAAGGGGACGAAAATTATACGTCTTTAAACTGAAAATTAAAATAAATTTCCCCAAGTTATCGTTTAGATATGATACTTTTTGATCTTTACATTTTAAATAAACAAAATATGTTGCGTGTATATGTGTTTTTTTTTTATGTTGTTGCTGTTTTGTAATAAATGTTCCTACTGTTGTAGTAACAGAATTTGTTGTTATTGGAGTGGAAATTTGTCGAAGAGAAATTATAAGAAATAGTCATGTGTCATCTACATTAAAAACTTTTATTAAATTTTAAATACATGAGGCATGAGGCAGAAATCAGAACATATAAATTTTTTTAGTTCATCGACTATGATTATTAGACTAGGGCCCTTATTACAACTTCCCGTTAAAGTTGGGTTTAGTGAAAACGCCGTAGTCTAGTAGGTAGTGTGTTGGCTTATTAGACGAAAAGTCAGGGTTCAAATCCTGGACCAGACATCCAAACAAAGTACAAAAAGTATTCGGCAAAAACTCTGAGAGTAAATAAAATTGCCATGAAAAGTTTCTCAAAAATCTGTCGATCGGAGTCGACTTTAAACTGTAGGTCCCGCCACTCATGTATAAAATTAACACACACAACATAAGTGGTGTGAAAAACTAGATCGTAATCCTGACTGAAGGGTTGTAATGACCAATTATGTATGTATGTATGTTAGTTAAAGGTAACTTTAGCTAAAGTGTACTTTAAAGTTACCTTTAACTTCTTTTCGTTATTACAACCTAATGGTAAAATATAGTTAACTTTTTCAAAAATATGGCAGTGCTGGAGCAATGTCGATAAAACTGCTCTATTAAACAAGTCTTTTTTAACGCGGGGGAAACGACGGTCTTCGTTTTTTGTTGTATTTGCTCATTTTGCTTATATTTGAAGTTGCCGTATTGAAAATAATATATAATATAACAAGTTCAAACATAAACTTAACGTTTAAAGTTACCGGCAAGATGATCCTCCCTTTAGCTTAACACATACTTCTGCCTTATTGTTCACTTATAATAATGAAAAACAATTTATCTGCCAGTTAAAATCTTCCTTTTTATTGATGGCAAGTTGTAATAATGGCCCTTAAGAAGAAACAAAATACTGATCACTTATGCGGAGTCAAATTAATTATTAGTAAAGTAAATATTAGTATATATAATAAATAATAATTAACTAATACTCTACCAGACGCCTATCCCCCCAGTACTTTTTTATGGCGCAGAGGCATGTACTCTATTAAGGACTGACGCAGCAGCCTTGAGAGTATTTGCGAAAAAGTCCTACGTGTGATCTTCGGTACAGTGCGAGTTGGCGATGATTTTTGCATCCGATCTAACAGTGAGCTCCTCAACGACATAGGCGTTGTGCAGCGTATTAACATCCAACGGCTGTGCTGGCTCGGCCATGTCGTTTGTATGGAGGAGTATGCTCCGACGAGACAGGTATTTGATGGGGAGATTTTTTGTAACGTTTAGATATTGTATTTAACAGTGTTTTTTAATTTAATTTATTTTTATTTGTTTTATTGCAAGCCTCTAAAAGAAAATCCTCTCTATTATATTTCAAGTATCAAAGTGATGATATAACATACATGTCTAATCTAGTTATCCATCAATTTTATCAATTTTAATTTTACTTCAATTTTTTTTTTGAAAATTAATGATCAGTTATGTTCCAAACAGAAATATTTTATTCATGTTCATTTGTTTTTTTTTGTTTTTTTTTTTTGGCAAAAGAATTCTTTTCAAGGTTACATTAGTTCTCTACCACTAATTGCTGCTGCTTGGACCATATCTATTCGTTTCAATAACGTTTATGGTATATAATAAAATTCGTACTTACATCTCTAAACTCGCTTAAGGGAAAAAGAGAAACCGAAAGAATTACCAGTTTTTGGTGCCGTGAATTTATTTGCCCGCATTTACTCGCGTTACCATTAGAACGCGTTTATTGCGTGTGTATAATCTTCAATACGGAATTCTTTGAAAATAGAAAAAATGTAAAGAATTTGTTCGTAAAGAAGATTAAGTTTTAATTACATCAGAGAAGACTCATATTAAACATTCACGCTTTCTCGAAAATCATTTAAGAGAACCCTACTGAGCCATAAGCGACTTTTCTAAATGATTCGTCTGTTTTTTTGTACATAATTGTAAACATTTACAGTTTCATCGTATTTTTCCGACAGATGATAATTGTAAATGGAGTTTATTTGGTGAGTTCGTTTTGATTTCGTAAATATTTTTCGAAAATTTCCTTTTCTTGGGTGCATTGATTTCATATCTCCATGTGGATGCGCTGGTTCAGTAAAACCTTTCATTTTTGTTTATCGTTATCGATTGAAAATGTTTTTTTAGTTTTTACTTCTGTTTCATATGAAATTCGATGCGATTCGTCATAAGATGAGTTTTACTTCTGTTTATTTTTAAACGAAAATAAGAAGAAAAAAGGAAAACGCAGTTATTTATGTTCAATAATCAATCCAGATATCGATTTCAATATAATCTTTTCTAAACTACGCTAATGTGCACTATTAAAAGGGCATAGTACGCTTGTACTACAGTTTGCAACACTTAGTATCATTTTTACAACTTGCTATTAAAGTTGGGTTTAGTTAAAGGTAACTTTAGCTAAAGTAAACTTTAAAGTTACCTTTAACTTAACATTTAAAATAATATCTATGTATATAATATGACAACTTCAAAGCTGAAGTGAACTTTAAATGTTAAAGGTAGGATGATCTTCCCTTTAGCTAAAGTGAACTTTAAAGTCACCTTTAACTTCTTTTTGTTATTACAACCTACAGATAAAATAAAGTTAACTTTTCCAAAAAAAAAAAAAAAAAAAAAAAAATGGCAGTGTCGCAGCAATGTCGATAACACTGCTCAAATTAAACAAGTTTTATTTAAACGCAGTGGTAACGACAGGCTTCTTTTATTTGTTGTATTTGCCTACTTCGTTTATAATTGAAGTTTCCGTATTGAAAATAATATATAATATGGTAATTTCAAACATAAACTTAACTTTAAAAGTTACCGGCAGGATGATCCTCCCTTTAGCTTAACACTCAATTCTACCTTATCGTCCACATATAATAATGAAAAACAATTTATCTGCCCGTTAAAATTCTCCCTTTAGTTAACGGTAAGTTGTAATAATTGCCCTTAGGGCCATTAAAGGTAACTTTAACTAAAGTGAACTTTAAAGTTACCTAACTTTAACTAAAGTGAACTTTAAAGTTACCTAACTTTAACTAAACTGAACTTTAAAGTTACCTTTAACTTAACATTTAAAATAATATACATATGTATATATACTATGACAAGTTCAAAGATAAAGTGAACTTTAAATGTCAAAGGTAGGATAATCTTCCCTATAGCTTAACGCTCGTTTTTATCTTATTGGGTACTCATAATAATGAAATTCAAGTTATCTGCCCGTTAAAATCCTGGCTTTAGTTAATGGCAAGTTGTAATAATGGCCTATTACTCTATTCGCAGTAGTGGAGGCTACTCATAACAACAGCAGGGTCTTCTCCAACAGAATTGATGTTACAACAGATTCAATCAATATTATTTACGTCATGGCAGGCGGGCACGTAGAAAATGAAGAAACGGTTTCACTAGAGAATAATTGGGATACTGGAGATATATTCGCCTTGTATCACTTTGAACGGATATATTGTGCTGATGCCAGCGGGAAGTTGTTGCTCTAAACACTTATCGACTATTGTAGAACAATGGGCCAGTCGGAAGGGTTGCAAAGATGCTCTGAAGCAATCCCCATGAGGAGAAAAGTAAGGGTATTTAAAGAAGGAATACCTATTAAAAAATATCGTTGCATATATGAATAAAGCCGACTTGGCAGGTACTTATATGTACATACATACATATATGTATGTAATTGTATGTAAATACATTGTTTTTTGGCATTCATATATTTGACCGTCAATATTTGATTGTATTTTTTTAAATGTAGTATGACATTTGATTTCGTCAATGCTGATGGTTAACTAAAACGTAACGCTTTTATTTGAACACATTGTGTCCATTCAACTGCAATGATTGTTGTTTACAAATAAACAAAACAAACCGAGAATCTGTTTTGGTTTTGCACGTTTTGAAACTCAAGTACGTTCAAGTGCGTATGTTCCGTGCTACTTGAAAATATTAAAATTGAGTCCACATTTCTTTACTGTGATATGAATGGATTTTATTCTTTACTTTTGTCTTCCTTAAAAACAATTGTAATGGATTTGGTAAACCTTCAAATTTTGTTTAATTTAGAAAAAAGGATTTTAAATATTGTTAATGTTTATTTGATTTTGTTGTTGTTATTGTTATAATGACGCCGTCCTTATGTAGTGGTTGAGGGTGAGGGTTATTTGAAGTTTATTTTATTCGTAAGGCAGTGACCATATTTTCAAGAAACACAAACAAAACAAAATAAATAACGCTGTACTAAACTGTATTAAATGACAGTTAAAAAACTTTTGAAAAAAGGATTCTGTTTTCATACATACATACATACTATATATGAGGTGTCTCTGTTGACTTAACATTCACTGTAAAAAAAGAATATAATGTCCGTAGCTAACTTCACCAAATTAGGTTAGAGGACTTGTACTTGTCAATTAAGACAAGTATAGTACCCGGAGGTCGAATTGACCATTGTACAACGTCCTAGTTTCTCACACCACTTATGTTGTGTGTGCTAATTTTATAAAGGGTCCGCCAAATAACTTTTTTTTTGAAAATGTTTTTAAGAAAAAACTACCGAATATTTTCTCAAGTTTCTTTTTTTATTTGAAAGTACAATCTTTCCGGTTAATAATGGAAAATAATTTCATTCAAATGGCTGCCTCGGCTGGCCATGCAGTAGCCTACACGATCGGACCAATTTTTAAGCACATTATCGATTGTGTGCAGCTGTATTTCACCAACGGCTTCACGAATATTGTCCTTTAAAGCGTCAATTGTCTCTGGCTTGTCGGCGTAACACTTATTTTTGACGGCAGCCCACAAATAATAGTCCAACGGTGTCAAATCGCAGCTCCGAGGTGGCCAAACGACATCAGCTCTGCTGTTGATAATACGATCTTCAAAAACAGGGCGCAAAACATCGAGTGTAGCTTCGATTTTGATATTGTTGCCAATATCCTCCTCTTCAATTTTTGTGAACAAAACTTCGTTCAACATGGCCGGATAACGATCGCCATTGATTGTAACGGCCAGTCCTTGCTCATTTTCGAAGAAAAATGGCCCAATTATGCCTTTGGACCAAAATCCGCACCAAACAGTGACTCGTTTTGGGCGTGTCGACTTTTCAATGTATGTGTGCGGGTTTTCTGTGCCCCAAATGCGACAATTTTGCTTGTTTACATACCCGCCAAGATCAAAATGAGCTTCATCTGAAAAGATGATTTTTTTTTTGCCAAAATCGGCATCTTCTGTAAGTCGACCGCAGGCTCACTTAGCGAAGCGAAAACGCATTGGATGGACAGTTGGTTTCAACTCCTGAACCAATTGGACTTTGTATGGCGTCATACCAAGGTCTTTATGCAAAATTCGCCTCAATGATGTCTCCGAAATGTTCAATTGTTGAGAACGATGGTGAATTGATGTTGATGGCGCTTCATGCACACTTTCTGCAACAGCAGCAATATTTTCGGGTGTACGCACTGTTTTTGGCTTTTCAAGCTTTGGTTTATCGATGAGGATGCCAGTTTCTTTCACTTTTTTCACAAGATAACGAACATACGGAGCTGACGGTGCTTCTCTTCTTCCAAAATCAGTACGCAATTTTCGCACACATTCTGCAACATTATCATGATTTTCAAAGTAACGTCGGAAAATAACAACCAGCGTTGTTCAAGCGTATACACAACCATATTCGTTCAGCGGAAGGATAAAACTAATTATCTGTCAAATCAGACATGAGCTAAGTGTTACCATTCACGAAATAAGCACTAGTTGAAAAAAAAACGTTATATGGCGGACCCGATACATGAGTGGCGGGACCTACAGTTTAAAGTGGACAATTTTTCATGGCAATTTTATTTACTCTCAGAGTTTTTCCCAGAAATCTGCTGAGAGGAAGTCGCCGAAGTACTATTTTTTCAAATTTCGTTTTGATGGCTGACCTGGGGTTTGAACCGCGGCCTTACGCCAACACACTACCTATTAGACTACGGCGACTTCTATTCACTACTTAACACATTTTAATGTTCTTTTTTATGATTCTTTGGAGAAAAAATAATATAAAGAAATAAAATATTAAATAATTATTTCCCTTGTAATGAAAAATTTCAATTATTTTTATGGACACAAAAAAGAATTCCCTTCTGTAATTTGATATTCTCAGCATGTGTATCGACGACCCTTAGAAATCTCTGCTTATATTCTATTTGTAAAAAAGAAAAGAAAAACTTTCTTCACGATTATCATTTCAGGTACCAAAATATAGACAATAATGTGTTAATAGTTTTGAACTGGCTTGTATTCTTCAATGCATTGTATGTGTGTGGTAAAATTGAATAAGAATTCTTTCTTTTTTTTATATCGATCAGAAGAAATGAATTGAAAAAGAAATTCATATTCCAACGGCAGCTGCATAAATTTCTTTTCTGCTTTAAGGAAAGAAAAGCAAACAGCAACGAAATAAATGAAATGAATAAAAAAAGGACCAACTCGGAGAATAACGAAATGAAATTGCGTTTCTATGACATTACAAAGCCCAAGAAAAACTATTAAACTCGATATTGTCGCTGTCCGTCGATATCCTGATCTTTACACGCGATTTGTTCTAAACACGCTTTCCATAGTTAAACATCAGGGCGAATGACCTGCTTAATTTATATGAAGAAACAATAACAGGATCATCTGAAAGGAAAGGAACAGCTGCTACTTCTGTCTGTTGTCTGTTGAAATTCTTTTCAAATTGAAAAACTCGTCAATCAAATAAAAAAAATTTGTAAGGACGATGCTCCTCACCGTCATTAGAAATATTTTCGTTGGCAGTAAATTTCAGTTGGTTTTTTCCAATTAAAATGTGCATACATATACATACATATGTATGAGTGAAGGAAGAATTGTAATTTTTACATCTAATATAGATACATATACAGTGGACAGCAAAAGTCTTAGTGCGGCAATATATTTTAGCAATTTCAAGAATTTTACTTAAAAGTTTGTATAAAAATTTATTTGTTTTTGTATTTATTTTATTAATTTATTTCTGTTTTATCAATTTTTTAATGTTTTACAAAAAACAAGAGAAAAATAAGGAAAAGTTTCAAATGACTCCATAGGTACTAACCCCAAGGAGAGCCCTGAGTAAATATAAAATTCAAACGCCTACTATATGAAAATGTTATCCTCGTATTTAGTAGAATATCCCTTAAGGTCAAGCACTCCATTCAACCCATTTGAAATTGAATGTACAAGTTTTGTTTACAGTTTTCTGCTGACACCATGAGCAAGTTTTTCGTTTGACTTACGTTTAAGGTTTAGCGACCACGTAACCGTTCTTTCAAATGATCTCCTAAATACTCTCTTGAAGGCATATAGGGATTTTGTGCAAGAGTATTAAGCCTGTGGGGACTTTTTTTGTCAAAATATATTGCCGTACTAAGACTTTTGCTGTCCACTGTATATTAGTATGCGTAGACAAATGTACTCATTGAAGCAGTGAGTTAGGTTAGATTTAATAGCGAAATTACGTTTACCGTATAGTAATAATATAACTCCCAGTTGACACCTCTCAGCCATACGGAGAGTTTTTTTGTTATGAAAGTATGAATTTTATTCAAATCGCCTGAATATAAATTCTGGATTCCAAAGAATTAATTCTTCTTCTTAGGTTCTTCAATAATAACAGAGATGTTCTAAAATATCATATTGTCCCTCGTCGTTGCAACGTCTGCAAAATGCTTTATGAGGTATTTTCAGTCTCCTAACAGATGCATCCAGAGGCCAGTGAAATCTGACCAGCTTTAACGGAAATTTTGTTTTGCATATGTACCAATATCGGTCTGGTCGATATCCGTCTGGTCTCTCGGCAAAAGAGGTCATTCAGAGGCCAGTGAAATCTGACCAGGTCTCTCGGCAAGAGAGTTCATTCATATTCAATCTTTCTTTGGCAAATTAATAAAGTTTGTGCGTGACCAGGAACACAACCATATCTGGGTAACAGTCAAATGTGTCGTTATCTTCTCTAAAGATATTCGGCATTTTGCGAAAATCTTAGTTATCGTTTTGATGTCTGACCTGGGTGTTTGACCCATGGCCTTACGTCTAGTAAGCCAACACACTACCTACTAGTCTACGGCGACTTCATGAGTGATTACTTCGATGACGTTTTCAAGTCGTTATTATAAAAAAACCTATTCGGTATCATCGTTATAACACCATGATCGATATAGATATAGTATAGCCTATAGGTAGCAAGCATTACATTATGGAAAAGTTTCAACATCTGATGACTTCGATGTTAGCATTGATAAAAGTAAAGAGTACCTCGTATACCAATTAACAATTCTTTTAAAGTGATTTTTTGAAATCAAAAATATTTATTGATTTAATTTCCAACTGTCTTGGATTATTTATTTCTAAACATTTTCTCCTTAGTTATTGCTTTCATGTTACGTATTGTGAACTGTTTTTGAACAAAAGTAATGTCAACGTCTTTAGGTAGACAATAACAATGGGTAAAGTGCTAGCATCTGTCTCTGAGAGTAACACTTATTTGGATCACTTCGTTTTATCGTTTTATAAAGCCTGAACTCCCCTATCGAAAACTAAAACACAAACTGATGAAACATTTAATGTACAGACTATGATGTAACATCTGTCCAGAAGAAAATACAAAATGGCACGAACGTGTATCATAAAGCCAATAAATGTAATACCCCTGTAAAGTATTCGATGTAATGACTTTCAATTTTCTATTGTTTAGCTTCGATTAAAGGTGCTGGAGAGAATAGTGTCGTACTCTTAATATTGAAAGGAAATGTTTTGTCTTAGAAACGTAAACAAGAAGAAAAACATTTTAAGAAAGAATTTCTTTTATTTTTATTTTTGTAATCGTTTGTTTAAATACTAAAGGGTCCGCCAAATAACTTTTTTTTTTTGAAAATTCTTTAAAAAAAAAACTACTGAATATTTTCTCAAATTCCTTTTTTTATTTGAGAGTACAATCCATCCGGTTAATAATGGAAAATAATTTTATTCAAATGGCTGCCATGCAGTAGCCTACACGATCTGTCCAATTTTTAAGCACATTATCGATTGTGTGCAGCTGTATTTCATCAATGGCTTCACGAATATTGTCTTTTAAAGCGTCAATTGTCTCTGGCTTGTCGGCGTAACACTTATCTTTGACGGCACTCCACAAATAATAGTCCAACGGTGTCAAATAGCAGCTCCGAGGTGGCCAAACGACATCAGCTCTGCGGCTGATAATGCGATCTTCAAAAACAGGGCGCAAAACATCGAGTGTAGCTTCGGCTTTGTGGCACGTAGCGCCGTCCTGTTGAAGAAAAATGTTGCCAATATCCTCCTCTTCAATTTTTGTGAAAAAAAATTCGTTCAACATGGCCCGATAACGATCGCCATTGACTGTAACGGCCACTCCCTGCTCATTTTCGAAGAAAAATGGCCCAATTATGCCTCTGGACCAAAATTCGCACCACACAGTGACTCGTTTTGGGTGCGTCGGCTTTTCAATGTATGCGTGCGGGGTTTCTGTGCTCCAAATGCGACAATTTTGCTTGTTTACATACCCCCCAAGATCAAAATGAGCTTCATCTGAAAAGAGGATTTTTTTTTGCCAAAATCGGCATCTTCTGGTGTAGGCTACTGCATGGCCAGCAGAGGCAGCCATTTGAATGAAATTATTTTCCATTATTAACCGGAAGGATTGTACTTTCAAATAAAAAAAGAAATTTGAGAAAATATTCAGTAGTTTTTTTTAAAGCATTTTCAAAATAAAAAAGTTATTTGGCGGACGCTTTACTACACTAACAGATATGTATTCCGTCTTCGTTTGAATTCAATGCAACTTCAAAATACATATCTCAGGAAGACCAAAAAAAGAAAAATTCTTAAAACCCGTTTGGTCTCATTTTCTCCACTCCATTGATAACGTGCGTCTGCCTGTCTGGCTGTCTGACTTTTCGTTATAAATTATAAGACTTCATTTGGATCATTAAACCTTATGCTGTAGAATCAGCAAAAAGTAAAACTTGTCGTAACCATAATTTGACAAATCTGAGTGCTTCTATTAAGAGACTCTGGTAAAAGATTTTTAATTCAAATGAATGTATCGATCGTTCGTTCGTTCGATTTGTTTGAATTTATCGTAGTTAATTTCTTTTTTTTTCATTCCTTCATTAAATGTTTAACAGATGTTTTCTATTTACTTGTTTAGTTTAGTTTCGCATTTTTTTATTTTTTCTTGGTTATACTTACAAACCACAAAGTATTCATGTTGTTTTATAAAGTGTAATTGAAGCTGCTTTAACTAAACTAGGAGGCCATTTGTATTGGAATAGCTTGATTCAAATTGAAGTGAAATCTCCAATATAAACCATGGATATTGTAGAATAATCCGTAGAGCACTGAGGGTAGTTTCGCAACAGTAGATCTTGTACTGGCCATACCAGCCAGATTGGTTAGAGGGCAGGCTTACGATTGATCATAAAACCATATGGTGTTGTAAAGTATTATCATTGAAAGTGTGAGTGAAACCCTAAAGGCTGTCAAAGACTTTGGCTACGCATAGAAAGAACGTTGAGGCGACAAACATTGCAGATATTTGGGCAATTCACACGACTTTGTAGCGTGTATGTTGTATTGAATACCCATTTTGTTTGTGAACGCTCAATGCTATGTTGTATTGTATATTTCGTATTCCAAACGTCAAAAAGTGATAAGAAGAAATTTATAATTTGATTTTCAAGCAACAAAATGAAAAATATTATGGAAGAAAGTAAATTAATTAATTCTCTGTACGAAAAATATAATTTTGATATGTCAATTGTTGTTTCAAGTTACATAGAAAATTTTTGTATTTTTATTCTTCTTCTTCATTACTGGCATTTACATAAACTGATAGCACGAAACCAATACAACTTCCAAAAACATATGTGGGTTATTCACCCGACTTTGTATCGTGTATGTTGTATTAAATACATTTGTTTGTTTGTGAACGCTCAATGCTACGCTGTATTGTGTATCTCGTGGCATTCAAACAATTTGATAGCCCGAAACCAGCACAACTTTTTAAAAACATATGGAAAAAATGTGTATACGTGTATCGGATTTTTATATGGAAAATATCAACAAC
Organism: Sarcophaga carnaria; assembly: GCA_958299815.1. Lineage (NCBI taxonomy): Eukaryota > Metazoa > Arthropoda > Insecta > Diptera > Sarcophagidae > Sarcophaga > Sarcophaga carnaria. The sequence goes on along the minus strand of OY283152.1, from coordinate 12,660,013 downwards.
AATCACAGCAATACAACGATACAAGGGCTTGTGTGAATTGCTCAATTATGTTAAGAATATCAGTCCCTGATTACATACATAGTCAGGATTACGACCCAGTTTCTCATACCACTTCCGTTGTGTACGTTAATTTTTATACATGAGTTACGGGACCTACAGTTTAAAGTCGACTCCGAACGACAGATTTTTGAGAAACTTTTCATTGCAATTTTTATTTTACTCTCAGAGTTTTTGCCAGAAATCTGCTGAGAGGAAGTCGCCAAAGAAACATTTTTTTCATATTTTCGTTTTGTGGTCTGACCTGGGATTTGAACCGATGCCTCATGTCTAATAAGCCAACACACTACCTACTAGACCACGGCGGCTTCAGTTCCTGATTAATTTAGTTAAACACATAGTTCTGGTACAAACAATATTTTCTGTCATAATTTGTTAAAGGAAATCCTCTAAAGTTTTTACTTGATATTCAATGGAGGGATCATAAGATTCCAATGTTTTAAGGCCTTATTAAAAATGCTTATGTGTCTTCGTGTAGACGCGCGTAGTCGGCTTATTAGACGTAAAGCCACGGTTCAAATCCCAGGTTAGTCATCAAAACGAAAATATGAAAAACTATTCCTTAGGCGACTTCCTCTCAGCAGACTTTTGGCAAAAACTCTGAGAGTAAATAAATATGCCATGAAAAGTTTCTCAAAAATCTGTCGTCCGGAATTGACTTTAAACTGTAGGTCCCGCAACTCATATGTAAAAATTAACGCTCACAACATCAGCGGTGTGAGAAGCTAGGTCGTAATCCCGACTGAAGGGTTGTAATGACCAATTATGTATGTATGTGTCTTCGTACATGAGACTGTTACTGACAAACGTCTGTACCCTGTCCATTTAAAGGCTAATTAAGTCCTATTTCCATATGTCACATATGAATGTGTGGAAGCCATAAGTAACTACAATTATTAAATGACACTACAGTACAGTATATTGTGCTTATGCTACTAATCGATAAGATGGTCAAATAATTGCCCTGCAATTAAATGATTTTATGTAATATCGATTGCATGGATCATTTCATCAAAATTTCTTTTCAATTTTACAATTTGACTGAAGCCCTCACATTGTACGAATATAACAAGTGTGTGTTGATTATATTGTGTGATATTTTCATCGTATAAACAAATTGTAATAAAAAATATTTAAGTATGCTTGATAAGCGTGTAAGAGAACCATAAAATTGTCTGTGTACGATTGCAAAGCCCTCTGAACTTTTCAATTTTCTATTTAATTATGCACTTAAAAGTTTTATGAGCATATTCGAGAGATTTTAATTCTTCCCCTCATATTTAAACAGAAACTTTTTTTCTTAAATATATGCTGTTTTATGTTTTAAAAGAAATGTTTTTCATTTTATTTAAATTGTTGAATTTTTTTTTATTGAAAAAATATTTTTCTTTTTCATAATGATGGATGGATGGATGGATGTATGCTTAGACAGATAGACTCTTAGACTCTTGAGACAATTCTATTTGTTTATGCGTATGAAACAATAACCCCTGTCTGCATGCATTTGTGTATTCTCTAATAAAGCCAGTGAAGTTGTCTTTTGTCTGCAACTAAAAAATGTATGTCAGTGTGACAGATTGATAACACCAATAAGTCTGTCATTTTGAAAGCTGCGCAATATTAAATACTCCACTCCACATTATTCTGGCATTCTGAGACTGCTTGTCTGTCTTAACAAATTTAATTAAAAATCTTAAGTGGATTTATTCATCATTCATTATGTGGATGGTTCATCATACATAATCGATTATAACATGGCAATAATAAATTTCAATATAAGCTATGAAATTGAGATTTTCATAATTTTAAATTAATTTTGGTTTAAAATCTTTTACCCAACAAGTTCATTATAATCAAAGCTTAAGGCAATGTCCCTCTTAAAGGCAACTTACGGCCAATAAAAGTAGTAATGAAATGTGACTTAAAAAGATACTTTTTCATATCATAATACGCTACTAAAATCTTGTATATCATATACAACAAGTGAAGTCGCCGTTGTCTAGTAGGTAGTGTATTGGCTTATTAGACGTAAGGCCACGGTTCAAACACCAGGCCAGACATCAAAATGAAATTTAAAAAATATTTCTTTGGCGACTTCCTCTCAGCAAATTTCTGGCGCAAAAACTCTGAGAATGAAATAAAATTGCCATGAAAAGTTTCCCAAAAATCTGTCGTTCGGAGACGACTTTAAACTGAAGGTGCCACCACTCATGTATAAAAATTAACGCACATAACATAAGTAATGCAATTAATTTGCAGTATCATGTTATAATCGGTTCATAAATTTGAATGTATACTTCATGTCACCTAAGGGTGTACCTCTAATTCTACACCAAACCAAACGAACGATTAGTGGAAATTTCCGATAATTGAAAGATAGGTTAGGTTCCTTTAAAGGAAGAGATCCCACTTGGGCATATTGTGATCTCAAAGTTAATTAAGTCTACCTACCCGTTGAATCAAACATTTCATAGAGGAAACCAATTCTTGAATTTACTACACATATTTTCAGGGGTTTTCTTGCCAAAGCTCGGACTGATGTAATTTATACTGATTTCAGTAAAGCTTTTGATAGCGTTGATTATAGAATTTTGCTTCTTAAACTTTCATTAATCGGTATTTCTGATATTATTCATCGTTAGCTAGAATCCTACCTCTCCCTCAGGACTCACAGGGTATTGTTTAGGAATGTATTGTCTAAAACTGTATATGTTACTACCCTGCGGAACACCAGGGTAGCCATTGGTATTTTTATTGTTTCTTAATGATCTTCCTTGTGCTATTTCTGATTGTAATATTCTTATGTATGCTGACGACGTTAAATTATTTTATACTTTTGATGATGATCATGGTCAGGCTGTTCTTAAGCGAAATATTGATTTGTTTGTAACTTGGTGCAGAATTAATTTAATGGATCTTAACTTGAAGAAATGTAAATGCATGGTTTTTCTCCCACGGGGGCGTAATTTCGTCCACTTATGTGATTAATTCTTGCCCTTTGGAAACTGTGGCTACATTTCTTGATTTGGGAGTATTATTGGATATGAAATTGTCTTTTATTGATCATATTAGTATGATGATTGGCAAAGCTCGGGCTGTTCTTGGTTTTGTGAAAAGATAGGCTAGGGAATTCATTGATCCTTATATAACAAGACTGCTATACATTTCACTTGTTAGACCCAATTTAGAGTATGCGTCTATTATTTGGAATCCATACTATCGTTGTCATAGTGATTATATTATATTCTGTTTACATGGCTTAGGATGGGATTGTGCCAATGGGTTTCCGTCATATGAGGCTAGATTAGCTTTGATAAAACTTTCAACTTTAGAACGTAGAAGGGCTGTTTTAGGGTTTTGTTTTGTTTTTAATCTGGTTAAAGGTGATATCGATTCTGAGTTTTTGCTTTGTAACCTGAATTTCAGTATTCCAGCAAGATTTTCATGGCACTATCGTCCTCTTTCTTTAGATTTTTATAGAACGAACTATGGATGTAATTTTCCTTTTCGTAGATTATGTAATGATTTTAACTTATATTATGATTTTATTGATTTTAATTGTAGTGTTTGTAATATAAAACGTAGCTTATAGGCTGGCATTAATTTGTAAATTATTATATAAAAATGTATTTTCGTTCTTGTCATAGGTATGTGGTTCGTATTTATTGTTACTTTATTCAGCTTGTGATTAAGTTCTGTAGCTGATTTATGTTCTCGTTGCCATTAATTTTCCCTTATCCGCTACAGTCCGGACTGTAGTGTGTACGTGTCCCTACGTAATGGGGACGAGCCCTCCGCGATCGGGTGAGGGTGGGTTAGTGTGAGGACGTTCGAAAAAAAAATAAATTTTGCAATCCTTATATTAGAGAACTTGATCAAATATGTCAGAAAATGAGAGGACAAAAATCTTCGTTTCTTTGTGATAAGAACAGGGCACTGACAGATGAGGTAAATGACAGTCTCTTCATTCTCCTAATACCCACAGCTCCTAGAAAAGTCATTTGTCGGAATGTCAAGTGTTTCGTCATGCCTACTAAAAGAACAGCGTGCGATGGATGACCATTTAAGGACAGAATTTATTCCATCCACTTTCTAGTTTCCAGTTTTCATTGTGTATGTAATGCGGCAATAATGAAAGTTCTATTAACTTACCTCTTCATAGGTGTTTTCACGAGAACCAGAATATATGGAACTCTCGGCAATGGAATGACGAAACATTTCGCTAAAAAAGAAAAGAGAAAAATTTATTGTAAATGTTTATAATGAAATCGCTTTCTAAATAGAATTCTTTTTAACATTTTATTTGATTTGATTTGATTTTTTGATTTGACTTTTTTTATTGTTTTTATTTTTTTTTTATTTTTAAACGTATTTTTCTTTGTGAAATAAATTCACACATTAATGGTTACAAATCCAAAATTAGTTTTAAGCCATTAAAAATTAAGTGGTTTAAATAAAATACGTGGGCCGTTTGATAATTAACACTATTGCTTATACATACATATGTACATAAAATATGTAAATGTATGCTAAACAAAACCGAAATAATAATCAATGAAATTGTAGGTGCGTAGTGTATTTAATTTTTATAATCTTCTTCAAGTGTATCTGCTGTTTGGTAGGCGTTAAAAACTGTCACGTTAAATTAATGAAAAGTTTTCATTAAAACAGTAATTATGTTAAGAATTCAGCGTAAATGCTTTTTTTTTTGGCAATAAGCGGCTCAATTTAAAAACGTAATAAAGTTTGTTATTAAGAAAATAAATGCGAACAAATAAAAATAATTGGGCAATTCACACAAGCCCTTGTATCGTTGTATTCATTGTATTGTTGGACGAATATACAACAGTGTATGCTTGTTGTTGATAATTTTCATATAAAAATCCGATACACTTATACACATTTTTTTCATATGTTTTTGGAAGTTGTATTGGTTTCGTGCTATCAGTTTATGTGAATGCCAGTAATCAAGAAGAAGAATAAAAATACAAAATATTTTCTATGTAACTTGAGGCAACAATTAACATTTCAAAATTATAATTCTTTGCACAAATGATTAATTAATTTACTTTAAGATTTTTCATTTTGTTGCTTAAAAATCAAATTATAAATATGTACTGGTGTTCTTCTTCTTATCACTTTTTGACGTTGGGAATACGAAATACCGGAATTCGTCGTAGTCTAGTAGGTAGTGTGGTGGCTTATTAGACGTAAAGCCAGGGTTCGAGCCTCAGACCAGGCATCAAGACAAAATACAAAAAGTATTTCTTCGGCAACTTCTTCTCAGCAGATTTCTGGCAAAAACTCTGAGAGTAAATAAAATTGCCATGAAAAAGTTTTTAAAAAAATCCCACCACTCATGTATATAATTAACACACACAACATAAGTGGTGTGAGAAACTAGGACATTGTACAATGGGTCAATTCGACCTCCGGGTACTGTACTTGTCTTAATTGACAAGTGCACGTCGTCTAACCTAACCTAACCTAATACGAAATACACAATACAGCATAACACTGAGCGTTCACAAACGAAAAGTATATTGAATACAACATACACGATACAAAGGCGTGTGAATTGGCCACATATATCGCCTCCTTGTTTTTCAAACGAAACTTTAAGTATTTTGCTCTTCTTGAATGTTTTTTTTTTATCATATCCTTTCGGAATTGTATGGCACTATTGAGAATATATATGTATATTAATGTATGCTACCTAAAGCTAAGGCATACAGGGGCAATTAATAAGTATTCTTTACAATTTTGTATTCCCTCCAAAAGATACGATTTGTCATGAGCATAAAACTAGATGTGATAGTGAGATTATTTCATCATTGAATGCAAATCACTTTCCACCGAGTGATTTCTTTCGATTTTTAAACAAGAGTAGGGCGTATAACTCGACCTTCTCTCGGGGCGCTTCGCCAGTGTCTCTGTGGTGTGGGTCCCCGGGCACAGTAAAATTCCGGGAAACTGTAGGGCCGACGATCTCGCCAGAGCTGGCGCGCTCCTTCCGGAATCGTCTTCTGTTGAATTGGGTATGCCACTTGCTTCGGTCAAGTTGACCATTGCGCGGATGTTCTTTCGGGACGCCAACCTATCCTGGGTCAATGAGGAGTCCTGCTTCACCGCTAGACTCACCTGGTCCAAGATGGATAGAAGGCGTACCAACCGATTACTTGGTCTTGGTCGTGATGTCATCTCGACTACAGTGGCCGTGCTTTCAGGTCATGAGGCTCCCTTTCAACGACTTCTGCCGTGGATGCTGGTCCACTGAGGAAGAGGAGACTGTTGTTCTCTTTCTTTGCCAGTGCCTGTCTCTTGCTAGGTGTAGATATAGGTTATTTGGCTCCCCATTCCTTGTTAGCTTAACGGAGTTATCATCTATTGACATCAAGGATATAGCTTCGTTCATAAACTTTCTGACTGGATTTCCAGTGCGGGGTAGTCGTGCTTTTGTTGTGCAGTCCTTGCGCTGACCAACTTCTTCCATTTCCCTGATTTTGGTGGAACTTGGTTAGTACAGGGACTGCGTTCACCCGTGGCATCACAACGGGCCACTATGCGTGCTGAAGTGAGCTTTGTGATATCAGAGCTACCACTCCGACCTAACCTAACCTAAGGGCGTATAACCCATATGTATGTGTGCACCCTATAATTGTCCTGGTGCAAAAGAATTTTATCTAGACAAACCGTGTTCAATTTTACTTGTACGTTTTTTTTCTGATGTTCGTAAGAAACTGTTTTTGTTTGCCTTAATAATTGACCCACGTACATATCTAATTTATTACATTGTAATACTATTGTATTCATTAGAGATTTTCATAATATTTACCTTAAACGCTGGCAGGGTGTAGGTGCTACTGTCGATATGTGTGTCCTTGAATCGTTTATATTGTTGTTGTTACCGCTTAAGTTCATATTAGAACAAGAGTGACGAATTTTAGTCGTGTGACTCGTAGGCAAACAAGATATAGCCGATGATGATGATGATGAGGTTGTTATTGTCGATGACATGGATGGTGGTAGTGGTGGCAATGGTAAGATTTGCTTCTGATTATAAGACATTGTTGACGTTGACATTTTTCTTTTGCAAGTTCTCTGTTTAATATCGTTTAAGTTAAATCTGAATTTAAATTAATTACCAGTTGTTACCACTTTACACACACACACGAACACACGCAAACACACACAGACTTATTTAGTCACCAGCCATATATGGTTACGAATTGAATTCTTTGTATAAATTTCGCTTTAAGTTTTCTCTTAACTTGTAAATTAGTTTTTCGAAAAATTGTGTGGTTGTTGTGGCTAAGTTTTATTTGAGTTTTATTATTTTCTATTCTTGTTTTTTTTTTTTAATTTATTTCTTATGATAATGAAAACACACAAGCACACTTTTATAATTTTTCGCACGATTTATTTGCTATTTTTTTTGTAATGATTTTTTAGGTTTTTTTAATTTTATATTTTAATAAATAATTTATTATTGTAGTTGTTGTTGTTGTTGTTTTTTCCAATAATTTTTACCGTAAAAGGAAAATCTAAAAATGGCATAAATTATGATCACAACAAACGTTTGTTTTAAAAGCAAATTCACTTTTTTTATTTCGATTTTCATTAAACGAGGGTCAATGCATATTTTTACTTACAAAACCTTGTTTGTATTGTATTTACTTTTGCTTTTATAATAAGTTTTTTCAATTATTTTGATTAATTTTTATCACCATATAACATCTGTCACTTGTTGTCCAACCGATAGATCAAATCTGTCAAAGCTTTTTAAATGTCATAATTTCATATTTTTTAAATTTGTTTCTTTGTTGTTGTTGTATTATGAAATCGAGAGGAAAAACTGTATAAATTGCTGGCAGCAGTTTGTTGTTATTATTTGTGTTACTGAGATTGAAATCTTAGATTGATTATGATCACACCGGGATACGTCAGCACTTGGCAAGTGGACAATTAGTTCTACACGTCAATACACTACAGGAAGCCGCTTTCATAAAAATTATTGGCGTAACCATCATCATCATTATCTTCTTTAACAACAAACATACTTGCAACAATATCAACAACAACAACAATTACAATATATTTAATAAAGAAGAAAACAAAAAAAAACAAAAAGAAATAAAATAAAACCAAACAGTATACTACGGCAACATTTAATATAGTACGACTACCAATACGATACGATAATGATAATGATGATGATGAATATTGCAAAGTATTGCATAAAGAACAAGCAGACGGAAGAAACATCAACTGATATGTAGTCAGTCAATCAGTCAGCCGGTCAGTCACGTCACTCACTCAGTTATACAGTATAAACCTTCTGTTCTGGTACACAATGGCTCACCGGGGTCTTAAAAAATCATCTCATTCTGTTAATGTCACTAAGTTTTGTTTGTTTTCTTACTCTTTAAATTGCATGGATTACCAACCCATTGTGCAAATACTTTATAGTATTTTTTTTTTCATTTTTTTTTATTTTTCCTTTTGACTAAATGCTAAACGTCTAGAAGCGTAAAACAACTCCAACTACGGTTGGAGAATATGTTTTGAACACAAACAGACACACACAAGTTGTAGTCGGGTCGCATTGTTGTACATTTTGTATCTGCAACAAGTACTTTAATACTCTCTATCCACACTACTTCTCATCATTTCATAAACACATTGACACATGTGTTATACACTCAAAAAATTATCATCAACTAATCAAAGGAAAATTTTAGAAGTCGCCTTAGTCTAGTAGGTAGTGTGTTGCCTTATTAGACGCAAAGCCAGGGTTCGAGCCCCAGGCCGGACATCAAAGACAAAATACAAAAAGTATTTTTCGGCGACTTTCTCTCAGCAGATTTCTGGCAAAAACTCTGAGAGTAAATAAAATTGCCATGAAAAAGTTTCTAAAAAATCTGTCTTTCGGAGTCGACTTTAAAACTGTAGGTCCCACCACTCATGTATAAAATTAGGACACACAACATAAGTGGTGTGAGAAACTAGGACGTTGTACAATGGGTCAATTCGATCTCCGGGTACTGTATTTGTCTTGATTGACAAGTACACGTCCTCTAACTTAATCTAACCTAGTCTAAGGAAAATTTTGGATTTTACTAAGGAGAAATTCTATCTGCTCACATATTATTGGAGTATAATGTACAAAAAAAAATTTGAAATATTCGAATAACTGCGCTGCGTTTTTCGAGTGTACGTTAACCACAAACCCTTTTTGTTTATACTTGAAACATATTTTTCTTAAATCAGTTTTTTTTTATTTCTTTTACTGGCAATACTGCTGATCATATGTCCTTCTATGGTTGTAAGCTTTGGTATTAATGATACACTTATATGTTGATATTTATTTATATACAAAACTTTAACAGCGATTCCCAAACAGTCATAAACTTATAATGTTTTCTTATCAACGAAAAACAAAAGTTAAATGTCTCAATTAAAATTTAAAATTCTCGTTTTCATTTTGATTTCTACTCAACTCCAAGGCAAGTAAATTTAGAGACAATAATATTAAATATTAAGGGCCATTATTACATCTTGGGGTTAGTTAAAGCTACCTTTAGCTAAAGGGAACTGTAAAGTTACCTTTAACTTATATTCGTTATTACAACTTACAGATAAAATTTTTCAAAAATATGGCAGTGCCGGAGCAATGTCGATAAAACTGCTCAATTATACAAGTTCAAAGATAAAGTGAACAGTAAATCTGATTAATTTTTATAAACTTCGACCGTCATATTAGTTCCGCCATTTTGAATTTTTTAAATCTGAATGAAGATCTGTAATCAGCGACCCCAAAAACCCCTGAGTGACAATTTTCAAGTAAATCTGATTAATTTTTAAGCACTTCCGTAATGTGTTTCTTTTTCTCTTGCACCCCTTGACATAAACCCACCCCCTACTTTAAGGGTGCATGCAAACAATTTGACTTTGGACACATTTTAAAGAGCAAAGATCAATTGTCAATTTCTGATAATAGCGATGGTTCTAGCACGTCAGTGTTTAGCTCTACAATGTTTCAAAAATGGCCCAAAACGAAAACCTGATGTGATGGAAAGTTTTTGAACCCAGATTCGTGTTCAGCGCGCAAAATGCTTTCGGAAACACCTGGAGACATCTTATTTGCAAAACCCATGCAGGGCTGTGTTATTGTTTTGACAATGACTTCCTGTATGAATTGCTTTGATTTTCCTTATGTGAAATCTTATTTGATAAAATTTCACTTCTGTTCCTAAAGATTGAGGCTCTCTGATCACACAGAAATATCGTTTGTTATTGTTTTGCAAATCGAATACAAAAAAACAAACTTAAACTTAAAACTTTTCTCTCTCTCTCTCCAGCTCTCCTTGTGCTAATACATACAGTGGACAGCAAAAGTCTTAGTACAGCAATATATTTTAACAATTTCATGAATTTTAGCCAAAAGTTTGTATAAAAATTTATTTGTTTATATATTTATTTTATTAATTTATTTCTGTTTTATTATAAAAAAAAACAATTTTTTAATGTTTTTCATAAAACAAAAGAAAAATGAAAGGAAAAGTTTCAAATGACTCCATAGGTACTACCGCCAAGGAGAACCCTGAGTAAATTTAAAATTCAAAGGCCTAATATAAGAAAATGTTATCGCTTGTATTTAGTAGAATATCCCTTAAGGTCAAACACTCCATTTAACCCCTTTGGAATTGAATGTACAAGTTTTGTTTACAGTTTTCTAGTAAAACCATGAGCAAGTTTCGTTCGGTTGACCTTTGTTTGAAGTTTAGCGATTACGTAACAGTTCTTTCAAATGATCTCTTAAATACTCTCTTGAAGTCATATCGGGACTTTGTGCAAGAGTATTAAGCCTGTGGGGACTTTTTTTTTTGTGAAAATATATTGCCGTACTAATACCTTTGCTGTCCACTCACTGTACATAGTATCTTCAGAATGGACTACAAGTACATTAATGCCAAAGTAGTAGTAGCAGTGTAGTAGTCTGCTGCTGTTTAAAATATTTAATCATTATTTTAGTAGTTGTTGCTTCAATAATAGATCTTCACAATTGTACTTTAAAAATGAACGCTTTATTATTATGGGGTCTCTTCTTACAAACTTACAAACTTAAATGAAAAAATGAAGAAAAATAACCATTAAATGAACAAGAAAATACAAAAAAAAAGGTTTACGAAAGGGGAGCAACCAAAAACGGATTTCAATAGAAGAAATTAAAGAAATCGTAAGGAGAAGGGAGTGATTAAGAAACAAACTTTGGCTAGACAACATTTTTACATCTGGTATTCGTAAACGATTTAATGTAAAAATAGTTGTCTCTCTCCCTCTCACTCGCTCTCTCTCTCTCTGCCTTTTTAACTTCCTTTGCACAATGTTTTTTTCGTTATGAATTGAAAACATTATAATAAACAAATAATTGTTTTATAATAAAACATTGTAGAATATCGAAAAATTTAATGGAGCAGATAACATGATCCTAAGCAGAGGTAAAGGCTTTTTAAATACCTAGACGTTGGCTGAAAGAAGAAAGTGTTGTGTAGTAATCTTATCTGATATATTCAGATGTAGAACATGAGTACATTAGTGGCGGTTACAGCCGTTTAGTTTGCATTACGGCCAATCCTCTCATACTATCAATACTAATTATGCGTAAAGCTATGTTTTTAGATTCTCAGAGTCCCCGGGCTCACTTTCTACGTCACAACGCACAAAAGCAGAATAAACATTTACTTTAAAAGAAAAAGTCCTCTATCTGAATATGAATTCGCACCTTAGAGATCTTGTACGTTTAAAAAAATCATTAAAGGCCATTATTATAACAACTTGCCGTTAAAGGTGATTTTAGCTAAAGTGAACTTTAAAGAAAAGTTAAAGGTGACTTTAGCTAAAGTGAACTTTAAAGTCAGATTTAACTTCTTTTCGTTATTACAACCTACAAATAAAATCAATTTAACTTTTTCAAAAATATGGCAGTGTCGGAGCAATGTCGTTAACACTTTTATGAAGCTTTTGGCATTCTCAGAGCCCTCGTTTTTCGATTTCCCACGAACTCACTTTCTACGTAACAAAGCACAAAAGCAGAAGAAACATCTTGAAATAAAAGAAAAAGTCCTCTATCTGAATATGAATTCGCGCTTAAAAGATCTTGTACGTTTAAAAAATCAAAACATTATTACAACTTGCCGTTAAAGTTGACTTTAGTTAAAGGTAACTTTAGCTAAAGTGAACTTTAAAGTCACCTTTAACTTCTTTTCGTTATTACAACCTACAGATAAAATAAAATTAACTTGTTTCAAAAATATGGCAGCGCCGGAGCAATGTCGATAACAGTGCTCAGTTGAAAAAAAATTTAAAGCAGTGATAACGACGGGCTTATTTTTTATGGTGTATTTGCTCATTTTGTTGTGAAGCTGCCATATTGAAAATAATATATAATATGGCAACTTCAAACATAAACTTAACTTTAAAAGTTACCAGTAGGATCATCTCCCCTTTAGCTTAACACTCAATTCTACCTTATCGTCCACTTATAATAATGAAAAACAATATATCTGCCCGTTAAAATCCTCCCTTTAGTTAACGGTAAGTTGTAATGATGGCCCTTAGGGTCATTACTACAACTTTCCGTTAAAGTTTAACTTTAGCTAAAGTGAACTTTAAAGTCACCTTTAACTTCACCTTTAAAATAATGTGCATATGTGTATATAATACGGCAAGTTCAAAGATAAAGATAACTTTAAATGTTAAAGGCAGGATAATCTTCCCTTTAGCTTAACGCTCAGTTTTATCTTAATGGGTACTCGTAATAATGAAATTCAATTTATCTGCCCGTTAAAATCCTTCCTTTATTTAAAGGCAAGTTGTAATAATGTTTAGGTCCCTTAATATGACATAGTATATGAATATATTCCTTCAGAAATCACAAGCTTATGACAAAGGCCGAATTTTCACACCCTTGTTTAATCTTGACTTTAATAACATAACATCTTTAACATCCGCTTATCTCTCTCTCTCTCTCTCTCTCTCTCTACGCTTTTTACCATTTTCTCTGTACCTTTCCCTTTTAAACCTTTTTAAAGTCACGTTTTATGATACATAAACAATTCGGTGCATAATTATCTGAACACACTTTGTCTTCTTCTTATTTTTTTCTTTCTTTTGTTTTTTGTTTCTTCTTCTTTTTTTAATCAGAAAAAGGAAAAGAAAAAAAATCATGTTAAAGATGACCAGCCAGAAGAATCAAATTACCAGTTTTGCTTTAAAGCATCTCTTAAGCCTGAAATCAGGTCGTCTTGTGTTTTTAATAACTTATAACCGCATGCACACGATAACTGGAAAAACGGAAGTTCAAAAATTAATTACCCGAGTATTTAAGAGATTTAAGAAACAGCAACAACAGATACAGAAGAAGAAGCCTTAACAATGTAGCCAGGAATTTTTCAACATCCGGATTTGATTTAATTTTTTGTTTTTTTTTAAGTTACAATCAATAAAAATAAAACAAAAAGATGACATAAGTACATGAAACATGTGAACGAAGGAAGAAAAATAAAATCGTTACATCTAAAAGGTTTTGAAGGCTTTCGATTATTATTCCGAATATACAGACATACATACATACATAATTGGTCATTAAAACCCTTCAGTCAGGATTACGACCTTGTTTCTCGCACCACTTATGTTGTGTGTGTTAATTTTATACTTGAGTGGCGTGGCCTTAAGGTTAAAATCGACTCCGAACGACAGATTTTTGAGAAACTTTTCATGGCAATTTTATTTCACTCTCAGAGTTTTTGCCAGAAATCTGCTGATAGAGGAAGTCGCCGAAGAAATATTTTTTCAAATTTCATTTTGATGTCTGACAACACACTACCTACTAGACTACGACGACTTCATAATCATAATTCAATATCAAGCAACAGTGTCATAAATGCATAAACTAGGTTATGAAATGTTTCCTAATACTTCGCCTTTAGCCTCGAGAGACTGTTTCCTTTTTCTAAACCTAAAGAAAATACTCGGCGGAAAAAAATATTGAAAAATCTATAGAGTTTAAAGGAGTCTATTTGAAATTTCAATGGAAGTTGTAAAATTCACATTCACTCAGAGGCTAAAAGAGGTCTACATGGTCCACCGCAGCTACTATTTTTCAGTGATTTTCTAAAAGTGTAAAAGATCAATAAAATAATTTTTAAATTCACTTTCGAAATGATCAATTTTAAATCAATCTTTTTCCCCTGTTTTCATTTCAAACGTATAGTAGATGATACATTACAAGTGGTTTGTATTAAAGTTTAAACAGTAATATGATCATATGATCAGCTTCAAGCCTGCCAGCCAAGGCAGCCAACCATCTTATTTATTCTAACACACGCACGCATTCACAATTTAACAATTATTCTGTATGTCATGCCGATCATATTCGTACGTATCCATACATACATAGTTTTGTATGTTCATTGTTCGTTATTATTTTAATTACATAATGATCATTATGATTAAATTCATTATTGTAATCAGTTTTAAAAGAATTTATCTCCACTAGATTGTCTGTCTACTCCAACTGATCCATTACACTCAGCCAACCGAAAAAGAATAGAACATAACATAAAGCATAAAGAAGAAGAAGAAGAAAACTAAAACCAAAATGAAAAGGAATTCAACTGGAGTTGTGGAAAAAATTATAGAATAACCTCAAGTGTTGGGCTTATGAACCCAGTAGATCCATCATGCTTTACATTTGATTCTCTTATGATTTCGAAACATGAAATAAAGAGTATAAAAAAATGCATATGACCATGCCTGGCCTGTTCGATGCATATAAAATATGTTTTAAATACATAAAAAGGCATATAAACATATGCTATCATACATACAACACACAGCACATGTATACATAATGGTTTTGAGTTAATGTTGTTACACTTTGTGGTCATCAGAGAGAAATAATTATGGTTGCCATTGCGTCCCGATGCTCTAGAAGTGAGAACATGCAATACGTACGCCACGATTAAATGTGAAAAACTCGTGCTTAATTGTGAATCGAGAGATTCTATTCCCAACTTAAATGATGTGTGTGTGTGTGTGTAAATTATTTTCATTTCTAAAAGCACTTGTTTCACTTGAGTTGCACGTAAGTTAAGTTTTTTTTTTATTTTTTATTTTCAATATCTGTGACATAAAAGGCGGTAGAGATAAAATATTTAAATGCTTTAAAAGAGAGAGACAAATTTAAGATGTACCAATTGATAATTGATATCATCATGTGTAAGAATTGAAGATTTCCATCTCAATGTGATGATAAGAGACTTAAATAAGAACTGTTTTATCTAATACGGGGGATTTTTTTCTAAATAATATAATCATTTAATCATTAGTCCGTTCGTATATAAATCATCAATCAATTCACATTGGCACACATTAAATAAATTTTCTTTCGTTTTTTCTTTCGTTTTTAATTAATTATTTACGATTTATGAGTATTTATTACTACTACTACCCTTGCCTTATTCTATTAAACTGAATATTGACCAGAGGTCAGCAATGAGTATTCAAAAAGATGAGTAGAATCGCATCATACTCATAATTTCTGATACTTATACGCATTCATACTTATTTTAATATCATGGAACCTCTACACATATTCAAAGTTTGAAGTACTCATCATATTCATACTTAACAACATGTATGATGTTGTTGAATTCGACTCCCATAACACAACATTTACACGAAGCACAAAATAAGTATGAATCGCGTACGAACACTACAATACTCACTAGAAGGTTGTGTGTTTACTCTGCTCGTTGCTCTGTCTTTTTTGCTTATGAGTCTTTTTTCTTTTTTTGTAAATGCAACAACAACTAAGACTTTAAATTTTAATGAATGATTCGAATCACTCGTATCACTTATAAGTATTTTTCTAAAGTTATGAATCTTTAATGAGTCGGCTTATGAATCAAACATATTTCGAATGGTATGAGTTTGATGTCAACGTTGTACGCATACTAAGTGCAATCTGTACTTATAAATCAACGTTGTAGTGAGTATGAATGAATCAGACTACATAGTTAAATTTCAAAATTGTTGTTTCATTTATATTCAAAATTTCATGACTGCTTATGTGTAGCGGAGAAACGATTCGTTGCTGATCTCTGCTGAATATTGACCATAGAAATGCAATTAAAATCGCTGTTGGATCACTTTCAATTTATCTTGTAAATTGTGTTGTATATTCGGAAGTCGCCGTAGTCTAGTAGGTAGTGTGTTGGCTTATTAGACGTAAAGTCAGGGTTCAAACCCCAGGCCAGACATCAAGACAAAATACAAAAAGTATTTTCTACGGCGACTTCCTCTCAGCAGATTTCTGGCAAAAACTCTGAGAGTAAATAATAAAATTGGATGTGTTTGAAAGGAATGCATTCAGCCATTTTGATATTTTATCCCTAAGACGGTCAATAGAAATAAAAATATAACGGTCTGAAATTTTCTGCCTCGAATAGCACGCCGTTTTACTTACATAGAGAATTGGTCATTGCAGCACTTTATCACGACCTAGTTTCTGTTGTGTGTGTTAATTTTTTCCAAGAGTCGACTCCGAACTACGGATTTTTGAAAAACGTTTCATGGCAATTTTATTTCCTCTCAGAGTTTTTGCCAGCAGACTGCTGAAAGGAAGTTGACAAAGAAATATTTTTTCATTTTTCGCTATGTTGGAGACATATGGGCTGCGGCCTTACGTCTAATAAGCCAACACTGTATGTAAGTATTAGATCACGGCGACTTCACCATTTTAGGATTACCAAAAACCCAGTTGTTTTTGTAGGTAAAATCCAGTGCCAGTATTTGTGAATGTTTTTAATTCATGTTATGATTTGCTTGATGAACTTCTAAAGAAAACGTGCATGAAAACAACGAATAATAATAATTTATTTCCATTACCATTTACACATATGTATGTATGTACGTAGATACGTTCATAAAACAAAAGAGAAAAATTTTTTTACGAGAGTCTACTTAAGTGTGAATAAATTTTCCTTTCTTTAAAACTATTTTTATCTGACCATCTGCACATCAGCTGAAGACCCCCAGTTAGCGCCACAAACAGTGCAATATTTCTCTTACATTTTATTTAGCCATTCGCAACCCAGTTTAATCGGCCATCCATCACTTTATATACATACATACATATGTACATTTATTCATATGTATGTATATAGTACGTACATACCATGGTACATACATTCATTTTGTAAATAAAAAGAGTTGCATTCAGCTAATAAAAACTATAAAACACAATTGTAATGTTCATCAATAAACAGAAAATTTTAAAACAAATGATCGGCTATAAACGAAAGTAAATTTTTTTGGAAATGTGTTGGAAAGAAACAGGTGCTAATATTTTTATTATAAAGTTTTGCTTCTTTCCAATTTTAGATGTTTAATGTGATTGAAGTCGCCATAGTCTAGTAGGTAGTGTGTCGGCTTATTAGACGTAAGGCCAGGGTTCGAGCCCCAGGCCAGACATCAAAACAAAATACAAAAAATATTTCTTCGGCCACTTCCTCTCAGCAGATTTCTGGCAAAAACTCTGAGAGTAAATAAAATTGTCATGAAAAAGTTTCTCAAAAATCTGCCGTTCGGAGTCCCGCCACTCATGTATAAAATTAACACACACAACATGAGTGGTGTGGGAAGCTAGGTCGTAATCCTAACTGAAGGGTTGTTATGGCCAATTATAACGGGTGATTTCTTTAGCTATTATCTTTTTTGGCAACACTGGTTTAAACAGCTCACGCTCGTTTCGTGTTTGGTTTCACTGTCAAACATCTTCAGTTTGGTCTATAATTTAACCATGAATCGTCTTACAAACGAACAACGCTTGCAAATCATTGAATTTTATTATCAAAATGCGTGCTCTGTTAAGGAAGTTTATCGCGCGCTTCTTCCATTTTATGGTCAGTTTAATCGAACCCACTGAAGCGGCTATTCGGGCTATTGTGAATAAATTTCGCACCAAATTTACATTGTTGGACATTAAACCACCAACACGCTTACGTAGAGTGTGAACTGAAGAAAATATCGCAGCTGTATCGGCCAGTGTTAATGATGGACCATCAATTATCGATTCGTCACCGTTCGCAGCAATTGGGCCTCTGTTACTGAACAACGTGGAAAATTTTGCGGAAGGATTTAGGGGTGAAGCCTTTCAAAATACAGCTGGTGCAAGAATTGAAGCCGAACGACCTACCGCAACGCAGAATTTTTGTTGAATGGGCACTTGGAAAGTTGGCCGAAGATCCATTTCTTTATCGAAAAATTGTGTTCAGCGACTAAGCTCATTTTTGGCTCAATGGATACGTAAATAAACAGAATTGTCGATTTTGGAGTGAAGATCAGCCAGAAGCATTGCAAAAGCTACCAATGCATCCAGCAAAAGTCACAGTTTGGTGTGGTTTATGGGCTGGTGGCATCATTGGACCGTACTTCTTCAAAGATGCTGCGTATCGTAACGTAACTGTGAATGGTGAGCGCTACCGTGAGATGATGATTTGCCCAAAATGGAAGAGCTTGGCTTGCATGACATGTGGTTTCAACAAAACGGTGACACATGCCACACAGCACGCGTTATAGTGGACTTATTGAGAGGCGAGTTTGGTGAACATTTTTATTTCACGTTCGGGACCGGTCAATTGGCCGCCTAGATTGTGCGATTTAACGCTTTTAGACTTTTGTTTTTGTGGGGCTATGTTAAAGCTCATGTGTATACAGACAAGCCCGCTTCAATTGACGCATTGGAAGACAACATTGAAGCATTTATTCGTGAGATACCGGCTGAAATATTGGAAAGAGTATGCCAAAATTCGACTAAGGGGATGGACCATTCGCGGTCAACATTTGCATGAAATAATCTTAAAGCATTAAATTATATGGACCGTACTATCGATGCAAATAAAGATTTCATACATTTTTCTGAATTTTATGTTTTTTTTTTTTTTTGAAAAATTTTCCTATAGCTCTTAAAAACTCGCCCTTTATATGTCTGTATGATTATCAACTTTTCCGATATATATATTTTAAAATAATAGACGTCAATTAATAATTTCAATTTAAACATCAATCTCCTCCACTTGGAGTTAAGAGAGATCGAAACAGTAAGAATAGAAATTTTATTTGAATAATCCATTCCTGACATATCGATAAATCTTTTTGAAGCAGTTGTAATCCACCATGCTTCCCTGTTTGCTCAGATTTACATATTTACACATTTTTAAAGCAAAGACCTGCTCTTTATTGCCATTACTTTTCGAATGAATTCTCCTGCCTCTTGTATTTTGAGAGCGAAAAAGAAACTGAAACTGTTTTCAAATTGTAACCAGTTTTTAATAAAATATGAATGAGTCATCATCGACTAGTGAGTGGTACAACTGAATTTGTGCATGCACAAGCATGTCATCTACCCGCAGCTAAAATATCATAAAACCATGGGAAAATCATGATATTAAGACACTCAAATTGATGCTTTGATTTTTAATGCGTACATTTGGTTAAGATCCCCAGTGGCCAGTGGTAAAAAACACCACACCCAGTTGTAGATTGAAATACAAGTGGCGAAAACAAGACAGAAAGAAGAAGAAGAAGAAGAAACAAGTGAATTTTTAACCAGCGCAGCGTTGAGAGTCAGTAATAGAATGCAGAAATGAATGCAATGAAAACAGGTTTGTTGCTTAAGTCTTTTGTTTTGCTTTGTACCGAATTGTGTTCTGTTTGTTCTTGGTTTTGTTTACATTAAAAACGAGTACAAAAAAAAGAAAAACAAACGAAATGAAATAAAGTTGTGAAATTCAATTCATGAAACATGTAAACTCTAAAAAAAAAAAAAGCAAAATAAAAACATTAAAAAAAGGGAAATAATTTAAATATTTTTATTTTTATTTCTAGACTCCTTCTTTTGTTCTGACAATTTGCTTAAATTACAATAAGAAATCAAAAAAAAAAAGAAAAGAAAATCATCTGAAATGTTTAAGCCACAATTGAAATACTATTTATATGATGAGGTCTGCATACATAATAAACGTGATGATTTTTGGGTGGTTATACATGGAAATGTATTGGATTTAACACAGCTTCTAAATGATCGTTGTGATTCATGGAATAATGTAAAGAGATTTATTGTTTTTTGCATAATGAGTTGCTAATTTCATTTCCATTTCATTTTGCAAGAATTTGGAATATTTATTGGCTTTTGGTGGCAAAGACCTCTCACATTTTTTCCATTTGAATAATTTGCCCAAAACAGAAACTTCACCCGTGACGGGTAAACCGCGTCTATTATTTCCTCCCATACTAGAGGTGGCTCAGAGTGAATATAAAAAATCGAAAAACATACTTTGGAGTCAAGATCCTTTTTATCATATTGGACGCGTTACTCGAAGAGAACGCAAAATACGTATTATAAACACCTTGACGGCCACCACGACTTTCATGAAAGTCTGTGATGAGGATTCGATCTACGAGATACAAAGAAAATACAAGGAGATCTACAATAATCATGCAGGCAGCTATTTGTGGCGTAAATTCTCAAATGGTGTACATAACTTATTACTTACTGCTGGCTTAGTGTGTGAAAATTCTATCGTATTTTTTTTTTTTTTTTTTGTTATATGCAGGGTCAATGTCCTGGTGAATTGATTTTACATGAAACTCTCGATGGTAATGGCTTAATTGAAGAGGAAAATTCCGATATTGAATTACCCGTACCCTCTATTTGGCTGTACTACACTGATGATTTGACGCTGGCTTAAATTATTGTCTACATTCTTTGGAATTCCATTCTTTTTCCACCTTATTGTTGTGCGTGTGTTCACAAATGAAACAAAACAAAAAAAATACATTTTCTTTAAGATTTTTCTCAACTGCCTATACTTACATACGAACATATTTTCCCATAATTTTGTTGATTTTTCTAAAGTTGGCGCTTTTTTTTTTTCTTTACTTTGCTTTTTGCTTTGTTGGGTTTATATGTATGTTTATATGTATTTTCCAGCGACACATTTTATTCAAATTATATAGAATTTGTTTCTCTTGTTTCTCGGTAGTTGGATCGGTAGATTGTGATCTTGTCTCTTGTGTTACATTTTTTTTCTTTTTTTTTTTTGGAATTTTATTCTCAGGATTTGTCATGTTTGTTGGCATTTTATTCTGTGTGTGTTTAATGAGTGGGCGTTGTCTGAACTGCTTTTCCTTTGCTTTTCGTACTCCCAAAGACAATGAATGACAGGCATATTCGTTCTTGAAAGAAAAATTCAAATTTTTTTCCCCCCTCAGGTTAAAGAATTGCTTGGCATTCCAGTGAATGAAAGAGAAGAACGTACACCTGGATAAAGAAAATGAAATGAATTAAACGTGCAACGCAGAGAATTTGCGAGATTATTTTTCTTTAAAAAAAAAAAAAACAAATTATGTTTGTAAGCATAAGTGTAATAATAAAATTGTAAACGTTAAGACTCTTATTTTTCTTAAACGAATATAATTTAATATTCTAACTGATCAAACAATTTCTATGTTTATTCTTCAATTTTATTGCCTTTTTTATAATTCAACAATAATTCAATAACATTTAAATTAAGTACTGACCACTTAGTAATTAATTTTTATCTTAAAGAATTTATATTTCCCTTTTGGTTTGAGCATTTAATGCGTTTCTTACTTCCTAATTTGGTTCCGCTAGTCAATTGAAAACATATTTAGTGTTGCGACTAAAGTAGGTTCACGAAAAAAATATAACAAAAAATAAAAGAAAATAAAATAAAATCTTAAACACATTTAGCATTAGGCTTTATAAGCTGATCGAAATCTTAAAGTATTGTAAAGACTTCTATTTTAGTTAAAAATTCGAAATAATTTTTGAAGCAAAAATAAGTTTGCGAGTATAATTACACGGTGCGACAGTCAAAATACCCCCAGCTAATGACATAATGTAGGTTATGAGTTTTGTTGAGTTGAACTCAAAATTTTTTTTTATATTTCTCAAACCCTTCAAACGTGTTTTATTTGACAAAAACGGTATTTTTGATCTTTTCATACAAAATTATTGATTACACAAATATTTTTTAACCTATTTTCAAAGTCCAAAGTTTTTTGAAAAGGGGACTGATGAGCCTTAAAAATGATGTACATAAACATATGGTTCAAGTTTACATGTTATGAGTTTTGATTGGGTAAACTTGGAAAGTTTCTCATTTTTTCAAGTTTAGCTCTCCTTAATTGCAAAATTTAATTAAAAGATATGAAATAAGTGGAGACATTCTTAAAGTGCATTCTATTGTGAAGAGATTGACACTTCTTTTGATCAAATCGGATAAAAATTACCGTAGTTATTATTTAAATAGTAGAACAGTCGTGTTATATTTTTTATATATGTAATCTTATCAAATGAAATTTCAGTTCAAAAATTTTCAAAAGTTTTGATGGATCTTCATTGTTTATCATTTATTATAAATGTGTCAATTTCACTTTTGAACGACTGCCAGAAGTCGGCTAATATTTGTGTTTTTTGCAAATATTATTTCTCTTTGCGCAAACATTGGCCAGCTTCTGGTGGTCGCTCAAACGTGAAATTGACACATTTTGTGATAATAAATCAAGATCCATTAAAAATTCTGAAAATTCTTGAACTAAAAGTTTATTTGAAAAATTTATAAATGAAAAATATAAATTGACTGCTAGACTCTTTAAATAATAACTACGGTAATTTTTGTCCGGCTTAATCAAACGAAGTGTCAATCTCTTCACAAGTTAATACACTTTCAGAATATCATCACTTATTTTATATTTTTTCATTAAAGTTTGCTACTATGGACGGACAAACTTGAAGAAATATGAAAAAAATTCGCATTTCTCAAGTTTACCTCATCAAACCCCATAGCATATTAAGTCAAATAATATATATATGAATACCGTTTTAAACGCCCATCCCTCTACTTTCTAAGAGGCTTTAAATTTTGGACATCGGTTCAGAAATACTTGTGTAATCAATAAATTTGTGCGTAAAGTCTAAAAAGACAGTTTAAGTCAAATAAAACAAGTTTGGAGAGTTCAAGAAATATATAAAAAAAAATTTTTTGAGTTCTGCTCAACAAAACTCACAACTTACACTCTATCATTAGCTGGGTGTATTTTAATTTTTTTATTTTGTCGCACAGTGTTATCGTACATTAAACAGAATAACATTTTTGCTTCTTAAACCTTCATTAATCGGTATTTCTGATATTATTCATCGTTGGCTATACTCCTACCTCTCCCTTAGGACTCAGAGGGTATTGTTTAGGAATGTATTGTCTAAGATTGTATATGTTACTTCTGGTGTTCCGCAGAGTAGGGTCCTTTACTGTTTTTATTGTTTCTTAATGATCTTCCTTGTGCTATTTCTGATTGTAATATTCTGATGTATGCTGACGACGTTAAATTATTTTATACTTTTGATGATGATCATGGTCAGGCTGTTCTTCAGCGAAATATTGATTTGTTTGTAACTTGGTGCAGAATTAATTTAATGGATCCTAACTTGAGAAAATGTAAATGCATGGTTTTTCTCCCACGGGGGCGTAATTTCGTCCACTTATGTGATTAATTTTGGCACTTTGGAAACTGTGGCTACATTTCTTGATTTGGGAGTATTATTGGATATGAAATTGTCTTTTATTGATCATATTAGTATGATGATTGGCAAGGCTCGGGCTGTTCTTGGTTTTGTGAAAAGATGGTCTAGGGAATTCATTGATCCTTATATAACAAGACTGCTATACATTTTTATTCTGTTTACGTGACTTAGGATGGGATTGTGCCAATGGGTTTCCATCATATGAGGCTATATCGGGTTTGATAAAACTTCCAACTTTAGAACATAGAAGAGCTGTTTTAGGGGTTTGTTTTGTTTTTAATCTGGTTAAAGGTGATATCGATTCTGAGTTTTTGCTTTGTAACCTGAATTTCAGTATTCCAGCAAGATTTTCACGGCACTATCGTCCTCTTTCTTTAGATTTTTATAGAACGAACTATGGATGTAATTTTCCTTTTCTTATTTTATGATTTTATTGATTTTAATTGTAGTGTTTGTAATATAAAACGTAGCTTATAGGCTGGCATTAATTTGTAAATTATTATATAAAAATTTATTTTCGTTCTTGTCATAGGTGGTAGTTCCCGTTTATTGTTACTTTATTCAGCTTGTGATTAAGTTCTGTAGCTGATTTATGGTCTCGTTGCCATTACTTTTCCCTTACCCGCTACAGACCGGACTGTAGTGTGTACGTGTCCCTACGTTATGGGGACGAGCCTTCCGCGGTCGGGTGAGGGTGGGTTAGTGTGAGGTCGGGGACGTTCGAAAAAAAAATCTGTTCTTACTTTGTTCATTTCTTATAGAACAGAAAACAGTCATTTCTTACAGTCAAAATTCATTAAAAAGTAACTCGTTCAAAATGAAAATTTTACATTTAAATCATTAGCCTTTAAAGTCGTTGTTAAAAATATTGAAAACATTTTTGTTTGATTACCACGAGTGTGAGGCTACAGTTTCCAGTTGAACATGCCAACTACAGATTATTTTGATTAAGGTGTTCAGTTTCAAAATATAATGAAGAAGATAATAGAGGATCTCATAGTTTTCAATTTCATTTAAAAACCAAGAGTAAATTACTCCGTATACATACTTTACGTTGTAATGAAAATTACATTTCATTTACATACATACCTAAGTACATAAGCAATTTGAATTTGTTTTTTTTTTCTGTTTATTATTGTATTAAACTGTCATTGTTAATGAAAATGGTTGTGACATCAAGACCAGAGTCACGTCTCTGCGGTCATATTGCCGGACATGGACAACGGATCTTTTTAAGGCAACAATAATTGTTTATTTTTTGTAATTTTTTCTTTCAATAATTTTAATCGAAATGTTAACGAAAAGAATCAAAAATTTAATAAAAAAGAAGGAAAAAAATTCAATAATAATGCCAAAGAATATTAAATGAAGTGTTAATTTTAGTATTTTAATTTTAATTGTAGAAAAAGAAAGAAACGCCAATACAAACAGATACAGAAAGAAAAAAGAAAAAGTATTTCTATGTTTTATGGTTGTCCACTGCTGTCACTGCTGGCTCTCTGCTACGGACCATTAACGGAAGTCATTCCGAGTTATGCTAAAGTTTGCCTTATTTGAATTTGAAAAGCTGCACCTAAACCACCTAAAAACGTCCATAAACAGTGGTAAAAAAATTGAAAACAACTTCCTTTTGCTGACTAGCTGACTGACTTCTTCTTTTCAATATTTTTAATTATTGTTCCGCTCGTTTTATTGTTACTTTGTTGGCATTTGAATATGTATAGAAATGACCTTCATTTCAAGCACTTTAAATTTTCCACTTTGAAATGTTTGTTTTTTATCATCTTTTATAGAAAGCGAAGCAGATTTTCACATTTATTTGCATATTTCGTTAATAAAGTCAGTTTAGCAGTTGATTTAAATCCTCAATAAAATTGTATAATATAAACAGACGACTTGCATATCATTTCTTGAATTCTATTAAAAGTTGTCGACATTTTAAAAACTTCCGTTGGATTTTTTTTATTTAAAATTATTTTAAAAAAATTTTTAAAACAAAAAGACATGTTTTCTTTGTTCCTGTATTATTTATAATATTTTTTTTATTTTCGTTTTAATTTTAAAAACTAAAAATATCATTAACATTTAACATTCCCAGGCACTTTTGTTACGCATTCTTTTGCGGGAAAAAGTTTTCATTATATTTTCCGTTTTAATTTGTTTTTTTCTTTTGCATTTATTGTTAAAACATTCCAATGATTGCGTGTTGAATTTTGAAAACATTTTAGTGGGAAGTAAAATAAATTATCTTCTTTTTTTCTATTTTTTCTAATTTTTCTTATTATTTATTATAATTTTTGTGTAGACTTTTCACATTATATGCCACTAAATTTGATATGTGCTGCTAATTAATGTTTAGATGACATACAATACAAATTCCTGGTTTTTATTACCGCAATGCTGATGGAAATGATACTAATTTATTAAAATCCCAATTGTTGTTATAAATTTATTAACTTTAAAGCAATTATGTGATATATCCACCTAACGTAGCCTAGTAGGTAGTGTATTGGCTTATTAGACGTAAGGCCAAGGTTCAAACCTCAGGCCAGACATCAAAACGAACATACGAAAAAAGTATTTCTTCGGCGACTTCCTCTCAGCAAATGTCTGGCAAAAACTCTGAGAGTAAATAAAATTGCCATGAAAAGTTTCTCAAAAATCTTTTGTTCGGAGTCGACTTTAAGCTATAGATCCCGTCACTCATGTATAAAATTAACGCACACAACATGATTGGTGTGCGGAGCTAGGCCGTAATCCTGACTGAAGGGTCGTAATGGTCAATTATGTATGTATGCACACCTTAAAGTCAAGAATAATTAATTGTTAGTGCACTATTCTGAAAGGTAAAACTCCTTAGTGATAGTAAAGTCCTGTGTATACATATATACATGCGATGAAACCATCTTTTTTGATACCGGAAAACAGAAAACTATGCACAAACACTTGTAAGCTCTATGCCTGTGGGACATAAAATTTTGATCGTTAACAATATGACAAAAATCTTTTTAATTTTTTAATACAGCTCTCATATTTGGTATACCCACCTATTCCAAAGGCAATAGCTTGCTTTTCTACATTCTAACAATAATTTTGTTCACTCAATATTATATACATACATATTGTTACGAAAATGAAAAATCTACATACTGGTGTTTTGCTCTTACATCGCTTAACATTAAAATTATAAACAAAAGATACAAAAACAAAACAATGCAATAAACAAACCGGTTTACGAATTATCGTACTGCTTAATATAACAACAAACACCAGCATAAAAAAATGGTAAACAAGTAAACAAAAATCTACAAACAACACTACAAGAATAAACGTAAACAAAATATACCAACAGCAATAATGAATGTATACAACGATGTTTACATTTATAGAGATTTCAAGAGGGCGAAGTCACGAACATTTGCCTTCAATAACACTCATCACGCTGTTTATCCTGCCATATAAAAGGCAATGCAGATCAGGCGAGTGAGTGAAGTGAAGTTCAGTCAGTCTTGTGTGAAGACGCGATGCGTTTGAAGAGAGTAATCGTGGTTTAAAGATCTCCGTTATAAAGACCTGTATAGTAATTGTTATTGTTTATGCAAAAAGTATAAACAGGGGAATGACAAAGACAAGCAATTGTTGTTGTTTACATACAGTTGTGATCAGTGGCACACAGAATTTTGTGGACAATAAAGAATCTTAATTAAAACTAAATATAAATTTATTTTTATTTTATTTACAATCTACGAGCTCATATTTTAAACGTTTTTAAACGGTGAAAACGTAACAATATTATTACATAAGTTGTTCACTGAACTCAACGGATTTGCATTTTATAACAACTGAATGCTGAAGATTGTGTGGGAAATTGTTTTATGATTTAAACTCTTTTGTTGCAATATAAATACACAATACATTAATACATTCATTCTTTCATTCATCTATTCATCCATTCATTCATATATTCACTTGAATAAATTCAATAATGAGCTGATATTATCCTCAACTCTTTAGCCATTAAAGACCTTACATTCCTTTAACCATTTTTGGTAGTGGCTTTACAAACTAAATGCAAAAACAAAAACTTCAATTAAAGGCTGTATTTTGCATATTTATTTTCAGAGTTTTTCATTTTGTAAAAAAAAATTCCATTCAACTTTATACAATGAAATTACCGCTTAGGATCACTGATAACAGTAGCTTACATAATTCTGTGATTTCATTACAAATAAATAAAAGAATTAAATAAAAAAATTGCAAAAGAAGTCGCCATTTAAACACAAAATTTAAACAATTCTTATGTAATTAAAGTCTTTTAAAATTCTCACACGGCTTTGTTAGTTAACAACATCATTTATTTTCTAAAAGTCATCTTCTTTCCCATTTGAAATAATTAACAAAAACTTATTGAACATTATAATGATTTACAATGAAATTTCAAAAGAAATCATTCTCATTACATTTGTAACAAACAGTGTTTTTGAGAATAACTGGCATAACAATGACGAGTGCTACTGGTTTTATAGTTTTATTCTTACGCTCTACCCAAATAATTAATTGACGACGTTGTAATTATTTTTGAAGAGCTTAAAACAAATTTCCCAGCTTCCCAGCCTTTAAGTAGTATTCAAAGAATATGCTTCTTCTCTTCACTTGTATGAGAGAGACTTTGCTGCTTCATCATCATAATGAACAATTATTAACTCACTTTAACAGCCGTCAGAGAAATCATTATGATTTTACAGAATTTTGTGGCTTTGAAATGTTCTTACACAGGCATACAATTTACAAGAAGAATTTTAAACGTACATCAGTCTTGTCATCACATCACAAGTCTGTAAGTAATTAGTCATCGTTAGAGATCAATGCACTGGAGACAGAGGAGAGTACAAAGATTCTAAATTCGTTTAAACGAATGGAAGAATCTACACAAGTTTACATAAGAAATTAATTTCCATTAAAGTTTTGAGCAGCTGAACATTTTTTTCAATTTTCCAGATTTTCTTTTTTCCCCAGACCGTTGGGTAAAAAAAATCCTTTTATAATCATTTGCTGCATCGACTGCAATGCATTTATATGATATAAAAACAAAATATAATACTGTCACCAAAATGAAAAATCTAGATACTGACGTTTTGCTTTTACATCGCTTAACATTAAAATTATAAACAAAAACTACAAAAACAAAACAATACAGTAAACAAAACTGTTTACAAATTATCCTACTGCTTAATATAAGAACAAACACCAGCATAAAAAAATGGCAAACAAGTAAACAAAAATACACAAGGTAGGTAGGTAGGTAGAGGTGGCTGCCCATCCAAGAAAAAATTTTTCTTGTTGATGGACACACTTAGGCCGCATTGGGCCCATTGTGCTACCACAGTCATCCATTATCCCCTAGTCTCGAAACCATTCGGAGCTCCTGATGAAGCGATTTAGGCTGCCAATGTCAATCTCTGACAGTTCCTCCAGATCATCCATGTAGTAAGTACCCAAGTACTTCCTTCTTCTTTGACATAGAGCCGGGCATGTACCCAGCAGGTGAGAGACAGTCTCCTCTTCTTCCTCATCTCTGCAGCTTCTACAGAAGTCGTTGGCAAGGTGTCCAAGTCCAATGCGCCTCGCATGCGTACCCATAATGCAATGCCCCGTAATGACACCGACAACTACACTGAGCGCGCCTCTTTGGAGTTTAAGTAGACTCTTTGTGCGCCCCTCATCCAGCCTTGGCCAGATTTTACGAGCCGTTCTACCCGTGTCCGAGGCCGCCCACCTGTCGTTGACGGAATCGACGATCGCATTATCAATTATGAGCTTGCAGGTCCTCATTGGTATGCCTAGATTCGAGAACTCAGCGGTGAGCTCGTGCCCCGCCTGGCAAGTTCATCAGCTCTACAGTTGCCCGGAATACCACTGTGTCCCGGTACCCATACGATATGGATGTCATATCGTTCCGCTATCTCGTCGAGATATCTGCGACAGCCGTACACCGTCTTGGAGTTCATCACGTTAGAACTCAAAGCCCTGATAGCCGCCTGGCTATCAGAAAGTATGGTAACGTTCCGCTTGGAGACCCTTCCATCCCCAATAATACTCGCCGCAGCCTGTATGGCCACCACCTCCGCTTGAAAGACACTGCAGTGGTCTGGTAGTCTTATAGACTGAGCTATTCCAACTGATTCCGAAAAAATTCCACTGCCAACCGCTCCGTTCAGTTTAGAGCCATCGGTGTAGATTTGTACGGAGTCTCTAAACAGGTGGGTCACACCACCCTTCCAGGCTCCGTTATCCGGAACCGATGTCCTGAATCTCTTCGTGAAGTCGTACCTCGGTGTCATGTAGTCACTGCTCCCGACAGCTCCAACTTCCCTCAGGATTCTTGCGTGGCCTATGCCCGAGTCAAGCCACTGTCCAGTCGCCCAGAGACGTTTGCTTATTTTAGCAGCCACTCCCCTACAGAAAAGGTCAAGCGGAAAGAGGCCTAAAATTATCTCCAGTGCCGACGTAGGTGTAGTGCGCAAGGCACCACTAATGATAATACAGGCAGATCTCTGCAGTCGCTGTATTAGTTTCGAGTTAGTTTTAATTTCAAGGGATTCCCACCAAACTAGGCATCCATAGGTTAAGATAGGCCTGACCACCGCTGTGTAGATCCAGTGTGTCATCCTAGGTCCTAGGCCCCATTTTCTCCCCAACACTCTGTTACAAGCATACAGGGCAATGGAAGCCTTTTTAGTTCTGTTAATGATATTCGATTTCCAAGACAGCTTCCTATCCAGAATAAGTCCTAGAAAGTGTGCCTCCTGTTTGAGTTTCAGTTCCGTCCCGTTAAGTTTCAATGGACGAAATGTCGGTGGCTTGTACCTTCTTGTGAAGAGTACTATTTCCGTTTTCACCGGGTTAACACCCAAACCACGTTCAGATGCCCACACGCAGACCCTTCTCAGAGCCAGTTGCATCCTATCTCTGATAGTGTCGACAAATCTTCCGGAGATAACAAGAACAATGTCATCCGCATAGGCAATTGCCTCACATCCATTTTGTTCTAGTATCACTAGTAGCTCATTCATCACCAGATTCCACAAAAGAGGAGAGAGTACTCCGCCCTGTGGAGTTCCCCTCCCTATAGCTCTGGTTGTATGTGAGCTCCCAAGTGTGGGGTAGATTGTTCTCCCACAAAGTAGCTTAGTTATCCAGTTCACTATAGTGGATCGTACACCCAGACTATCCAGCGCCCTGGTTATAGCGCAAAGTTCCACATTATTGAAGGCTCCTTCGATGTCAAGGAAAGTAGCCAGAGTGTATTCCCTCTGTGCCAGCGATTTCTCTATCCTGCACACCAGGCTGTGTAGGGCAGTCTCAACAGACCTCCCCTTAATGTATGCGTGTTGTCCCCCGGAAAGGAGATTTCCATCCAAGGTCTGACGCAGATTCACATCCACGAGTCTCTCCATAGTCTTCAGTAAGAAGGAGGATAGACTTATGGGTCTGAAGTCCTTGGGTGTAGTATGAGAGTTTCTTCCAGCCTTCGGTATGAAGACTACCCCCACTTTACACCATTCCGACGGTATATGGCCCATCCGTAACTGGCAACAAACATCGCCTCCAGCATTCTGATGTGTTTCCTTTCCAGACGTTGCAAGAGTGCCGGATATATTCCGTCCGGTCCCGGAGATTTAAACGGTCTAAATCCGTCTATCGCCCATTTTATCGCGTCCGCAGACATGATCGAGCAGTAATCCCACTGTGATTCACTCCCCGAGACGGTTGTTCGCACATCCGAACCTTGTCCCGGTGGAAAGTGGGTGTCCACAAGAAGATCCAAAGTTTCCTTCTCAGAGTTGGTCCATGTGCCATCCTCCCTTTGCAGTACACTGGGTATAAAGGATGTTGTCGAGAGAATTCTCCTTAGCCTAGAAGTTTCGTTGATAGTTTCCATGTTGCTACAGAAATTTCTCCACGAGTCCCTCTTAGCCCGTCTTAGAACTCTCTTGTATTTTCCAAGGGACACTTTATAGTCCCTCCACTGATCCGCATTACCGGACTTTCTCGCCACATTGAAGAGTCGTCTTGACTCCTTTCTGAGCATGTCCAGATCCCGGTCCCACCAGGGTGGTTTTTTTCCACCCCTGTTGACCCTTTTCGGACATGCTTTTTCAAAAGCCCCTACTATGACCTTAGTGAATTCAGCCACTGTAGCCTCAAGTCCAGAAATACTATCTATACTACAGCTCGTGAGTGGGTCCAAGCCCAGCCTGACAAGGCGATCATAAAGATCCCAATTCGTATTTCTAGGATTTCTAATCGCCCTTACAGTATTGTTCTCCCTACCAAGGGAAAATTCAATAAACCTATGATCAGAAAAGGAGTGCTCCTCCGAGACTCTCCAATCTCTGACACTATCATAAATATTGCCGGAGGTAAGGGTTATGTCCAAAACCTCCCTTCTGTTTTTCGTTATAAATGTGGGCTTATTACCCGTGTTACAAACTAATAGGTTATTAGATATAATAAAATCAAAAAGAGACTCACCCCGTTCGTTGACGTTCGTGCTGCCCCATATAGTGTGATGAGAGTTGGCATCACAGCCAATCAGCAGGCCAACATTTGAGCGCTTTGCCTCTGTAACCAGTCTCTTCACTGGATCTGGTGGTGGGTGACTGCTTAGGTCATGCGGCATGTAACAGGAGGAGATCCAATGTTACACAAACAACACTACAAAAATAAATGTAAACAACGATGTATACATTTATAGAGAATTCGTCATGAACATTAGCCTTCAAGAACATTCCTCAGACTGTTTACTCTGCCATATAAAAGCCAAGACAAAGCAGATGACTGAGTAAGTGAAGTTCAGTCAGTCTTGTGTGAAAAGGCGGTGCAATTGAAGAGAATAATCGTGGTTTGAAGATCTCCGTTACAAAGATCTGTTGAATAATAGTCTAGTAATTGTTATTGTTTATGCAAAGGGTATAAACAGAGGAATAACAAAGAAATGCAATTGTTGTCGTTTACATCAAGTTGTGAACAGTGGCACACATAATTGTGCGAATAATAAAGAATCTTAATTAAAATTAAACACAAATTTATTTTTATTTTATTTGCAATCTACGTCAGTGTTAAAAAATTCAGTACTTTTTTTCCATACTTCTTCATTTCAAAAACACCGCAGTACCCCCGCGACGTTTTCAGTACTTTTTTATTATTACATATTTTATGTCTTGGGCTTTTCAACTATTAATGCATGTTCAACGCATTGCGAAAGGTGGAATTAGGCTTTAGCCCCGGTTAGCCAAACGTTCATGAAAAGTACGTTCGTTTTTAGAATACGAACAGTAATGAAAACGCTTACCGTAATGTAATTTCGGTCAGCATTTGCATTACTGTTCATAACGAACGTATGTTACATTACGTTCCATCATACATACATACATAATTGGCCATTACAACCCTTCAGTCAGGATTACGGCCTAGCTTCTCACGCCACTCATGTTGTGTGCGTTAATTTTATACGTGAGTGGCGGGACCTACAGTTTAACGTCCACTCCGAACGACAGAATTTTGAGAAACTTTTTCATGGCAATTTTATTTACTCTCAGAGTTTTTGCCAGAAATCTGCTGAGAGGAAGTCGCCGAAGAAATATTTTTTTTTTTCATATTTCATTTTTGATGTCTGACCTGGGATACGAACCCGGGCTTTACGAATAGTAAGCCAACACACTACCTACTACACCACGGCGACTTCATTTACGTTCCATCAACGTTTGACTAAACGGGGCTTTTACCATTTATTACGTTCCGAATCAGCTGTTTTTGTCCCGTATATGTATTAAATATAAATGAATAAATAGTGTAGTAGGTAGCGAGCAGGCTTACTAGACGTGAGCCCATGGCAGATATCTCCATCTAAACGAAATATGAAAAAATATATCTCCGGCGACTTCCTTCTGGCAAAAATTTTGAGAAACCGTAGGTCCCTCTTTAGAAAAGTACCATTTGATGTAAAAAAGTACTTTTTCAGTTATAGTTCATTACCGTTTCAAACTTGCAGTTTTGCAACACTGATCTATGTGCTCATATTTTCAACGCTTTTAAAAGGTAAAAACGTAACAATACGATTTCATTTAGAACACATACATATATATACAGGGATAGATTTTTTATCGTCTGTAGATCTCTGTCTGGTCATGGGTGCCACCAGCTTTGAAATTTTTGAAACCGAAAATTGAATCATAAATCAATGTTGGCTGAACCGATATACAACGTGGCACACAATAATTCTCTCGCCCCGACTCCCCACGATTTTAGTGTATTGTGTTTCACCACCGGCATATAATATCTCCCTAATGATCCCGTGGTCTAGTGATAGGAAAGACTGATATATTAGCTGTGGAACTCGAGTGTTTTTGGGTTTCCTTGCAATTTGAAGATTTTTATTGTCACACTATCTATCTACGCAGAATGGTTTGAAAAAATTTAGATTTCATAACCGATTTCCTTAAATCATGCTCTTGGGATTCCTTCTTCTTAAATTAAAATTCATTTTGTTTGTTTCTTATATTAAAAGATTCCCTTTGTAGCACAGATTTTAGTATAAATTTAAGCCAACAATGGTGTTTGCAATGTCTGTCTCTGAAAGGCCATAAATTTTAGCACAAATTGACAGTTGTATGATGTCGGTCCCTTTGAAATTCATTAGAATTTTAGTTTTGCAAGACACAAACAACATCAATGAACCAAAAAAAAAGGTTTTCAATTAAAACCAAACAATGGCTTAAGACGTACAGCTAAAGCGTATGCTTTCATTTGAAACAATAATTTTAAAACGGATTTGTGCATACATTTTTAATCATCGATCTCTCCAAACAGTGTCATTTTTTAATTTAAAGCCGTATTATTCTTTTTAGTATAATTTTTTAACAAATAAAATTCAGTTTTCCTGGAAATTTCAATTCTTAAAAATAAATTATTGAAATTGTTCTTGTGTCCCTGAAGCCTGCTTTTTCCCCCCCTTTTTAATATTCAAATTTAAAAATGTACAATAAAAATATTTCATCTTTCAAATGCCCACAATTTTGTGTCATAAAGAATGTGTTGGTAGAGTAGGCAAAAAGACTTCTTGCTGGACATTTAGATTTTATGAATCTAAAGCAGAGTATAGGCAAGACAAGCCTACAAATAGTTTCTCTTTATCTCCTTCAATACCATGAATATTTACCAGAATAGTTTTTTTTTCAATTTATGGTTATATTTCCTAGGAAAGTGTTGAAATCTAATTGAATTGTTTAACACACACACATACTGCAATGAGTGTAACTGGCCATTCTGTTTACACGATAATTCCCAATTCATAAAACCCAGACTACACAAAAACCCGCTGTTACTGCTTAATTGCCCTTAAACACGTGACTTTTGATTACATTTGTAGAACGAACCCTTATTTGCATAAGAAATTGTTAAAATTCATTCAAAATATTCCTTTTTCAATGAACTCTGTAAAAAATGTTTCTGAGGTATTATTGAAATTTATTGATTTTTTAAATGCTTTTTTGGAATAAAAATCTCATTGTTTTGTGTTCCTGTTTAAATGGAGTAAATAAAAACGTTCCCATGCTTTTTTAACGTGGGATAGTTTTCAAGAAAAGTGGATTTAAAAAAAAAAATTATAATAAAATAAAATCTAAATATTAATAGAATGTAAATGTGTGGTTAAAATGTAAGGATTTTGTGTATTTTTGAAAATATTCCATGTTTGTTTCCAATCAATCATAATAATAATGTTCGGAACATAAAAGAATTATTAATTATCAACATCAGATAAATTGAAATAAATACACAATTGCCAACATAAATTAACAACTGAACTGCAAGAATTAGGGCCGTTATTACAACTTGCCGTTAAACTTGGGTTTAGTTAAAGCTACCTTTAGCTAAAGGGAACTGTAAAGTTACCTTTAACTTATTTTCGGTATTACAACCTACAGATAAAATAAAGTTAACTCTTTAAAAAATATGGCAGTGGCGGAGCAATGTCGATAACACTGTTCAAATAAAACAAGTTTTATTTAAAAGCAGTGGCAACGACGGGCTTCGTTTTTTTTTTTTTTTTTTTTTTGTTGTATTTGCTCATTTTGTGTACGTTTGAAGCCGCCATATATATTATTTTCAAACTTTACTTAACTTTAAAAGTTACCAGTAGGATGATCTTCCTTTTAGCTTCCCTAAGGGCCATTATTACAACCTGCCGTTAACTAAAGGAAGGATTTTAACGTGCAGATAAATTGTTGTTCATTATTATGAGTGCCCAATAAGATAGAAGTAAGCGTTAAGCTAAAGGGAGGACCATCATGCCGGTAACTTTTAACGTTAAGTTTATGTTTGAAGTTGCCATATTATATATTATTTTCAATATGGAAAGTTTAAATATAAACAAAATGAGCAAATACAACAACAAAAAGAAGCCCGTCGTTGCCACTGCGTTTAAAAAAAAACTTTTTTAATAAAGCAGCTTTATCGACATTTCTCCGACACTGTCATATTTTTGAGAAAGTTAACTTTATTATTTTTTGCAGTCGCCGTAGTCTAGTAGTGTTTTGGCTTATTAGACGTAAAGCCAGGGTTCGAGCCCCAGGCCAGACATAAAAAAAATACAAAAAATATTTCTTCGGCAAAAACTCTGAGAGTAAATAAAATTGCCATGAAAAGAGTCTCAAAATTCTGTCGTTCGGAGTCGACTTTAAACTGTAGGTCCCACCACACATATATACAATTAACACACACAACATAAGTGGTGTAAGAAGCTAGTTTGTAATCCTGACTAAAGGGTTTTAATGACCATTGATGTATGTTATGTATGTAACTTTATTTTATCTGTAGGTTGTAATAACGAAAAGAAGTTAAAGGCAACTTTAAAGTTCACTTTGGCTAAAGTTACCTTTAACTAAACCCAACTTTAACGGCAAATTGTAATAATGGCACTTAAAGAGCAAAAATGTTTCTTTCAAATATTTAAAGTTGTCGTTTACTTCGATCTACATTGAGCTTTCTCAGCAATTGCACTATAAAAGGGTTCTGAGGTACCTTAAGGCCTTATTTTTTCTGCCTGACTTACTCACATATAAACTATGGAATCAGGAACTCTAGATGCTTAAAATTGCTATGCTTTTATAAAACCCTGTGATAAAAACTTCATTTCATCTGATTTCTTTATTTGAGGTTTCCATCCGCATGTCGGAAAATGTATTTGTGCTCATTATTGATACAAGCAATTCGTTTCATTTTCGTGTCGCACTATTCGTACATAGGACAAGACTACCTTACCTTTAGGATCTTCTTAAGCCTATAGTTTAGTGTAAAAATTTTCAGATTGTTCATGAATGTAAATATGCAATGGGGAGGTAGCTCTAATTTTTTGAATGACATTTTATTTGCTTAAAATCAAAATAAGCGAAAAGTTCCAATTCCAAATTGTTTCGATTGGTTTCATTTAAACCAACATAATAATTGCAAATTCACCTGATAAACTCAAAGTATTTTAAATGAAAAAAACAAGCTAAAGTTGAATATGTTTTCACAATCATGACTAATTTTTTTTTTTGTTGAAATTTATTTATGTTAAGTTCTGTGTCCCTTTCTTGTTTTCTTTATCTTTTATTGACCAGCTGCCACCGTTAATTTATGTATGTATTTAATAATGCATACCTAATAATATATTCATTCGAACTTTCTAACAGTACATGCCACTACTCCCACTATTCCCTTTTGTTTTTCTGCTCCTTACGAAACACATATCCTTTCAACCCATTTTCCACCACTTCCTGTCCATTTTAATATGTAAAAAGGAATTCATGCATTTGAATCAAAATAAATACTGTTTTCCATAATTGTAAAAATAATTCTGGTGAGGCTTTGAACCGTAAAAACAATACGCTTGACTTGTTGGGAAAATTAACATAAAATACCAGATGGCACATGCTGCCTGCTCCACATGGCCGTTTGGAAAATGTTTTAAACATTAAACATTTTCCTCCTTCATTATCGTTAACAATTCGTTTTTAAACTTGTACCACTGCAATGAATGATCTTGTCAAATGATCATAGAACAACAGCAACAACAATGAATTAAGAAATAAAGGGGGAACATACAGTCTGTCACAAAACAAAACATGCCGAATAGGGATTTCATTTGCGGTCATTTGTTTTACTTCAAAATAATAAAAAATAAAAAATGTAATTTAAAACACACACACGTTTGCTAATTAAGTTCTACATTATGCCACATCGTCCGGTAACCTTGTTGGTTGTCTTCTCGAAGGTATACAATTTGAAGGAGTACTTTTGAGCGGCTTGTCCCTAGTTTTAATCGGAAAATAATTAATGATCAACGAAACTATTGCAAGAGATACTAGACATCTTCTCTCTACAAATAACAGTCTTAAACGAAAAATTATTCGTTGTATTTTCATGTGCATGTGTCTGCTATCCATTCAAAAGTCACGCCTGTATGGCTGGCAAATTTTGGTTATTTCATCCAATTTGTTTGTTGTCCTTCAGAAAAGACCGTCAATTTCAAAATATAGAAAATAATTAATTAACATACATATATGTACATACATACATTATTGGTCATTACAAAGCTTCGTTAAGGATTATGGAACTAGTTTGTCACACCACTTATGTTGTGTGTTTTAATTTTTTATAAAGGTCCACCAAATAACTTTTTTTTTGTAAATGCTTAAAAAAAAACTACCGAATATTTTCTTAAATTTCTTTTTTTATTTGAAAGTAAAATCTTTCCGGTTAATAATGGAAAATAATTTCATTCAAATGGCTGCCTCGGCTGGCCATGCAGTAGCCTACACGATCGGTTGAATTTTTAAGCACATTATCGATTGTGTGCAGCTATATTTCAGCAATGGCTTCACGAATATTGTCCTTTAAAGCGTCAATTGTCTCTGGCTTTTCGGCGTAACACTTATCTTTGACGGCACCCCACAAATTATAGTCCAACGGTGTCAAATCGCAGCTCCGAGGTGGCCAAACGACATCAGCTCTGCGCCCGATAATGCGATCTTCAGAAACAGGGCGCAAAACATCGCGTGTAGCTTCGGCTGTGTGGCACGTAGCGCCGTCCTGTTGAAACCAAATGTTGCCAATATCCTCCTCTTAAATTTTTGTGAACAAAAATTCGTTCAACATGGCCCGATAACAATCGGCATTGATTGTAACGGCCACTCCTTGCTCATTTTCGAAGAAAAA
Organism: Sarcophaga carnaria; assembly: GCA_958299815.1. Taxonomy (NCBI): domain Eukaryota; kingdom Metazoa; phylum Arthropoda; class Insecta; order Diptera; family Sarcophagidae; genus Sarcophaga; species Sarcophaga carnaria. The sequence continues at coordinate 12,621,021 of OY283152.1, read as the reverse complement.
TCCGCACCAAACAGTGACTTATTTTGGGTGAGTCGGCTTTTTAATGTATGCGTGCGGGTTTTCTGTGCCCCAAATGCGACAATTTTGCTTGTTTACATACCCGCCAAGAACAAAATGAGCTTCATCTGAAAAGATGATTTTTGTTTTGCCAAAATCGGCATCTTCTGGTGTAGGCTACTGCATGGCCAGCCGAGGCAGCCATTTGAATGCAATTACTTTCCATTATTAACCGGAAGGATTGTACTTTCAAATAAAAAAAGAAATCTGAGAATATATTCAGCAGTTTTTTTTTTCAGGCATTTAAAAAAAAAAAGTTATTTGGCGGACTCTACATGAGTGGCGGGACCTACAGTTTAAAGTCGTATCCGAACGACTGACATTTTGAGAAACTTTTAATGGCAATATTATTTGCTCTAAGAGTTTTTACCAGAAATCTGCTGAGAGGAAGTCACCGAAGAAATATTTTTTCATATTTTTCGTTTTGATGTCTGACCTGCGGTTTGAAGCGTGGCCTTACGTCTAATAAGCTACTAGACTACGGCGACTTAAAAAAATGTACTTCCAGAACTATTTTTAATTCGTAAACTTTTTGCAATAACTGTATTTATAATTTATTTACTCCACTATATTATCTATAGAATGTATCCAAGTAGTGTGTAACCAACAACTACTTTTAATGCAGGTTTTGCCACTAGTTTTTCATACAAAAATATTTTTTTTTAATTTTTTTCTAAGTTTACATAGCTTGGAGTATACAACATACTCGTATGTATGTTGAAAATAATCTTTAAAATGATTGTATGTATAGAGGAATAATAAGAAAATGTCATGGTCGAAAAACTCCCTACAATTATTTTTTTTTCGTTCTTTTTTATTAGTTGGTCTTGGTCAAAGCACTTAAACAATTGCATTCATTGCACTCTCCACGAAAATACTTTCAGAAGGGAGAAGAGCAATGTGCTTTATAATTATAAATTTTGGTTTATTTTTTTTTTTTTTTTTTTGTTTTAATTAAAAAACATGTATTTGTGTTAAATAATTATTACTTATCATAATCATTAAAATTGACAAATAATTTATTTTTTTTTATTGTATTATTACGGTCATGTACGGCACGCGTCTTGAAAAAATATTAAAAAAAATTTTTTTGTATTTGTTTTTGGTCCAAATGAAATTTATTCTAATTGATAATTATATTTTATTGTAGTCGCCCTAGTCTAGTAGGTAGTGTGTTGGCTTATTAGACGTAAAGCCCGGGTTCAAACCCCCAGGTCAGACGTCAAAACGAAAATATGGAAAAAATATTTCTGCGGCGACTTCCTCTCAGCATATTTCTGGCAAGAACTCGGTGAGTAAATAAAATTGCCATGAAAAGTTTCTCAAAAAATCTGTCGTTCAGAGTCGACTTTAAACTGTAGGTCCCGCTACTCATGTATAAAATTAACACACACAACATGAGTGGTGTGCGAAGCTAGGCCGTAATCCTAACTGAAGGTTTGTAATGATGTATGTGTCTAGTAATCTCTATTCATTATTCAGCGTGATAGGTAGCTGCACGAAAATCCCTCGCATTTTATAAACTTTCTCAGGAATAAAATTTTAGAATTAAATTTCTTTTTTGTGTAGCTTTCAAAACTATTTCTTGTATTTCCTTTCATTTGAAAATAATAGTTTATATATCAGTAAAGGAAGTATATTTGCTGCTGTTCTCAGACTACTCATGTATCCAAAATACAGACGATATTCACATCGTTTAACAAAAAAATTTATAAAATAATGTGAAATTGAGTAATTTTTCAATATGAATACAAAATATTATATTGATATACGATATTTTAAAGGCCAAAGTGATACAGTGATAGTAATAAACTCTTGAATTTGCTACCAAATGAAAGGAGGCGGTGAAATGATATGTTATTTGAACCCCTTTTCGGAATTTAAAATAATTCTTTCCTTCTTTTTATGAACCTTTGTTTGCTGTTCTAACAAATTAAATTTGTGTTGGCACACAATCCCACTAGTCACGTACATACGTATTTTCACGCCTTGACCCAAACCCACTTGATGTGCAGCTGTATTTAAATATTGAATTTTAATACCAAATTAAATATTCTTTTACTTTTACTTTTTTTTCTTTAATTTAAACCCTCATATGAACAAAATGTTTTCAGAAAAGAAAATAAATGAAAAAAGGATAAATTTTGTTTCATATCTGCCAGTTTCAAGTGTTTAAATTATAGGCAACAAGACCCAAACAGATGTTTTTCTTCTCTCAAAACGTTTGGCCTCAGTGAATACAAATGAAAGCAGATGAATTGTAATCGATACTTAAATGAAAACCGTTTTAAAGTCTGTTTCGTTTATCGATATTTTCGATTTTTTTTGTTTGTTTGCTTTTTAATACGAATAGAATCACGTTTATAAAGATATGCTTACGGCTGAATGACATAAAAAATGAAGTTGTCATGACATAATGCGCCGTACAATTAGATGAAAAGGAAAGCTGTTAAATGATTTCAATTACAATCAATGCGAATGTAAATTCGAGATACGTATTCTTATTAAATGGTGTACTTTTAAGTACCTCAACTTTCTTTCAAAATTATAGAACAAATCTTACAAACAAGACCGTTAGAGTAGATATTGCAAGGAACAGCATTTATTTTAAAAAATAGTTTCGAATGAAATACAGAAATCAAAAACAAAAAATGTGCATAAATAATGGGTGATTTTTTAAGAGCTATAGGAACATTTTTCGAAAAAAGAAAAACACATAAAATTCAGAAAAATGCATGAAATCTTTATTTGAATCGATAGTACGGTCCATATAATTTAATGGTTGATGATTATTTCATGCAAATATTGACCGCAACTGCGCCTCAAATGGTTCATCCGCTTAGTCCAATTTTGGCATACTCTTTCCAACAGTTCGGCCGGTATCTCACGAATAAATGCTTCAATGTTGTCTTTCAATGCGTCAATTGAAGCGGTCAAACATGAGCTTTAACATAGCCCCACCAAAACAAGAGTCTAAAGGCGTTAAATCGCACGATCTAGGCGGCCAATTGTCCCGAATGTGAAATAAAATGTTCACCGAACTCGCCTCTCAATAAGTCCATTGTTACGCGTGCTGTGTGGCATGTGGCACCGTCTTGTTGAAAACACATGCCATGCAAGTCCAGCTCTTGTAAAAAGTTGGATCACATCTCACGGTAGCGCTCACCATTCACAGATTCGCAGCATCTTTGAAGAAGTACGGTCCAATGATAGCACCAGCCCATAAACCGCACCAAACTGTGACTTTTTCTGGATGCATTGGTAGCTTTCGCAATGCTTCTGGCTGATCTTCACTCCAAAATCGACAATTCTGCTTATTTACGTATCCATTGAGCCAAAAATGATCTTCGTCGCTGAACACAATTTTTCGATAAAGAAGTGGATCTTCGGCCAACTTTCAACAAGAGCTCATTCACCAAAAATTCTGCGTTGCGGTAGGTCGTCCGGCTTCAATTTTTGCACCAGCTGTATTTTGAAAGGATTCACACCGAAATCCTTTTGCAAAATTTTCCACGTTGTTAAGTAACAGAGGCCCAATTGCTGCAAACGGCGACGAATCGATAATTGATGGTCATCATATTAACACTGGCCGATACAGCTGCGATATTTTCTTCAGTTCGCACTCTACGTAAGCGTGTAGGTGGTTTAATGTCCAACAATGTAAATTTGGTGCCAATAGCCGCTTCAGTGGTTCGATTAAACTGACCATAGAATGGAAGAAGCGTGCGATGAACTTTCTTAACAGAGCACGCATTTTGATAATAAAATTCAATGATTTGCAAGCGTTGTTCGTTTGTAAGACGATTCATGGTTAAATTATAGACCAAACTGAAGATGTTTGACAGTGAAACAAAAACACGAAACGCTCGTGAGCTGTTTAAACCAGTGTTGCCAAAAAGATGATAGCTAAAAAAATCACCCGTTATTTCGAATATTTTCTTTTAATATCCTGTCACCATCAGTTCAAATATTGGAATTACTTGTAAATACAATAACAACAACAACAATAATTATCATACACACATTCAACTCAACCCTAGTAGAACATTTTTAACAAAAGATTAGAGTAGAACGAACCTCCACTAAAAGGCTGAAGACATTACAAACCAGCTACACCATCATCATCTAATACGAAACAACATGATGTCGATGATAAAATGCTTTTATTTTAATTGCAGCAACTGATAAATACAATATCTGAAGTGTCTATGAAATGCGGGCCGATGTCTTTAATTGTCACCAACATAAGCAGATATCAGCTGACTTAAGTCATGACACTGACAGACAGCCTTTAAACAACGAATCAAATGCCTCGTTAAACATTTTTTTTTTTGGACAGACGATCTCTTTATTTATTTTGTCTGAAGATCTAAAGAGTGGAGATAAATTTATTGCAAAAAAAAAATAACCCAAATTTATCAGTTTTTTATTTGCAATATAAAGTATTTATGATCAGAAGACTATTTTTGGGAACTTAATAATCAAGGAATAAAATATAATTACATACAGACATACATAATTGCCCATTACAATCCTTCAGTCAGAATTACGACCTAGCTTCTCACACCCTGTGTTGTGTGCTTTAATTTTATACATGAGTGGCGGGACCTACAGTTAAAAACCGACTCCGAACGACAGATTTTTGAGAAACTTTTCATGGCAATTTTTATTTTGCTCTCAGAGTTTTAGCCAGAAATCTGCTGAGAGGAAGTCGCCGAGGAAATATTTTTTTCATATTTCGTTTTGATGTCTGGCCTAGGGCTCGAACCCTAGCTTTACGTCTACTAAGCCAACACACTACCTACTAGACTATGGCGATTTCAAATATTTGGATAATCAATAATTTTGTGTGAAAAAACATAAAAATACGGTTTTTGTCAATTAAAAGAAGTTTGGAGGATAAAAAAAAATATTTTTTTGAATTCTATTCAACAAAACTCACAACGTACATTATGTCATTGACAGTTGCACGGTGTAATTAAATGCTTTCGTTTTAGGTTAGGTTAGGTTAAGTTAGAGGACGTGTACTTGTCAATTAAGACAAGTACAGTACCCGGAGGTCGAATTGACCGATTGTACAACGTCCTAGTTTCTCACACCACTTATGTTGAGTGTGTTAATTTTATACATGAGTGGTGGGACCTACAGTTTTAAAGTCGACTCCGAACGACAGATTTTTTTTATTTATTGAGAAACTTTTCATGGCAATTTTTATTTACTCTCAGAGTTTTTGCCAGAAATCTACTGAGAGGAAGTCGCCGAAGAAATTTTTTTGTATTTTGTCTTTGATGCCTAAGCCAACACACTACCTACTAGACTACGGCGATTTCGTTTTAGGTTTATCGAATTTATCTCAAACACTTACGGATTTTTTCTATTAGAATATTATACCACAGGGTTCAATTGGAAAGCATCTGTTAATATTTTTGGAAAATGCTATTCTACGCAACATATGGTCTCCTAGTACTTCTTTTAGGTACAGCAGGGGCGGTTGGTGCAATCTATCAAGCAAAACTATCCTCAACATCCTCAATAAATTCCAAAAAAGGTGCAAATGCCAAGGAGACTCTTTGTTTTCATTCATTTATTTAATTTTGGTAACCTTTTTTTTAGCATGTCATCATGTTTTTTGAACACATGTCAGGCACACGTTTCTTATTTGTCTTACAAATTTGATATTTGGCATATTATTCTGGGGAATTGTGATGCTTATTTAAAAGTATTCAATTTGGTTTTACGATTATGTATTGTATTCAAGGATTTTCCTAATTATAATCGGCATTAATTGACAATAACAAGTGTTTTATGCAAAATTATTTATTTTTTTTTGTTGGCTGCAGCTGCTAATAAAACACTTTGACTTTGTAAGTGCTAAATTAGCATTTCAAATTCACTTTTTATTTTATAAACTTTCTAAAGGACCATGTATGTATATAATAGAACGTGGTCATTACTTTATTCGAAATTTTATAAAATGCTCAAGTGTTTCCTGTAAATTGAATAATTTTGTTTTTCTCTTTTATTACAAAACAAAATTTGAAGAGAGTCTGCCGTTGTTGTAAGTCTTACTAGCAGTTTATTCTAAAAGGGCTTATGAACTACAGCAGCAACATTACATGGTCGTATAACAATTAAGCCACCATCATAATGCTCGTATTTTGGTTTGGTCTGCTGCAACTGCAACCCTAAGGACGTATATATTTCAGATGATATTTTTAGAATACCGATAATGCCTTAGTGGAGGTAGTGATCGTGGTGGTGGTGGTGGTTGCAAGTTAATATTTATTATTGTTGTAAGCATGCGTGCCACACGTGTTACTTTCAATATTTTCTCTCCCTCTCTTGTCTGGCTTGTAAACCCTCATATTTACAATAAGAGCCTGCCATAAAGAGCCTGCTTTTTTAAGCCCTTTCGTTTATAAAAACATATTTTTTTTAATAATTTCCGGTTCAATGTTCAACGAGTGAAATGAATTCGAAACGAGTTCAACTTCAATGTTGTGTTAAGTAAAAATCATGTTTCAATATTGAAATATTTTTCACTTGGCAAGAATCCTCCCTTCAAAGCATTTAAATTTAAATGCTTTAATGGCATTAGAAACTCAGTATCATTCCGTATGGAACAAAATTTAACAAAATTTGTAACAGATGATGCGATAATTGTTTGAATGACAGCAACAGAAGTTGTTGAGTTTTTTTTTTTTTTTTTGACACAAAATTGTTAACAAAGTGGGTGGGTGTATACGTCCTTCAGTAATGAAAACAAATTGCAATGCTAGTTGCTTGAAAAATTATGAAATATTTGTCAAATGTTATTTATATTTGCAGCTTTAGCATATGCTTGCAAATCTAATGCAATAAGAGAGAGAGAAATATTAACCCTCCCCCTACAAAATGTGATTATATTGGCTTGAGTGTTTTGTGGTTAATAGAATAGAAAAAATGGTGGTTGAAACTGGATTACCATATCAATTATCCTTTTTGTTAATAAAAACATTTTAATCTAGAAGTCGCTGTAGTCCAGTGGGCAGCGTCTAGGCTTATTAGACGTAAGGCCCGGGTTCAAACCCCAGATCAGACATCAAAACAAAACATGAAAAAATATTTCTTCGGCGACTTCCTCTCAGCAGATTTCTGACAAAAACTCTGAGAGTAAATAAAAATTGCCATGAAAAAAGTTTCTCCAAAAATCTGTCGTTCGGAGTCGACTTTAAACTGTAGGTCCCACCACTCATGTATAAAATTTACACACACAACATAAGTGGTGTGAGAAACTAGGACGTTGAAGAATGGGTCAATTCGACCTCCGGGTACTGTACTTGTCTTAATTGATAAGTACACGTCCTCTAACGTAACCTAACATAACCCAAATATTTTTTAATCTATTTATAAAATTCAAAGTTTTTTGAAAAGGGAAGGGGATAAGCCTTTAAAATGGTATACATAAGCATATGGTACAAACTTACATGTTATAAGTTTTGATCGTGTAAACTTGGAAAAAATATTTTTTTCTCTTATTTTTTCAAGTTTAGCCATTCTTAATTGCAAAATTTAATTAAAAAATATGAAATAAGTGGTGACACTCTAAAAATACATTATCTTCTGAAGAGATTAACACTTCGTTTGATCAAATCGGACAAAAATGACCGTAGTTATTACTTAAATAGTATAACAGTTGTGTTATATTTTTTATATACTTATGTCACCTTATCAAATGAACTTTAAGTTCAAAAATTTTCAAATTTGTTGATGGATCCTGATTGTTTGCCGTAAAATATGTCAATCTCACGTTTGGGCGACTATCGGCTTACATTTGTGTTTTTTGCAAATATTATTACAAACATTGGCCAACTTCTGTTGGTCGCTCAAACGTGAAATTGACACATTTTTCAATAAACAATCAAAATCCATCAAAAATTTTGCAAATTTTTTAACTGAAAGTTCATTTGATAAGGTCGCATATATATAAAAAATATAACACGCCTGCTATACTCTTTAAATAATAATTACGGTAAATTTTGCTCGATTTTACCAAAAGAGGTGTCAATCTCTTCACAAGAGAATGCACTTTAAGAGCGTCACCACTTATTCTATATTTTTTAATTAATGTTTGCTACTATAAATGGACAAACTTGAAAAAATTTGAAAAAAAAATCGCATTTTTCAAGTTTACGTCATCAAACCTTATAGAATATTAAGTCGAATAATATATATATGTATACCGTTTGAAAGGCCCATCCCTTTCTATGTTAGGTTAGGTTGAATTGGTAACTCTGTTATCAAAGAGCTCACTTGAGCAGGCATAGCGGTCCGTTGTGATGCCACGAGTGAACGCAGTCTCTGTACTTTGACGTCAATAGATTATAGCTCCGTCAAGCTGACAAGAAATGGAGAGCCAAACAACCTATATCTGCACCTCGCAAGAGATGGGCACTGACGAAGAAAGTGAATAACAGTTTCCTCTTCCTCAGCGGATCTGCATCCACGGCAGAAGTCGTTAAATGGGAGCCGCATCCTTTCCGCGTGGCTACCCATAACACAGTGACCTGTAAGCATGGCCACTGTGATTGAGATGATGCCACGACCAAGTCTAAGTAACTGGTTGGCACGCCTTCCAGCCATCAGGGGCCAGGTGAGTCTAGCGGTAGAGCAGGACTCCTCATTGGCCCAGGATAGTATGGCGTCTAGAAAGAATTTTCGCGCAATGGCCAGTTTGACCGAAGCGAGTGGCATACCCAAGTCTACTGAAAAGGATTCCGGAAAGAGTGCCCCAGCTCTGGCGAGCTCATCGGCCCTGCACTTCCCCTTTCTAAGTTTAAATTATTGACATTGGTTCAGAAATGTTTGTATAATCATTAAATTTGTACATAAAGTCCAAAAAAAAACAGTTTTTATCAAATAAAACAAGCTTAGAGATTCCAGAAATATAAAAAAAATATTTTTGTTTTCTTCGTTACTAAACTCATAATTTACAAAAACAACGTTTTTTAGATGTCATTAATCAGAGTCAAACGATATATTGCAGGTTGGGGAAATTCGACATTCTATATAGAGAAACTACAATTTTCTAATGTTTGATATTAGTTTGATATTAGTATGATAAATAAAAATATCTTTATTTATGTTCTTCAATACTTATGTTGATCAATTGAAAGTATATTGATTTGTAATAGCAAACATGACAGCAGCTGCATGTTGCCCACTTCCTTTCAAGTTTAGTTTCGAAAAACCACAAAGTTTTCTCTTTCAATTAAAAAGGGTTTATGGCATACATATACTCATATACGTTTATTACTCATTATATCTGTCTTAAAGAAAAAAGCATATTATTGTCCTGATTCCTCTGTCTCTCTTACACACAAAAGGATAAACCACAAAATACTTTCGTATATCCTGTTGTTTTGTTAGCCACTGCTTGCTTAGCTTATTTATTTTCGTTTTACCAAAAGCAACTGTTACTGTTACCAACTTTGCCAAGAAAAATTGAAACATTTTCATACAATTGCGACCTTGCAATGTCGTTATTTGTTTTAATTTATTTCTTAAGCTGCCATTCTACCTGCAACAACTATTCCGGCATTGTTCCATTAACAGTGCAACAGCAGCAGCAGCAACGGTAATACAGGCTACAAAAAAAAAACAAAGTAACTGTATTTGGGCTTGGCTCTTTTGTTACCATCACTAAAGACTTTTTTAAAAGTCAGCCATTTGGCATTGTAAGCCAACAATCAAACCAACATAATTGTAGATTGTCTGTCTGTCTGTCTGCACACACAAAGAAGATATTTTCCCAAACTTAAATGTGTCCGCTTTAAAAAACTTCCAACATGCAACATGTTTTCTTAAGATTCTGTAAGTTGTGTGCCCTATAAATAGTTCAAGTTTAGTTTAGTAGTACATTAGGTTGGTCTTAAGGCAAATATATGCTTGTATTTGTATTTTAAAATAGTGCAGACTAGAGGTTAGCAATGATATCCTGAAATTTTGAATATAAAAGAGTCAACAATATTTAAATTTAAGTGCTCTGATTCATTCGTACTCACTACAACGTTGATTTATAAGTACAGGTTGCAATGAGTATGCATACAACGCTGACATCAAACTCATACCGTTCGAAATATGTTTGATTCATAGGCCTACTCATTAAAGATTCATAACTTTAGACAAAATACTCATAATACTTATAAATGATTCGAGGGACTCGTATCATTCGTTATACTTTAAAGTCATAGTTGTTGTTACATTTACAAAAAAGAAAAGAGAAAAATACAAAGATAGCAAGCAAAGCAAACATACAACCTAGTGAGTATTGTAATGTTCGTACGCGAATCATAATTATTTTGTGGTTCCTGTAAATGTTGAGTCATGGAGAATCGAGTCACACGTGTTGTTAAGTATGTGTATGATGAGTACTTCAAACTTTGAATATGAGTAGTAAGAGTATGATATTAAAATAAGTATGAATGCGTATAAGTATCAGAAATTAGGAGTATGATTAGCAAAGCAAAAAAGAGCAGCATGCAGAGCAAACATATAACCTTGTAGTAAGTATTTTAGTGTTCGTACGCGAATCATACTTATTTTGTTTTTCGTGTATATGTTGAGTTATGGAGCGACGAAATCAACAACATCATACATGTTGTTAAGTATGATTTGATGAGTACTTCAAACTTTGAGTATGAGTAGAGGTTCCATGATATTATAAGAAGTATGAATGCGTATACATACATAATTGGTCATTACAAGCCTTTAGTCAGGATTACGAGCTAGTTTCTCACACCACTCATGTTGTGTACGTTAATTTTTTTACATGAGTGGCGGGACCTACAGTTTAAAGTCGACTCCGAACGACAGATTTTTGAAAAACTATTCATGGCAATTTTTTATTTACTTTCAAAGTTTTTGCCAGAAATCTGCTGAAAGAAAGTCGCCGAAGAAATGTTTTTTTTTCATATTTCATTGAGTAGGGGTTTGAACCGAGGACTCACGTCTAATAAGCCAACACACTACCTACTAGACCACGGCGAATGGATGCGTATAAGTATCAGAATTTATGAATATGATTCGATTCTACTCATCTTTTTAAATACTCATTGCTGATGTCTGGTGCAGACTATGACGTACTCACTCGGCAAGAATCAAACTCAAAACTGAATGAAAATCTTCATTTAGAGCAAGAATTTTTGTTTTCTGATTCTGATAGAAATATGTAGCAATACCCTAAGTCTACCATTACCATACCATTTTTAGATTGTTTATTTTTACCTGTTCATTTTGAGACTTTATTTAATTCACTTTTATGTTCGGTTATTGCTATTGTTGTAATCTTAAATTTTTTTCGCTTTGCTACTGTTAGTACCAGTATTATTAAATAGGCGAATATGCCTTTGCCAATCTCATTGCCGTTGGATTTGTTCTCTAAAATGTTAGTTTGGCATTTGATTTTAACTTTAATACGATTTCACAATTTAATAAAGTCCACTAAATTGTTTCTTCAAACAACTGATATGTGTTATGGGTTCAAGTAAAGACCAACTAATTGGAAAAAATATTTACAATGAAGATAAAATGATTTGACTTTAAAAAGTTAAACATTTTCATTGAATTGATTAGACATCCAGATTCTTTTTTATAAATCATATCGTACATATTAAATAGAAATTTATCATTTCATATTCAAATTATTTCAGATAGAGTGTGACATTAATGATCTCTAGTGATACCTTTAATACCATAACATATGAGATGATCTTTAAATTGTTAATTAACAAGTATTGTTGTTGTTGTTGTTTTTTTTTAGTTACAAGTGTGTTTTTGTTGGCGTGTGTTTTTTTAATTCTTTTCGCCTAATAAGGCATTTTTAATTTGTAATAAATTTTCAACGAAAAATACAAAATGATGTTCACAAATGATGTCTTTTCATCATTTAAGGCAACTTGTTTAATTTTTTTTTGTATGGATTAATGGATTCAATTTAAAAACTCTGAATATCTTAATATGATACATTAGTTGGATTAGGATTAAGCAACTAATAAAGCGTTTAGCCTAGTTTGTAGTCGAGGTTGTTTCTTTTAAATTGGCGAATATAATTTAATTAATATGTTTAATTATCTGAATTTATTCTTTTTTTTCTTTTCTTTACAGTTTTATAAACTAAACTTGCAAAGTTATGGACAGGTGTTTAACAATTGATATGTAAGTTGAAATGAAAAAATTACTCCATATTTATTTATTTATTTATTTATTTATTACAATAAAATTACAAATAATATTCTAATTATATACGAGCTAAGTAATTTTGACCATATGCTCGATGTAGTGTCATAGACCAGAGTCTCTGGTGGGAATCGAAACCACGGCCCTCACGCTAATAGTCTAGCACACTACACACTAGAATACCAGGTGCAGCCCTTGCGCTGACCAACTTCTTCCTTTTCCCTGATTTTGGTGGAACTTGGTTAGTACAGAGACTGCCTTCACCCGTGGCATCACAACGGACCGCTATGCGTGCTCAAGTGAGCTTTGTGATATCAGAGCTACCACTCCGACCTAACCAAACCTAACCAGGGCACCCACACTCCATATTATTTATACAATTATTATTAAAAAAAAACAGCAACAACAACAACATCTCAACAAAATTAACACAATTTTCGTTATGATATGTGAAATATTTAAAGAAGTTAAAGCTTATAAAGCCATTAAGCAATTTGAAATATTTTTTTTATTTTTTTTTTTAATAAATTCTTTATTTAGTTGGTGTTAAAAACTAAAATAAATATTTCAAAGAGCGAAATATATTTTCTGTTGAATTGTGCTAAAAGGATTTCTCATCTTAGAAGAATTAATTCCTCAAATGAAGTCGCCATATTCTAGTAGGTAGTGGTAGTAGTAGTAGGTAGGTAGCCCGGTATATAAAAGGTATTGTGAATAAAAATCCTAGGACTACAGCCGTAGAAATACGAAATACCTCGGAAAGTGATCACAGTGTTATTGTGCATTCCGAAACAGTTCGAAGTGTTTTGAGAAAGAACGGTTTCCGCAGCCGAGTGCCGAGAAAAAAGCCACGATTGGAATTTGTCCAATAATATATGGACAAGTCAACTGATTTTTGGTCGAATGTAATATTTAGTGATGAGAACAAATATTATTTGTTCGGATGTGACGGAAAACAAAAAATTTGGGGCAAAAATTAGTTGACTTGTCCATATATTATCATTTAAGAAAAATATTTTTAGGGGGTACGTATAATTATCTGTGTGACTATAAGTGGTATGAGAAGCTAGGTCGTAATCCTGTCTGAAGGATTGTAATGACCAATTATGTAATTGAAAATAAATTGAATAAATAATTCCTTAAAGGACGGTTACAGGTAACATTTTTGAACATCATTAAAATATTCTTTCGCTTGCTGAGAAAAGTTAGATATGGAGTTCCAATACTTGAGACAATTATTTTCTGTGCTAAAATTACACAAAATTTTAATTATTTTTTTTTTCAAAAATGATTACATGGTTAATGAATAATAGCAATTGAAACAACTAGTTGTGGTCCTTGTCAGTTAAAAGGTTTCCAATATAATTTAAAATTCAACAATTGAAATATATTATTTAAGCAATTCACACAAGACCTTGTATCGTTGTATTGGGTGTATTGTTGGACGAAAATACAACAGTGTATGCTTGTTGTTGATAATTTTCATATAAAAATCCGATACACTTATACACATTTTGTTCATATGTTTTTAAAATTTGTATTGGTTTCGTGCTATCGGTTTATGTGAATGCCAGTAATCAAGAAGAAGAATAAAAATACAAAATATTTTCTATGTAACTTGAGGCAACAATTGATATATCAAAATTATATTTTTCGTACAGTGAATTAATTAATTTACTTTCTTCCGTAATATTTTTAATTTTGTTGCTTAAAAATCAAATTATAAATATGTACTGGTGTTCTTCTTCTTATCACTTTTTGACGTTGGGAATACGAAATACACAATACAGCATAGCATTGAGCGTTCACAAACGAGAAGTATTTTGAATACAACATACACGATACAAAGTCGTGTGAATTGGCCAATTTTTAAACGTTACACTAGTTTACGTGTTAATGAGTTAATAATTCACTGGCAAATGCTTAAAGAGCCGTTTAACATATGTTTTCGCAATTAAATTTCATTAACAAATGAATTTCTATTAAATGCCCATGTGTATGTGTGTAAATTTAATTATTTGCGTGTATTTTTCTTTTTTTTTTTATATAAAATCCACACAATTTCGAACAAATCTCATCAAAATATTTAAATTCATAACCCCCCCCCCCTTTCCATGCGAATATCGGTGGTAACATCAACCAGATGTACAAAAAGTTTTTGCGAAACTACTAAAACAGCAAAAAAATGTACATTTGTATGTGTTGTATGTGTGTGTGTGTATGGATGCTGCAACAGCAAAACAAGTGCCAGACACAGTCTCATCGATGATGCCACAAACTTTTGGCTCGCGCGCGCAAATATAAAAAGAGAGCCAACAAATGCAAAAAGAAAATGTAAACATTTTCATTTTTCTTATATGATTGTTGTTGTCTCATTGTTGTTGTTGTTGTTGCAATAACAACAGACAATGTATAATATAGCGTATATCTTTATTTTTGTTGTTTTTATTAAGCGAAAGCCAAAAAAAAAAGAAGAAAAAAACAGGAAAAACTAAAGAAAATTTTCACAATTTTCCAATGGCCTGACTAAAATTTCTGAGCTCTTGGTATTGAAATCGGAAAACTCCTTTGAGGATTTCATACAAAGGCAAAAGCCCGCATCGGTTTTTCTTTGATGTCAATGAAGGCAACAGAAACCAAACGAAACACACATAAGCGTTACGTTAAGCAATTTTTTTTATCAATGCGGTTATTAATCATCATAACCGTTGTGTGTGTGTGTGAGCTTTTCATAGGCAAACAAAGAGGGAAAGAAGGTCAAATGAAAGATGAAATGAAAATGCTACATTCTTTTTTTTTACTTCCGTCTTTCATTACATGTATTCAAAGTGCTGCCGTGCTACCACTTCTTCTGTGCAAACAACGAAGTTACGTTCTGTTGACTGGAATAACCACCCTTCTAACCCTGAACCCCTGAACATTGTTTAGTTTGTTTAGGAGTGTTTAGGGAGAAGTATTTCATTTTTACTTAATGATGCGCAGCTGTTGGCTTTTCTTTACTTTTTCCAAATTTTCATGTGTTTGATTCCATATTCCTTTTTAACTCCTCAAACACATTCCCTCTGTCTTACTAAGGGTAACAAAAACAGAAAACAAAATAACAGAAAATGAAATGCTTTTTCCAAGCACAAAACTAACCTCTTCATCCCCTTTCTCTCCTATACACGTACATACATACATAAGTAAGCAGACTTTTCCATATGCAATGAATAAGCGTATGTATGTAGGTCTGTGAGTTTTCATTTTCCCAAAAATGTATGTATTTTCACTTTTTCCACTTTCGTTGCCAATATAATTTTTGGGTATACCATATATACGTATGTATGTGTGTCATTGGACGCTTGTGAGTCTTTGGCCATTCAGTCGTCGTTCTGCGTTCCTGATACAATTTTCGCGTAATTTATTCAATTTATTTTCACAAGTAATTTTCCTTTCCAACCAACAGTGTCATCATTATTGAACTGATTTTCCACTAAACGTGTTACAGTTCATAAAGACGCAATAAATTTCATATAAAAAAAAGAAAATTAACTGTAAATTATTTAAATAAATTCATTCCGTTAGTAAATTTTTTTTCGTGGCTACTATTTAGTACTCACATACATACATATGTATGTATGTAACTTTATTATGTGGTATATTTTCTGTTAAACTGTTCTAATAATGCCTACATGTATGCAGTACTTTTTAGGAGTTATTAACAAAGTAAGAAGAAGCATTAAAGCATTGCCAAGCTTAAAAAAATAATTGTTGATGTCTAGGGAAATGATTGTTAAGAT
This sequence comes from Sarcophaga carnaria, assembly GCA_958299815.1. Taxonomy (NCBI): domain Eukaryota; kingdom Metazoa; phylum Arthropoda; class Insecta; order Diptera; family Sarcophagidae; genus Sarcophaga; species Sarcophaga carnaria. The sequence goes on along the minus strand of OY283152.1, from coordinate 12,604,969 downwards.
CTTAACGATAGTCTTTCAGGGTTTAGGCATTGGATAAAACGATTGAAAACTAAAGTCAGTACGTTGTACAAAATTCTAAAATAGGGCGACGATCCTTACTGTTCAAAACTTCAGATGTTATTGATATAAAACTAGAGATGGACAAAACATTTTTAAATCCTAATGAAATCGATTATTCGGTTAATATGAAACTCGCCAGATGTTATCGATATAAAACTAGAGATGGAAAAAACATGTTTCAATCCTAATGAAATCGATTATTCGGTTAGAGGTGGAAAAAACATGTTTAAATCCTAATGATATCGGATATTCGTTTAATATGAAACTCGCCTTGGGTATGTTATAGGCAAACCTTGAGTTTTTTTTTTCACGTAAAAGAGAGACAAATCAACTGAATTCCTTTAATTTTGTAAAACCTAACCTAATCTTAAACTCTACAGCAATTTATTATTGCTGTTCCATTATTGACAAAGTAAGAATGCATGGCAGGCTGCTAAAAAAAAGTTATCGGAAAATTTATAAAGTTTACGGAAAAGATGCTGTAACTTCTTCGTTTCGTTCTTGTAATTTGAATTTTAAAGATGCACTTAAGCAGGATAGACGTTAACATTTGTCAATTAAAGTCATTTAACAGACCATTTGCATAACGAAATTTCTGAAGTGATCGATTACGAGTGGTGAAAAGTGTATACTGTATGACTATAACGTTCAAAATATATCATGGTCAGAGTACTGCAATGCTATTGTCTGAAAGAATACAACTGGTGTCTACACTTGAGGAAGGCTTTTCAATCGAAATGAACAGAATAGGCAAACTCTGCTGATGTTTTATTTTGTTGAAACGAAATATTTTTTGAAGTCGCCGTAGTCTAGTAGGTAGTGTATAGGCTTATTAGACGTAAAGCCAGGGTTCGAGCCCCAGGCCAGACATCAAGACAAAATACAAAAAGTGTTTTCTACGGCGACTTCCTCTCAGCAAATTTCTGGCAAAAACTCGGTGAGTCAAATAAAATTGCCATGAAAAAGTTTCTCAAAAATCTGTCGTTCGGAGTCGACTTTAAACTGTAGGTCCCACCATTCATGTATAAAAATTTAACACACACAACATAAGTGGTGTGAGAAACTAGGACGTTGTATAATGGGTCAATTCGACCTCCGGGTACTGTACTTGTCCTAATTGACAAGTACACGTCCTCTAACCTAACCTAACGAAATACAGTGAGCGCCATAAGTGAGCCAACACTTTTGTTCTTAAGTATGAAACAGTTTTGTTCTTAAGTATAAAAAAAGTTCCTTTAGGAATGAATTGTTGTTTTTGTTTTAACATTTTATAAGTAATAAATAAACGTTTTTATTTTTGGGAATTTATTCGATTATTCTCATTTACTTTTCTCGCTATCCTAAGAAAATGAATTATTTCAGTGGTGTTTACTCACTTTTGGCGCTCTGTGTATCTGTAGAAATACGAATATTGTGCTGATTGTTGATGTTAAATTGTTTGCGGAAATTATATCCTTCGGCTATTTCTTTGTGTTCTTATGCTAGGGTGAATAGTTTTAGCTGTGCAACAGCAAAATACGCTGTTAAAAATAATAAAATTTATAGAATCAAATGCATACACCTAAAATCATTAAAAACATTAGTTTTTTTTTTAATAATTTCTATTACATTCATATTGTATACAAACATTGAGAATAATTATCAAAGAAATTTGCCGCTATTATTACCAGGCATTCAGAAATTTTCAATAAATTTGTTAGCATTTCTACTTCATATTAATTCTTCGTTTGCCCTTAAACCATTAATTACCTCAACTGAAAGCTATTCATCAAAGTTATCCGCCAAAAGGAAAAAGGACATGAAAAGATATGGGGATGGTTAATCTTTGTATGAAGCATGTCAAGCCGTCAGGACAGGACAAACAAAATTCAAAGAGATTTGCCGCCTTCATAAAACAGGCGATCATCATGTGAATGCATGCCAAAATGCAGAAAAAAACTATTTTATTTGCATTTTAAAAGTCTAAAATCTTACAATAGTTGCCGCTATTCCTTTTATCAATCATTTTTCACATTTTAGTTGTTCCTTTAATTTAAATTTTTTTCTGTGTTCTTCAAACCAAATAAGGGTGTTGCGTGATGCAAAACGAATCTTTTTTGTTTTCGTTTGTTTTTTTGGTTGGCGGCTTTTTAAAGAAAATTTGCCGCTTTTGTATCAGGAGTTCAGACTTTAACAGAGTAACGAAGATGATTAGAAATATTTTATCGTAACGTCAAGAGTGTACGACGACTGGTGCGTAGATCTTTTAATGTCATTATGAGCGGAGTTTATCAAAGTGGATTGAAATTACCGATTGAAGCGTTTGAAGTCACCGAATGATTTTTCAAAGTGTTCTTCATCATCGAACTGAAATTGTGAACATTTATAATGTGATGATGAAAAAAAAAACGAAAGTTAAGTGTGAATGAGAAACGTCGCTTAATTGTTGCGGTAGACTTTTATTTCATTGCTTTATATGATTTTTTTTACAACTCAATATAAAAGTAAATTGAACATGAAAGCAGGTGCGGTATCTCACTGACTAACGTGCCGTTTATTGTTACAGTCTTGTATTCGCACCACTTTCTGGCATTTTAATTTAGTAGTCAAAGAACTTAAGTGCATTAATGAATAACCTCATATAAATTAGCTGTGATAACAAAACTTTGATACTTAATCGTATACTAAAGGGTCACCCAAATAACTTTTTTTTTTTGAAAATGCTTTAAAAAACTGCTGAGTATTTTCTCAAGTTTCTTTTTTTATTTAAAACAACAATCTTTCCGGTTAATAATGGAAAATAATTTCATTCAAATGGCTGCCTCGGCTGGCCATGCAGTAGCCTACACGATCGGTCCAATTTTTAAGCATATTATCGATTGTGCGCAGCTGTATTTCACCAATGGCTTCACGAATATTGTCCTTTAAAGCGTCAATTGTTTCTGGCTTGTCGGCGTAACACTTATCTTTGACGGCACCCCACAAATAATAGTCCAACGGTGTCAAATCGCAGCTCCGATAATGCGATCTTCAAAAACAGTGCGCAAAACATCGAGTGTAGCTTTGGCTGTGTGGCATGCCGTCCTGTTGAAACCAAATGTTGCCAATATCCTCTTCTTCAATTTTTGTGCACAAAAATTCGTTCAACATGGCCCGATAACGATCGCTATTGATTGTAACCGCCACTCCCTACTCATTTTCGAAGGACCAAAATCCGTACAAAACAGTGACTCGTTTTGGGTGCATCGGCTTTTCAATGTATGCGTGCGGGTTTTCTGTGCCTCAAATGCGACAATTTTGCTTGTTTACATACCCGCCAAGATCAAAATGAACTTCATCTGAAAAGATGATTTTTTTTTGCCAAAATCGGCAACTTCTGTAAGTCGATTGCAGGCCCACTTAGCGAAGCGAAAACGCATTGGATGGTCCATATTCGTTCAGCGGAAGGATAAAACTAATTATATGTCCAATCAGACATGAGCTAAGTGCTACCATTCACGAAATAAGCACCCGATATTTTTTATTGATGTCTGACCTGGTATACGAACCCGGGCTTTACGTCTAATAAGCCAACACACTACCTACTAGACTACGGCAACTTCTTTTATTGAAATCTGTACGCTTTTGTATTGTAAATCTTTATAAATTTCTTGATTTGCAAAAAAAAAATGTTTTTATTTTAAATGTTTAAAGAATTTGAAAAAATTTTCGTTACTCATTGCGATTGTTTTCATATTTTCTAAGTACAGTAATCCTTCGATTTATGTACGTCGCCTCGATTACGTCGTCAAATTTGTTGTTCACCCTAACTTCAATTTTCGTCGTCATTCGATTTACGTCGCCTTTTTTTGGAACTTTTTTAAGTTCCTTGTTAAAAACATACTACTTTGTAGCATGAGCAATATGAAATTCGTTTTACGTCGTTTCGATTTACGTAGCCTTTTTTTGGAATCAGCTGCGACGTAAATCGTGGGATTACTGTACCGTATTATGAGAGAGTTACCTATATTTATATAATTATAAGCTGCATTATATGTATGACTTATAGTTTCTGTGAAAATAATACCATCAGGAAACAATTTTAACTCTAAAAACAATGCCGATGAATCTTTGAATTTCTAGTCCCCTTCTGTTAATATTTCTTGGTTCTGTTTTCTGGCGAAAATCTGTTTATGGTTTATTATTATTTTTATTGTAATACTTACACCACATAAATAATTACTTACCATCACCATAACCATTACAAAACAAAATAATTTTTATTTCTAATTTTGAATAATTTTGCCGAATATTTAATACAATTTTGCCGCTCTAAGTAACAGGAGTACATGAACGCTTTCATTTTGCATTTGCTCTTTAATACAACACATCCAAAATGTTTCTTACAAAATGTTTATAGAGGAACGATGAGCACACATATGCAATAGAAAATAAAATAAAAATTTATATTCCGTATGACACACAATATGCTTCTGTATAATGAAAAGGGCGGGCAACTCCCTATATGATGAAAAACTAAAAGTCTTTTCAACAGTGTTTGTGCATATTAGCCAGTGAAAGTGTGTGTGTATGTGTGTGTGTACGTTACATTGGGGGTCAATGTATTGATGACGGTCGTCTGCAATTATTCACTCTCTATGAAGTGTGATGGTAATGTGTGCCAAGTATTTTCCTTATTAAAATTTTGTTTGTCATTTACCGCTCGAAACTTTTTCAAAGAAAAAACACCGCTTTTCTGTTGGGATAACAGAAATTCGAACAAATGTTGTTCAACAAAAAGAAAAGTAAAATGAAAAAGTTGTAAATTTTAAACGGCAACCAACATAAAGTGGGACTTTATTGGCATTCAACATTTTGTTTAAGAGATGAATTTAACGTATTTAATAAGGTTTAATGTGTGTGTACGTAAGTTATGTTAGTTCATCTTTGGCTTAATTTATACTAAAGAAAATTGGAAAAAAATAAGGATTTGCCAACCATTTTTTGATATTATGTAAGCCATAGTCTCTTACATCCATTTTTGCAGAAATCCACAGAAAATCTTCATCCATTACACAAATCTTCTGCGTGTGGAAAGAGTTAAAATTTCTAATGTTTGTTTCGCCACACTTCTTTGCTTGTAAAGAAACCGTATATTTCGAATGATTAAATATTCACTTGGTTATTATTTTTATTTGATAACTTATGCCCATTTCGATGTCACTGAAGTTCTTTGTGCCTTACTCACAAGTTTCAACAGAAAACAGTCGAGTTTTATAGAAAACTTTTTTTCCAACGACATCAACTCTTCTGTTCCAACCAGACGTTGAGTTTAATTAATGGAACATAATTCGTTTAAAGTTGTCTGTTTTTGTAGAATTGTTTCATGCGAAACCCTGAGAACCGTTAAAAATATTAGATTTTTTTGACAATTAGGAAGTATAGTAAACCCTTAATCGATTAGGTTCCTCTTGAGGATTTATCTTTTCATATACTTTTAGGAAATACAATATATCAGTACTATTTATTGTTGTTGTGTATTTTTTACTACGCAATATATTATTCAATCAATTATGCAATTCACACAAGCCCTTGTATCGTTGTATTCATTGTATTGTTGGACCAATATACAACAGTGTATGCTTGTTGTTAATAATTTTCATATAAAAATCCGATGCACTTATACACATTTTTTTCATATGTTTTTGGAAGTTGTATTGGTTTTATGCTATCAGTTTATGTAAATGTCAGTAATCAAGAAGAAAAAAAAAATACAAAATATTTTCTATGTAACTTGAGGCAGCAATTGACATTTCAAAATTATAATTGTTTGCACAGAGAATTAATTAATTTACTTCTTCCGTAATATTTTTCATTTTGTTGCTTTAAAATCAAATTATTAACCCATTAATGTCCGAATTACTTTTTTCTAACGGTTACCGTTTTGTTTTTTACACTCAATTTCATCTCAGAGCATAAAAACTAAGGCAACCTCTGCTGGCAACTTAAGTTGCTACTGGGCAATAATAGATTAATACTGGTCTTCATCTTATCGTTTTTTGACGTTTGGAATACGAAATACACAATACAGCATAGCATTGAGCATTCACAAACAAAAAGTGTATTCAATACAGCATACACGATACAAAGTCGTGTGAATTGCCCAAATGTTTTATCGTTATAAGCAGACGTCGGCACAAAGAGAACATGATACAAATGTGAGCGTTTGGAGGCATGCGTATAACCCAGAGGAAAATTGTTAGTAATATTTTCAAGTGTAACCTAACAATATGTTTGTATATATGTAGTATGTTGTGGAACATATAGAAAAAATATACAGCGCCAAAAGGCTGCGTATTTAACTTGAGAAATATTCTTCAAAAAATGCAGATTATTTCCCATTATTATTAGTGAAACTCATTGGAAAATATATTCTTCAAAGAATGGAGATCATTTCTCATTGTTATTAGTGAATCTCGTTGGAAAATTGTGAATCCTACTGTAATATTTTTTTGGGTGTATGATTGAAACCTGAAATCTTCTTCTTTAAAAGCTGACAAGCAACTGAATGGAATTTTATGCTCCTTTTAAAGAACATTGTTGATGTTCGTGTCTTATGTGGGTAAAAAGCCGAAGATGTTCGGCCCCCGGGGGCTATTGGTGTCGACGTCTGGTTGTAAGGTTAATTTATTTATTTTCGTTTCTCTTAAGACTTTAATTTTTATTTAATTTTTAATTTTTTAGATACACTCAGCCACAAAAGTATACATACGGTTAACAAATTTCAGAAATTTTTTAACCAATCTGTTTTCGTTGAAAATCTTTATAATTGTCTGACAACTTTCCTCGATTTTAAGATGGTCTTTTGCATTGGTTCAGAAATTTGTGAAATTTGTTGATCGGATGTATACTTTTGTGGGCCTGGGCAGGGCCACAATTCAGTTCAATTTCAGAAATTTATTAAGCAACGCAAAAGACCGTCTTAAAATCTAGGAAACTATAAAGATTTTCAACGAAAACGGATTGGTTAAAAAATTTCTGAAATTTGTTAACCGTATGTATACTTTAGTAACTGTGTGTACATACTTACATACATAATTGGTCATTACAACCCTTTAGTCAGGATTACGACCTAGTTTCTTACACCACTTATGTTGTGTGCGTCAATTCTTACACATGAGTGACAAGACCTACAGTTTATCGTCGACTCCTAACGACGGATTTTTGAAAAACTTTTCGTGGTAATTTTATTTATTCTCAGAGTTTTTGCTAGAAATCTGCCGAGAGGAAGTCGCGGAAGAAATATTTTTTGATATCTCGTTTAGTTCGAGATGTCTGATCTGGGGTTTGGCCTCAAGTCTAATACCTACTAGACCACGGCGACTACATTTTTTTACTTTTTTATGTTCTTTGCTTACCTTTATTGGAAATTCAATTAAATATTCTATTTTTCTTACCAATGACTCTGATTTTAGTAGATTTTGCATAAAATTTACCACCCCCCCCTCCCCATTCTTATAAAATTTCAGTTTTTAAAGAAGGCAAGTCATAGAATTGTTGGTTCTGGGTGAAACCATATTCCAATAAAATTCACCACTTTGGAGAAATATGTATTCGCCCTTATATACATACAGTGGTGGCCTTATAATTAGAAACGACTTAGCAACATGTATGTTTGTTAATTTGTTTTACAGTTTTCACTGTGTACCTGGGATCAAAGGCTTTGTTTGGAGGACGTCTTACATATGTTTTTTCATCAGATTGGGACAAATTAAACTTTGATTCGTCACTCCAGAGAACTCTGTTCCACAAACATCGTTTCTAATTATAAGGCCACCACTTTACATAGGTAGAGCTCAGATTGCCTTCGTTGTTACAAATTCCTATAGTAAAAGTAATTATTGATTTTTTTTTGTTTTTTTTTCTTTTTCTTTTTATCTGTCTTTTTCATTTTATTTAATTATTTTCTCTTTTTTCTTTTGTCTTCAAAAATTGTTTTCCATTTACTCTTTTCTATTGTTACCTGTTCTTAATTCTTGATTTGTATGTATTTCTAGGTGTTTTTTTTGCATAAGTTTGTATGTCAGACGAAACTAGTTCATTTTCTAATGTTTTAATAATTGATAGAGAATTTCCTTTTTTTTGTATTTTGGAGCTTATGTGTTGCTGTATGTAGTATATTTTTGTAGAATATTTTGTTTTATGTATATATTACATATATATTAATGTATTTTTATTTATTTTATTTTATGCAATATATATATATTATGTAGTATATATATATATTAAATATATATATATGTATTTATCTTTATTGTGTAGAATAATAATGAATAATTATAATTTTAATTCAGTAATCTTTTTATGATTTTTTTTTTCTTTATTTCATTTCATTTCGTTTGCTTCTGTTTGATTTTCAAAATTTCTTTTAGTTTATGTTTTAAATCGTCTTCTTTCATGTTGGTAAACAAATAAATATACACATCAATTAAACATTTAATTAATAATACATTTAATTATTCTTATCCAGCTAGGATGCGGTAATAATAATCATAATAATAATAAGAATAAGAATTTATTTTTTAATTCATAAAATGTGCTGTTTTATCTGATCAATTTTAAATGCATACATCGTATATTATTTTTTTTATTTATTTTTCTCTTATTATTGTTAAGGTTTTATTTGTTTTTAAATATTTTTTTTTGTATATTTATATATAAATATAAAGAATTACATTTCATCTCAATTGATTTCACATTGAGAATTATATTTTTATTTTTTTTTTTTTAATTGAATATTTTTTTAAGAAAGAGTGTTTTCGCATTTAATTTTAGTTCAAAAAATCATTTTCATTTTCATTTATTTTTTTATTATTATTTTTTATGTAATAATGTACTATTTTTTAGTATTTATAAATATTTTATTTTTATTTGACCCGACCGGACATTAAGTCAAGCCGTATTATTTGTGTAGTAATGCTTGTTTTATGAATAAAATACCTCTAATCAGTATATTTTTATGTTTTTATTTATAACATTTAATTTTTCATAAACTTTTTTAATAAAAAACAAAACGAAAAAATTGCATGAAAGCCGAAAATAAATTTTAATTTTTTTATTATGTTTTATGTTTTATTTAAACATATGATTTTATATACCTAAAGTACATATATGGCATGGGATAAAAATTTAATTATTTATTTTATTTATTTGTAATTTATGCAACATACTCGTATAATAATAATTTCTGAATGTCATTAATAAAAATTTTCTTTGATTTTTGTTTTTTTTTTTTTTTTTCATTTTATTTATAGAAATATTTGTAATTTAATTTATGTTTTTTTTTTTGTTTTTGTAAAAATGTTATTATTATTTATAATTTTTGCATATAAGTTGCTCCTTTCGAGCTCAACACTTCATTCAATATCTCACTTAACTGCCAATTCAACTTTTAAACATTTCCAACTCAAGAGCTTTTATTTAAGGAATAAATTAAAGCAATTTTTCCTTTTTTTGATTTAGATTTTTAAAAAAGGGATAACGATTTTCAAATATATACGACGATTATAATTTTAATATTCCAATCAATTTTATTTCATAAAAATTTAATGTCTTTTGCCATGGTTTTGTATTTCGAAGATTTTGTCAAATTTCTGCTTTGTAAACCGGCTAATAAGTATTCGCTTATAAAATGTTTTAAAGTCTGAGGTATGAATAGGAAATCCTTTTTCCACATACCAAATAACAAAGTAGCCAAATTTCCATAAAATTAAAACAATTAAAAGTAAATTAGCATGGTACACTATGAAAATATGAATAAGAAATGAATTTAAATAATGTTTTATAAATAAAATGAACTTTATTCAAAGATGGTATTAAATTAATCCATGTTTTATTGTATGTACTTATATTGCTTGAGTTAGCAAGATGCATGCATATTTTATTTACATTTAAGGTTTTAAGATTTTGTGCTCTTCTTAATAGATGTGTTAAGAGAAAGCAAAATAAGTAAATTAATCCATAATTAATCAACCTAAACAAATGTATTTACAAATTAATAAATATGACTGAATTAATTGCAAATGTAATGCTAAATGACTTATTTAGTATTTCTTCTAAGCAATAGTCTTATTTATAAAAATTTTATAAAGGTCCGTCATAGAGTTCAATGTTCGTTCGTTCGTTCGTTTATGCAGAGGAGGTGTTCGTAAGTAAAAGGTTTTGCCTTCAATTTAGTCTGAGTTATAGAGTCCTACAGTCCAGCTAGGAACTTAAACCATATTTTAGTTTTTTTTTATAGATTTTTATAGATTTTTTTTTATCATTTATGACTATAAGAGGAACATTTCCATGAGGTTTGATGTTAGAGAAAAAAACAAAATTTTTTAAATAAACAATAAGTACACTCAGACACAAAAGTATGTATATACGGATAACAAATTTCAGAAATTTTTTAACTAATCCGTTTTCGTTGAAAATTTTTGTAATAGTCTGGCAACTTTCCTCGATTTTAAGACGGTCTTGGTTAAAAAATTTCTGAAATTTGTTAAATTTTGTGGACCTGATGCACACTTTTGTGAGCCTGTGCAGGCCCACAAAAGTTAACAAATTTCAGAAATTTTTTAACCAAGACCGTCTTAGTTAGTTAAAAAATTTCTGAAATTTCTGAAACCGTATGTATACTTTAGTTGCTGTGTGTAGTTCTGTGCCATTTTACTTCAACAAGATCTACAACAAAACATAATTAATGCCAATTAGAAAAAGAGGTCTTTCGTTTGTTAAACGAAAGAATTTAGCCTAAGATTGTTTAAAAATCCCATCCTTAACTAATTGTTAAACGATTTTTAATGGCCTTATCATTTGGTAATTGGTAAATGAAAAGATATTCATTCTTACGTTACTCATGAAGAATTTAAAAAAAATATACGTATGTAAGCTTGCAGATTACTGTATAAAACTTCAAAAAGTTGCCTTATCAACCGGCATGTTTAAATTTTAAAGACTCAAAGCAGCATTTTTCAATATATTTGAACTGAAGTTCAACTCCTCACGATGTAAACACGTATTGAAATTGCCTAAAAGAATAATGTTTCAAAAATTAAAATTTTTAAATACATATGCCTTACTTATATATTTCTGTAAGGATATAAACACATACACATGTATGTATATTATGTATTTGTGTAAGATTTTTTTGAAAATCGTTTTCCCTTATTTTGTTGTTGAATTGTGGGTGTTTAAGTAGAATTTCTAAATTATCGAATTTGAATTTTTGTTGTTGTATTTGAATATCTTTTGTTGTTGTTATTGTGTTTACTGTTTCAGTATTACAATTTATTTTAAGGTAAAACGTTTATAAATCGACATGTTGTCAACAAAGGGAGAATTAAGAAATTTTAAATAAATTTAATTTTTTTTGCATTTTATATATTTTGAATTTATACATAAGTATATATAGTATATTCATTAAATGTTAAATATATGTTTTAATTTTTTTTTTAATTTACACCATCATGTATATAATATTTCTTTGTTTAAAAATAAAATAGAAACAAAATTTAATTTTTATTTTATTACGTTTGTGGTTTTTTTTTACATTTTGCTACTAATGTTTGATTAATATTTACTAAGTTTTCATATATTTTTGTAATTACTTAATGAAAAAATCTTTTTATTTATATTTTATTTATACTTTAATTTTCTATAATTAACACCATATTATATAGTGGAATTTTAATTTTAATTTTTTTTTGTTTTCTTATTTTTTTGAATTTTAAATTATTTTTTAAGTTTATTTTTATTTTTATTTTTAAATATATTTCTTTACCAATGTTCTTAGTTTGGCTGTTGTTGTAAATGTTGTTTATTTATTAATCTTTTGCCACAGTTATTGTAATATTTTCTTTATTTTGTTTTAGTTGTTCTTATTTTTCTTTCAGTTTCTTTAATTGCAAACGAAAAAGATAACATATGTATGTTTTTATTTAACATTTTCAAATGATTCAAACTACATTTTTAAACTATTTTGGTTTTTTTTAATATTTTTTAAGTTTAATTATTTAATTTAAATTTTATTATTTTTATTTTTTTATTTTTTATTTATAAATCTGCTACTTTTTTCAAATGAACGAAATTTAATTTAATTTAATTATTTTTTTTATTTGTATTTAATTAACGTTTGATTTATTTTAATTTATTATTTTTTGTTTTGTTATTTTCATATTTCATTTGTTTTCAACTATTTAAAGAAAACAAAATTTATTTGTTGTGCTTTTTTTGGTGGTATTTTGAGCATATTTTTAATATTTTTTTTTTGTTTTTTTTTTAGCTGCCCAAGTTTTAGTTTTAAATGAATAAATATTCTTTAAAAATTGAATTGGAATTATTTTACTTGTAGAAATAAAAGAAAAAGTTTTAAAAGTATTTTAAAATACATACATATGTACTTGGAATATATGGGGAAATTATTTTTTATTCATTTCAAACTATTGCAATGGCTTTTGTTAAATTTTAAAATCAAATAATTTATTTGAAAAACAATTTATTTTTTATTTGTTTAAATATATTTGTTTTATTTTTATTTATTTATTTGTAGGTATGCATATAGTATGGTACTTATACGTAATATGTTTTAATTTTTATTTTTATTTTTTCTTGTATATGTATATATATATTAGGTACACATAATATTTTCAATGATATACATTATATTTTAATTGTTTTGTTGTATATTTATAAATTTGAAGTAAATTGTATATATGTATGCGGAATTAAATTTCTTTGGTTTTGTAATAACACATCGATCATTAATTATTCGAAATATGTTTGCATTAAAATTTTTCTATTTTTTTATTTTTGTTTTTTTTTAACATGGGTTTTGTGTATAACATACGAATTTGATTCTGATTTTCAAAAATAATTAGACATCAATAAGTATTTGTAAAATAATTATTTTTAAGTAGTACACTTATTCATCCATTCATGTGATTTGTTTTGTTTTGTCTTGTCTTGTTTAATAATTAATTAATAATTTGTATAATGAATTTGAATTTATTTAAAACATTGATTTTTTATACGATATTTGTACGCATGTATATATATATAGAAAAACAAAAAAAGATATTGTATACATTTATTTATTTATTTATTTATAGTATATGTATGTCGAATGTACTTTATATATATACTTTGTAATTGAATAGACGTCTTAATTACTACCAATATTATTTAATTGTATTTGATTAATTATTCTTTTTTTTTTTGATATGTTTTCAAATTTCAGTTAAGGGCCTATTGAGTTGATAAAAGGCTTTAAAGTTTTTCTAGGGCTGGTTTCGATAAAAACTTTAACAATATCACCAGAACTCAAAACCTTAACTCGATCTTTGAAAACATTTAACGAAAAAAAAAATTGAAATTAAAATTATTACAAAAAAAAAATTATTTAATAAAAATAATTGCATTTCTTGATACAGACATTCCACGTTGAGCCTTTTTCGAACCTTTTGTCATGCCAATAATAAGGATTTCTTTTCAAATAATTTCATAAATAAACCGAAATGATACTTTGAGCCTATTTTTGTATGTTTTTTTTATGTTTTTTTCGTAAAAGAATTGTAAAAAAATTTACAAAAATTTGTAAAACTTTTCAAAAATATTGATTATAAACAAAATAATTGCATGATCATCAGTTCATATGAAGAAATTTGAACATTGTTTCGTTGCAACAAATCATAATTGGAAACTGCATATTGAAAATATTTCGTCTTCTTCTTCAGATAATGTCACAAAAAAGAAAAATTCTTAAATTTACGTATTCAAGGAATGGAAAAAGTAGCCAAAATTTGTTATTTCTTGCAATTATTTTGTTTTGAAATCAATTCAAAAGGGAGTGGGGCTGTAACAGAATCAAATTAGCCCCTCATTTTTACTTTTTCTTCGTATCACTTTTTCCCTGTTTCACGGGCGTTTGTTTCGCTGCCTCCTTTTCCTTCATTGCAGCCGATTCCGATGTTGTGGCCGTTGATTCCTTTTCATCTTTTTTCTTAACTATAGCCGCTGCTGTTGTTGGTGTTGTTGTTGTTGTTGTTGCTGTCGCTGATGTTGCTGATGTTGTTGTTGCTGTTGCTATAGCCTCCTCCTCTTCCTTTAGTATGCCCGTTTCTCTAGCCTCTACATCTTTCTTGTCGTTTGAAGTGTTTGCTGGTAAGGCCTTTAAGATTGCATGCACTTCTTCGGCTACCGCCATTAAAACAAATTCAAATTGTTGTCGTGTGGCCACTAAACCGGCCCTTTGATCTCTGAGATGTTCCAGCGTAGCGGCAATATCGATTTCTCTCGCTCCCTTATTCATGCGTCCTAAAACTAAGTCCAGCAAGATATACGCTCCAGTACGACCAGCACCACCACTGCCGTGAACCACTATCGGGCAAGAGCGTCCTCGATAGGATTTGTTTACTTTTCTGTAAATGTAATACGAACATGTTGTTAATATAAAATGGAAAACAATAAAAGGGTAGGATGCAATCACCTTCTGAAATCCAATAATGCTTTAGCTTGTGCCGGTACACCACCCTGAGGCCATGACAAGAAATGGAATTGAGTTACTGTGCGTGTTTCGCTGGTGCGTAAATTTTTCAAATAGAACGACCTTACAAGATAATCATCACACCAAATGTGTTCGCTTACTAAGTGTACCTAAAAGGATAACCACACACTCACTCGTTTTTAAAACTTTAAAGGATAAGTCCGCATAGCATACCTCATAGATGTGATAAACCTCAGCACCTTCCTCCGGCCAATAGCGGGCACAGGCAATTTCTCCATTTTCTTGTAAACGACACAAAGCCACGATCACTACAGCTCCCTGTTCCCATATCATTTGCCAAAAATGAGCCAAGGTTGTTGGTAAGGGACCCTGTGCAGCTACATAAGCTGGGGCACGTGGATCGTGATCAGTCTGTAATAAATGCAAGAAAATTTTAATTTTTTTTTTTAATGTAACTTTCTATTCCTATTATTGTTTTCACATACAATTGTTGAGGCATTTATGTAATCTAAGCCTTCGGCATTGGCCAAATGATTCAGTACAACACGGGAATGATCGTAAGGCAATGGTGCTCCTGGTCTATTCAGATTAGCACATTCGGGTTGTAAAGCAGCTTCACGGGCACTCGGTTCTGCCTCATAGCGGCACAAAGCCTCCCACTCACGTTGCAAACGACCTTTATTCCTTAAGTGATCTTCCATGTAAGACTGTTTAAGGACATGTTTTTGACAAGATTCCGTATAACTTTTACAAATACTTTGGAAAACTTACGAGAACCATGTGACCCGTTGATATATCCATGTTTGTTAATGCCGGTTCTTCACTCCATGACGAAGTGCTGGAACGTGACGATGGTGGCCTATCGTTTTCCTTGGTCAAAGATGTTATACGACCACTGGCAGCCGGCTCTGCAGTATTGCCTTTACCTGCCATACGTGCACGACACAAATCTTGATAGTCCTTCGTACAACTCTCAGCCCCCGCAATGCCTGACTGCAGGCCACCCAGCTTATCACGTTTCTTGTCGTGACGTTTAATTAAAATCAGCGTTACGAAGATGACAATAATGGCAGCTGCACCGGCTCCAGCAAACATAAACACCATGATGTGCGTAACATCAGGAGCTTGATCGGGCAGATCGATGCGTGAAGCTGAAACACCGCCATCATCGTCACGTTTAATTTTATCACCAACACCAGCTCGTACCACTGTGAAGCCAAGACGTCTTAGAATGTTATTCTTTACACCTCGATTTTCATTGATGGAACGAGCAACATCGGTGGCGGTCTTACGTTCAGGGTTGTTTGAGTCAACCCGGAAAGAAACTTCATGCGGTTGAACGCTAAACGAAAAACGTATAATTTTATTAGAAAAAAAAAGAACTCAGACAGAAACTCACGTTAAATAAGTAAAATATCCTTGCATATGTAAAATATTTGCCAATTCATTCATTATGCGAACGCCATCACTCCAACTGTCGATTCTGTAGAGGAGAAAAAAACATTTTGGCACAATTTGGTAGAGGAAAGGGATTTTATTTTACAAATACTTACGGGTTTTTGACAAACACATGCGCATATTCGGTGTCTACAGTGTGAGGAGCATGGTCTTCGTCCGAATGTTCTTTGACGACTTTCTTTTTTTTCATCGCTTCATTACTGTCCTTTATATGGGCCGGCAAGTGTTCTTTGTTATCAGTAGAATTCTTTTCTCTATCCAAGTCTTCCTTGACAGACGGCGGTGGTCCAACCAAAGGTCCTGGCTTCTTAACATCTAAACGCTCATGACGGGTAAAGCCTAACATATTAGCTAGCAGTTCTCGTGCCTTTTCCTTTCTTCTCTCCTTGTCGTAGGCACTGCCCAATTCCTGGCCTTCATTCATTGTTATTAAGCCTCCCTCTGTGAATACCTTCTCGGGTCGTCGATGTTTAAACTTTTTCGGGTATGCATTTGAAGACAGCATGGCCTCTTCCTCCAACGGTGTCAGTGAGTTGATGAAAAGGCTCTCCTCTATATCGACAGTATTGTCTAAATCATCGCCTTCTTGGAGAGGTCTTCGCTTGAATGCTGAAATTTCATTGCTATCCAAAGGTTCCTTCAATTGGATATCATTGAACGCTAGAGGCTGCTGATCCAAGCCTTTCTCAATTGCCAATTCACGGAAGAATGATTTCGCTGATTGCTGGCCCTTACGGCTACTGGTACGTTTATAGGGGCCATAATTTTCTGGAAAATACAATTCATTCGAATCAATGGGATCGTTAGGTACATAAACAGGCCCGACTGCCCCTGGTATGGGCAAAGATTCCAATTGTTCTATAACCCGATCAGGATTGCGTTCATATGGTTGAGGATCCGGTTCTGAATCGGCAAGAATTTTATACAATTCCATGCTATTCTTCAAGGCATGTTTACGTTCATTAACAATTTCCTCTTCTCGCTGAGCTTGCTCTCTTTGAATTCGTTCCCGTTCGCGTTCCATAAAAACATCCATAACATTGGGCGGATTCATTTGCGATTCCCGATGTCTATCGAACTCTCCATGCTGTGTCAGTTCTAATGGGTCATTGCGTAATTGACGATCTTGCAATTGCAATTGACGAAATATTGTATTAATCCCATTGGAGGAAGGGCTCTGCTTCTTTAATGGCGGATAAAACAGTTTATTTGAGAAGATTTCATTAGCGGGTGTAAAGCGAACAAATGCCATACTCCCGGCCGGTTCGAATTCAGTAGGTATAGGCGCCAGATTAGCACAGAGATTAGGGGGCAGCTGTGTCTGTTTTTGCATAGAAAAAAGTGTTCCCTGTATACGACACTGAACATACGGATGATCCCATCCTAACCCGGCGCCCTGCAGTTCCTCGAGCATAGTGGCGAGTAAACGCGATTGGTCTTCCGTGAGAGGGGTTCTAAACAAAGACAAAAAAAACTTAATAATGCTTCAAGCATATGCGTAAAAGCTTTTTTAACTCACTTTTCAATGTCCTCCATATCGACACCAGTGGTTGGTATGCATTTTCCAAAGATGTTGTCTGCATAATTAAAAATATTCAGTGTTAGTCAGTGTTTTATTTACAGAATGAATGGAATTAAAACTTACCGTCGAAACAGACTTCACTGCTTTCCAAACACAGGGTCCGGACAAATTTGCAACCTGATGTGAATGAGAGAAAAAAAAGAACGCTTTAAAATTAAAATGTCAAATTCCTTTAAAATCAATTTCATTAAACTTTTGCAAAAAAACAAAACAAACAAAAACTAAATATTAACGTGTAACTCTTTGAAAAGAAAATAAAAAAAGGAACAAATAATGGAAGTTTTGTAAATGCTCATCTCATACCAGCCATCCATCCCACCCATCCCTGTGAGTACGGGGTGTATAAGTATACACATAATAGAGTTGTGAACGTAATCCACATCTCTTAAACCGAATGAAAAATGCAATTTTAACAGCAAATTTCTCCTTACCAAACTAAAACTGTAACTGTTTCGATACGAAAGGCATTAATTTTTCATTTTAGCCCTGTTGTGTAAGCTTTTGTCAACTATCGTTTGGTATTTTAATGGCAAACTATGCCTCTGGTCACTCAATATTCCCTTACCCGGGGGGCATTTAAAAGAAGAATGTTTAATCTTTTGTGTGGCTGCTTACAGCCAGAACAGAGGGACAGGGACAGCACATTTCGAAAACTTTCCCTCCTGCTGATATCCTCGAGGGCATTTATTAAAAGCGGCGTAAATTGAAATCCACAATGATGTGTGGCGTAAAAGGATTGTGTTAAATGAGTTGCCGGAGAAAAGAGATTTTATTTTTTCGTTTTCCGAAAGAGTTTTTTTTTCCTCTTTTTATATTTGAAACTATAAAAGGAAGGCAATTATTAATTTTTTTCTTTATGATCAAAAAAAAACTTTTTTTTGAATATTGGTTACAATGCTTTTTAGTTGACTGTTGGTTCAATACTAAAGGGTCGCCCAAATAACTTTTTTTTTAAATGCTTTAAAAAAAAACTACTGAATATTTTCTCAAATTTCTTTTTTTATTTGAAAGTACAATCCTTCCGGTTAATAATGGAAAATAATTTCATTCAAATGGCTGCCTCGGCTGGCCATGCAGTAAGTAGCCTACACCAGAAGATGCCGATTTTGGCAAAAAATAATCATCTTTTCAGCTGACGCTCATTTTGATCTGGGCCGGTTATGTAAACAAGCAAAATTGTCGCCTTTAGGGCACAGAAAACCTGCACGCATACATTGAAAAGCCGACGCATCCAAAACGAGCCACTGTTTGGTGCCGATTTTGGTCCAGAGGCATAATTGGGCCATTTTTCTTCGAAAATGAGCAAGGAGTGGTCGTTACAGTCAATGGCGACCGTTATCGGGTCATATTGAAGGAATTTTTGTTCACAAAAATTGAAGAGGAGGATATTGGCAACATTTGGTTACAACAAGACGACACAGCGCTACGTGCCACACAGCCGAAGCTACACTTGATGTTTTGCGTCCTGTTTTTGAAGATCGCATTATCAGCCGCAGAGCTGATGTCGTTTGGCCACTTCGGAGCTGCGATTTGACACCGTTGGACTATTATTTGTGGGGCGCATTGAAAGATAAGTGTTACGCCGACAAGCCAGAGACAATTGACGCTTTAAAGGACAATATTCGTGAAGCCATTGGTGAAACGCAGCTGCACACAATCTATAATGTGCTTAAAAATTCGACCGATCGTGTAGGCTACTGCATGGCCAGCCGAGGCAGCCATTTGAATGAAATTATTTTCCATTATTAACCGGAAGGATTGTACTTTCAAATAAAAAAAGAAATTTGAGAAAATATTCAGTAGTTTTTTTAAAGCATTTGCAAAAAAAAAACAGTTATTTGGCGGACCCTTTACAACAGAAAGAAAAACAGCTTCTTGTTTATACGTGTGTGTGTGTTTTCTAAAATCATTGCAGATAAATGTTTAAATTTATTCTCAAAGGCATTGGAAGATCTACCGTACAGTGATGCCATCCATAAATGGTTTAAAACGAGCATAATTGAAATTAAAGTGTGCTTGATATCATCATTTTACATCCAATTTTCTTTTTAAACTATTTTCCAATATTTTTAATGTTTAATAAGTCATGCAAATATCGTGAAAGAAAAAATTTGGATGGCGGTTGTGCCAAACATACATACGAAAATATGTTGCCGAACTTTTTTCTCCGTGGCTTTATTAAATATTTTGTTTTGAACAAATCATAGCACAAATTGAGATAAATTACTCAATTTGTGTTTAAATTATGTTTCTAGTTTATGGCTTATGCAAGTGTACGAGGAATACATTTCATTTCAGTTTTTGGGATTCCACGAAATCTCATTAAATCAGAATCTAATTGGTTTGGCTACACTTAAATCACTTCGTTTTCGAAGAGAAACCATCCGTCGAAAAACTAACAAAATCAACAACAAAATATTTCAAAAATGTTAACAGACGATTCAGAGAAATTTAATGATTTAACCACACACTACCACACACACTGACATACATGCATGCATACATACATATGAATATACAAAAGAAGAAAAAAATAATGAGAGTTTAAGAACCACACTCTGACAGAGGCTGCTGTGATAGACGCTCAAATAGAGGAAAGATGCCATTAACGAATTCTCTCTTGTCAAGTCAAAGATTAACACGCAAAATAATTATTGACAGAATGTTTTTTCATTGCTTTTGTGTACACATAACCATACGCACGTTCAAAATGTATACAAAGATATGTGGATGTATGCATGCGGTTATAATCTCACTCCCATCCACACGCACACATTAACTGTGTAATGGCTTTTTAAAGCCATTATTAACAGCAGTCACGTAATGCAAGTATGTTTGTTATTAGATGTTGATATAAACTTATAAGCAGACTCCTTCCTACTCTCGCAAACACATACTTAGTATGTAAGCTTTAACAGTAAGTGAGCAAATACAAATACAAAACACATTACAATGGCAAAACAAATGAGAGAAACAATAACGGCAACAGCAGCAGCAACAATAACATTACAAAATGAATAAACAGACGTTTTTGACGTCATTTATTAGTGTTGCGTAAATTACTCTACACAACAATACGAGTACAATACAAAAACAAGCAAAACAAGAAATGTTTTGTAATACACTGGCAACAAACACCACAAACTTTGTTAAACGTCCTTTCGGAATACAATGACGACAGATGACGACGTATTATCAAAACTAATCGTTATGGGGTATTTTTTTTATTATGTTTTTACTATGGTTGTGGCATTTACAATATTATTTAAATGTCGATTTGTTGCTATTTGTCATTTACATCACTTGTGTCAAATACATCGCTTGACATCGGAGTGTTGTTGTACAAATATTTCTGCAATTATTCCATTAATTTTTGCGATTGTTGTATAAATACTTGTCACTTGATGCTGAAAGAGTTTATGGCATTAGCATTTCAAATAGAAAATAAATATGTATTCATTTATGTGTGGCAATAATCAAGCAATTTGAATTCATATCACATGTCCATGTTAATTATAATTATCATATCAGTCTAATTAAAGGAAATAATCATTTTGTTTCATGTTTATTTTTGTAATTGAACACAATGAATACCAAAATTATGAGCAGATTATCTACATTTGATGAGTGGCAGTGATTTAAATTGCCAGCATACTTTTTATTTTTTTGTTCTATTATTTTTGCATGCCTGATATTTGTGGAAAGCTTAAATCTCTGGCTGCTATCAATAACAATAAATCTTTTTCTATTTGATTTATTATAAAATAATTAGAAAAAAAAAGAATTTCAAACCAAAAAACAAAAAACTTGGTTGTAATACCTATCAAACCCTTTATTAATGCCTAGTTATAATATGATAACTTCCGACCTAAGAAATTTCAATAAATTTTATTTTTTCACGTTAGTTTCTTGACTTTAAGTTTTATTTCTCACGAATAAGTAGCAGTGTTTTGTAAGAATTTAAATTAAATAGCACTGGACGTTTGATATAATGGAAGATTAATCTGGCAAACTTGTTAAGGGCATGACTTTTTTTGTATTATTCCTGTACCGTACAGTATAATACGTATCAAATAATGTATTTGCTGAAACAACATTATCTGTAATAAATGTATTACACCAGTATTTTCACAATATTCAATTGCGATAATTTGTTGGATTTTATTTACAATTACAACAACACAATAGCACAACAATCACCAATAAATTTATATAAAATTCAAATAAATTTTTATCTAATCTCCCATCACAGTGAATACCTTTTTGGCAATTGCATTTGAGTTTATTATTATTTATAAAAAAAATAATAGAAATTTCCAATTACGTATTTGGGCAATTCACACAAGCCCTTGTATCGTTGTATTCATTGTATTGTTGGACGAATATACAACAGTGTATGATTGTTGTTGATAATTTTCATATAAAAATCCGCTACACTTACATACATTTTGTTCATATGTTTTTAAAAGTTGTATTGTTTTCGTGCTATTAGTTTATGTAAATGCCAGTAATCAAGAAGAAGAATAAAAATACAAAATATTTTCTATGCAACTTTGAGTCAACAATTAACATTTCAAAATTATAATTCTTCGCACAGATAGTTATTTAATTTACTTTTTTCCGTAATATTTTTCATTTTATTGCTTGAAAATCAAATTATAAATACTGGTCTTCTTCTTCTTTATGGTTTTTGACGTTTGGAATACAAAATACACAATACAGCATAGCATTGAGCGTTTACAAAGAATAAGTGTATTCAATACAACATACACGATAGACGATAGTCGTGTGAATTGGCCAAAAATTTAATATTTTTAATTGAAATTCCGGACAATAAAGTTTTCAATATGTTGAAATTCAATATTGAAAATTCAACAACAACCAGAAGATATCAAAAATGAAATGAAAGCGAAACGAAATTTTAATAACAAAACTAAACATTCTGAAATAAATTTCTATACTTTAACATGTCACCAGAGTCTATTGTTGTAATTCTTTTCTCCAAAGCCAATGAATTCAATTCATATAAAGGGTGTTTTTTATAGAGGTATAGAACTTTAAGTTGGCATTACTTTTCAAGATGGCGACCGATTTAACAGCTGTCAAGTGATTTATTCTCAGTTTGGTTTGGCAATTCATCATAAATAGACTCACGCCTGAACAACGCTTGCAAATAGTGCAATTTTATTTCGAAAATAATGGTTCTGTGCGGAAAACGTATCGCGCACTACGTCCATTTTATCGTCGACAAAATCGTCCATCAGAGCAGTTAATTCGATTAACCATGGAACGTTTCCGCACCACGTTTACTCTTATTGCTAACTCGCATCCCCAGAGACGATGTACGGTGCGTACAGAAGAAGCTATTGCTGCTGTAGAGCGTAGCATTGAGGAAGACCCGAATGAGTCCATCCGCCATCGGCCAGAACGTTACAGTCAATGGTGATCGGTATAGAGCCATGATTACTAACTTTTTCATTCCTGAATTGAATAACCATGATGTCCAGGAGATGTGGTCTCAACAAGACGGCGCAACATGTCACACATTTCGTGCCACAATAGATTTATTGAAAGACACGTTTGGTGACCGCCTAATTTCACGTTTTGGACCTGTGAATTGGCCTCCAAGATCTTGTGATTTAACACCGCTAGACTACTTTCTGTGGGGCTATGTAAAGTCATTGGTCTATGTGGTAAAGACAACATTCGCCGTATTATTGCCGATATACGGCCACAAATGTTGGAAAAAGTCATCGAAAATTGGACGTCCAGATTGGACTACATCCGCGCCAGCCGTGGCGGTCATATGCCAGAAATCATATTTAAAATGTAATGCCACAAGATTATCTTTCGGATAAATAAAATTCATGTCAATCGAATACTCCATCGTTGTCTTATTGCAACTTAAAGTTCTATACCTCTATAAAAAACACCCTTTACATACTTTCTATAGAGTTCATCACACAACTATTTTACGATATGCTTAATAGGGTGTGAGAAAATAACTCATTATTTATATATAAAATATGCCTTTGGCAATTTGTATTGAATTGTGTTCTGCTAAACTTCCAAATGTTATTAAATTAAGTTGAATTATTTTCAGTTTTCTATCGTCATTTTTCTTTTTTACTTTCGAATTCTTTTCGAATATTTGACCAAAAAAAAAATAAAAACAAATAAATTCTTTAGAAAATATTCTTAAAATTTTTTCCCTTTCTCCATTCCTTTTTGGCCTCGTTAGAACTTTTGGCTAAATGGACAGACATAAATTTGTATATTCAGTTTATTTTGTTGATGTTTTATACTCAATTGATTGGTTGATTGGTTTCTGCGATATTTTAGAAATTTCTATTGAAAACGGTTTCTCCACCTCTCTCTCTCTCTCTCAATGACAACCTTAGTGACATTTGTCCTTCGCCAATGAACTAAACTTTGTATTTATTTTTTTACCACCACAATAAAAAGGCATTGAATGAGGGAAAAATGTTTATGTATACATGTATGGGTATAGTATAGCACATGTACATGTACAGTTATTTTTTTAAACTTCCCTTCTTCACGTTTTTAAATTGTTTAGCATTTTATTTCCCCGTATTATTCGTACCTCAATGGGAAGAGGGAAATTAATTTTTGTCACGTTTTGTTGAAGTCCCTTAGAAAAAAAAAAGGACCAAAAAAAAACGAAAAAAAAATTCTAAATGAAACATTCAAATGAAATACTTGATGTGTATGTATGAGTAATGGGAGCAATGGATATTAATGGATAATACACTGTGAGTGAATTTCAATAGAGAACTTAATGTGAATGAAATTCAAAATGTTGATTAAATTTTTAAAAATTGATTTTAGTTTTATTAAAAGTACTATTCATAGAAAACTAATAAAAGAAAATTTAATTAAAATGTCTCCTTCGATTGAGCATAACATACGAGTACAATACTGTTAATACTGTTTTTGTTTTGTTTTTGTACTCTCTAAGCTTAAAGGCAAATATTATTAATAATACACCATAAATACGCTCAACTATAATATTTTTAATTTTTTTTCCCGTTTATTGCCTCATTTCAATATACATGTGTACATATGTATATACAGTGGACAGCAAAAGTCTTAGTACGGCAATATATTTTGAAAAAAACAAATTTTCCACAGGTTTATACTTTTGCACCAAGTCCCGATATGACTTCAAGGGAGTATTTAGAAGATTATTTGAAAGAACGCTTACGAAATCGCTAAACCTCAAACAAACATACATACCTAATTGGTCATTACAACCCTTCTGTCAGGATTACAACCTAGTTTCTCACACCACTTTATGTTGTGCGCTTTAATTTTATACATGAGTGGCGGGACCTACAGTTTAAAGTCAAATTCTATTTGACTCTCAGAGTTTTTGCCAGAAATCTGCTGAGGGGAAGTCTCCGCAGAAATACTTTTTGTATTTTGTTTTGATGTCTGGCCTGGGGCTTGAACCTCAAACAAAAGTCAACCGAAAAACTTGCTCATGGTTTTACTAGAAAACTGTAAACAAAACTAATACATTCAGTTCCAAATGGGTTAAATGGAGTGCTTAATCTTAAGGGATATTCTACTAAATACAAGGGATAACACTTTCATATATTAGGCCTTTGAATTTTAAATTGACTCGGGGTTCTCCTTGGGGTTAGTACCTATGGAGTCATTTGAAACTTTTCCTTATTTTTTTCTTGTTTTATGAAAAACATTAAAAAATTATTTGTTTTATAATAAAACAGAAATAAATGAATAAAATAAATATAAAAACAAATAAATTTTTATACAAACTTTTAACTAAAATTCATGAAATTGCTAAAATATATTGCCGTACTAAGACTTTTGCTGTACACTGTATATAGGCTAGCGAAAGTCACATACAAATATTTTTTATTGGCATATTGTGAAATCCATAAATGAAAGTAATATCATCTTTATTGAATATATATTGTATGACGTTTTCATTGCTTTTATGAATTTTTTTTTAACGAACTGCGAGCGAATCTTTTGTTAAGGGCAGCAGGGCCCTTATTCCCATCACATCAAGTGTATTCATTCCTACGTTCGTTTTGAAGATAAAAGCCATTTTATAATCAATTTTTCTAAATTGATTTCATAGCATGTATATAAAGGAATAGACGAAGAATGATTTCTATAAGTACGAATGATGTTTACGAAATTGAAATTTATAAAGACAATGGATTTTAATTCCATTTGATATGAAACAATTAAAATTGTGTCAGAGTCCTTGTTGCAGATTGCAATTACAATTTCAATTCTTAGGGTAGATTTCATTGAAATCTAAGATTCAATGATTATTTAAGAATTTTCCCGAAACAAATTTAATTATGAAGTGTTTCTTAACGGCTTGTGAGGCATGAAGCAGAAGCACTTTTTTCTACAAAAAAAAATATTTACTTAATTGAGTTGTCAGTAATTCAGTAAGAAATCTGTTGATATTTGCCGGCAACACGTTGAACTTTGTGTCGGCGAGTTTTTTTTGGGATGATTTTGCAACAGAAAACATATATGGTACACTCATAGCTGCCAGATTTGACGATTTTGAGCTCCAAAAATATCATATTGACGATTTGACGATTTATGCCCTTATTTTGACGATTTTTAGAGATTAAAAATTTGCGTCATACTCTTGACTTTAGTATATTAAAAGCCTCTTTAAGCCTCTTTAAGTATTTACTTTGCAATTGTTACTATTGGAAATGTATGTTAGTAAAAACAAGGAGTAATGTATTATATTTTTAAGTTACTTTCGATTACCTGTGATGATTTTTCTGTGTTTTATTCCTTTTTAACTCCTTAAAAGCCAAAAATTTGGCAACTCCTAAATAACCTCGTAGTTGAGAATAATTTATCACTTGTCGTTGTAGACAATTTTAAAAATTCAAGTTCAGCTTCTAATATTACCATCGGAAGAACAAAGGCAAGCGCCGTTATTTTGTTTCGTACGACCAACACTCAGGGGATCGATGGCATTGTGTTTGGAACTATGAAAATATGTTATGTGAAGAAGGAAAGCGAGAACAGTGTTTATGAACACTAGGCTTGTATATATTTATACCATAAGTAACAGGAAAGGCCTCTGCAGGAAATGAGTTCCACAAACGAATAGTCCGACTAAAAAACGTATATTTACTGTAATGCTGTGTGCGATCCACTGACCAATCGACCACATACGGAAGTGGTGGCCGAGAAAGACGAGCGTTACCTAGGAATATATGATTTTTGGGAAAGTCCTCTTATTTCGTTCGAGCAAAACCGTTTTGTCGAAACGATAGAACAGTGAAACACAAACCACATTGCCACGATGCTTCAATGATTCAACGGAGTTGGATACACTACCGTTATTAAAGAGCTACTACGGCCTCTCCTGTACACGATCGAGAAACTTCAAAATAGACGTTGAGGCACCGACCCATACATGAGAGTTGCATTCCAGTCTCGGTCGGTTACAAATGGTGTAAATACTAAGATCATAAAATCCTAAGAAGGCACTGAAGGAACAGAAAAATGTGTCGGTTGATGCCAACATTACACTGAATTTTCATTCTCAGAATGTTAAGAGCTTCTGACTCCTTAATATTTACACCACCCATAGATTAAGATGATGCAATATTATTGCTGCGCTTATGTGTCAATAAACAACACTGGAGTAGAATGTTTAAATCTTAAACAATTTTTTCCTGAAAATGATATAACATTTCTCCCCTTTTTTTAAAAAATTTAATAAATGAAAATGAGGGACGCTGGCTTTTAATTTCTAAAAAAAAATTTTAAATGTTTTATTTTTGAACTCAGATATGTACATACATATGTATATTTACTTTATACTTTATATTGACTTTTGGTTTTTAAAAACTTTTAATTTATAAATTTTTTTTCTGACGATTTTTTGACGATTTTATAAACGTTCTTGACGATTTTGACGATTTTTTCTCAAATATTTGACGATTTGGTGCCTCATTAATCTGGCAGCTATGGGTACACCTAGTCTGCTCATATTCAAACAAAAATCTTCGGACGGGCAGTACTTCTTTACGAATTTCCTTCCCATAAGACTAATGGATATGTATTGTAGTTTTTATGCTATCGATTTATATGTGTTTTTATTTTTATCATACATTGGAAACAGTGTTAATGACAAATTAAATTAAAACAACTTAATGCACATTCAATTACAATTTTAATTGATTTATTGATGGGCAAAGAGCATACAAAATTATTTTTTTGTTTTAATTTTTTTCTTTAAATGAAATGTTGGTCTTAAATTAAGTAAAATGCAACACTTTTAACCACATAAACAAGTGAAAAGTATTTTATCGGTAATTTCCATCAAAATTGTCATGTTTTTATCGTTTCAACATCAATTACTGTCGTCAATAAGTTTTTTTTTTCATTTTTCTACACAAAAACCTGCTGAGATTAAATTGTTGTCACCAAGCACAATTAATTCCCTTTCATTTCTACTAATTGAAGGCCATAACGCCATGTCCAAGTAATTCCTAAAAAAGAAAATTTAAACACCAAATTTGTTAAACATAAAAATTATGTTGTACATGTGTTAAGCTGAATAGCAGGCCGAATGCCTGAATAGCCTGTCCATCATTATTTCCTACTGCTACAATAATAATAATCCTTGCAAAGTATAATAATATTGTACACATATGTACATACATATATGTATGATAATCACTTTGTACAGGAAAACAGAATCGAAAGAAAAAAACTACAGATATAAGCCCTGTAATGGATGGTTGTGGAAAAGAACCGAATATACATAAATGACAGCAACAGCATCAAAATGAAACTTCAAGTCCTTGTCATGGCTAAAGGCAAATGTAACCTTTGGGACGTAAATGTGCAAAAAAAAAAAATTAAAATAAGAAAAGGAAAAATCATAAAAGTACTCAGGAATATGAACACCAACATGAAATGTACACATATGTAAAGGGTCCGCCAAATAACTTTTTTTTTAAATGCTTTAAAAAAAAAACTACTGACTATTTTCTCAAATTTCTTTTTTTATTTGAAAGTACAATCCTTCCGATTAATAATGGAAAGTAATTTCATTCAAATGGCTGCCTCGGCTGGCCATGCAGTAGCCTACACGATCGGTCCAATTTTTAAGCACATTATCGATTGTGTGCAGCTGTATTTCTCCAATGGCTTCACGAATATTGTCCTTTAAAGCGTCAATTGTCTCTGGCTTGTCGGCGTAACACTCATCTTTGACGGCACCCCACAAATAATAGTCCAACGGTATCAAATCGCAGCTCGGAGGTGGCCAAACGACATCAGCTCTGCGGCTGATAATGCGATCTTCAAAAACAGGGCGCAAAACATCGAGTGTAGCTTCGGCTGTGTGGCACGTAGCGCGGTCCAAATGTCGCCAATATCCTCCTCTTCAATTTTTGTGAACAAAAATTCATTCAACATGGCCCGATAACGATCGCCATTGACTGTAACGGCCACTCCTTGCTCATTTTCGAAGAAAAATGGCCCAATTATGCCTCTGGACCAATATCCGCACCAAACAGTGACTCACTCGTTTTGGGTGCGTCGGCTTTTCATGCTTGCGGGTTTTCTGTGCCGCAAATGCGACAATTTTGCTTGTTTACATACCCGCCAAGATCAAAATGACCTTCATCTGAGAAGATGATGTTTTTTGCCAAAATCGGCATCTTTTGGTGTAGGCTACTTACTGCATGGCCAGCCGAGGCAGCCATTTGAATGAAATTACTTTCCATTATTAACCGGAAGGATTGTACTTTCAAATAAAAAACGAAATTTGAGAAAATATTCAGTAGTTTTTCTTTTAAAGCATTTTCAAAAAAAAGTTATTTGGCGGACCCTTTACATACATGACGTGAAAGGCAGCTGTAAAGGCAGATGAAAACCATAATCACACAACAACAGTAGGAATTACTGTAAAGCTCTGTCTTTCCTTTCGTATTTACTTTGTAGTTTTTATTTTTGTAAATATTTTTCCTTACATTTTACTACCTTCTGTTTTCTGTTTGCCAGTATAAAAAAAAAGAACAGAATTATTACCACCTACTGATGATAATGATGCCACATGTGGCTAGTTTTATAATTAATACAGCACAACATATTGGTATCACAGGAGATTTTTAGAATTTATAGAAAGATTTTCTTTTCATAAGATTCTAAAAATATTTCTTTCTCTCTCTCTTTGTCTCTCTCTCTCTCTTTAACATTTTTGCTAACTTAAGCTTAATATTTATGGAAAAACATTTTGCCCCGCCCCATAGTTTTCTTGCTTACACCCCTGTTAACTCAAATAATAACATGGAAATGTATTTTGAATTGTATTGTACAGTCAAGGATTTTTTACTGGGGTTTTGTTTTATTCTGTTCTTTTTGTATGTTTTTTTTTTATTTATTTTTATTCTTACTGACACTTGTTTTATTAATTAATTTTCTTTTGGTCCAAAACAATAGAAAATAGACAACAACAAACAACAAAATTACTGTCTATTTAGTATTTTTCTCTTTAATAAGGAACTGAAATTTGCAAAATTAAACATTGTATACATAGTAGGTCTTGCTGGACGTATGAGCAATATTTTTTATTTTCCATTACATTGGCATTGCGTATACGCCATGATATGTAAGTTTTGTTAGAAAATTTCGAATTTGCTTATACTGTTACCGATAAATATTTATTAATTTATTAAAAGGGTCCGCCAAATAATTTTTGTTTGAAAATGCTTTAAAACAAACCACTGAATATTTTCTGAAATTTCTTTTTTTATTTGAAAGTACAATCCTTTCGGTTAATAATGGAAAATAATTTCATTCAAATGGCTGCCTCGGCTGGCCATGGTCCAATTTTTAAGCACATTATCGATTGTTTACATCTGTATTTCACCAATGGCTTCACGAATATTGTCCTTTAAAGCGTCAATTGTCTCTGGCTTGTCGGCGTAACACTTATCTTTGACGACACCCCACAAATAATAGTCAAATCGCAGCTCCGAGGTGGCCAAACGACATCAGCTCTGCGGCTGATAATGCGATCTTCACAAACAGGGCGCAAAACATCGAGTGTAGCTTCGGCTGTGTGGCACGTAGCGCCGTCCTGTTGAAACCAAATGTTGCCAATATCCTCCTCTTCAATTTTTGTGCACAAAAATTCGTTTAGCATGTCCCTATAAAGATCGCCATTGACTGTAACGGCCACTCATTGCTCATTTTCGATGAAAAATGGCCAAATTATGCCTCTGGACCAATATCCGCACCAAACACTGACTCGTTTTGGGTGCGTCGGCCTTTCAATGTATGCGTGCGGGTTTTCTGTGCCCCAAACGCGACAATTTTGCTTGTTTACATACCAAGATCAAAATGAGCTTCATCTGAAAATATGATTTTTGTTTTTTTGCCAAAATCGGCATCTTCTGTAAGTCGATCGCAGGCCCACTTAGCGAAGCGAAAACGCATTGGATGGTCCATATTCGTTCAGCGGAAGGATAAAACTAATTATCTGTCAAATCAGACATGAGCTAAGTGTTACCATTCACGAAGATCCGCCAAGATCAAATTTTTTTTTTTGCCAAAATCGGCATCTTCTGGTATAGGCTACTGCATGGCCAGCCGATGCAGCCATTTGAATGCAATTATTTTCCATTATTAACCGGAAGGATTGTACTTTCAAATAAAAAACGAAATTTGAGAAAATATTCAGTAGTTTTTCTTTTAAAGCATTTTCAAAAAAAAGTTATTTGGCGGACCCTTTACATACATGACGTGAAAGGCAGCTGTAAAGGCAGATGAAAACCATAATCACACAACAACAGTAGGAATTACTGTAAAGCTCTGTCTTTCCTTTCGTATTTACTTTGTAGTTTTTATTTTTGTAAATATTTTTCCTTACATTTTACTACCTTCTGTTTTCTGTTTGCCAGTATAAAAAAAAAGAACAGAATTATTACCACCTACTGATGATAATGATGCCACATGTGGCTAGTTTTATAATTAATACAGCACAACATATTGGTATCACAGGAGATTTTTAGAATTTATAGAAAGATTTTTCTTTTCCTAAGTTTCTAAAAATATTTCTCTCTCTCTCGCTCTCTCTTTAATATTTTTGCAAACTTAAGCTTAATATTTATGAAAGAACATTTTGCCCCGCCCCATAGTTTTCTTGCTTACACCCCTGTTAACTCAAATAATAACATGGAAATGTATTTTGAATTGTATGCTACAGTCAAGGATTTTTTACTGGGGTTTTGTTTTATTCTGTTCTTTTTGTATGTTTTTTTTATTTATTTTTATTCTTACTGACACTTGTTTTATTAATTAATTTTCTTTTGGTCCAAGACAATGGAAAATAGACAACAACAAAACAAAAATACTGTGTATTTAGTATTTTTCTCTTTAATAAGGAACTGAAATTTCCTAAATTAAACATTGTATGCTTAGGTCTTGCTGAACGTATGAGCAATATTTCTTTGTTTCCATTACATTGGCATTGCGTATACGCCATGTCATATAAGTTTTGTTAGAAAATTTCGAATTTGCTTATACTGATATCGATAAATATTTATTAATTTATTTAAAGGGTCCTCCAAATAACTTTTTTTTTTAATGCTTTAAAAAAACCACTGAATATTTTCTCAAATTTCTTTTTTTATTTGAAAGTACAATCCTTCCGGTTAATAATGCCTCGGCTGGCCATGCAGTAGCCAACACCAGAAGATGTGGATTTTGGCAAAAAAAAATCATCTTTTCAAATGAAGCTCATTTTGATCTTGGCGGGTATGTAAACAAGCAAAATTGCCGCATTTGGGGCACAGAAAACCCGCACGCATACATTGAAAAGCCGACGCACCCAAAACGAGTCACTGTTTGGTGCGGATTTTGGTCCAGAGGCATAATTGGGCCATTTTTCTTCGAAAATGAGCAAGGAGTGGCCGTTAGTCAATGGCGATCGTTATCGGGCCATGTTGAACGAATTTTTGTTCACAAAAATTGAAGAGGAGGATATTGGCAACATTTGATTTCAACAGGACGGCGCTACGTGCCGCACAGCCGAAGCTACACTCGATGTTTTGCGCCCAGTTTTTGAAGATCGCATTATCAGCCGCAGAACTGATATCGTTTGGCCACCTCGGAGCTGCGATGTGACACCGTTAGACTATTATTTGTGGGGTGCCGTCAAAGATAAGTGTTACGCCGACAAGCCAGAGACAATTGACGCTTTAAAGGACAATATTCGTCAAGCCATTGGTGAAATACAGCTGCACACAATCGATAATGTGCTTAAAAATTGGACCGATCGTGTAGGCTACTGCATGGCCAGCCGAGGCAGCCATTTGAATGAAATTATTTTCCATTATTAACCGGAAGCATTGTACTTCCAAATAAAAATTAGAGACTTGAGAAAATATGCAGTAGTTTTTTTAAAGCATTTTCAAAAAAAAGTTATTTGGCGGACCCTTTATTTAGTATTTTCTCTTTAAGGAACTGAAATTTCCTAAATTAAACATTCTATACATAGGTCTTACTGAACGTATGAGCAATATTTTTTATTTTCCATTACATTGGCATTGCGTATACGCCATGGTATGTAGGTTTTCTTAAAGCATTAAAAATCTCAACGTATCTAATTTCAAATTTTTCTTTGTACCGATACAGATAAATATTTATTTATTGTTTTTTCTTGTTTTTTTTTATTTCCAGAAATTGATTTGAGAAGTAAGGTGACCATTTTATTTCTTGAAAATTAAAAACAAATTTAATTGCTATTATCGCTCTTATACTCACCAACATTTCCTTCGCAGAAGACTTCATGGTTGCACAGAAGGAGGATCAACAAAACGAAATGGAAAGGTAAGCAAACTGTTATCTCTGTTATACCTGTTGCAATGCGTGTTATTGTGTTAGTCTTAGTTTTTCGTTTTGTCTTATCCAATGGTTGGCCCCTTGAAGAATTCTGTTGAGTTCCCAGTTTTAATTCATTGTCGATCTGTACATTTGACTGCGATATTGATTCAAATTGTTGTTGTTGTTGTGATCGTAATTGTTGTAGCTCATTGCTAGCCATGATAATTGGCCCACCTAGAATGAAAGAAAAGAAAAATTCTTTAATAAAAGAGGAGATTTTTCCTGTTTTGCGTTGTCTTCTAATTACCCTAAACCGTTTGCTGTTAATATTAAGCAAATTTACATACAGACATAGTAACGGGTGATTTTTTTTAGCTATTATCTCTTTTGGCAAGACTGGTTTAAACAGCTCACGCACGTTTCGTGTTTGGTTTCACTGTCAAACATCTTCAGTTAGGTGTATAATTTAATCATGAATCGTCTTACAAACGAACAACGCTTGCAAATTATTGAATTTTATTATCAAAATGCGTGCTCTGTTAAGAAAGTTCATCGCGCGCTTCTTCCATTCTATGGTCAGATTAATCGAACCACTGAAGCGGCTATTCGGGCTATTGTGACTAAATTTCGCACCAAATTTACATTGTTGGACATTAAACCACCAACACGCTTACGTAGAGTGCGAATTGCAATTGGGCCTCTGTTACTCAACAACGTGGACAATTTTGCGGAAGGATTTAGGTGTGAAGCCTTTCAAAATACAGCTGGTGCAAGAATTGAAGCCGAAAGACCTATCGCAACACAGAATTTTTAGTGAATGTACTCTTGGAAAGTTGGCCGAAGATCCACTTCTTTATCGAAAAATTGTGAAAAGCTACCAATGCATCCAGAAAAAATTACAGTTTGGTGCGGTTTATGGGCTGGTGGCATCATTGGGCCGTACTTCTTCAAAGATGCTGCGAATCGTAACGTAACTGTGAATGGTGATCGCTACCGTGAGATCATATCCAACTTTTTTTTGGCCAAAATGCAAGAGCTTGACTTGCATGACATGTGGTTTCAACAAGACGGTGCCACATGCTACACAGCACGCGTAACAATGGACTTATTGAGATGCAAGTTCGGTGAACATTTTATTTCACGTTCGGGACCGGTCAATTGGCCGCCTAGATCGTGCGATTTAACGCTTTTAGACTATTTTTTGTGTGGCTATGTTAAAGCACATGTCTATACAGACAAGCCCGCTTCAATTGACGCATTGGAAGACAACATTGAAGCGTTTATTCGTGAGATACCGGCCGAAATGTTGGAAAGAGTATGCCAAAAATGGACAAAGCGGATGGACCATATGAGGCGCAGTCGCGGTCAACATTTGCATGAAATATTCTTCAAACGTTTAATTATATGGACCGTACTATCGATTTAAATAAAGATTTCATGCATTTTTCTGAATTTTATGATTTTTTTTTTGTAAAATTTTCCTATAGCTCTTAAAAAATCACCTATTATTTATTTCTATTCAATATTCTTCTTGGAAAATAAGTTACAACTTCCTGGTCTTCACAGCTTCTTAAACGGATGTCTATTATGCAAAATAAAACGGAAGCTAACAAAAATTTCTTGTATTTCTTGTTTTTTCTACTTTTTCTTTTTTGTAAAAGCATTGCTTGCACTTCATTTTCTTTTATTAAATAAAAAAATGAAAAAGCTAAGGCCAAGAGTGGCTAAAGTACGAACGAAGACAGTCTTACAAATTCTATTCAGTTTTCCTATGAAAAGCGGCAAACATCTTTTGTTGTGGCCAGAATTTTGTACACGTACAATATGGTGAAGTGAAGTACAAGTACATTCATTGAGATCCTTAATAAAGTCAAGGAAATTGTATTTATAAAGCATTCCTTTTAGATTTTTCCATTTTTCCAGAGTTTCAGTTACCATTTTGTGCTTCTTTATTTTCTCTTGTTATAATGTTTTCTTTGAATTGAATTTTTTCTATGACCATAGTAAGTACGTAGTATGAAGTATAAATATAATAGACTTCTGCTGCTTTGCAGTACAGTACGAAATCAAAATAAGTATAAAGTTGTAGGGGACATTTAAAAGGTTCAACTTTGTTCGTTTGCATGTTTATTATTCAATTATTCTTAAAATTTATTCACATTATCATCATTATTGTTGTTATAGGAGATCTAATGCTAAAAGCAGAAAGAAAACTAGCTTGTTTACGAAAACTTTTTACATGCAGTATACCATCAGCCAGAGGGCAAATTCTAAGTTGAAATAATTCAATTAAATTAGTTTCCTTTTTTTTACATTTTCCTGCCCCTTTAACTTCTTCAGCGGTCACCCACACACAAGAGTGTATGAATAAATGAATTTCGTCAAGCTTAACAAACTTTTCTCTTCCTAGTATAATTGAATTTTAATTCAAGAAGCAAAAACTTTGTATTTTTATGTGGTTTTGAAATACATATGTATTCTTTTACTTCTTTTAAAAAATGTCTTTTAGAATATATCGTCTTTATATAAGAAATTATTTGGTATTCATTAAATTATTCAAAATTAAACGAAGTCTTTTGGTTCTTTGCATTTCGGATACACAAATCAAATAAAGTCTCCCTCCTTTTTGTATTTTGTAAGTCAAGATATTGAAAGCAGATTTAGCAAAGGAAATTTCAAACTGTGAATAGAATTGTTTTTTATATACACTCAGTTACTAAAGTATACATACGGTTAACAAATTTTAGAAATTTTTTAATCAAGACCGTCTTAAAATCGAGGAAAGTTGTCAGACAATTATAAAGATTTTCGACGAAAACGGATTGGTTAAAAAATGTCTGAAATTTGCTAACCGTATGTATACTTTTGTGGCTGAGTGTACATACACATGGAGTATGACATGTAATATCCTTCAATTTGAATGTTTGAAACCATTTTAATAAATTCAAAAATAAAATGTAAAAATTATTATTTAGTCTTGTTTGGCTTGAATAGTTTTCCCATATGAGAATACATTTGTATTATACATATATGTACGTGTATACGTAACATAATTGGTCATTGCAACCCTTCAGTCAGGATTACGACCTAGCTTCTCACCTCACTTATGTTGTGTGTGTTAATTTTATCCAAGAGTGGCAAGACCTACAGTTTAAAGTCGACTCCGAACGACAGATTTTTGAGAAACTATTCATGGCAATTTTTATTTTACTCTCAGAGTATTTGCCAGAAATCTGCTGGAGAGGAAGTCACTGAAGAAATATTTTTTTTTCATATTTTTCGTTTTGATGTCTGACCTGGGATTTGCACGGTGGCCTTACATCTAATAAGCCAACACACTGTCTACTAGACTACAGCGACTATTCTCACTTCTCGTTGTTCGAGTGGTTCAAGCGAACGGGTCTCAGCGGCATATACTCGAAAATTTTCCAGTCTCAATGCTCGTCTGATTCTGAGGCTTGTAATGCTCTTTTCTTCCGTGCTTGAGGTGTAGGTCGATCAATTGCTTGTCATTCATTTTGAATAATTTTCAGTGACGCCATCCATCGGAAATTAATTGCACCAACTTCCGTCGTCTCATGCGCAACAGCTTTGTTAAAGAATGCACAGTTTACCATTTAATTGATTTTGAGTAATTTTCAGTGGCACCACCTGTCGGAAATTAGTCATACTAACTTGGAAACCTTCGTCGCCTCATGCACAACAACTTTGCTAAAGATCATAACATGATCAAATGCATAGTTTACGATTTAATTGATTTTAAGTAATTTTCAATGGCGCTACCTGTCGGATGGGAGGTAACACGCCTACTGTAGTCAATCCGCCCATTTTGTTCATATATACGTCAAAGTCGTCCATACAAGATTTGAGGACTCTAGCTGTTGCAGTTTATGAGATATGCGACATTAAATACTTATTGGGTACGTGGGCGTGGCACGTCTCCTAAAGGGTGTTTTTTATAGAGGTATAGAACTTTAAGTTGCAATAAAACAACGGTGGATTATTCGATTGACATGAATTGTATTTATCCGAAAGATAATCTTGTGGCATTACATTTTAAATATGATTTCTGGCATATGACCGCCACGGCTGGCGCGGATGTAGTCCAATCTGGACGTCCAATTTTCGATGACTTTTTCCAACATTTGTGGCCGTATATCGGCAATAATACGGCGAATGTTGTCTTCCAAATGGTCAAGCGTTTGTGGCTTTACCGCATAGACCAATGACTTTACATAGCCCCACAGAAAGTAGTCTAGCGGTGTTAAATCACAAGATCTTGGAGGCCAATTCACAGGTCCAAAACGTGAAATTAGACGGTCACCAAACGTGTCTTTCAATAAATCTATTGTGGCACAAGCTGTGTGACATGTTGCGCCGTCTTGTTGAAACCACATCTCCTGGACATCATGGTTATTCAATTCAGGAATGAAAAAGTTATTAATCATGGCTCTATACCGATCACCATTGACTGTAACGTTCTGGCCACCATCGTTTTTGAAAAAGTACGGACCAATGATTCCACCAGCCCATAAAGCGCACCAAACAGTCAGTTTTTCTGGATGTAACGGTGTTTCCACATACACTTGAGGATTACCTTCACTTCAAATGCGGCAGTTTTGTTTGTTGACGTAGCCATTCAACCAGAAGTGCGCTTCATCGCTAAACAAAATTCGCTTATGAAAATCGTAATGCCAACTTTAAGTTCTATACCTCTATAAAAAACACCCTATACTTGAAATTTTAAAATAAAACGTAGGCTATAGTTCCTTCCAGGCATACAGGCAGGTACTGTTAAAATTTCAAGAAAATCGGTCCAGCCGTTTAGCCGTCTATAGACTTCAAACAACTAAACACACATTCATTTTTATATATAAGATTTGATGGCACATTTTTATTTGTTCTTCTGATTTGATTATGTAAAGTTCTCATAAAGTTCTCATCAATCATACTTTAGAAATGAATTGACCTTAACATGATTTTGTCTGCATCACGACTACGAAAGTCCTTTAAGTAGATTTCAGGATATTAGTCTTTAACGCAGAGAAGTTTTCGTTCTTCTACCGACTGAATGTCAATTTGATTCATTATAAATGTAAAAATTGTAAAAAAAATTTTTTCCTAACAGCTGGCCTACATCATGGATAATAATGTCCATAGGATTGATAAAGAACGCGATATTTGTTTTCACCCCAAAACTTTTTTATGTCAATTAAAATATTTTCTTTGTAATTGTTTTTAATAAACTTGATAATTTAATTTTAATAACAGTCTTTTTATATACGAACATAAACTTGTTTTGCTCTTAAATTTCATTCCTATACACACACAGTATATTTTCCACTTTAGTAAACTTTTTTTTTTATATCAGTTTCCTATCTTTAATTTCCTGTTGCCTCTTAAAAAAAAATATTTTTCCCCAAGAATAAAGCAATAAATATGCTTCCCTAAATGGCAAAAAAACAACCCCAACATCCCATAACAACAATTTGCATAAATTAATTAAATATTTACTATTTCATATACATACATAATACGTATGCATGTATATGTATGTATATAATGTTTAATTTTTAAAAAATCGTTTTTTTTTTTTCTTTTTTAATAAAAATTCATAAATAATCCCTAACCACAGTACTCAAGGAACTGCCACAGCACCTGTACTGTTGCTTCCTACTACATAAGAAATGGTGTTTGCCAGTATGTTAGGGCAATAGGAAGGAGTATTTATTTTGGACATTTATTATATCATACTGTTGTTGTTGTTGTTGTTGTTGTTGGTGGTGGTGGTGATGTTGGTTTTTGGCGTTGTGTTTGTTAAGTGGCTTAAAAAATACGGATGTTCTACAAATTACTTCCTGCAACAAAGCTTCATTTACTACCTTTTAGTTCATTCAGTCTGTCCGTCCAATTTGCATGGCTGTCTGTCTCTCTGTCTGTCTCTCTGTCTGTCTGCCTGCGTGTCCTGCTTGATAATATTAACACTCTTTTAATTAAAATTATAACCATAAAAGGTTCATCTTTTTAAATGCAAATTTATGGTTATACTCGCTATGTATACATATGTATGTAGGTATGTAGTACGTATTACTTGTACAACTGATTACAGTGTTTATTTATTCACTCATACATACATACATACATACTCTTTAGATGAAAAGCATATTTAATGGAAATTTCTTTGAAGTACAAAATAATTAATTTTTAAGCGTAATTTTAAATATTCATTTGAGAAATGAGAATGTAAACGATTGCAACAATTTGTGGCAATTAATTATTTAAAGCCGTATTGCATATTTAACATAAAAATGGCAACGTATCGTAAGTGAGAATGAGAAAATGAGAAACAAAAAGAATTATTTTATATTAAATTCTACTTCCTCTTAAAATTCTCCAATCAAATTCTCTTCATAATGATAGAAAACGAAAATCCTTTCTGGTTCATTTTTTTTTTAGTTTCTCTAAAAACTTTCTTTAAATAAAAAATATTGTGGGTGTATAAACTTTTATGAAATGAAAAATTTTAATTGGAAAAAAAACACAACAAAAACAAAAACCTGAATGCAATAAGTATCACTACTTGATGTACTCAAATAACTTCTTACCGTTAACACAATCATCGTCTTTTTTATTATGCAAAAAAATTAAAAACTTCTTCAAACAAAACAGAAAAAAAGAATCAGAAAAGAAAATTAATATTAAAAAAGAAAAAGAAAAACTATTAATTTAGAGATCAAGTTTTATGGGAAATGCTTTTCGCCTTCTAATGTCGCACATAATTGACAGAAAGAGAATCTCCGATGGAGAACAATCAAAAGTTAAATGCTTTCTTTCATGTTACCTCTGCAGCCACTACTCATGATGCTGCCACTACCCGTTATTGTTGCATCCTTGAAATAAATGTCAGTTTTTATATTTTTCCGCAACAATATTCTGAAGATGAATAAATGTTGGCAGTTTCTTGTTCTTTAAACTTTTGATTTCCCTTTTTTTTTTTGTTGTTTTTTCTTTTCATATTCAAGCCACAACGAACTCAACTAACTTACTGCTGCTGTGTAAACGTACATAGGTAGTCAGAAATAGTTTTACAAGAAACGAAATTCAAATTCAAAGAACAAAAACTGAAAACTGCAAAACGTAATGAAAGTTTTTGAAAAATATTTTTCGCTTTTTGATTCACACACACCCACACACACACACAGGCCCTTACATACAATGATGATAGAAAAAAAAGTTCCTTCTTTTTTGTTAGTATTTTTCACTTTTTCTTTTATTTTAATTGTATATACACACGGGGCTTTTGTATAAGGTTTGATGAATAAGTTCTCCTCTCTGTACAATTTATTTATTTTTTAAAAAGTGAAAATATTTTTAAGGGAATTACAAAGCGTAACCTAAAAAAAAACAAAAAAAAAAACAAGAAAAAAAGAGAAAACCTCTTGACGTGAAGTGCTGATGCGTTGGTTGGTTGGTTCGGTTGTCATGATACTATCATACCCCCTTCAATATCCATGGCAGCCGTTAAGAGTTGCATATACCACGTTCGCTTTTTTTAGTTTTAACAGTTTTAAGACAAAAATATCAATATCAACGTTAAAGGAAAAGTTTTTAAAAGAGATGAATAAATGATATTAAAAACAAGAAGTAAAGTTTTCAAATATATTTTTAACACTCGTTATCATTTCCTTAAAAAACAAAAGAAAGAAAAACAAATTCATTATTTGTTTCCGTTTCTTTTCGTTCGTTCGAATAGTAGTCTTTTGTAGTATGTACCGTTCTACGATTAAATTCTTAATTTAGATCCGTATTGTCAACGGCTGTCTACATACAGGTTCTTCTGGCACTACTGACATACATACATACATACATAATTGGCTATTACAACCTTTCAGTTAGGATTATGGACCTAGTTTCTCACACCACTCATCTTGTGTGTGTTAATTTTATACATGAGTGGCGTGACCTACAGTTTAAAGTCGACTCTGAACGACAGATTTTTGAAAAGCCTTTCATGGCAATTTTTATTTACTCTCAGAGTTTTTACCAGAAATCTGCTGAGAGGATTAGGTTTAGGTTTAGGTCGGAGTGGTAGCTCTGCTATCACAAAGCTCACTTGAGCACGCATAGCGGCCCGTTGTGATGCCACGGGTGAACGCAGTCCCTGTACTGCCCAAGTTCCACCAAAATCAAGGAAGAGGAAGAAGTTGGTCAGCGCAAGGGCTGCTGAGAGGAAGTCGCGAGGAAATATTTTTTTCATATTTCGTTTTGTTGGAGATGTCTGACCTGGGGTTTGAACCCTGGCCTCACGTCTAATAAGCCAACACACTACCTACTAGACTACGGCGACTTCATACGGACATATCATTTTAAAATGGAGAAAAACATTTTAGTGGAGGATTGGACTTCAGTAGATAACTATGAATTTGAATTTGATTGTCCCATTCCTAGAAGTCAGGAGCCCTTGAACCTCGGTTCCAGCCTGGCTGTTGGTGCGGCCTTTTTGGGAGCATCGTGGTGGCTGTGGTTTGGAATCGCGGGAAGAGTCTAGTTAGTAGGCTCAGTGTGGAGTTGCATTCTCAACCGGGTGTCATGACCCAAAGATCGGAAGGAGTTTTACATAGGCTCCGCTCCTAACCAAGGGGGAAGTCATGTCCAAATACATTTCTTCGAATTGGTACTCAGGTGTAGCAGTCTGCTACATTTGGGGGCGTTGGTAGACGCATTGTATTTCACCCTGTGCTAAGAGCACCGTGGGATTAGGTCCTCGCGGACAGGTACCCACGTTAAATCAATCGTCGTTGTCCAATTCCTATATTGGTCATAGAGACAAGGATTTAACGCCTTTGGTTATTACATTTCACATTACATCGCTTTAAAATTTTTCGAAATCCTTTTAATGCAAAAAAAATTACCCCAAAAGCAATCGGACAGTGAATGGAGGAACACTTCTATTGACCAAGAATTTGTAGGGCGTCTTTCACAGTTGTAATATGTTTATGTTTGTTTTGAAGTCGCCGTAGTCTAGTAGGTAGTGTGTTGGCTTATTAGACGTAAGGCTCAAACCCCAGGTCAGACATCAAAACGAAATATGAAAAAATATTTCTTCGGCGACTTCCCCTCAGCGGATTTCTGGCAAAAACTCTGAGAGTAAAATAAAAATTGCCATGTAAAGTTTCTCAAAAATCTGTCGTTCGAAGTTGTTTTTAAACTGTAGGTCCCGCCACTCATGTATTAAATTATCACACTTAACATAAGTGGTTTGAGAAGATAGGTCGTAATTCTGACTGAAGGATTGTCATGGCCAATTATGTATGTGTAACATGTTTAGAAAACGAAAAAAACTCCTCAACTTTCATTTTAATGATTTGATTGCGAAATAGATTGTATTAAGAATTCCAGCATTTTCCCAACAGATTCTAAAGATTCTAATAATTTTGTAATAAGGTTCCATATGAATATGATGAATTGAATTATTTAAAGAAGAATTGTTTTTGATTTTCCATGAGTTTCGTGTTGCACATTTGAATTCTATGCCGAAAATCACAATCAGTGGCAACAGCCACTCATAGAGAATTAAAAATTTCCATTTGTTGCTAAAAAGGAGTGAACATAACTTAGCACTTAAACTTAAACGTCCATTTGGTGCAGTCCATTAGACAGCCTAAATAAATTGGCCGTTTGTTTTTCAGCTTCTTTTTGTTTTTTTGCACAGTGACGGTGTCCATCTTATCAAATTAACTGCTAAATGCTGTCAGTTTCAATAGAGGCGGCTGTGTAAGTGGCACGAGCAAACCTACAATCAAACAAACAAATGACCATGTATGGCAACCATTATTCATGTCGAGCCATACCAGTATGTAGTAGTGCTTGCCAACGTTTGGACTGCACCCAATGCAAGTGTTCCCAATGAACTCTTTACTGAGTAAATATTTAAAAGAGATGCCTACTGTGTGTTAACATATACACATACACACACACACGAACCTATAATGGACGTGTATGAATTGTGTAAAAACGTGCAACGAAGCACTTTAACTCATAAAAAATGAATAACTGTACTTTCGGGAATTGTACGCTTGGTAGAAGGGTATGTTGCATTAACACATACACACCTTCTCCCATACATACATACACATATTCAGATAATAAATATTGTGTAAGGAAGTGAAAAATCGTATGGCGTATTGGATATAAAATTTTGTCGAAAACACACACACACATATGCATACAAGCATATTTCCACGGCCGCCTCCACATTTACATACACATACACACACCCACCTAAAAGCTGTCATCATGTATCCAGGATACCAAGTTAATATGTATGTATGCATGTATGTGAGTGAGTGAATAACACTGTATCTGCATGTGTATTTGTAAAAATATTTTGTAAAATACTCTTTGGAATACACACTCGCAACCGAATTATTAATTGCGCAGCAACATACTTTCGCATGTTGTTGTCGTTTGGTTTTTTTCTTTTGTAGCTTTTTTTGCAATTATTATCGTTATTGTCGTTGTTGTTATTATTGCTGTTTGCTGTGTGTATTGTTGCGACAATCATTTTTATTGAATATGAAAAAAGAAAATATTATTAAAGATATGATATATGTATGTATGTGTGTGTAAATGAAATGCTTACAGCCTGATGTAAGCAAATTACAAACGATGATGTCCTTTACATCCATATACTGCAATGAAGCTAAGTAAGTCCACTCTTTTGCTCAATGCATCCTGGTGGGCTCATCTTGAACACGCTTTTCTCAAAATCACTTTTCGACGTGGCGATCACGATTTAGGAAAAACTACTTGAACGATTTCATTGAATTTTTGGAGCAATGTTCCTAAGACGAGTAGTTTTAACCCCAACTAGAATTTTTTTGAGTTCAGGCCATAGCCAGTAAAATATTTTATAAGAATTTTTGCTTTCCTGCTCGCCAGATTTTGAAATGATCCTCTCCAAGCCGCCGTAGAAACTAGGACGTTGTACAATGGGTCAATTCGACCTCCGGGTACTGTACTTGCCTTAATTGACAAGTACACATCCTCTAACACAACCTAAGCCGCCGTAATTAGAAAAAAATTATAAACGATCCGAGGATATTGGAGCAAAAGGCCCTTAGGAAGTATACA
The DNA here is from genome assembly GCA_958299815.1 of Sarcophaga carnaria. Taxonomy (NCBI): domain Eukaryota; kingdom Metazoa; phylum Arthropoda; class Insecta; order Diptera; family Sarcophagidae; genus Sarcophaga; species Sarcophaga carnaria. The sequence continues at coordinate 12,560,351 of OY283152.1, read as the reverse complement.
TACATAATTGGTTATTACAACCCTTCAGTCAGGATTACGGCCTAGTTTCTCACACCACTCAAGTTGTGTGCGTTAATTTTATACATGAGTAGCGGGACCTACAGTTTAAAGTAGAATCCGAACGACAGATTTTTGAGAAACTTCTCATGGCAATTTGATTTTACTCTCTCAGTTTTTGCCAGAAATCTGCTGAGAGGAAGTCGCCGAAGAAATACTTTTTGTATTTTGTTTTGATGTCTGGCCTGGGGCTCGAACCCTGGCTTTACGTCTAATAAGCCAACACACTACCTACTAGACTACGGCGACTACAAGTTAGGAAATATACTAACCCCTTAATCCGATATTTCTTGTCGAGAAACTACAAAAAAGGTGAATAAAAATTTTTCAATCACTCATTCCCCTCCAAACAATGCATTTAGAAACAAACGTTCACAGAGGGCGATTTCCAAGGCAACAACATAAACGGATCTTGTTCTTTGATCCTGGGAGATACTGCTACTGAAACAATGCAAATAAAAATAATACGTATGTAGACGAAGATAATGCCTTATGAGGACAAATAAATAATAAAATAGAAGGAGGGAATATTAATTCAAATTAAAATTAACCAAAAACCATGGAAAAGTGTTCCAAACAGTTTCGCAAACATAGTACGTTCCCCACTGTGTATGATGAGTGTAAAATGAATACAAAAAAAACAAAAACAAAAGCGATGATAAGGCAACAAAGTAACAAGTGCTGAAAACTGTTATGGTTGCCGTTAGATACAGCCATGCAGGCGTACAATGCTCCACCACATTTAGTATTTCTGCAGTTAAACCCATAGGGAAAAAGGGCAAGAAGAAGAAGATGTAGAGAAAACAGTTTTACAAAAATAATAACAAAAAATATTTCTACCATTCTCCCTGCTGAATTCAATTTTTATTCGCGTAAATGTTAAATCCGAAGAGGTGCCTAAAAAAAACTTCCTTTATTTTACGAAAACGAAAACAAAGTGAAACATTTTTTTTTTGTTAAAACATGTTATTTGTTTTCCCTTTCCACTTTTTTATTTAAGTTTTTTTCTGTTGAGTTCTTTTTTATTGTTGTACCCAGAATGTGAAGTGGTGCGTTTCATTTTAACACATTTAGCAACTGGAAATAACTTTGTTCCTCGTTTTTCTTACATACTTTTACTTTGAAAATGTTACGAATTGTTACTGGAAATCCGTGGGATTATTCTTGGTAATTTAAATTTATATAATAAAAAATAATATAAAAAAAAACCAGGGAACAACAAAACAAATGTTGATGATATTAAAGTTTACTTTGAAAAAAAAAAAACTAATAACTGCTGTTAAACAAATGTTATTACATTTTAACTCTGTGCTGAAACCATATGCTTTTGAAATATTTCAAACTTTTACAAGCAAAAAAACTTTAATTCTTTCATGATTTATTTTTATATTTTTGTAAATAAACTTGAAAGTAAAAAAAAATATACCAGGCGGGAGTAAAGCTTCCGTTTAAAACATATTCTTTAGAAAGTATTCAATGGAATGAAAAGAAAAACAATTTGTTTTGTAATCATCTCTTGAGATATGAACATGATCTGCTGTTAACGGAGGCCATAATGTCTTCTATTCTCTCAGCATTACCATTACGTACGTATATACATACATAATCGGTCATTACAACACTTCAGTCAGGATTACGGCCTAGCTTCTCGCATCAATCATGTTGTCTGTGTTAATTTTTATATATGAATGGCGAGACCTGCAGTTTAAAGTCGACTCCGAACGTCAGATTTTTAAGAAACTTTTCATGGCAATATTATTTATTTTGCCAGAAATCTGCTGAGAGGAAGTCGCCGAAGAAATACTTTTTGTATTTTGTTTTGATGCCTGACCTGGGGTTTTTAACGTCTAATAAGCCAACACACTGCCTACTAGACTACGGCTACTTCATATACGCTGACTTCCAAAATGTTAGTTTCTTTGTGTTTGAACAAAGTATAGTGTTTCATAAAGCCGCTGTACAAAATGTTTACAATGTATACTAATTCAAAACACCGTCAACGTGTATTTTTAACGCAGTCAAAAAGCAATCAGGCATCGGAATTGTAGTTGATGCATTGTTTGGTAACTTTGCATATCTACATAATTTATATACCGTAGTAGAACTGCATACAAACTTTGTATTGATACATTTTGAGAGTCAGCCATATTCATAAATTGATGGTAAAAAAGTGCCTTTCCGTAAAAAGTCTACGGTGCACGATTTTGAAGTCAACATTCAATTTGCATAAATTAAATTGGCTACAAAATAGGTTAGAGTATCGTCTTAACTGCACTATGTGCTGATTTTTTATTGATATAACCTTTAATCCTACTTATCCGACTTTCGGATTTTATTTCGACAAAATAAGTGGAATAAATGAAATGCTTACTTTGACCGAATAATCAGATAGTAATACCAACTAAAGCGAAAACATATCAACAAACGAAAACAAATCACAGTGGCCATGCTTACAGGTCACTGTATGGGTAGACACGCGGTGAGATTGCTGCTCTCATTTAATGACATCTGCCGTGGGTGCAGATCCGCTGAGGAGGACGAGATTGTTATCCACTTTCTTTGTCTCTCTTGCAAGGTGCAGATGTCAGCTTGACGGAGCTGTCGTCCATTGATGTCAAGAATATAGCCTCGTTTATCAAACTTTCTGGCTGGTTTTCCAGCGCGGAGTAGTCGTGCTTTGGATATACAGATCTTGCGCTGACCGACCTCCCCCTCTTAGGTACGGGGGAACTTGGTCAGTACAGGAACTGCGTTCACCTGTGGCATCACAACGGGCCGCTGTGCGTGCTCAAGTAGATTTTGGTATGAAGCTACCACACTAACCTTACCTAACTGGCTTCTTGGTCGCAAATCTGTGATCTTATGAGAAATCAAAATCAGTAATGTCGGCAATTAAATTAATATCGAATTAATTTAAAATTTTCAATCAAAATCATTGAAACAAAGCAATCAAGAGCTGCATGATGTCGTTTAAATGTATTCACTGAGAGATGACTTTTAAACTTAAAAAAAATTTGCAAAAAAAAACTTAAACTAAAAAAAATACTTGAAACCCTTTGGATTCGAATGGATCTTAATGCTTTTGAGGAAAGTCAAATGACGCCACGTCAAAATCTTTCAAATATTGTGATGTTAGTTGATAAGGCTTAATTGAAATTTTAGAAATTGAAATCCCATTGAATTTGTGGTGAATTATCGAACATCGTCTTTATAATTATGATTCGAAAGAAAAATTTTCAAATGTTTTACACCATAACAGACGCATAAATTTTCTTATCAATCACCAAAATACACTAGCTCTGGACGTTTGATATAATGGAAGAATAATCCTGCAAAACTTATTAAGACCATGACTTCCAGAGGTCAAACTAAAGTTAATGCGAAGGTTCCATGCACAGAATTTTTTTTTGTATTCCTGTACCGTACAGTATAATACGTATCAAATAATGTATTTGCTGAAGCAACATTATCTGTAATAAATGTATTACACCAGTATTTTCACAATATTCAATTGCGATAAATTGTTGGATTTTATTTACAATTACAACAACACAGTAGCACAACAATCACCAATAAATTTATATAAAATTCAAATAAATTTTTATCTAATCTCCCTTCACAGTGAATACCTTTTTGGCAATTGCATTTGAGTTTATTATTATTTAAAAAAAAAATAATAGAAATTTCCAATTATTTGGGCAATTCACACAAGCCCTTGTATCGTTGTATTCACTGTATTGTTGGACGAATATATAACAGTGTATGCTTGTTGTTGATAATTTTCATATAAAAATCCGATACACTTATACACATTTTTTTCATATGTTTTTGGAAGTTGTATTGGTTTCGAGCTATCAGTTTCTGTAAATGCCAGTAATCATGAAGAAGAATAAAAATACAAAATATTTTCTGTATAACTTGAGTCAACAATTAACGTTTCAAAATTATAATTTTCGCGCAGATAATTATTTAATTTACATTTTTCCGCAATATTTTTCTTTTTGCTTGAAAATCAAATTATGAATACTGGTCTTCTTCATCTTATCGTTTTTTTTATGTTTGGAATATGAAATACACAATACGGCATAGCATTGAGCGTTCACAAAGAAAAAGTGTATTCAATACAACATACACGATACAAAGTCGTGTGAATTGGCCAATTATAACATTTGTAAATGTATTTCATAATCACAAAAAAGAAAAATATAATTATATGTCCAAGCAATACGGTACGTTTTATATAAAAAATAGTAAAGTGAAATGATTTAAGCAGTACAAAAATTTTATTCGAAGAAAATGTTTGAATTCATCTTCATTTTAAAATATGAGAAGCATAGAAACAACTTTAATTTAATTTTATGAGATCTCATTCACATCGAAGCAAATATATTTGGCCAATTCATACGACTATCGTGTATAGTGTATGTTGTATTGAATACACTTTTTGTTTGTGAACTCTCAATGTTATGTATTGTATATTGTATACCTTCTTCCCTTGTAGTTTCAATTATTTGAAGTTTCTTAACTTTTGAAAGTTATTCGACTTCGAAAAGACTCAATGTGTATAATGGCACACAATTAAGGGATGTGAAGACCAAACATTTCACCATAGATGTCAGGACCACCACAATGTTATGCGGTATTGTGTATTTCATATTCTAAAGTTCAAAAAGCGATAAGAAGAAAACAACCAGTATTAATAATTTGATTTTCAAGCAACAAAATGAAAAATATTGCGGAAGAAAGTAAATTAATTAATTCTCTGTGCAAACAATTATAATTTTGAAATGTTAATTGTTGACTCAAGTTGCATAGAAAATATTTTGTATTTTTATTCTTCTTGATTACTGGCATTTACAGAAACTGATAGCACGAAAACAATACAACTTTTAAAAACATATGAAAAAAATGTGTATAAGTGTATCAGATTTTTATATGAAAATTATCAACAACAAGCATACACTGTTGTATTATCGTTCAACAATACACGCCATACAACGATACAAGGGCTTAAGTGAATTGCCCAATTGTATCAGTACGGTATTGCGTTTGTAATGAATACAAAACAAATATTGATGAGGAAATTAATTAATTTTTGGTTTTTCCTTATTTTTCCAATGAACAAAAGATACCTACCATGGATAAAATGTCTTACTCCATTTAAATTAATTTATACCTGCTGTTAGAAAGCTTCTTGTGTGACAGATTTTCAATAAAATATTGTTTTTCAATTCAATATTAAATATTGTGTCCTTTCGTTAAAGAACCTTCAACCAGGAGAATTAAATTGAAAAAGAAAACAAATGATTGTGCTGAGAAAGTTTTAATTTTATTTGCAATTAATCACAAACGAAAGAAAAGAACATTAAATGTGTTGCCAACTCGACAACATCTCGCACACAGACATCATTAATTACTGTTTCAAGAAGTGTTGATTTATAAAATAAAATAAAAGAATTAAAATCTGTTGCAAGACACATCATCTATCAAAATGCAAAATTTCTAAAGGCTAATAATGTCTAATGCTCTTGCATTTTAAATGATGAGTATATTTTATATTCCTTAATATTATTTAGGCAAATATTTACCCGAATAAATTATTTGTATTTGTAGTTGAATTTGAATTTGAAACATTGCTGCTGGACATTTGTTTTGTTTCGGTTTGTTTTAAATAATAAATCACAAGCAAATATTTATTTTGTAGCATAAATATGTACATATGTATTTATGTATATTGATGCAACTAATTTAATAATAAAATGAAATGATGCTTTATATGTATATACATATGTATGTATTACACAAAGATGTTCAGCATCGACCATAATAAATTTGCTTCACTTTTTACACTCAGAAATTCTGCTCGTTCTACTTCATGGTTCTGGTACCACGCCCTTTTACAAACGCTTACAAACGTTGTGGTTGTGTTTGTGATTAAATGAAATGACCATCATTATTTATATTTTGTTATTGTTATTGTTATTGTATTATTATTTTAATATTTATTGTTATTATTGTTGTTGTTGTCGTCATTGTTTATACAAGCTTTACAATAATATCAGTGTTGCAAACTGTTTGTATTTAACGACTTTAATACCGAGTCTCGTACACGAACATATTTTGCATCACAAACGAATCGGATTTGTTTTTCCCAGATTATTATCATCAACATCAGCATCATCGTTGTCAGAGTTTATAATAAGAGGATTAAAGTTTAATGCTGCAAATTAAGTTTTGTATAAGTTTTTTGTTTCCACATCAAATAAAATATAAGAAGGATCTCTTGTTCGCTGTTGATTATCCTTAGATGTCCTTAGATTTCTAAAAAGTTATGCCATTTGTGAGAGTCTTCAAGTAAATGGCGTGTATTTAATATTGCTTTTTTTTGTATACAAAATCTAAGAACATTAGAAATCTAAGAACATAATCAACAGCGAACAAGAGATCCCGTCTTATATTTTATTTGATGTGGAAACAATTGTACATTGTTTGCAACAGTTTGCATTAGTTTTAATCAGTTTTCATCAGTTTAAGTATGTATAATTATAAAAACTTTTTGTATTTACGGAAATTTTATGTCAAAGAGAAACTGTTGTACTTAGTACATGCAGGGCCACGGGTTTAAATTTTAATCATCAATAAGTTTAAAATGAAAAAACTTATTAACGACGATGTTTGAAGATAAAAATCTAACAAAATAAGTTTACGAGTAATAATATAAATTAATTTAATCACGTCAAAATTATAATGATATCACTATGCAACAAAATACAAAAAATTAAATACACCCGAGTAACTACCTATTCTGAGGTCGCCGTAGTCTAGTAGGTAGTGTGTTGGCTTAGTAGACGTAAAGCCAGGGTTCGGCCCCAGGCCAGACATCAAGACAAAATATAAAAAGTTTTTTCTTCGGCGACTTCCTCTCAGCAGATTTCTGGCAAAAACTCTGAGAGTAAATAAAATTGCCATGAAAAAGTTTCTCAAAAATCTGTCGTTCGGAGTCGACTTTAAACTGTAGGTTCCACCACTCATGTATAAAATTAACACACACAACATAAGTGATGTGAGAAACTATGACGTTGTACAATGGGTCAATTCGAACTCCGGGTACTGTACTCGTCTTAATTGACAATTACACTTCCTCTAACCTAACCTAACCTAACTACACACTGTTACTGAAGTATACATACGGTTAAAAAATTTCAGAAATTTTATAACTAATCCGTTTTCGTTGAAAATCTTTATAGTTTCCTTGATGTTAAGACGGTTTTTTGCATTGGTTAAAAAATTTCTGAAATTGAACTGAATTGTGGCCCTGCACAGGCCCACAAAAGTATACATCCGATTAACAAATTTCACAAATTTCTGAACCAATGCAAAAGACAAAATTTAATAAATTTCAGAAATTTTTTAACCAAGACCGTCTTAAAATCGAAGAAAGATGTCAGACAATTATAAAGATTTTCAACGAAAATGGATTGATTAAAAAAATTCTGAAATTTGTTAACCGTATGTATACTTTTGTGGCTGAGCGTACCTATTCGAAGTTGTTCAGTTAGTTGAGTAGAACTCAAAAATACTTTTTTTATTTTTCATTTTGATATGAAAGTTCATTTGATGAAACAGCATATATAAAAATTATGACTAAGCTGTTATACTCTTTAAATAATAACTACGTTAATTTTAGTCCAATTTTATCAAACGAAGTGTCAATCTCTTCACAAGAGAATGCACTTTAAGAATGTCTGCACTTATTTCATATTTTTTAATTAAATTTTGCAATTAAGAATGGCCAAACTTGAAAAAATAAGAAAAAAAATAATATTTTCCAAGTTTACCCCATCAAATCTCTTAACATATAAGTTTAAACAAAATGTTTATGTATACCGTTTGAAAGGCTAATCTCTCCCCGTTCTAAAAAACTTTGGATTTTTAAAATAGGTTCAAACATATTTGGGTAATCAAGAATTTTGTGTGAATATATCAAAAAAACCGTTTTTGTCAAATAAAACATGTTTGGAGGGGTCGACAAAAAAAAAATCGAATTTTTGAGTTCTACTCAACCTAGTGAATAACTTAGACTATGTAGTGACTCGGGTGTATTTTCACTGTCGCACCGTGTAATTGGTCATTACAACCCTTCAGTCAGGATTATGATCTAGCTTCTCACAACACTTATATTGTGTGTGTTAATTTTATACATGAGTGGCTGGATCTACAGTTTAAAGTCGGCTCGGAACGACAGATTTTTTAAGAAACTTTTCATTGCAATTTTTATTTTACTCTCAGAATTTTTGCCAGAAATCTGCTGAGAGGAAGTCGCCGAAGTAATATTTTTAAAATTTCGTTTTGATGTCTGACCTGGGGTTTTAACCGTGGCCTTGCGTCTAATAAGCCTACACACTACCTACTAGACTACGACGACTTCTAACGTTCTCTTAACGTTTTACATTAGCCACAAAAATACTCGGCACATTCCTTGTGCTATTTCCTATTTCCTTGTGCTATTTCTGATTGTAATATTCTGATGTATGCTGACGACGTTAAATTATTTTATACTTTTGATGATGATCATGGTCAGGCTGTTCTTCAGCGAAATATTGATTTGTTTGTAACTTGGTGCAGAATTAATTTAAAGGATCTTAACTTGAAAAAATGTAAATGCATGGTTTTCTCCCACGGGAGCGTAATTTCGTCCACTTATGTGATTAATTCTTGCCCTTTGGAAACTGTGGCTACGTTTCTTGATTTGGGAGTATTATTGGATATGAAATTGTCTTTTATTGATCATTTTATTGGTATGATGATTGGCAAGGCTCGGGCTGTTCTTGGTTTTGTGAAAAGATGGGCTAGGGAATTCATTGATCCTTATATAACAAGACATAATTCTCTTGAAATCCTTAATGGTTGTTATAAATTTTCGCAATTCTTTCCACAATTTAAGGTAATGCTAATAATAAATATGATACTACATTATATAAGTATTTCGTAGTTTCTCAAAAAAAACTGTCGTTCGGAGTCGACTTTAAAGTGTAGGTACCGCCACTCATGTATAGAATTAACACACACAACATAAGTGGTGTGAGAAACTAGGTCGTAATCCTGACTGAAGGGTTGTAATGACCAATTATGTATGTATGTATGTAAATAAATTAACTAAAGTTGATCGTTCATGATTAATTAATAAATCTTGAAATATCTTAAACTCATATTATTTGTTCTTTTAGTTTAAAAAATGCAACATCAAACAATTCTGATGAAAAGCATTAAAAATATGATTACGCTGCATTAAATTATAAATAAATAAATAGAAAAGATTTAATCCAACTAACTTCATAGCTGGTTTTCATTTTATTTTGCAAATTTATTTGAAATGTGTAACGATTTATTGCTGATACTTGTATGGCATTTGTTCGTGTTATAACAGATGTGTATCATGTTAAAGTCATCATTCTTAAGGAATTATTTGCCCTTTGGTATCCTTCCAAATAGACAAACATTCATTCCAGCACATGCAAAAGTCTCTACATCCAATGTAAACATAGTAGTTGACAAAGTGCATTTATGTAAGGGAATGCATGCAACTCTATTCGTATTTGCACAGTAAATATGTTACCAATACATTTACAAAATCTACCTACATGCTCTTCGATATATTTGTATTTGTATTTAATACTATTATACTCATAACATCATATCAGCAGCAGAGTAACAATAGGTAGAGACAAAAACAGCACTTTCCTACAAAGGTTTTTATTGCTGCATCAGTAAAGCAGTCAGGCTCTTCATCAACATCAACATCATTATCAAAATTAAAAGTACACAATAAAACTATTGCACAATAATAGTTCAATAGAACAGAACTTGAACAAAACAACAAGAACAACAACAACAACAGCATCAAGATTAAACAATTCAAATACAAGAAAACCAAAAAAAAAAAAAATGAAGGAGAGAAAAAGAAAGAAAATGCAATTTTCGAAAGAGCCAGCTAGCTTGAAAGGATTTTGAATAATTAAAATGCTAAGCAATCATGTGTAATGAAAACACTTACTTACCACATTGAATTGTGTTGCATAAACGTTTTTGATGGCATTATGATTTGTGTATCTGTCTCAGCAAAGACCAGCAAACTAAAACATATGGCAACTGAACACTCATTTTACAGCAACGTATCGAGACACATTTTTACACTTCGACAAGGCACAACAATTACAAATACACTGTTTTCGTACACACTTGCTTGCAACATGCAACAATTCAACAAAGCTTCTACTAAACTGGACAAAATATGTAGTTAATGATGGCCATCTAGACTTACAATTATTGCTCTTAGCCAGTTGCAGTTAGTGTCTGTCACTTCTGAAGAGATGAATGAAGAGAAAGTCTTGAATTTTTTTTCCTCCTTTTTTAACGGAGTCAATTGAATTTCTTTTTTTTTTTTTTGCTTATTTAACCGTTCAACTACATTCAGTTTGTGTTCACCAGGTTGAACTGAATTCAAATATCAGGTAGTGATTTCAACAAACTCAACATGATGCTCCAAACTCAAAATGGTGTGAGTGTATTTGCAATATGGTATGAAGCAGTACACCAGAAGACTTTACAAGTAAAGCTTTTGAAAGCTTTTCTTTTCACTCAGTTTTGCAAAAACAAAAATAAAATGAATAAAAACACTCAGAATTTATGGACATCCTTTTGAAGGGAGAACAACAAGTTGTTTAAAATATAAAGCAACAGGAGGTATTTTGCTTAACACAAAAACGAGAAGAAAAATCAAAGCTTTTTACTTTCATTCTCTATACAAAAAAGCTTTTATACTTTCGTTCTACTATTTTATTTTTTTTATTGTTTTTAGTTTGTTTTACTCAAAACTAAGAAGAAAAAACAACAACACCTACACTCTTTATACTCGATAAGCTTTTCTTCATTCATACAATTTTTAGAACTTGACACATACATACATTCACACACCGATTCTCGCTTGCTATATCTTTCACACACATACATATAAAGTCCTTTATAAGGAAAATATAAACAACAACAAAAAAATATCAATCATTTATGACCGCTTCTACTCTATAAAACACCCACTCAGTTTGCAAACAACAAACACAAGGATTGAGAGATTGAAAATGAAAAAAAAAAAAAAAAAACAACAACAACAAATAAATAATCAGCCAAGCAACGAAGTAAATAAAAAAAGTAAAATACAATGGGAAACACTTTTTACAGCAAAGTATTGTAAAAGTGAAACGCCATTAGGGCGGACAAAAATTAAAAAAGATTTGAAAATTCTTCGTTTTGCGTTTTTTTTTTGTTTTTTTTTTTTTTATGGAAAATTGTAGTTTCGCAATAGTGTGTACAAGTGTGTGAGAAATATATGTATGTATAGAAACAAATAAATTAATTCAAATGTATTTGTTTTGTGGAGTTCTCAATTCTCTTGATTGACATGAAGAATTGAGAATTTCGTTTGCAGTGGCTTATTGTGGTGAATCCTTATTTTTAATGTGTTCACATATATACAGTATAATCTCGATAATCCGGACAATTAAAAAACGTGGTGTCCGAAATATCGAAATGTTCGAATTTCCGAAACAAAAGAAAAAATTTAGAAAATACATGCTAACTTATATTTATTTACAAGATATTCACTTTAAATTGAAATGTTTACATTCAAATTAATATACCAGTCGATTAAAATTATTTTTATAAAATATTTTCATTATTTGCTGCACAAATAGTCAGACATTTTCATCTGAAGAAGTTTAGTTTAATTTTGCTTCTTGTACGCAATATCTCTGAGGCTTAAAAGTTTTAAAATATCCGCAACAGGAAGTTTCTGTCCTTCGCAATATTTTATACAAATATTAAGGGCAGATAGGGCATGAGAATGCTGTATTTTTGGAACATTTTGCAACATTCTTCATTAAATGATTCAACCTCATCATTTTCATCAGTCTCATCGTCAGTGGTTTCAATTTCATCACTCAACTATTCGGTAATCTCATTAGAATTATAAATATCAGGTGCTAAGTTAACTAGTTCGGTGGAATAGCTGCGTCTAAGCCTTGACAGAGGTATTTCATCATCTGAGTCCCATTCTTCATCATACAAAATTTTATTAAAACATTTTTTAAGGATATTTGCATCAATTCTATCCCAAGCATTGGCAAATAAAAATGCGACGTTTTTCAATGAAAAAGTTTTAAGAGCATCCATTAGATTTTCTGAACTTGATGCAATAGCGGCCAAAAAACCTTTACGATAGTTTAGTTTTAAATTCGAATCGCTTTTTGATCCATTGGCTGTATGAGTGCTGGACATATAATAACACATATTTCGTTATTTAAATCTACTAATGACTTTGGATGACATGTTGTTGATAAATTATTTTCTTTGAGATATCTTCTTACTTGCTTTTGTTTTTGTGCAAAAGCAATAGGAATAAGTACTGTCCGAATTATTGAGGTGGAAAAAATTGGTAGTGTCCGGGTTACAGAGTCTACTGTTGTAATAAAATAAGTGTTGTTACCGCGTTGTCCGGATTTACATTAATTATACTGTATATTAATCGACAACAGATGGATCCGAATGTATATTTTTCCAAAATGATTTTTTTTTTTTCACTTGAAATTTAAAACTATTTTCAGCTTAATGACAATCTACGCATGTCGTTTCATCTTGTGTTAATGGATTCCACTGTATTTGTTTTTAATTTTTTATTCCTTCGGATAATTTATTTATTTGTACTTGTTTTACTAGCCCTGCAAAAAATAGCCATGACTGTTTCGATTCGTATTTCGCATTCATTATTTGTTGTTTTCCTATTTATTTTTATTTTTCCTTTTTTGTATTGATTAGTTAATAAATTATGTTTTATATTCAATTATGCAAGCAAAAAAAAAACTACAAATTTTTTGTTTACCAAGACAATTTTAATTCCAATTTAATTGCAAAACAATACAACACATTCAATCTTACATTCGGTCATACTTTCTTTTAAAATTTCCCTTTTTTTCATTTATTTAGTCGCCAAATTTCGATTTATGATAAATACATCCATCACATCTTGAATTGATTTTTTTTTATTTAAAACATTATAAAACCACAAAATGTCCTTAAATTATAAACCACTTGACCTTCAATTTAAAGTCGACTCCGAATGACAGATTTTTGAAAAACTTTTCATGGCAATTTTATTTATTCGCAGAGTTTTTGCAGGAAACCTGTTGAGAGGAAATCGCCCAAAGAAGTATTTTTTTCATATTTCCAGATGTCCGATATGTTCAATATTTGACCAGGGGATTGACCCTTGGCTTCCCGTAACCTTGACTTGGAGAATAATTTCAAAAGTGGGAAACTTCAAAACAGAAAAACTAGAATAAAAACTACCAGAATATAAATACCATTACGGATGCCCTGGTAGTCTAGTGGGTAGTGTGCTAGACTATTAGCGTGAGGGTCGTGGGTTTGATTCCCACCAGAAACTCTGGTCTGTGACACTACACCGAGCATATGGTCAAGTTTCTCCACTCGTATATAATTAAAATATAATTTGTAATTAACAAATAAATAAATAAATACCATTAAAATTTAATATTTTCCCTTATATTTTTTGTTTCACAACTGATAACCACAATTCAATCTCATGGATATTAAAAAAAATGCATCGATGCAATATACATTCACACAGATAATTTATACGTACCCCGCCCCTAAAATTCATTTTTTTAAAAATGATAATATCATGACAAGTGGACTGATTTTTGCGCCAAATTTTTTATTTTCCGTCACATCCGAACAAATAATATTTGTTCTCATCACTAAATATTACATTCGCCCAAAAATCAGTTGACTTGTCCGTATATTATTGGGCGAATTCCAATCGTGGCTTTTTTCTTGGCGCTCGGCTGCGGAAACCGTTCTTTCTCAAAACACTTCGAACTGTTTCGGAATGCACAATAACACTGTGATCACTTTCCGAGGTATTTCGTATTTCTACGGCTGTAGTCTTAGAATTTTTATTCACAATACCTTCTATATACCGGGCTACCCTTGGAGAAATATACGTCGTACGCATAATTTTCTGAGGTGCCATATTGGTTTTAATCAAACTGCAGTCACAAATTCATAGATTTTGGGAATCTTTTTTCTTTATTTAAGTAAATGTGTCGTTACAGACGCAAATGTAAATAAATTTTAGATTAGAAGTTCATTACTTATTAAAAATATGATTTGTAGGGGGGTGGTTACGTATAATTATCTGTGTGTCTGTATATGATGCATATGAACTTATCACAGAATACATTGGAGTTTTCTGTGCATCGATTGGTTTTTGCAACAAAACAGAAGTAAAAATAAAAGCGTAGAGGTAGTAAAATATCGACCGCAGATGATTAATTTTTTTATGTTCAACCTATACAGACTATCCCTGTACCGTTTCCCACAAAACTGTTATCTTGGAAAATTTCAGGATGATGTTTAGCGTTGGTAAGGATAACTTCCTGCATATTACATGTTAAACACCCAGATATTCACTTGTGATATGCATTAACGCAGCACAGTTTCCAAGTGTGTGTCCTCGTGATATTTTTCTCCTCATGGCGAAATCTACTTATTGAGCTTGTTGATCGCTGTCCTTAAAAGAAAAATGCCGGTTACTCCGTACAATGCATATTTCAATTAATTGTGATTGTAATTACCCAATGAAAGTTTGAATTATCTTCAACCCGTTTGATTTCATATTGCTATCCCCCAAGTCCAGCATTCCAAAACCATTTGCTTACTTCATAGAAAGATGCTGGTCTCATCAGCTGAAGTTACATTCCTCCCAAAGTAATCTGCCTGCTCATTTCTACGAAATGCCATATGACCGAGTATCCAGCCCTGCAAATCTGATTCACCTTTCCGTTTCAAATATTTCGCTTGAAAAACTCTAGTGACCGAACAGCCTTACTTTTGTCCTATCTGCATACATCGCTTAAAACGGTATCTAAAAGGTCCGCCAAATAACTTTTTTTTTTTAAATGCTTTAAAAAAACTACTGAATATTTTCTCAAATTTCTTTTTTTATTTAAAAGTACAATCCTTCCGGTTAATAATGGAAAATAATTTCATTCAAATGGCTGCCTCGGCTGGCCATGCAGTAGCCTACACGATCGGTCCAATTTTTAAGCACATTATCGATTGTGTGCAGCTGTATTTCACCAATGGCTTCACGAATATTGTCCTTTAAAGCGTCAATTGTCTCTGGCTTGTCGGCGTAGCACTTACCTTTGACCGCACCCCACAAATAATAGTCCATCGGTGTCAAATCGCAGCTCCGTGGTGGCCAAACGACATCAGCTCGGCGGCTGATAATGCGATCTTCAAAAACAGGGCGCAAAACATCGAGTGTAGCTTCGGTTGTGTGGCACGTAGCGCCGTCCTGTTGAAACCAAATGTTGCCAATATCCTCCTCTTCAATTTTTGTGAACAAAAATTCGTTCAACATGGCCCGATAACGATCGCCATTGACAGTAACGGCCACTCCTTGCTCATTTTCGAAGAAAAATGGCCCAATTATGCCTCTGGACCAAAATCCGCACCAAACAGTGACTCGTTTTGGGTGCGTCGGCTTTTCAATGTATGCGTGCGGGTTTTCTGTGCCCCAAATGCGACAATTTGATTAAAATGAGCTTCATCTGAAAAGATGATTTTTTTTTTGCCAAAATCGCCATCTTCTGGTGTAGGCTACTGCATGGCCAGCCATTTGAATGAAATTACTTTCAATTATTAACCGGAAGGATTGTACTTTCAAATAAAAAAGAAATTGAGAAAATATTCAGTAGTTTTTTTTAAAGCATTTTCAAAAAAAAAGAAAGAAAAAAAAGTTATTTGGCGGACCTTTTAGTTATCAAGATGTTCCTTTCGCTCTTATTACTCAGTCTTGATGCGAAGCAATTTCACTGACTAGAACACAGTTTAGGAGGGAATTGTCAGCCGTTTGATTAGTCGGATAACGATGCCCCTTGTAAAACCTGGGTATCTAGTCCCCACTAATAAATGTCACGGTTATACCAACACACCCGATGCACTGATAAGTTGCATTGAATAATTTTTAAAATGAGCTCAATGTGTATACAAACAACTAAAGTTGATTTTTGATGAACTTACCTCGATTACGTTGCCGTGATGGATTTCATGCATTAAGTTATTCCATTTTTTACGTATCCACGATGATGAAGACATACAAGTTGTTTTTAATAATAATTTAATTCTCTATATTTGTTTTTGTTTTTGTTTTTTTGTTATTATTATTTTCTGTATTATGTGTATGTATGTATGTATTATTTCTATTATTATTGTTATTCGGATTGTATTTGTTTTTCACGATTGCAATAGTAAGAGTTTTTATGATTGTTTTGTTATAATTTGAACGTTTGTAAACAACAGAGTCTTATTTTTTATTTTCAATTGAAATCAAAATTGTTCATAATTTTTCCATTTTCCATTTCACACACACTCTCTCTCTCTCTCTCGTTAACTAATTTAATGGGGGCAACGATATAAGAAGAAAAAGTACCAATCAAAAGAGGAAAGAAAACACAATCTATTCGAATGGAATAGAGGAACTGAAATAAATTCTATTTTTTTTTTTTAATATTAAAAATAAACATCACTGTCACTATTGCATTTATATATGTACGAGAGTATACTCGTACGATATGAAAAGATAACAAGTTCCTTTTCAAAGTGACTATTTTAATATCCTGTCACTGTTGCCTGGCTGCCTGCATTCAGTCAGTCAGTCATTCAATCTATTTTACGTACGTTTTTGTTGTCATTGAAAAATGTTTTCTTTACGTCTTCATAGAAAACTTTTAACAACAACAACAACACAAAAAAAGGAAAATGTTTTGCGTTTTGTTTTAGTGTTTTGTCTTTTAGGTATTCTTGTTGTTATTTTCCTTTTCCTTTATACCCTACATAGCGAAAGGCATTTACAGTGGACAGCAAAAGTCTTAGTACGCCAATATATTTTGACAAAAAAAATCCCCACAGGCTTAATGCTCTTGCACAATGTTCCGATATGACTTCAAGAGAGTATTTAGGAGATTATTTGAAAGAATGCTTACGTAATCGCTAAACTCCAAAGTCAACAAAAGTCAAACGAAAAACTTGCTCATGGTGCCTCTGGAAAACAGTAAACAAAACTTGTACATTCAATTGCAAATGGGTTTTAAATGGAATGCTTGACTTGACCTTAAGGGATATTCTAGTAAATACAAAGGATAACATTTTCACCTTAGGCCTTTGAATTTTAAATTTACTCAGGCATCTCCTTGGGGGTAGTACCTATGGAGTCATCTGAAACTTTTCCTTATTTTTCTATTGTTTTATGAAAAACATTAAAAAAATTATTTGTTTTATAATAAAACAGAAATAAATTAATAAAATAAATATAAAAACAAATAAATTTTTATAGAAAATTTTGGCTAAAATTCATGAAATTGCTAAAATATATTGCCGTACTAAGACTTTTGCTGACCACTGTATATTTATGGTTATGCAATTATCGCTATACGAAGACAATAACAAAATCGTATTTTGCTATCATCAAAGGCAGATGTTAGTATACTTCCTAATTTTCAAAACAGCGATTTAATATAGAATCAATAGAATTCTAGAATACGTGTCAAACGACACAAAAAGAAGGAGATAAACACGTTTAGGTTCGCCGTACTAAAATTGTGGTTTTATTTTTCGAAATCATATCGTTCATCCTAGTTCAGGCTATAGCCAGTAACATATTTTCTAAGAAGCCATTTCGATTTTTTGCTTTCATACGCTCCTAACACCTCAAATCATAGGCGCCAGATTTTGAGGTGATTATATTCAGGTTGAAGTCGCCATAGTCTAGTAGGTAGTGTGTTGGCTTATTAGACATAAGGCCACGGTTCACACCCTAGGTCATGACGAAATATGAAAAAAATATTTCTTCGGCGACTTTCTCTCAGTAGATTTCTGGCAAAAATTTTGAGAGTAAATAAAATTGCCATAAAAAGTTTCTTAAAAATCTGTCGTTCGGAGTCGACTTTAAACAGTAGGTCCCGCCACTCATGTATAAAATTAAAGCACACAACATAAGTGGTGTGAGAAGCTAGGTCGTAATCCTGACTGAAGGGTTGTAATGGCCAATTATGTATGTACACTCAGCCACAAAAGTATACATACGGTTAACAAGTTTCAACAATCCGTTTTCGCTGAAAATCTTTATAATTTTCTGACATCTTTTTTCGATTTTAAGATTTTTGCATTGGTTCAGAAAATTGAGGAATTTGTAAATCGGATGTCTACTTTTGTGGGCCTGGGCAGGGCCACAATTCAGTTCAATTTCAGAAATTTTTTAACCAATGCAAAAGACCGTCTTAAAATCGAGGAGACTATAAAGATTTTCAACGAAAACGGATTGGTTAAAAAATTTCTGAAATTTTTTAACAGTATGTATACTTCAGTAACGGTGTGTATGTATTAGGGATGCCAAACGGGATTGATTTTTAAAAATTTTTCGGGACAATTCGCGATCGAAAAATCCCGAAATATCTCGGGATTTCCCGAAATATTCCGCGATTTCGGGATTTTCTCTTAATAAAAAAGCTAAAAACAATTGTTTTACTAAAAATTTCATTAATTTTTGATCTTTATCACAATACACATGTTATAAAATAAAAAAAGAAAATAAAAAGTAACAAAAATAAAAATAATTCATCTGGGTCTCCATACATACATAAACACATTAGTGAAGAAACTAATATTTCATCGAAGAGCCTTAATTTTGATACAAACAAAATGAAAAACATTTTTCGCAATCTACACTTGTGGGCAAAATGGTTTCAAGATAGCTATACGCAGAGTAAACTATTCACCTCTAACACCTCGTGATTTAATCAAATCTATTTCGTTAGAAAGTTGATTGTCTAAACCATCAGCTGTATTAACAGATTTTATTGGACTTCGGGGGCAACGTTTAACTTTTTAACAATGGAAGTTGGGTTCTTATTCAGTTCGATGTCGAGTGATATAGAATATTCACTTCATTGTTGAATGATACACCTGAAAAACTATTTAATGTAATAGTAAATAAGAAAAACAATGCTGTAGACTCAATATTTTTCTTACTTTATAAAGTGTATATGTATGAATTTACAATCCCGAAAATTCCCGGGATAAGTTTTAAAAAATCCCGGGATTCGGGATTTGTGAATCCCGAAAATTTGTGATTCGGGATTTCCCGATTGGCATCCCTAGTATGTATATTCAGGCTTTCGTAAAACCGCCGGATTTCACCATAATTGAAAAAAAAATTAAAAACAATCAAATGTCCTCTTTCAGACATAAAAAGGCTCATTTGTTTAATAAATTAATCTTTAAACAAAAAGTAAGAAGTATACTAACCCCTTAATTTTTCATTGACATCGGCTTATGACTTCCGGTGCCACCCATTCAAAACTTTTTTACTCTCTCACTACTCTGCCGAATTTTGCAAATATTGAGAGCAACACATTTGTCTGGTAAATCTCAATAAAGATTTGTCCAGAAAATCTTTCATAAGAACGTATTTAAATTTCGACAAATTTGTTGAGTTCAGTTAAATAAGTTGTTGGGGGTAAACGGAACCTAAAAGAAGGTTGCATCTCACAGCATCCATAATTCGTCATTACAACCCTTCTTCAGTCAGGATTACAACCTATCTTCTCACACCACTTATGTTGCGTGTTTTAATTTTATACATGAGTGGCGGGACCTACAGTTTAAAGTCGACCCCGAACGACAGATTCCTGAGAAACTTTTCATAGCAATTTTATTTACTCTCAGAGTTTTTGCCAGAAATCTGCTGAGAGGAAGTCCCACGAAGAAATATTTTTTCAATTTTCGTTTTGATGTCTGACCTGGGGTTTGCACCCTGGCTTTACGTCTAATAAGCCAACACACTACCTACTAAACTACGGCGACTTCGTTGCTTTAACGATGTCGTAATGTTTTGCTCAAGTCGGGCTTGACCGTCTTTAATTTTTTTACTGGTTTATTGGCTATTGTTGTATACATACTCTAGTTGTCGGTTATTGTTTCAGTTTTTTAGTTGTTGTTGTTTTAAGTGTGATGTGTGGATGAATTTATGAAAATAACAACCTGTATGTATACATGTATGTGTATATACACGTTATGATAATATTGTACATAAAAATATGTATTTTATGATATTGCATAAATGTTTATTAGCACATACGTACATATGTATGTACATATGTACACATGATATACTATTGTGTATTAGCAACGTTTACATTTTTATCATTATATACCACAATACATGTACATGCACTGGTATTTACGTATTTTTCTTAAATATTTACAGTTTATATACATACATACATACTTAAGTACATACATACTACGTATGTATGTATGCATGTATGTGGGTGTTTTTATGGTAGGTTCTTAATAAAAAAATTTTTTTTTCATTTTATCATTTGTTGTTGTTGTTGTTTTTGTTTTTATTGATATGAAAAAAAGAGAGAAAAATAAACAACAACAAATTTATACATGAAAAAAAGCTTAACCCAGTGATGACGTCGTTTATTTCGTGGTGGTTTGAAACAACTCAATATATCCCTCAAAACTGCCACATAATGATGATATTCAGGCAAGAGAAATAAACATTTTCACTCACTTCCACTCCCTGCTGACTAGCGCTCTACGTGTGAGCCGTAAATTATCTTTCACTACAAACAGAGCGGCATACAGACCGACCGACAGACGCAGACAATTAAAAATGGTTGAATTTGGTTATTATTTTTAAGGAATATTATTAACACACTATAATCTTTATTACCACCAAAGCGAAGACTGTTGTATTAAAAAGTTGCATCGAATGTATGGAACTTGGAAACACAATAATTTTTCGATTTTTTTTTTCTATTTACTTGTACTCGCTGGAACACAATAATTTTTCGATTTTTTTTCCTGTTTACTTGTATTAATTTAATCGCTGTAGTCTACAACCTAGCTTCTCACATCACCAATGTTATGTGTGTTAGTTTTTGTTTTTTTCATTAGTGGCGAGACCTACAGTTTAAAATCGACTTAAGAACGACATATTTTTATGAAGCTTTGCATGGCAATTTATATCTTTTAGGAAACAAACGAGGTATCTTTGTCCCGATGGCCTAGTATCTTGTGTGCTAAACTTCAAGTGACAAGGCCATGGGTTCGATTCCCATCATAGATCTTGTCTGTTTCGTCTGATTGTTTGATTATTGACACTACAAAGCAATACTCGAAAAAAAAATAAGGTTGCAATGGCCGAATTGAAGCTGAACTGGCCGAACTGTGCTGGTTTATTAGACGAAAAGCCAGGTCAGACATCATAACGAAATATGAAAAATTAAATTTCTTCGGCGACTTCCTATCAGCAGATTTCTGGCAGAAACTATGAGCTCAGGAATCTGTCGTTCGGAGTTAAATTTAAACTATAGGTCCCGCCACTCATGTATAAAAAAAATTAACACACACAACATAAGTGGTGTGAGAAACTAGATCGTAATCCTGACTGAAGTGTTTTAATGGCCAATTATGTATATTCAGTTTTTTATGCTGAAGGCATACAGCAGATCTTATACGATATTAAGCACATGTAGCACAGACTTCGCTGGCATAGGTAGATATGTCGGTAGAACTGAGTACCCACATTGTGATGCTATATGCTTTTTTGATTATTTTGTCTGAACATATTCGTAGTTCTGCTTTTTGACCGGGAAATCTATATCGCCATGTCTTAGGTATTTGTATTATCTGGCATATTGTTAATCTAAGGTTCTCAATTAGACCCAATGACAGCGACATATCGATATATTAAAAATATCCGGTATTATACTTTTGCAAAGGATTTTCTGTTCATTGTAGAAATGACAAAAAAAAATTAAAATAAATTGTATTCCTCTTAAACAAACAGTGAAGACGATAAAACTGGATAAGTGGAGGTTTTTATTCATCCAAAAACAGAAGGAGGAGGATTGCTTAAGAAACCAAATCTTCTGCTGTATCGCCAAGACAGTTTCGATAGCACAGTTAGAGAAAGACTTTTCAAAGTCAATTCACATGTTAATATATTGCAATCTGCAAGGCGTTTAGAAAGGATTAACTTCACAATTCGATCAGTTGAAAGAAATATAATCAAGTTCTACGAAAAAACTCAATTGTTTCTCTAATGATTTCCATAAAATTAATACTCGACTGAATAATTCTGTGTTTTCATCGGTTTATCTACTTTTAACATTCCCTTTGCAAGACTCAAGACTCAAAGGAAATTGCAAAGGTGTAGGTAGGAGTGTGTTCCTTTTTTTATTTTTCCATACTTTTTTTCCTCTTTCGTCTTGAAATGTTCTGCCTGTTTCGTTACGCTTCTTTCCATAAGAAAAAAAATGGAAAATTGACTTGAATTGTGAATGTTATTTTTAGAATTTTTATTTGCTTTCTACGCTGTTTCTTAACAGAATTGGAGGAGAATTATATGGTGGCCATAAATTTGTAGGTGTTTTTACATTCGTTTTGTATCTTATTTACGACTTCCTTAGCATTTACAAAACTGGGATGTAAAGACGTCTGTATGTGTGTGTGTGTATTTAATACAGTGTATGTGATGTTATTTTTAGTTTTTTCGAAGACAAAATACGTCATATTGGGCGCAGTTGTAATTATTTTAATAGATTCGCTAAACATGACACTTTTTTTTTCAAGTAAAAATACGCAAATATTTGGTGTACGTGTATATAATGTTTAGGTACCTATGTATGTAGGTGTGTATGTACATATACATACATATGTGTATGTAAATAAGATATAAAAATAAATGAATTTTCTATTAATCATTGATAGAGTTAATCTAATACAAACACACACTCACTTATAACATGCACTGTATGTATGTATGTATGTAGATTGTGTGAAAAGCTTTGTTTTATTAATTATTTTTAACTCTTTTTCACTTGCTTAACAAACAAAGTACATTGATTTTATGAAACATATGTATTGTTTAAAAAAGTATGTTCTTTCTTATTGTATTTGTTAAAACGTTTTTTCTTTTAACAAAAAAATGCAGAGCCAGAAACAAATAAAAGTTAAAAAGGAAATAAAAGCTTTACGTTGTCTGTTTATGGTAGCCTTAAAAAATTTTCCATCTTTTTTTTTTTTGATTTCACTTTCACTTTTAATAATTTTGTTTTCAGTTGTCTTTCATTCTCTCTCTCTCTCTCTTTTTTCTTTTTTTCCTGAATGTTCAAATCGTCAAACCATACAATATTTGTATGTTAGCCTTACTCATCGAATTAAATAATTTTTATATTCAATTTATAGTATATGTTTTAATTATTAATTAATTAATTAATCATACTATTCTTCTATTTTAAATGCTGATTTTTATTTCAATTTATTTCTTAACTTTCTTTTATTTTATTTTATATTGTTAAACACGATGTTGATTGGCATCTAACGAAGGACTTCTGTCCTACTGAATTGCTTTTCGTTTCGTATGTCGTGGCAAAATTTGGTTTAAAAAGCACACACCGTAAATAGCTGCCGACGTTTGTATGCATGTATGCATGTGTAAATGGCTGTTTCTGCTATACGCTCACGCAATATTTTGTTTCTGTTTTTTTTGTTATTGTTGTTATCGTTACTTCTACCACACTATCATATTTTCCCAAATAATATGAAATTGAGAAAAATCTAAAGAGAAGGTTTCAGGTTCTCTAATACATGCATAAACCAAAAAAATATTTACAAAATATTTGATGTAAAAGCTTTTCTATTAATATATGAGTATGTGTGTGTGTGTGTGAAAGTACGTTGGTGTGTGTTAAATGTCAACTACTACGCATAGTGGTTAACTGCCGTATAAGACAAAGGTCTACATACATATACTTGCACATTTATGTAGGTGCTGCTCGCTCTTCACACGGGTGTTGTAAGGAAAGTAAAAGAACTTATAGGGTTGCCAAATGAAATTTAAAAAATAAAATAAAATTCAAAGTGAATTCGCAAATTATAATTTCACTTAATTTTTAAATATTCTGTTTTTGAATGAATAAAAACCTCCGCTTATCTAGTTTTATAGTCTTCATTATTATATTCGGCAAAATGTATAAGAGGAATACAATTTATTTTCCCTTTTCTTTTGTTTGTCATTTCTATAAAGTACAGAAAATACGTTGCAAAAGTATAATACAGGATATTTTTAATATATCGATATATCGCTGTCATTGGGTCTAATTGAGAACCTTAGATTACCGATACGTTTTGGATTTGTTGTGAAGGAACCTACATATGTATATGAATTTATGCCAAATAATACCACTACCTAACACATGGCGATATAGATTTCCCGGCCAAAAAGAACAACTACGAATATTTTTAGACAAAATAATCAAAAAAGCATATAGCATCACAATGTGGGTACTCAGTTCTATCCACATATCCACCTATGCCAGCGAAGTCTGTGCTACATGTGCTTAATATCGTATAAGATCTACTGTATGCCTTCAGCATAAAAAACTGAATATACATAAGTGGCCATTACAACCCTTCAGTCAGAATTACGGCCTAGCTTCTCACACCATTCATGTTGTGTGTGTTAATTTTATACATATGTGGCGGGACCTACGGTTTAAAGTCGACTCCGAACGACAGATTTTTGAGACACTTTTCATAGCAATTTTATTTACTCTCAGAGTTTTTGCCAGAAATCTGCTGATGGGAAGTCGCCGAAGGAAAATTTTTTCATATTTTCGTTTTGATGTCTGACTTGGTGTCTGAACCGTGGCGTTACGTCTAATAAGCCAACACACTACCTACTAGACTACGGCGACTTCAATCAAAATAAATCATACGAATATGTAGAATGAAAAGATATGAACTACATCGCTATGTAGCCTCAAGACTTTACCAATTAGTTTGCACTTTTTTTCGTGGATTGTTAAGTTTTAATGAAATCGCCGTAGTCTAGTAGGTAGTGTGTTGGCTTATTAGACGTAAAACCAGGGTTCGAGCTCCAGGCCAGACATCAAGACAAAATACAAAAAGTATTTCTTCGGCGACTTCCTCTCAGCAGATTTCTGGCAAAAACTCTGAGAGTAAATAAGAAATTGTATACATGTATAAAATTAACACACACAACATAAGTGGTGTGAGAAACTAGGACGTTGTACAATTGGTCAATTCGACCTCCGGGTACTGTACTTGTCTTAATTGACAAGTACACGTCCTCTAACCTAACCTAAGTTTTAATTCTGTTTGGGTGAAATTGCTTTGTTTTTGGCAAAATTTATCAAAATATATTTGATTTATTTTTCCAAATCGAATAATATGGTTAAATGTCCCGGTAATACAACAGGGAACACGACAATTTACAATGTACATATATATGTATGTATGTATGGTTAGTGTTATATATCACCTGTATATCGGCATTACACATTTAACACATACAAAATTGGTTTCTTAAACATTAAATAATTTTAGTAATTATTCGAATTATTGTTTTCATCTTCCATTTCATGATAGACTATAATATTATATATTTATAGAGTAGGCAACACTATATTGAATTAAAGGACTTACTTGTTAACTAAAATCTGAAAATTTTCACCACTTTCTCTTTCTCTCCTCTGGCTCTGTTATTGTTATTTGCAAAAATTTTACTTTTTAACAATATTTTTTCATTATTTTTGTCTTTTGTTTCAATAATTGTTTATAATTTTCAATTTATGAATCGATTTTATTAGTTGATTATTCTTATTCGCTTATCAGCCTTAACTACTTTATCTTCTACTTCTACTTTGAAAATATATGAACGGTTTACTTACATCTTTTTAATGTTTTAATATTTTCCATTTGACGCAATTTGACAGCTGTTTTTGCCACATCTTTAACTGATTATCCCATCTTGGAAGAGAACTTTCATTTCATTGTTGTTGTTCTTTAAGAAAAGAGGAGCTTTTACTTTTCAAAATGAAAAAAGCTTTCATATCGATTTTTAACAGCAGTTTTGTGTATTGTTTGTAACAAATGGGAGTTGAAACAAAACAAAACGAAACAAAAATGAAAACATTTACGCAACAGTTTGTGTTACACTTTTCTCACTCACTCACACACATACACAAGAAGAAAGAAAACAGCTTTCATAAGTGTGCTCTCCTTTTGTTGTTCGTATAACCACCAACACACAAGTTCAAGTTGATTAAATTGGGGAGTACACCTAATTCTCTTTGTATCCGAATTTGATTGATAACAGGAGTTAAAAAGGGAAAAATATTTTATTTTTTACATGATTTGTTTTGGTTTTTAACACGATTTTCAAATATTTTATAATGTTTTCATGGAGCAAATAGCAAAATATATAAAATGAATTAAAATTTTGGGCACGTTTCTATCGTATAAAAGTGTAAAAAGAGAATTAGATGTAGTTTTTATTTGTTGCAATTGAAGACCAAAGCTTTGTTTTATTATCTTTGCCAAAGCGGAACTACAAAAAAAGGAAAACAAAATTCCCGAAGAGAAGAGAAGATAAGAGAAGAGTCTGCGCAATAATATCGTAGGGAAACCGCCTGTTGCCATTTATACTACCCTATATACATACATACATAGGTACATACGTATGTACTTATCTGTCTGTCATTTAGTTTTTAAAATATTTCATGAATAATTTATTTCTAATATTTGGTTCTTGTTTTTTCCTTCTCTACACTCTACAATAGTCTCCTATTTAAGGCTCCAATAATTAAAAAATTTTTTTGCTTTGTTGTGGCTCTACAGGAGTTTTTATTGTTGGTGATTCAGCCGCTCTTTTTACTTTATTGTAAGAAGTTAATACCGAATATAACAGGACCTATTTAATAAAATATTTTGCATTGTGCATCAATAAATATGCATATGTGCTATACATTAATACATATGAACATATGTATGTGTTGGTATTTAAATGAAGATTCATTGTTATGATTGTTATTACTTTGGCAGACACTTGTTGTTGCTGCTTGCCTGCCACACACATATTAAAAAGTCAAGTTTTTCAATTCTAACTGTGATGGCACGTCTTCATGACATTCCATGACATCTGCGAAGCCATTAATAATTCCATGATATTCTTGTTTGCTGTAAATATTTCAAGAAGAGACACGCTTATGCTTATAACTTCAGTCCAGAATTTTATACTGGATCCTTACATTCATGCCTTACATTGTACATATGTATGTATGTATGTGTGTGCATACATATGTATGTATGTATTCAAAATGTCACGATTTAATATATTTAAAATGTATTAGAAGGAAAATATTTTATAAATGAAGTCATTTTAAAATATCATCTGACGACCACCGTCTAATTCGCACTGGATCTTTCGCTTTCGAGTTAATTTTTCAGTTGTTTAATCCTTGGCAGGCAACACATTTCACGAAATGTTTGAAGTTGATTTTAATCCAAAAAAAAATCTTTTACTTTATTTCCTGTGTAATTACTTTTGGTCGGATAGAGTGACATGAAATCAGTCTTATTTTGAAAATGTTATTTATTTGATTATGAGGCATACTACACAGTCTACAAAATAATAGAAACGACATTCCTAAACAGAATAACTTTACAAAATTATTTTTCGCCATAAAAATATGAAATTAATTACAACATTAAGCATAACTTGAACTCAAAATAGCATTGCTATGTAAAAGGAATTTCATTTAATTCGTGGCATTGTAATATCAACAGGAAGAAGACATATTTAGTTCCATAAGGTCATGGGTGAAGTTTTAGTTGTCTGTATGCCTGTACTTGATATCTATGTATATCCATCTATGTATGTATGTTTATAACATTCGGTCAATTCACACAAGCCGTTGTATCGTTGTATTCATTGTATTTTTGGACGACTATACAACAGTGTATGCTTGTTGTTGATAATTTTCATGTAAAAATCCGATACACTTATATACATTCTTTTCATATGTTTCTAATAAGTTGTGTTGGTTTCGTGCTATCAAATTGTTTGAATGTCGAAAATTATGAAGAAGAATACGACATACACAATACAGCATAGCATTGAGCGTTCACAAACAACCAAGTGTATTCAATACAATACATACACGATACAAAGTCCTGTGAATTGGCCAATAGTGTTTGTACTTATTTAATTATAATTGCATGCTGGGTGCCCATGTAGTCTAGTGGGTAGTGTGCTAGACTATTAGCGTGAAGGTCGTGGGTTTGATTCCCACCAGAGGTCTGGTCTGTGACACTACACAAAGCATATGGTCAAGTTATTCCGCTCGTATATATTTAGAATATAATTTTTAATTGTATTGTAATTAATAAATAAATAAATAATTGCATGATTAGCCTTTAAAATTACAAATAATATAAAAAACGAAACAATCCTCGGCTGTGTGCATACATACATATGTATGCATGTATGTACTTGCATAAAGTTCTTGTTTTTTTCTTTACCACTCAAGTACTTTTATCAACTGATACAGTAGGGTCTTGTGTAATGGACATATTTTCAAATTTCATTCTCAATGTTCCTTTATACAATTACACATACATACGTAACTGGTCATTACAACCCTTCAGTCAGGAGTACGACCTAGTTTCTCACACCACTTATGTTGTGTGTGTTAATTTTATACATGAGTAGCGGGACCTACAGTTTAAAGTCGACTCCGAACGACAGATTTTTGAAAAACTTTTCATGGCAATTTTTATTTTATCTCAGATTTTTGGCCAGAAATCTGCTGAAGTCGCCGAAGAAAAATTTTTTTATATTTCGTTATGATGTCTGACCTGGGGTTTGAACTTGGGCCTTACGTCTAATAAGCCGACACACAACCTACTAGACTACGGCGTATTTATACAATTATTTGATTTGTAAATAATAAAACAGTGAATAAGTGATTACGATTTACGATATGTTGTAATATTTGACAGTTCTCATGCCAGGCTGTGTCAAAACAAAATAAAAGTAGGTAATCTGCTACAATCAGACTCTCTTGCAAAAGCTATTTTATGATACGATCGAATTTAAAATATGGCTATGCCAACCATGAAGTCGCCGTAGTCTAGTAGGTAGTGTGTTGGCTTATTAGACGTAAAGCCCGGGTTCGTATCCAATTTCAGACATCAAGACGAAATATGAAAAAAAAAAATATTTATTCGGCGACTTCCTCTCAGCAGATTTCTTGCAAAAACTCAGAGTAAATAAACCTGCCAAAATCAAAAATCTGTCGTTCGGAGTCGACTTTAAACTGTAGGTCCCGCCACTCATGTATAAAATTAACGCGCACAACATGAGTGGTGTGAGAAGCTAGGCCGTAATCCTGACTGAAGGGTTCTAATGGCCAATTATGTATGTATGTATGTATGCCAGCCACGATAAGAGTGATTATGATTTCAAGTAATTTCACAATTTTTTCGAATAGGCTTGTTATGATTAGCAAACGAACTTTAGCCGTAAATATGAGAGAACATAAATTTATAAAGAGATACAACCATGAGAGATCGACCTACAGATCAGAGATCAGCAATGAATTGTTTTTTCGCTACTCCTAAGCACTCATGAAATTTTTGAATATAAGTGAGCCAACAATATTGAAATTTAACTACGAGTACTCTGATTCATTCATACTCACTACAACGTTGATTTATAAGTACAGGTTGCAATGAGTATGCTTACAACATTGACATCAAACTCATACCATTCGAAATATGTTTGATTTATAAGCC
Source organism: Sarcophaga carnaria (assembly GCA_958299815.1). Lineage (NCBI taxonomy): Eukaryota > Metazoa > Arthropoda > Insecta > Diptera > Sarcophagidae > Sarcophaga > Sarcophaga carnaria. Next base: position 12,530,480 of record OY283152.1, on the reverse strand, counting down.
TACTCATTAAAGATTCATAACTTTAGATAAATGCTTATATAAGCAAAAAAGACTGAGCAGTAAATACACAACCTTCTGGTGAGTATTTTAGTGTTCTTACGCGAAACACACTTATTTTGTGATTCTTGTAAATGTTGAGTTATGGAGCGACGAAATCAACATCATACATGTTGTTAAGTATGAATATGATGAGTACTTCAAACTTTAAATATGTGTCAGAGATTCCATGATATTAAAATAAGTATGAATGCGTATAAGTATCAGAAATTACGAGAATGATTCGATTCTACTTATCTTTTTAAATACTCATTGCTGTCGCTGTATTCTAGTAGGTAGTGTGTTGGCTTATTAGACGTAAAGCCAGGGTTCGAGCGCCAGGCCAGACATCAAAACAAAATACAAAAAGTATTTCTTCGGCAACTTCCAGATTTCTAGCAAAAAAAATCTGAGAGTAAATAAATTTGCCACGAAAAGTTTCTCAAAAGTCTGTCGTTCGAAGTCGACTTTAAACTTTAGGTACCGCCACTCATGTATAAAATTAACACACACAACATAAGTGGTGTGAGAAACTTGGTCGTAATACTGACTGTAGGGTTGTAGTGGCCAATTATGTATGTATGTGTTGAGTTATGGAGCGACGAAATGATGTTGCATACGTGTTGTTAAGTATGAATATGATGAGTACTTTAAGCTTTGAATATGAGTAGAGGTTCCATGTTATTAAAATAAGTATGAATGCATAGAAGTATCAGAAATTACGCGTATGATTTAATTCTACTCATCTCTTCGAATGCTCATTGCTGATCTCTGCTACAGAGATCAGAGAAAAATTTCTTTTCTTGTTAAAAATAAAAAAATCAAATGAAACACAGGAATTTTTTTCTCTTAATTTTTTCGATTTTATATATTTTTGGAATTATAATTTTTTATTTTCATTGTTTTTATTATTATTATTTGTTATTTTCTAAATTAAACTTGATTTGTGTAAGTGTATAATGCTATTTTCTTTTTAATTTAATGTTATTTTAAATTGTTCATAATTAAAAATTAACTTAATCTATATATGCTTAATGAAAACTGTTGATAATCAAACTAAACATGTAACACAATGAAAAACATTATTTTGTAAGACGATTCAAAAGAGAAATCAAAATGAAAGTTATTCAAAAATAAAATTTAAAGAAGTAGCAAAACAGTGCTGCGGTGTAGTGGGAATTCAAATGAAATTAAGAAACATAGACGGGGATAAAATTAAGAAGAAGATTTCTTAATTGTTCGCTGAGAAGTAATTGTGACTGAAAGTTTTGGAAAAAGTTGAACTTAAATTTATAAAAGTTTAATTTTTTTAACTTAATACAATGCAGCAATTGGTTAGGAGCTTAAACTAATTTCATTTCAAATTTTGCTTTCTTAACAAAAAAGAAAATCAGTTCAAGAAAGGAAGAAGAAGCTACAAAATATTATACAAATTAAAAAAGAATTCCAAAAAAAAATATTGAAAAGAAAAATTGTTGATATTGAACGAAAAAGGCAACGAAAGTTATTTATCTGGCTTCTAATTTGTGTAGGATAAATACCTACTAAATTTTTTTTTCTTTTGCAAAATATTGTTGTTAAGTTTGAGGACAATACGTTTAACAAAGTGTTATTCATGACAATAATCTTAAACACAAGGAAAGAAAAAACTACTTAAACGAATACAAAAAAGGGTTTTTATTTTATTTTTTTATTGTTGTTTTATTTTTATAATAAACACTTTGATTTTATTTTTCATAAGGCAAGCAGTTCTGCAGCGAGGATTAGTAATAGTTCTTTTGTTTTTGTTGTTTTTCATTTCAATATAAATATAATTTTTGTGTTAATTTTTTACTTTTGGTTTTTTTTTATTTATTTATTTATTTATTATGTAGTTTAAATTTAAGACTTCTTAATACTTTTTTTTTTGGAGAAAAATTAAGCAATAAAACAAACAAATACGTTTTTTTTTCTGTTTTATCTGTGTAAAGTTACATCCGATAAAGGGTTACATCGATTTTGTAACTCTTTGAAACCGAGAAAAATTTTGTTTGCCTTTAAGAACTGACACTGATTATTAGTTTTCCATTCGAAGGGTTGGCTGAATATCGTAAATTATTATTGAGGGGAAAAATTAATGATTTTAGGACATAAAGTAGACACATTTTTTTAATTTAAACATACATACATAGCATTAAATTTTTTTATTATGATTTAAATGCAGTCAACAGTTGCATACATTTTCAAAAGATGAATGAAATAAATAAGAAGAGTGTGATTTGCTAAATATTAGGGTATATGACCATAGTGAAATCAATTTTCGCCTGCATTCCTATAGCAGCCTGTACTTTATGGTCTGTTTTTTGTTGTCAAATATTGTGTCTCAATGGGACTGTATAAAAAGCTTGACTATGCTATATACACACAGTAACTAAAGTATACATACGATTAACAAATTTCAGAAATTTTTTAACCAATCCGTTTTCGTTGAAAATCTTTATAGTTTCCTTGACGTTAAGACGGTCTTTTGCATTGGTTAAAAAATTTGTGAAATTGAACTGAATTGTGGCCGTAAACAGGCCCACAAAGGTATGCATCCGATTTACAAATTTCACAAATTTCTGAACCAATGCAAAAGACCGTCTTAAAATCGAAGAAATATGTCAGACAATTATAAAGATTTTCAACGAAAACGGATTGGTTAAAAAATTTCTGAAATTTGCTATCCGTATGTATACTTTTGAGGCTGAGTGTATCTCGGACATAAAGTAGGGACACTTTGTTTTTTTTTTTTTTTTTTAATTTAAAAGTACAGAAATAGGACACTGTTTTTTATTTTATTATGATTTAAATGCAGTCAACAGTTGCATACATTTTGAAAAGATGAATGAAATAAATAAGAAGAGTGTTATATGCTAAATATTAGGGTATATGACCATAGTGAAATCAATTTTCGCCTGCATTTCTATAGCAGCCTGTACGTTATGGTCTGTTTTTTGTTGTCAAATATTCTGTCTCGATGGGACTGTATAAAAACCTTGATTATGCTATATACAGTCACACAGATAATTATACGTACCCCCTAAAAATGACTTTTTTAAAAAGTAATGAACTTCTAATCTAAAATTTCTTTACATTAGCGTCTGTAACGACACATTTACTTAAATAAAGAAAAAAATCCTAAAATCTATGAATTTGTGACTGCAGTTTGCTTAAAACCAATATGCCACCACAGAAAATTAAACGTACGACGTATATTTCGTATAAAATTTCTCCAAGGGCAGCCCGGTATATAAAAGGTATTGTGGATAAAAATCCTAGGACTACAGCCGTATAAATACGAAATACCTCGGAAAGTGATCACAGTGTTATTGTGCATTCCGAAACAGTTCGAAGTGTTTTGAGAAAGAACGGTTTCCGCAGCCGAGCGCCGTGAAAAAAGCCACGATTGGAATTCGCCCAATAATGTATGGACAAGACAACTGATTTTTGAGCGAATGTAATATTTAGTGATGAGAACAAATGTAATTTGTTCGGCTGTAGCGGAAAACAAAAAATTTGACGGAAAAATCAGTGACTTGTCCATATATTATCATTTTAAAAAAAATGATTTTTAGGGGGTACGTATAATTATCTGTGTGACTGTATAATCCCTGGACAGTTACTGTCCGTCGAATCGACGAACATCTGTTACTCTTTATCATATAATTCTTTTATTTTTGACCAATATTCGCTCTCTTATTCAACAAAATTAGTTGATAACGAAAGCTTGCAGTAAGATGTAGAAAAAAAAATTTTTAATAATTGTTCGTCGATTCAACGAAGAGCAACCTTACTGTACAAAAATGACCAACCAGGCTTAAAAAAATGGATGGCCAGCGTACGTTTACTCACTGCGGGCGCTTTCGTTATCAACTAAAGTTATTGAAAAACAGAGCCAAATAAAAGAATTATATGATAAAAAGTAAATGAGCTTCATAGATTCGACGAACAGACAGTAACCATTCAGGATTAAAATGTTCGTCGATTCAACGAAGAGTAGCCTTAACCGTTTGACTGCTACGTGGCGCAAAAGCAGTGTATCAGTGTATCTTTGTTGTTCCGTGGGTATGAACATGCATTCTATAATAACTTTTTATATATTATTTTTGAAAATAACCATAACACGGGCTCCTCTTTCGGACGTTGTTTCGACTGCTAGTGATTCTGAGAATGGTGAAAGAACAGACAGCATTAGTGATGTTAGCATTATTATAACGCATCGATTAATTTTAATTTTCAAAGAAATTTTTTTTAATTTTTTTATATTTCTTGAATTGATTGACATTTGTCTAAATGACAATGACTTGATAATATCAAGTCAAAATATGTACCGCAGTTTTCGAACGTTCTCACCAGAATCGCTTAGCAGTCAAACGGGTAATGTACAAATATTAGAGACAGAATTTCATCAGTCTTTCTCTTTTCCAATCATACAATATACATACTTCGTCCTGATTTTTGTAAAGACATAAATAAATTTATTTTTGCATTTTTGGACCAGCTTTTAGTTTTCAGCAGGGATTTATATAAACAAGAAACAAACATTGTCAGTTATGATAAGTAGTAATTTTTTTTTAATATGCAAATTAGAAAAATAACCAAAACTATGGGGATATTCCAGTGTAAACAATTATTTAAAAATAAAAATAAAATTTTATAATTATTTTATGCTTACAGTTCTTAAAGTGTTTCATATATTTTTTCTAATTGGAAACTTTTTAACACAGAAATATTATTTTTCACTTTTTTTTTGTATTTTGGTTACGAAAACTTTTAGGAAAAATACAATACAAAATCATCCATAAATCAATAGAATTAAAAATAATAGAAAAATAAATACAAAAAAATTATAAATTATGTTTTTGTTATTGTTGCTAGCAGATTGTTTTACTTTTTTGTGTTTATAATATATTCAAATTAAATTAATTTAAATAGAAATTAATAACTAAATACAGTATTTAGCTTATTTAGATGCTAACATGTTCTTTGTAATGATGATTAAATTTGCATTCTTTTCTTTTTTTTTAACAATAATAATGAGTTTGTTTTTTATTTTTAAATATTAATTAAATAAATATGTATAGAGCTGCACTAATTTTAAGATCATTTATTATTTCATTTTTGTTTAACAGTAATAATAATAATATTAATAATAATAATAATAATAACGCAAAGTAGTAAAGTAAATGTAATGTGATGCTGGTGATAATGTTCAAAAGTCAATGTTGAGGATGGATAAACAAAATGTAATAACTACAAAAATAACTTACAAAAAAAACGAAAAAAACAGAAGAATTTTTTTAATGAAAATATTTATGTTGTATGTGTAATAATATTATATTATTATGTTATGTTATGTGTAATAATTTATTTATGTATGTATGTAATGTAATTGTTTATAAATGTATTACTATAAAGCATCGTTGTTGTTTCTATATATGTATTCTATTATAATTGTTTATAAAACTAGATTTGAATTGAATTGTATTAAATAAAACTAAACTAAACTAAATATTTTGTATACAAATACGATAAGTAGTTGTAATACTAAAGTAAAGTAATCATAAAAATAATTATTATTTAAATTATAAAGTAAATATTACAATTAATTTATACAATAAAGGCTTTTCAATGAATTCTTTTTTCTTTTCGTAGGCATAGTTATACAATAATAAGAATAATAATTGTAATAAAAACAAAACAAAAAAAAAATAAATAAAATTGATACTCGATTCAAAATTTTACTGCGTTTTTTAATGTAATACATGGTTGTTGTAATTCTTTTTTTCTTTTAACAACAATAATTTTAATTTCTTTTGATTTTAATTTATTATTCCTAAAAATGTAAGCAATTTCTTTTTTTTATTTTTATTTTGTATTTGGGAGGTTATTTTTGTATATAAAAAAAAATGTGAAGGCTTTTAAGGTGTCTTTAGTAAGAGTATATCTTTTTTTCGTGTTCGTGTTGGCATTGTATTTATATTTATCGAAGTTGTTAATCGTCGATAGAAATAGTTTCGACCAAATTTCTTTTGTAGTTTATACGATTTTTCCTGCAGGAACGCTGTTAGCATTTGTATGTAATTGCTAACATCCTCTTGATTTTCCATTAAATGAATTGAAATTATTTCAATTGTGATTTTATGAAAAGGCAATGTTTGCAGTATCTGAAAATGCAAATATCAAATGTCAATTAATTGTTGTTTAAATATTTTCATACAATAATCGAAATGAAGAAAATAAACTAAGCAGATCTCATTTAAAAACACTTTCATTTGTTGTGTGTTTTTGGAATTCAATTGCTTAGCAATGATGTATGTGATGTATGTACATACGAACAACACAACACAACATGCAATAAATTGTTAACCACACAATAATATAACAATAAAGCAATTATTTTATTTTTATTTTTGCTTTTTTTCCCTTAACTAAAGGGTGAACTCTAAGCAAAGGTTAGTTTTATTTTTAAACTGTATTACATTTCATAAAATTTAAAAAAGAGTGTAGAAATTAATCTAAATGGAGTAGAAGACCGGTATTTAAGCAAGATACAATTAACCCAGAAATTCAAAGTAATTATAACTAAAACCATTACAGTTTGTAAACTGATTAGGCTTTAGAACCATAGGACAAGTTTATTCGAAAGCACACTATGTATTTGCTGTAAGACCTACAAATATACAATTGGACAATTCACACGACTTTGTATCGTGTATGTTGTATTGAATACACTTTTTGTTTGTAAACGCTCAATGTTACACGTTGTATTGTGTATTTCGTATTCCAAACGTCAAAAAGCTCATTGCTACTAAAGCGATGGAGGTTTAATTAAGACAATTACAGTACCCGTAGGTCGAATTGACCCATTGTACAACGTCCTAGTTTCTCACACCACTTATGTTGTGTGCTTTAATTTTATACATGAGTGGTGGGACCTACAGTTTAAAGTCGACTCCGAACGACAGATTTTTATTTATTGAGAAACTTTTCATGGCAATTTTTATTTACTCTCAGAATTTTTGCCAGAAATCTACTGAGAGGAAGTCGCCGAAAAAATACTTTTTGTATTTTGTCTTTGATGCCTGGCCTGGGGCTCGAACGCAGGCTTTTGCGTCTAATAAGCCAACACACTACCTACTAGACTACGGCGACTGACTATGTCAATAGATAAAATGTATCGGGTCCGCCATTTAACGTTTTTTTTTTCAACTAGTGCTTATTTCGTGAATGTTAACACTTAGCTCATGTCTGATTTGACAGATAATTAGTTTTATCCTTCCGCTGAACGAATATGGTTGTGTATACGCTTGAACAACGCTGGGAAATGTTGCGACATTACTTTGAAAATCATGGTAATGTTGCAGAATGTGTGCGAAAATTGCGTACGGATTTTGGAAGAAGAGGAGCACCGTCAGCTCCGTATGTTCGTTATGTTGTGAAAAAAGTGAAAGAAACTGATGAGGATCATCAATAAACCAAAGCGTAAAAAGCCAAAAACAGTGCGTGCACCCGAGAATATTGCTGCTGTGGCAGAAAATGTGCGTGAAGCGCCATCAACATCAATTCACCGTCGTTCTCAACAGTTGAAAATTTCGGAGACATCATTGAGACGAATTTTGCAAAGAGAACTTGGTATGACGCCATACAAAGTCCAATTGGTTCAGGAGTTGAAGCCAATTGACCATCCAATGCGTTTTCGCTTCGCTAAGTGGGCCTGCGAACGACTTACAGAAGATGCCGATTTTGGCAAAAAAAAAAATCATCTTTTCAGATGAAGCTCATTTAGATCTTGGCGGGTATGTAAACAAGCAAAATTGTCGCAATTAGGGCACAGAAAACCCGCACGCATACATTGAAAAGCCGACGCACCCAAAACGAGTCACTGTTTGGTGCGGATTATGGTCCAGAGGCATAATTGGGCCATTTTTCTTCGAAAATGAGCAAGGAGTGGCCGTTACAGTCAATGGCGATCGTTATCGGGCCATATTGAACGAATTTTTGTTCACAAAAATTGAAGAGGAGGATATTGGCAACATTTGGTTTCAACAGGATGGCACTACGTGCCACACAGCCGAAGCTGCACTCGATGTTTTGCGCGCTGTTTTTGAAGATCGCATTATCAGCCGCAGAGCCGATGTCGTTTGGCTACCTCGGAGCTGCGATTTGACACCGTTGGACTATTATTTGTGGGGTGCCGTCAAAGATAAGTGTTACGCCGACAAGCCAGAGACAATTGACGCTTTAAACGACAATATTCGTGAAGCCATTGCTGCACATAATCGATAATATGCTTAAAAATTGAATCGATTGTGTAGGCTACTGCAAGGCCAGCCGAGGCAGCCATTTGAATGAAGTTACTTTCCATTATTAACCGGAAGGATTGTACTTTCAAATAAAAAAAGAAGTTTGAGAAAATATTCAGTAGTTTTTTTTTAAAAGTTATTTGGCGGACCCTTTATTTAATAATGTAAATTTATAATTTAAGACAAGAAATTGGTCTGTGTGATAACAATAATTTTAGCGGATCAAACAGTTTGGTTGTGCTGGATATAAGATTGAAAAAAAAAATAAACTTGGTCAAGAAAGCATTGACTAAAAATAATAGCTTTTGAGTTCACCCTTTACCTTAATTAGACTTTTTTTTGTTATGAATTCTTCGAATGCTGTAATATTTATTTCTTTATTTCTTTATTATTATGATTATTTTGTGGTTTTTGTTAAAAAGTAAAAAAGTAAAAAGAAGAAGAAGAAAATAAATAAATCAACTTACCTCCAACTCATGACCATGCACACCCAAGCTCAGAAGATCGTATTCAAGACGATTTGATGCCAGCATGATTGTATAAAGCGGAAAACATTTGACACGCGAATTGAACCATGATGTCTCCTCATCGAGCAGACTGTTAATTCGCACTTCAGACTCTTCGTTGTGTATGGTTACCTAGGAAATGAAATACAATAAAAATGTTTCAATTACACTTGAATAACACTTAATTACACAACTCTCGCTTACCTCTTTAGGATAGGGTTGTGGTGAAACACACGCATGCACGATTTGCAGGCGTGATCGTAAGGCATTCTGTTTTCGTAAAGTAAAATATCGTCTGGGTTCGGGTTCCACAATGACACCGGCCCAATTTAGGGTCTCCGATAGCCAGGGAGCAGTCATAAGATGGCCTAGAGAGCCAGTCAGCGATTGTATAACAGCACCATCGGTTTTGCTTTGTAATACCTTAGCCACGTAATAGGCCATTTTCGGCGTTAGTTCATTGGGATATGCACTAAAATTTAAATGCGTTGGTATACCGGCACTAGTTGACAAGCCTCCAGCACCTTCACCACCACCAGCATTCGGTGCTGACGAAGTCTTGAAAAAATGATTGGGATATTTGCGCATATGAATGTCACGCAGGAATGCTATAAGTTGAGGATTATCTTGTGCCACACCGTGCAATTCATAATCACGCGACATATTTAAACGAAATTGTTGATGGCGTATCTCTGAAAATAAAACAAAAATACAAACAAAAAATTGAATTAAGAAACTTTACACAAAGGGGTCAAAAACTGTTTTTATTTTTATTATTTTTAACAATTTTTTTTTAATTTCTTTAAGTTTATTTAAATAAAATTGAAAACTAGTTTAATTTTTGATTGTATTTTTTATGTTAAAGAAAAACTTTTAATTTTTTTTTTATAACTTTCTTTTATTTTATATTCTTGTCTTGTTTTGTTTTGTTTTGTTTTTCTTTTTATTTATTCACCATTATTATTATGGTTATTTATACACAATTTTGTAGTTTAAGGTGGGAAAAAATATAATTTTTAATATAGTATGTCATGCTTCGCTGATTACTTTTCTTATTAAGCCTCTAAACTTGTACCTGTTCAATTGACTCTTATATTAAAAAAATCAGGTGTTTTACATTGTTTAAAGAGCATTCGGTAATTAAAATACAAGTTTTCCTACTTTAGTTTCAACTACATTGGAGTGGATAAGAAAATGAAAGAAAGAAAAAAAACAAAGAAAAGAAACGAATATAAAGAGATGAAAGCTTAGAGTTCGAAACGCCAAATACATATTTAAAAAATTGTTCCTATGATTTTCGCAAGCTCTCTTTGTGGCTCCGTACCATATGTAGATCAGCAATGAGTGTTCAAAAAGATGAGTAGAATCGAATCATACTCATAATTTCTGGTACTTTTACGCATGAAGTCGCCGTGGTCTAGTAGGTAGTGTGTTGGCTTATTAGACGAAAAGCCAGGGTTCGAGCCCCAGGCCAGACATCAAAATAAAATACAAAAAGTATTTCTTCGGCGATTTCCTCTCAGCAGATTTCTGGCAAAAACTGTGAGAGTAAATAAAATTGCTATGAAAAGTTTCTCAAAAAATCTGTCGTTCGGAGTCGACTTTAAACTGTAGGTCCCCGCCACTCATGTATAAAATTAACACACACAACATCAGTGGTGTGAGAAACTAGGTCGTAATCCTAACTGAAGGGTTGTAATGACCAATTATGTATGTATACGCATTCATACTTATTTTAATATCATACTCATACTACTCATATTCAAAGTTTGAAGTACTCATCATATTCATAATTAAAAACACGTACGATGTTATTGATTTCGACTCTCCTTAACTCAACATATACACGAAGCATAAAATAAGTATGAATCGCGTACGAACACTAAAATACTCACTAGAAGATTGTGTGTTTGCTCTGCTGCTGCTCGGTCTTTTTTGCTTATGTATCTTTCTTCTTTTGTTGTAAATGCAACAACAACTAAGACTAAATTTTGATGAATGATTCGAATCATTTATAAGTATTATAAGTATTTTTTCTAAAGTTATGAATCTGAATGGGCCATCACACACGAGAACAATTATGCTGGCACAAAATGGCAGCCTGTAGGCAAGAAGAGATGAGGAGAGTGGTTTTTTGCTGGCACAATTTTTCAACCAGCCGCTACCCCGCACAAACCAATAGATAAACAACATAAAAGCAATACACATACTTTTATAAAACAGCAGGTTCAGAAAAATTTTATAGTATTTATATATACGGTTACGGACAAAAAAATAGGGTCAGTATAATTACATATAAAATTTTCGAAATTTTAAAAAAATGGAAAAAAAATGGAGAAACGTGTTATGGTCGGACGAAAGTAAGATTAATTTAATTGGTAGTGATGTGGGTAAGACGTCCAAAAATAAAGAACTTTGTTCCCGTTATACAACAGGAACTTTTAAGCATGGAGGAGGTAGTATTATGATTTGGGGATGTTTCTCCTGGCATGGCGTGGGACCACTGTACTGGATTAAGGAAAACATGGACAAAAACTTATACTGTCACATATTAAACGAAGTGATGCTACCATATTCCGAATGGGAAATGCAAGTCAAATGGATATTCCAGCAGGACAATGATCCGACACACACTTCGTATCTTGTGAAAAAGTGGTTTCTGGATAACGGTGTGAACGTAATGTAATGGCCAGCACAATCCCCGGACTTAAATCCGATAGAAAATTTATGAAAAATCGTAAAACAAAAAATTGGATTACTAAAATTAAAAAATAAGGAGGAGTTGTGGGAGAAAATTAAATACGTTTGGTATTCTATTCCAAATAAGACTTGTCAAGATTTGGTGGAATCAATGCCAAAAAGGTACAAAGCTGTCCTTAGAAATAAAGGTTACAGTACAAAATATTAGCTTTAGAACCAAGATTTTAAATCTAGTTAAGTTTTTTTAATCGGTTTCGTTAATGACCCTATATTTTTGTCCATTAAAAATCAATGAAATTTACGAATTAAAAAAATTTTTTTTTTCATAAGTAAATTATTTTGATATAATATAAAATTTAATTTAATATAAATGGTAAAGATATATCATAGCAATAATATGAAATAAATAAACACACAATTACATTTTAATTTTTTGTTTGTTTCCGCTTTATTCTTAATAATTTGTCCGTAACTGTATAAATTGTGTAGAGCATATTTAGTCTTTCTTTTGCGTTAGAGTACATGTATACAATTTTATGCCAGATGAAATAGTCTCGTGTGTGATAGCACAATGAGTAGGCTTATGCATCAAACATATTTCGAATGTTATGAGTTTGATGTCAACGTTGTAGGCATACTCTTCGCAACTTGCTGTACTTATAAATCAACATTGTAGTGAGTATGAATGAATCGGAGTACATACATAGTTAGATTACAATATTGTTGACTCCCTTATATTCAAAATTTCACGAGTGCTTATGAGTAGCAAAAAAAAAACGTTTCATTGGTGATCTCTGGTCCGCACGCAACTTAAGCATACATAACATATTTGCATAACCGATTTTATCTTTTTTGCAACAAAATAAAAAATAATTTTTCTCTGCAGGCCGATATATTTTTAAGCGATTATTTGAAAAATTAATTTAAAATTTCAAGCATTTAAAAAATATTCAAAAATTAATTTTAAAAAAAGAAGAAAAATCTTGAATATATTTCCTCATTTTGTAAACGTTTTGTTTTCAAAAACCGATTACCAAGACATGAAACGTGTACAACAAGATTAAATAATTTTAAATTTTCAACTTCTCGTTGTTATTCGTGTATTCGTCAGCAAACCACCACCAGCTACTCTATTACACATCAACGTAAGGAGGAAGGCGAATGTGTTCATAATAAAGTATAATTTCCTGACCAAATGCTATAAATCTTACTCTCAGGTGGTAATAGAGAGCTAGAGAGCGATAGAGAGAGAGAAAACAAGTAGAGTGGCCCTATTAAATGCTAATATTTAATCTAATGAGCCGTAATGACGAGCGAGCACCACCAGAGTCCGCCATCATTATCTCCTGTTTGTTAAATTGGCTGGCTTGTAGAGCAGAGTGACCTTGTGAAATTTTAAAAGTTTGTTCGCCTGTTTATCAGTTCGTTGAGTTGGTTTGTTGGGTGTTGTTTCAGGTCAAAGTGTATTCAAACGCGTACATTTGAAAAGGTGAAAACCTTTAAATAAAAAAAAAAAAACTACAACTACTGTGTTCGTTTGTCTGTTTGTTTGTATTTAACTTTTGATATTTTCAAATTAACAACCTTGTACGAGTACGATTTTGTGTAGAAATAAAAATGTTTTTTTAATGAGTAAAATAAACAATAAAATGTAAAGAGAAAAGCAAAAATAAGACAAAAAAATATTAAAAAAAAAACCAAGAGAAACTTATTTATGTAACAGATTAAATATTAAATTTATACACAAGATGTTTAAGGAAATTACAATAAAAAAAAAACTTTTTTCCTGTATACATATTGACAATAATTGAGTACTTAAAGCTGAAGACTTTGGATTTAACCCTTATATTGAAGGCGATCATTTAATTTAAATAAAATTGAACCCTGGTAAATCTTTTAAGAAAAAAAAATCAATGCTGTAGGTAGAAACCAACGTGGTTCAAGGGGCAAGAATATTACGGAGTGTGGTGTAACGTACTCAATGTTCAACAATATATTTAATTGTGGTTAAATGCTTAAATATCGTATAGTTTATCGTATAAAATAGCTGGGGTTGAAAAATAATTATAAAAACCACCCCAAAAATATCAGAAACAAACCAAAAAAAAAACTCCAAAATACAAAATAATTCACTTAAAGAAACCTATTGATTCTGTTCTTTATTATTTATTTACGTTTCTTTAATAAAAAAATGGTTCTACCAGTTGTAAGCTATACTCACCACATACAAAACTGTACTACGCGTTTATTATACAGAATACTTGAACTGAAATACAGAATTTATTTAAAAATTAAAAATAAACCAAAATTGGCAATCTATAGAAGTCGGCAGAAGCCAAACGATACAAAAGGAATCGATTCGACATCAATATTTAAAAAAATATTTAAAAAAAAACTACTGAATATTTTCTCAAATTTCTTTTTTATTTGAAAGTACAAATAATTTCATTCAAATGGCTGTCTCGGCGGGCCATGCAGTAGCCTACACGATCGGTCCAATTTTTAAGCACATTATCGATTGTGTGCAGCTGTATTTCACCAATGGCTTCACAAATATTCTCCTTTAAAGCGTCAATTGTCTCTGGCTTGTCGGCGTAACACTTATCTTTGACGGCACCCCACAAATAATCGTCCAACGGTGTCAAATCGCAGCTCCGAGGTGGCCAAACGACATCAGCTCTGCGGCTGATAATGCGATCTTCAAAAACAGGGCGCAAAACATCGAGTGTTGCTTCGGCTGTGTGGCACGTAGCACTGTACTGTTGAAACCAAATGTTGCCAATATCTTCCTCTTCAATTTTTGTGAACAAAAATTCGTTCAACATGGCCCGATAACGATCGCCATTGGCTGTAACGGCCACTCCTTGCTCATTTTCGAAGAAAAAATGGCCCAATTATGCCTCTGGACCAAAATCCGCACCAAACAGTGACTCGTTTTGGATGCGTCGGCTTTTCAAAGTATGCGTGCGGGTTTTCTGTGCCCCAAATGCGACAATTTTGCTTGTTTACATAGCCGCCAAGATCAAAATGAGCTTCATCTGAAAATATGATTTTTTTTGCCAAAATCGGCAACTTCTGTAAGTCGATCGCTGGCACACTTAGCGAAGCAAAAACGCATTGGATGGTCAATTGTCTTCAACTAGTGAACCAATTGGACTTTGTATGGCGTCATACCAAGGACTATGCAAAATTCGTCTCAATGATGTCTCCGAAATGTTCAATTGTTGAGAACAACGGTGAATTGATCTTGATGGCGCTTCACGCACACTTTCTGCCACAGCAGCAATATTCTCGGGTGTACGCACTGTTTTTGGCTTTTCACGCTTTGGTTTATCGATGAGGATGCCAGTTTCTTTCACTTTTTTCACAAGATAACGAACATACGGAGCTGACGGTGCTCCTCTTCTTCCAAAATCCATACGCAATTTTCGCACACATTCTACAACATTACCACGATTTTCAAAGTAACGTTGCAATATTTCCCAGCGTTGTTCAAACGTATACACAACCATATTCGTTCCGCGGAAGGAGAAAACTAATTATCTGTCAAATCAGACATGAGCTAAGTGTTATCATTCACGAAATAAGCACTAGTTGAAAAAAAAACGCTAGATGGCGAACCCGATAGAAAGTGTATAAAAAAAAAATTAAATTATATAAACACTTTTCATTGAATAAAACTTGACTTTAGTTCTGAACTAGGATGGAATATGATCAGCGAAGAAAATGCCTCATTCTTTCGTTTACAAGGTAAAGCATTTCAAAATTGATTATTCCATAAGCACTTGGCTGAAATTGACTCTCCCATTAAGATTTTCTATACCAAATTCGACTTTAACGTACTTATTTATAGAATTTTATTACGAAGCAAGAGTTTTAAAAGTCGCCGTAGTATAGCAAGTGGTGTGTCGGCTTGTTAGACGTAAGGCCACGTTTCAAACCCCACGTCAAACATCAAAACGAAACACAAAATGTATTTCTTCGGCGACTTCCTCTTAGCAAATTTCTGGCAAAAACTGTGAGAGTAAAATCAAATTCCCATGAAAAGTTTCTGAAAAATCTGTCGTTCGGAATCGACTTTAAACTGTAGATCCCGCCACTCATGTATAACATTAACACACACTACATAAGTGGTGTGAGAAACTAGGTCCATAATCCTGACTAAAGGGTTGTAATGACCAATTATGTATGTATGTGTTGCGTTTAATAAAAACTAAGATAATTCAAGCTCTAACGTGTAAAAATGAATATGGCATCCTAGACGAGATGAATTACCTCGGTACTTAAACAACAACATTATTTACATGGTGCCTCATCATCATCTCTCTTTGACTATAATAGGAAAATATGACCAAAAAAATCGCAGGACTTTGCTACTTCAATCAAAATTTTCACGACAGACCAATGCAAATCAGAGAGAATTGACTCGATTATCACTCGAAAACTACAAGTCATTGAAAGGATCTTTGAGTTGCAGTTTCTTCATCGCGCAAATTTTTCGGTACATTATAGAGATCAGCAATGAATCGTTTTTCGCTACTCATAAGCAATTGAAGCAATAAGTGAGTCAACAATATTTTAATTTAACTACTCTGATTCATTCATACTCATTATAACGTTGATTTATAAGTACAGGTTGCAATGAGTATAAGTGCAACGTTGACATCAAGCTCATACCATTCGAAATATGTTTGATTCATAAGCCTACTCATTAAAGTTTCATAACTTTAGAAAAATACTTAGAATACTTATAAATGATTTTCGAGTTACTCGAATCAAAATTTACAGTCTTAGTTATTATTACAATCTATATTATTATATTATACACGCAACATATCGGCGCCTCCATTCTATAACGTTCTAAGTGTACTTAGAACGTTTTTAATGCTTTTACATTTTTAAATTCTACGTTCTCTTACTTAAATACTGTTAAAATTTGGTTAAGATGCGCCGATCCGTTCCGAAGTTATAGGGAAAAATCTTCTTAGAATACACATATGGTCGTATGTCGCGTGAAAACTTTGAGAGCTCATAACTCAAAACACACTTTTTCGACTTAGAAAGTTATAGAACGGAGGCGTCGATATGTGGTGTGAGAAACTAGGTTGTAATGACCAATTATGTATGTAAGTGGTTTAATTTTCGTCATAATATAATTTAAGCTAATGCTTCTAAAAAGAACTTCTACAAAATGAAAACCTATAATAAAATTCATGTAATATTTTTCAATAATTTAAACTTGAAAAAAAGTTATTATTTCCCCCACAAAAAAAACCAATTCGTCTTTCACAATAAAAGAAAGCAATTAACTGTGCAATGCAACAAAAGTAGGCCAAGAATTTCAAACAATAGATAACAAAAATAATTTTCGATTATTCATCGCATTAAATATTCCATAACTTTCACTTGCTGTTCAAATAAAGTTTAAACGGAATAGCATAAGAACGAAGAATAAAGTTAGGCCAACAACAACAAAAGGAGTGAGTAAAACTTGTCTCATAATAAATTAAAAATAAAGAGGAAAAAAATTTAACAAATTGTAGAATAAAAATTTGCATTCAAATGCAGCGTACAGCGAAGCAACCACTTCGCTATGAGGAACCCTTTTGCAAACTTAACGAAAAACACTTTCAACAATTAAAAAGGTACGACTCGATTAAGGAATAGGGTTAAAAATTCATACCCTCGGTCTTATAAAATTGAACGAAACTAATGCAACAACAACAAAGAAAAAACCCCTTTCGTTTATCTTGCTTGACACGTGCTACGCCCGAAGAATTTTTATTTCAAAAAAAAGCTTAAAAAACAATAAAAATGCTTAAGATTTTAATCTTATTCGTTTTTATTTTCCCCATTTTGTGGTCTTATCAACGACAACGACAATAAACTGAAAAAAAAGAAAGACATTTTTCTTTATTACAAATGAAACACGACGAAAGGGAACAAAAGAAATTAAAATGCATTTAAGAAAAAAGAAAAAGGACGAAAAACACCGAAATCCTTTCTCTTTTCTTCATTCCTTTTCAGTTTGAATTCAAAATTTTGTACAATTTTTCAATTTCAACGAGAAGGGGACTAATTTATATCTTTTTTTTTAATTTTTTCATTTCGTAGCAATAATAGTCACAAAATAAATGGAATTGCTGCAGCAATATTTACAAAATAATAAACAAAAATAACGTCAGCGTCAGAGTCAGTAGACTAACTCTCTAACGGTAAAGATATTTTTTTTTGCTTGCTTGGTAAATATAAAATATAGCGAAAGATAACATGGTATGGTCATTGAAGTAGTTGACGACCCCTGCCTCTCAGGTTCGAATACTACATCAGATTCAACAAATTTTTACGATGAATGTTTCGTAATTTGAAACAAGGTTGAGGTCAGACAGCGCTACGTTCTGGAAATGATTAGACTTATTTCACGACTGGTAACAATTCAATCATCCTAGGACCTGCTACAGTAGACCAATCATCTGCTTAACTTGTAAAAATCAAATAAGAATGATGAAAATGCTTTATTTAGACATTAAAATAACTAACATTAGGATTTCTTGTAGAGCTATCATCATATACGATGATACACTACACTGTGGTATACGTACAGTGGTGGCCTTATAATTAGAAACATTATGTTTGCAACATAACATGTTGTTAATTTGTTTTACAGTTTTCACTGTGTACCTCGGATCAAAGGCTTTGTTTGGAGGACATCTTACATAAGTTTTTCCATCAGATTGGGAGAAATTAAACTTAGATTCGTCACTCCAGAGAACTCTGTTCCAGAAACATCGTTTCTAATTATAAGGCCACCACTGTATATCAGAGATCAGCAGTGAGTATTCAAAGAGATGAGTAGAATCGAATCATACTCATAATTCCTGATACTTATACGCGCATTCATACTTATTTTAAAATCATGGAACCTCTACTTATATTCGAAGCTTAAAGTCCTCATCATGTTCATACTTAACAACACGTAGGTATGATGTTATTGATTTTGAATCTCCATAACACAACATAACACGAAGCACAAAATAAGTATGAATCGCATACGAACAGTAAAATACTTAATTTATGGTTGTGTTTTTTCTGCTCGCTGCTCTGCCTTTTTTTCTTATGTGCCTTTTTTCTTTTTTTTTGCAAATGCAATATCACTCGAATCATTTATAAGTATTATGAGTATTTTTCTAAAATTATGAATCTAGATGAGTAGGCTTATGAATCAAACATATTTCGAATGGTATGAGTTTGAAGTCAATGTTGCACGCATACTCATTGCAACCTGTACTTATAAATCAACGTTATAGTGAGTATGAATGAATCAGAGTAGTTAAGTTAAAATATTGTTGACTCATTTATTGCTTCAATTGCTTATGAGCAGCGCAAAAACGATTCATTGCTGATCTCTATAATATACCGAAAATTATGTACGATGAAGAAACTTCAACTCAAAGATCCTTTCAACGACTTGTAGTTTTCGAGTGATAATCGAGTCAATTCTCTCTGATTTGCATTGGTCTGTCATGAAAATTTTGATTGAAGTAGCAAAGTCCCGCGATTTTTCTCATCACATTTTCCTATTATAACCAAAATGAGTTGCCAGGTACCATGTAAATAATGTTGTTGCTTAAGTGCCGAGGTAAGTACGTTGTAATATACTTTATTACACTTTATAGCTTGAATTTAGTTTAGTTTTTATTAAGCGCAACTCATACAGTCACAGAGATAATTATACGTATACCTCGGAAAATGATCACAATGTTATTGTGCATTCCGAAACAGTTCGAAGTGTTTTGAGAAAGAACGGTTTCCGCAGCCGAGCGCCGTGAAAAAAGCCACGATTGGAATTCGCCCAATAATGTATGGACAAGACAACTGATTTTTGAGCGAATGTAATATTTAGTGATGAGAACAAATATAATTTGTTTGGCTGTGACGGAAAACAAAAAATTTGGCGCAAAAATCAGTTGACTTGTTCATATATTATCATTTAAAAAAAATGATTTTTAGGGGGTACGTATAATTATCTGTGTGACTGACTGTACATACATAATTGGTCATTACAACCCTCTGGTCAGTATTATGGACCTAGCTTCTCACATCACTAATGTTGTGTGCCTTAATTGTATACATGAGTGGCGGGACTTATTGTTTAAAGTCGACGCCTAACTGCAGATTTTTGAGAAACTTTTCATGGCAATTTTATTTACTCTCAGATGTTCTTGTTAGAAAACTGCTGAAAGGAAGTCGCAGAAGAAATATTTTTCGGGATTTGAACCCTGCCCTTAGGTCTAAATAAGCCACACACTACCTACTACACTTCGCCCACTTTTTTTATTAAGCGCAACATCGTTACCATGAACATTTCAGCAATTTAATGAAGTACATTTCAATCGAATCTTAGTTTCTGTGAGTTTGTTAAGTGATAAAATATGAGCACTTTTTGGCCTTAAAACAAAGCAACGGAATCTCTGCTTGTTGTCGCTTGTCGCTCCGGCTTTGAAAATAATCACTTCCATTAGAAATTGCTGCGTTGCATTTGTTGTGGCATAAGAATCAATTTTTAAAAAACACGTCATTTTTTTTGACTTGTGGCTTAAAAACTAAGCTTGTATGCCAACTGTATTACATACATAACATACATAATCGGTCATTACAACCCTTCAGTCAGGATTACGACCTAGTTTCTCACACCACTTATGTTGTGTGTGTTAATTTTTATACATGAGTGGTGGGACCTACAGTTTAAAGTAGACTCCGAACGACAGATTTTTGAGAAACTTTTCATGGCAATTTTATTTACTCTCAGAGTTTCTACCAGATATCAGCTGTGAGGAAGTCACCGAAGAAATACTTTTTGTATTTAGTTTGATGTCTGGCCTGGGGCTCGAACCCTGGCTTTACGTCTAATAAGCCAACACACTACCTACTAGCCAACTGTATTAATTGTTTAAATTCATATTTCATCTGCTTTTACTAAATTTGGGAAAACATCGAAAATTCTTTTCTGTACGCACTGCTCTACAAAGGCACATACAACAACATAAACAAATACAACCCTTGGCCCTTTTAAAAAAGGGGAGATTTTCATTTTCTAAATTGCAAAACATAATGATGGTGATGATGATGAGCAAAGATTTCTTGCTGTGATAATATGGTTGAGAAGTAGTTTTCAACGTAAGCCTTAAAGTGGAAGCGCACAAAATCTAGAATTATAAAACGAAGCAAGAGGAAGAAGTAAAAGAAGTAATTCAATATGGCCTTTAGTGCTCGCTTACTAGTTCACCAGAAGACATTTAAACGGATTAAACCTAAAAGCTTAATTAAGAGACTTAAAATTGTTAAATTGCTTACAAGCAATTGAAAGGATTTGATTGGAAGTGCAACTGTCATCGAAATTAAAGCAAAATCGATTTGATCGAAATGATAAAAATTAAAAAAGTGTTGGTAAGTGGAACCATTGTAATCCTTCTTTATGCAGGCGAGGGTGGCAATACTGATTTTCTCTTTACGGTAAAAGTAAAAAAGATAAGAAAAGAATCAAATTTAAGCAGCAAACGCGCAAGCTCTCTGAGGCATGTTAATTTATTTGATTTTTATTTTTGTTTATTTATAACTAACAACAACAACCACATACATACATACAACTAACTATGCGTTACAAACAAAACAGCATGCGGAAGAGTTCAAACCAAGACATGGCACAATGACATACACAGTCACAAGTCAGCGAATGCAAAACTTATTTTATAATTTTTGTTTTTTGTTTTGTTATTGTTTTGTTTTTATGATTTTTCTTCTTTTACGATTATTTTCTTGCGATTTGTTTTTGTCTTTTTTCATCATGATGAGGTTGGATTATAGTTGTTAATATTATTTTTTTCATTATTTTTTTATTTTTATTATGAATCACATCCGGTCTTAGAAGCCAGTAAAGAGAAAGAGAGCTTTTAATACAATGAATATATTTTTTTTACATAAGAAATGGCGCAATGGTATCCACGAGACTACTATGTACTAAAGTATGGCTTAGAGAGACTAATGTCTGTTGGGGGCTTATTATGCATAAAATAACAGGCGTGGAACAAGAAAAAAAAACGCTGGTGACAGCAGCAGCCATTAACATCTTAATCATTTCATTCATTCAATTCATGCATTCAGTTCATTCATTTGATTTGATTTGATTTTGCTTAACAATGTAAATGTGAATTTTAATTGCAAGTGTTTGAAAAGAGTGTGTATTTGTGTAGCTGAGAATGATAGATTTGCAAAATTTATTAGAAATTTTAAATTGCCATGAGACAGTTTAAATAAAACATGAAAATTATTACAACTAATTGGCCTTTTGAGGCTATTAAGTGAATCTCTGCAGCAATCATATCTATTAAAAAAAAAAGGAAAAACAAACACTCTGTATGAGAAGAGTTATGAATGAGTGCCACATTTGCAACAGGAATATATGTACATACAGTGGTGGCCTTATAATTAGAAACGACTTAGCAACATGTATGTTTGTTAATTTGTTTTACAGTTTTCACTGTGTATCTGGAATCAAAGGCTTTGTTTGGAGGACGTCTTACATACGTTTTTCCATCAGATTGGGACAAATTAAACTTAGATTCGTCACTCCAGAGAACTCTGTTCCAGAAACATCGTTTCTAATTATAAGGCCACCGCTGTATGTATGTAAGCGTAAGCATTGTACTTGTAAATTGCAACAATTGATTAGATGAGATGAAAAGGCATGTGTTTAAGTGATGAACAAAGCTAAGATAAAATGAATCATTTATATGAGCCTCTAAATTAGAAAATCAGAAGGAAAAGACAAACTATCATTGACAATAAAAACACTGCAATTATAACAAGCTTACATTTTAAAACAAGATTTTCGCATGGTACAATAATATACAATGATATCGTATATTAAGATTAAGAAAGATAAGATAGCGATATACTTAAAATCTAGTTCTTGTCGTCAAAGGATGGAATTTGAACTGCTAACTTATAAATTTTGTTTTCCACTATATTTCCACACAAATATTTAAATACATATGGAAATTCTCTTTCATTCTCCTTCAAACCTCAATTAAAATTACTAGAAATAATTTTTTTTATATCGATTGGCTCATTTGATACCATCACACAAATAATATAAAGCGTCCGCCAAATAACTTTTTTTTTGAAAATGCTTTTGAAAAAAAAACTACTGAATATTTTCTCAAATTTCTTTTTTTGTTTGAAAGTACAATCCTTTCGGTTAATAATGGAAAATAATTTCATTCAAATGGCTGCCTCGGCTGGCCATGCAGTAGCCTACACCAGAAGATGCCGATTTTGGCAAAAAAAAAAATCATCTTTTCAGATGAAGCTCATTTTGATCTTGGCGGGTGCGTAAACAAGCCAAATTGTCGCATTTGGGGCACAGAAAACCCGCACGCATACATTGAAAAGCCGACGCACCCAACACGAGTCACTGTTTGGTGCGGATTTTGGTCCAGAGGCATAATTGGGCCATTTTTCTTCGAAAATGAGCAACGAGTGGCCGTTACAGTCAATGGCAATCGTTATCGGGCCACTTTGAACGAATTTTTGTTCACAAAAATTGAAGAGGAGGATATTGGCAACATTTAGTTTCAGCAGGACGGCGCTACGTACCACACAGTTCGATGTTTTACGCCCTGTTTTTGAAGATCGCATTATCAGCCGCAGAGCTGAAGTCGTTTGGCCACCTAGGAGCTGCGATTTGACACCGTTGGACTATTATTTGTGGGGTGCCGTCAAAGGTACATAAGTGTTACGCCGACAAGCCAGGGACAATTGACGTTTTAAAGGACAATATTCGTGAAGCCATTGGTCAAATACAGCTGCACACAATCGATAATGTGCTTAAAAATTAGACCGAACGTGTAGGCTACTGCATGGCTAGCCGAGGCAGCCATTTGAATGAAATTATTTTCCATTATTAAACGGAAGGATTGTACTTTCAAATAAAAAAGAAATTTGAGAAAATATTCAGTAGTTTTTTTTAAAGCATTTTCAAAAAAAAGTTATTTGGCGGACCCTTTACTTAAAATCCATTTCTTGTCATCAAAGCCCTTAAGAAGGAAGCTGAATTGCTAACTTATAAATGTTCTTTTCCACTATATTTCCACACAAATATCTAAATACGTATGGAAATTCTCCTTCATTCATTCTCCTTCTAACCTCAATTAAAATTTCTCAGAAATAATTTTTTTTTTTTATCAATTTGACCATTTAATACCATCACACAAATAATATAGTAAATGATGAGTTTTTTATTTATCATTTGGCGGGTGACAAATGATTTCTTTGAGAACATCCATCCATCTATTTCGCAATACTATTAAAGGGTATGTCATCACTCATGGCCCAAATAAAGATAACAAACATCACCCAAAAGATATTAGATGAGGAACATAAAAGGAGGATTTGGGTTAAGGCGTATTGTTAAAGGCTAATGACATTGTGAAAGATGGCCAAACAAATACTAAAACAACACGTTAACACTTTAAAAAGGGGAAAATTGTAATAAAACTGAATAAAAAATAAAATTGAAATAAAGACCCCCACCAGAACACAATTGAAGATTGGTTTGTTGGTTAGAAAAGTACCTAAGAATAGAAAAACTAAAAGGGGAATAGAGGAATAAAAGTAATTGTAAATGGAAATGCTTTTAAAGCACAACGTGTCAAGCAGGTGACTGAGCACTGTAAAATTAAGAAGATATACTTATTATAATAACAACAAACAACATATTGGCCAACTTAAGATCTACAAAAAAAAAAAAAAAAAAAATCCAAAAACAGAAAAAAAAACTCCGCTACTTCTTATCTAAATTTAGATTTTTGAATATTTTTTTTATTCTATTTTAATACAACATTTTCTTTATTTTGTAACGAATAAAATTTTAATTTGTTCAGCAATATTTTAATTAAACAAAAGAAGAAGAAAAAACACGAAAAAATATTCCCAAGAGTGAATTGGAACGTGACTGCATGGCATAAACGTCGGATTGCAACAGTCAGAAGATTTCAATGTTAATCTTAAGGAAACAATTTTTTATTTTCATTTCGCTACAAATCACTCACTTCCAATTCAATTTGTCTTCTCCAAATTAAGAGAATACAAATACAAAGCAATGCTACGTATGTATGTAGAAATATTTTAAAAATTAATAGAACGTTCATGAAAAGATTTGATGACTCATACTTTTATAGAAATTTGGGTTTTTTACCAAAATCAAAGGCATGAGAAAAGTTTCTGTAATGAAAAATATGGAGGCTATTTGAGCAACTACTGTAGATTCAGAATTCAATTCAGAACAATTTAACATTATGCATCACATTGGAAATTTAAATGACAAAATTTGATGACAAGTATCTTACTTCAAAAACAACACATCAATCGAAAACTTAATCCAAAAAAAAAGAAATACAAAGCCTTTCTACTATCAAAATGTAAGGATTTTCCTTTCATTGTCAATTACCGAAATTAAAGATTAAATCAAATTTAATTTTAAGGTGTTAACACAAAGTGGAAAAAACAACACACACATACAATGACGAAATGCAAAGAATGAAATGAAAAATAAGAAAGAAATTCTTTCAAGTCTACTACTTTCGTCTAGTCTGGGTGGCGCGTCCATGTTGTAATTGCAACGTCCGACAAGTGCCATTTTTGTGGCTGTTACCAACCAACAAGACACACTTCCGATACATCAGGCACGTCGCAAAAGAATGAATTTTGCATGTTCTAAACTTTCACAATGCAAAAGGAGGAATCAAAACAAAATGTGCACAACAAAAAAAAAAACAAAACGCATCTCAACAATAAAATATCATTCATTTACGTACTTCATACGAAAATGAAAATGAGATTGTGGAAGAAGAAAGGAAAAAAACAACCAACGACACAACGTGCCTACACTTAAAAAATAAAGAAAAAAATAATATAATAAAAAAAAACTACAAGAAATAAAATAAAATGTGATTTCAGAAAGGAAACCGACGAAAATTGCCAATACTTGTGCGGAATATTAAAATTGACGACTGCTGGCTGGCTATGACAATGAGAAAACACGTAACGTGTGTACGTACACAACAAAACTCAACTCAACTCAAATCAACTTTACAAGGATTTCATATTATGAATGAAATTGAATTTGAATTTAAACTAAAGACAATAGGAAGGAAACACATCAATTAGAATCAAATGATCAAGTTTCGATGAACATACATATGATAATGAAATGGTGTTCAAGCTTATTTCAAAAAAAAATTAAATTTCTAATATCGGGTCCGCCATCTAACGTTTTTTTTTTTCCAACTAGTGCTTATTTCGTGAATGGTAACACTTAGCTCATGTCTGATTTGACAGATAATTAGTTTTATCCTTTCCGCTGAACGAATATGGTTGTGTATACGCTTGAACAACGCTGGGAAATATTGCGCTTTCGCTTCGCTAAGTGGGCCTGCGATCGACTTACAGAAGATGCCGATTTTGGCAAAAAAAAATCATCTTTTCAGATGAAGCTCATTTCGATCTTGGCGGGTATGTAAACAAGCAAAATTGTCCCATTTGGGGCACAGAAAACCCGCACGCATATATTGAAAAGCCGACGCACCCAAAACGAGTCACTGTTTTGGTGCGGATTTTGGTCCAGAGGCATAATTGGGCCATTTTTCTTCGAAAATGAGCAAGGAGTGGCCGTTACAGTTAATGGCGATCGTTATCGGGCCATGTTGAACGAATTTTTGTTCACAAAAATTGAAGAGGAGGATATTGGAAACATTTGGTTTCAACAGGACGGCGCTACGTGCCACACAGCCGAAGCTACACTCGATGTTTCGCGCCCTGTTTTTGAAGATCGCATTATCAGCCGCAGAGCTGATGTCGTTTGGCCACCTCGGAGGTGCGATTTGACACCGTTGGACGATTATTTGTGGGATGCCGTCAAAGATAAGTGTTACGCAGACAAGCCAGAGCCAATTGACGCTTTAAAGGACAATATTCGTGAAGCCATTGGTGAAATACAGCTGCACACAATCGATAATGTGCTTAAAAATTGGACCGATCGTGTAGGCTACTGCATGGACAGACGAGGCAGCCATTGGAATGAAATATTTTTCCATTATTAACCGGAAGGATTGTACTTTCAAATAAAAAAAGAAATTTGAGAAAATATTCAGTAGTTTTTTTTAAAGCAATTTCAAAAAAAAAAAAGTTATTTGGCAGACCCTTTATTTAATAAAAAAAATTCAATTAAAAACTTTAAAATATTTTTTCTTTATTGAAGCAAACAGATTACGACAAAAGTTTTCCTACAACAAATGGGCTTCCTTAGTTAATATTTAAGTTTGAAATCGTTTTTATTTTAATAAAAAAAAATTTCACAAACCCAAAATGAGTCACTACTATCCGATTATAGACAAAATGCATGTTGTGTCTACGAGAAGAGATAATATTCCCAGACAAATAAAATAAAAGAGAAAAAAAACTCTAAAATCAGTTTGAACTGAAAAAAAAGGAACACAACACATCCTTTTCTTTAGTGACACAAACAAATGAAAACAAAAACCAAGCAAAAAAAAAAAAGAAAACAGGGAGTGTTTTTGTCTACTATTTAATCCTGGAAGAGGATGATTGTTTCTAAAATCCATAACAACGCCTTTAAAAAAAGAAAACCCAAAGACCGATACAGAAAAATAAAAATAAAAACAAAAAACTCTTTTTAAACGAAACGCCAAAACTTTAAAACACACCCGCACACTGTTTACAACTTATAAAACGTTGTAATGACTAAAGCGAATGTGCAAATAAACAAGAAAAACGATTGTTAAAGAATTATAAACAGAAATGGTGGCTGCTTTATTTTGTTGGTTGTTTAATTGTTGCCACTCATGTGGTCTTATACGTGGCCTGCCAACGCTTAACATTGACAAGAAAACCACAACTTAGCCAGCGACAAGCCAACAACAAACGCCGGCTTAAGCGTGAGGTTTAACCAGCCTAAAAGAGTTGGCAATATGTGGCTGACTATTGTCATGCCTCCGTAATCAGTGTCACTTTAATTTATAAATTCGCACAATTAAAAGCCAACAGAAACAGAAACAGAAAACGTTGCCTAATTAATATTACCAATTGGTTTAAAGTTAAACTTTTCTCGGAATGTTTGTTTATTTTTTTTTTCAATAGTTTTACACAATTTCCGGACATTCTTTAACGATAATATAATAATCAGATAAATAGTGTCTTACTTACGAAAAATATAAAAAAATGTGCAAATTGATGAGAAATTTATCAGGTGTGTGTATACCCACAAGGATCGAAGTACTCGAGTGTCCTGCTCAGTGTCCTGATCACAATCATATTGTTAATAGGAATATAAACTGGGAAAATTGTTTGGAGAAGAACATCGTCTGATGTCGTTCAGACTAAGGGGTTTGCAATAAAACGTTCTTTTTTATTACAATTAATTGGTGGCCTTGGTTTTGTCTTCTTATTCATATTCATATTCTTCAATTCTTTATTGATCAAAATGTGCTTTTCATGTAGCGATAACTTTAAATAAAAATTATACACGTATAAAAATCATTTCACATATGAAGAAAACGATGATATAGTATGAGCTCGCTTAACGCTGTTTCAGTATTAGGCGGTAGTATTGGGATTCCCCTCAATCGCACACTGTATTGATACTTGTTGAATATGTGCACCAACCAAAATCGGTGCGCTATATAGCGACAGTGTATACTATGTACCTTTTTCAACGCTCGTTTGTTAGTCTGTCCAGAATAATAATCCCAACTGTATTTTTCGATATTGCAATCACAGTACGAACGCATCTTTCCTGCGTCACAGCTGATTTATTAGTTAAGTACGTGTTAAGTTGCCTCGTTTAACGTTGTTTCGTTTAGAGCTGGAAGTTATTGGAATGTATCCCCCGCGTTAAGCGGGGTCTTACTGTATACAATAAGATTATTGCTTTAGTACTTTAATTATAACCGACACAATGTATTTACAATCATATTATTGTTAGAAAAAAATTATAAGAAATTTAATCAGAAAAAAATATATTTTTCGTTTCAGAAGACAAAAATCAAAAATGTTTCCAAAAAGCCGGTGATACCACAAACTGCCGACGTCAATGTTCGACAAATCACTCAGATCATCGATGTAGTAGGCACCAAGATGTCTCTTCTTTCTCTGACATAGTGCCGGGCATGTTCCCAGTAGATGAAGAACCGTCTCTGACCCGGCACGATTCCAACAACCGCACCGAGCACGCCTCTTTGGAGTTATAGCAGCCTTGCAGTGCGTCTTCTATCCAGCTGCGGCCATATCATGCGCGCCACCCTGCCTTTATCCGAAGCTTGTCACCTGCGGCTGACTAAGTCCGTGATCTCGTGATCAATCATGAGATTTGAGGTCCCCAAAGGGACTCCAATACCTAAGAATTCCTCGGAAAGCTGGATGGTCGTGCCGCGTCTGGCCAACTCATCCGCTCCGCAATTTCCCGGGATATCATTGTGTTCCGGAACCCAAACGATATCGCTATCCTGTTCAGGTGTTTCCGACAGCCATAGACCGTCCTGGAGTTTATCACATTGGAGCCCAGAGCCCTGATAGCCGGAGAGTATGGTGATGTTTCCACTGGAGATATTCGAATCCCAAATGATCTTTACCGCAGCCTGTATCGCCAACATCTCCGCTTGGAAAACGCTGCAATAATCCGGTAGCCTTATAGATTCGGCTAACCTATTGACTCGGAGAAAATTCCACCACCAAGGGTTGCTCTCAGCTTAGATCCATCAGTGAAGATTTGGACGGAGTCCTTGACGAGGTGCCTTTTTATCCGGGATGGTTGTGATGTATTTCATCGAGAAGTCATATCGCGGTATCATATAGTCTATGTCCTCGACAGCCTCAAATTTCTACAGGATACTTGAGTGACCAGTGTCTGATCCAAGACGCCTGCCAATCCCTGCCGCCACGCCTCTACAATATAGATCAAGCGGTGGGAGGACCAAAATTATCTCCATTATCATTTTATGTTAAATAAAGAATTTATTTCCAATATAGTTTATGCTTTTTAAATCGCAAGAGCAATTTAATTTATTTTAATTTCATTATGTAGAAGAATACCTTCTTTATAGCAGGTGGTATTTAAATATGGAATTCAATCGACAATCAGAATCAACAGAATAATAAGTAATAGCTTCTATCATCATTTCTTCCCTTGTTTAATTCAATATTTGAATATTTATTTTACATTTAGGAAAAATAAATAAATATTAAACAGAAGATGTATGTATGTATGTATGTACATATGTATCATAGACTATTTATATCAATATCTTTCAACTTCCGGTAGCAACAGAAAAAACAAAAAAAGTAAAACAAATTAATTCTTATTAATCATACCAAAAATAGTCAAAAAAAACTAGCGTATAAGAAAACCAACACATGTTTAAATAATAAAAAAAAAACGAACAAACACATACACACACACAAACAAATTCTAAGACGAAATAAGTAAATATGTATGTATGTACTATTAAACCATAGTCCGTCCATGGTTTAATATCGTATTGCTTTTGAAATAAATAAATATGTAGCACCACCACAATAGGAGAGAACAATGGATTTTTAATTTTAAATGTTGATTTTGACTCACCTGTCGTATCCATATAAACAATTAAAATGCTAAAGACAGTCGCGAACGATAGAATGCATAAAGCTATGGGCAAAAGTTGACGATAAGGTGATGGACCCAAACGTGGATCAAATTTCTTTAAATTTTTACTTCCGCTCTTAACAACAGTCGCTGTTACTGCCGATAATGTCGAGCTGCCAAATGAAGATAATGTGGACTTATGATGATTACAATGTTGCTGATGATGTTCATGATCGTTATCGTTTTGTTCGTTGTGTTCAGGCAGATGGTGAGATTGTAGAGAATTATTGTGCTGCTGCTGGTGGTAGTGATCTGCAGAAGCGGAGGAGTAGGAGTTTTTTACAGGTGCTACTATTGACTTTGTGCAACATTTTTCGTGTTGCTCTTGCTGCTGATGCTGCTGCTGCTGCTGAAGATGAGGCGATAGTCTTGTGGGTGTTGAAAGTGGCGAGCAAACCGTACTTGGACAAGCCGAACTAAACGCACTACTCATCCCACTAGTACAGCCGCCCGCATCGCTATATGAATTGTCCGCGAAATAGTCATGACCATGCCGCGAATTAAATATCGCTGATGGCGTAGTTCGCGCAAAACGATGCTGTAAATGATCAGGTTCGTCGTATGCTGTTGTTGATTCTAATACATCGTCTTTGGCATTGGCGTTTATTCTTCGCCTTCTAGTCTCATCACCATCTACCTCATCACTGTCACGACTACTTCGACTTTGACTTTGACATGATAGACCAGTAATTCTGTCAGGCAGCGTAATCGGATCGTACTGTTGTGTACTGTTGTCATGATCTAGTTTTTGGTTTATATCTGTAATGGATACCGATTTGGTTACCGATTTGGGATACGTTCTCCCACTCAATGAATTGTGCCTTCGGTGCTGTGTATGGACTGTACTATTTGGATTTTCACTAGCCGCACGTTCAGTGCGTTGCACTTGTTCTGTCGACAACAAACCCGACGATGTTGTGTTTATATACGATTTCGACATAATTCTTCCGGGTGAACAGAATTATAAAAAGGTTTCGTTTTAAGAATTAATTTCGTCTTAAGTAAGGTGAATTTATCATACGAATTTAATTACGTCCATCACATACATTATGTTGGCGGCATTAATAAAGCATTCGATTTAATAATTTTGTCTGAAAGTAGAAAAAACAGAAGATCATAAAAGATTAGTATTATTAAACGAAAAGAAGAAAACGCATTTAAAAAAAATCTTTAAGGAAAGGTTCATTCACTTTTGGTTTTTAATAAAACGATTCAAATATGCACAGGATGTGCTATGTTGTAGGAATTTTTTGTTTAACGTCATCTTTAAACCTGAAGAACAAGGGCAAAATGCCCTCCTTTTTGTGTTAGAAAAAGATTTCAAATGTTCATGAAAAGAATTCTACAAAGCTGAGTCCTAAGTAAAACACACGAACACACATACACACACACTTCAGATTATTATTGTTTTACTTGGAGTCTGAAATGATATAAACACCACCTGTCAAAAATCTATACAGTAAAGAAGCTGATACACATGGTAAAAGAACAAAAACAAAAGCGTAAGCGAAACAACATAGATGAAGACACGGAGAAACGAAGAGCAAAAAACAAGGCAAAAGACAAGACTGCAGACAATATTCATTCGTTCCGCAATGTAGTTTTCGTTTTAGAACATGTTTGATTTTGTTTTTTATTAGACGCAGTTAAGAAAAGGGATTTTCATGAAAAATCGATATTTAAAGAATCAATATTACGATTAAAATAAGAATTATAACGATTTGTAAGGTTAATCTAACTCCTTTACACGGTTGTGGATAAAGATTCTACGTTCCTGCAGTCTTACATTGCTGCACTGCGCTTAAAATAATTTTCCTGACTGTTTAATCTCCTTCTTCAATAATTTGGGTATTTCAATAAAAAAATTTAAGAAAAACGCACACATCCATCACATACATTTTAAACAAACAGACGAAGAAAAGACAAAACAAAAGAAAAAGGAGGAGAAAAAATGCAATACCGCCGCCACGCATTCATTGTAAAACTCATAAAATCTGTTTGATGGTTTAACAAATCGGAAAAATAAAACTCTACTTGTGAATGGAACATACAAACCCAATTCAAAACTACGGCAACACAAAAGCATTTAAGATCAGCCCAAATAACAACATAAAGAATAAGAAGAAAATAGTAGTCAAAAAATTGAATGAGGAAAACAAAAAAAAAAAAAAACAAAAACAAAAAAAGGAACTCAGAGAATGAGTGGTTTTAAGTACAACAAGTACTACTACTACTGCTGCTGCTGCTGCTACTACCACCACAACTGATCTTATTAAACATTTACGTGCAACACAGCAGCAGATGTTTTATTTTTTTGTATGTTTTTTGTTTTGTTGTTTTTCAACATTAAAGTCTTGGCTACACTAGACTGCCTTGCAGACCATCATACCATCTTGACGAGACACTGCCTGTTTTTTTGTTGATCCTCCTTACATACAGCGCGGCTGACTGGTTATTCATGAGATTTTATGAACCATAACGCTTTTTGATAAACTATACCGTCAAGCACCTTCCAAAAAAAATAAAATTCAAAAATGAATTAAAAATGCCCTCAAAATATGTCAAAAAAGAAAAACGAAATGAAAAAAAAATGGGGAAAGAAATAATTATGCTCATCGTAATAAAAAAAAGCGTGTTAATGATGAAATAATTTTCAAGCGTTGAGGAATAAAAAGTACCAAAAATAATGATAAAATCTATGCGGAGTAATTTTTATGTTAAAAAAAAAAGAAATATATTAACGATGTAATCTGTAATCAATTGTTGTGTTTCTTAACGCAAACTGGCTCTAACTAAAGAACTGAACAGTATTAGAAAACAGAAGTAGAAAACTTTGTAAGAAATAAACTAATGCAGGCATTTTTCTTTGAAACAAATTCACACAAAAAACTCGGTCTATAGGTATCATCTCCAAATCCGATAAATCTAAATGGGAAGAAATACCTGATATAATAACACAATAACAAGATCAATCGTATATAATACTATTAAGATCCAGGGATTTGATTATTAAAGGGTCCGCCAAATAACTTTTTTTTTTTGTTGAAAATGCTTTAAAAAAAACGTGAATATTTTCTCAAATTTTTTTTTTTTTATTTGAAAGTACAATCCTTCCGGTTAATAATGGAAAATAATTTCATTCAAATGGCTGCCTCGGCTGGCCATGCAGTAGCCTACACGATCGGTCCAATTTTTAAGCACGCTATCGATTGTGTGCAGCTGTATTTCACCAATGGCTTCACGAATATTGTCCTTTAAAGCGTCAATTGTCTCTGGCTTGTCGGCGTAACACTTATCTTTGACGGCACCCCACAAATAATAGTCCAACGGTGTCAAATCGCAGCTTCGAGGTGGCCAAACGACATCAGCTCCGCGGCTGAAAATGCTATCTTCAAAAACAGGGCGCAAAACATCGAGTGTAGCTTCGGTTGTGTGGCACGTAGCGCCGTCCTGTTGAAACCAAATGTTGCCAATATCCTGCTCTTCAATTTTTGTGAACAAAAATTCGTTCAACGTGGCCCGATAACGATCGCCATTGACTGTAACGGCCACTCCTTGCTAATTTTCGAAGAAAAATGGCCCAATTATGTCTCTGGACCAAAATCCGCACCAAACAGTGACTCCTTTTGGGTGCGTCGGCTTTTCAATATATGCGTGCGGGTTTTCTGTGCCCCAAATGCGACAATTTTGCTTGTTTACATACCCGCCAAGATCAAAATGAGCTTCATCTGAAAAGATGATTTTTTTTGCCAAAATCGGCATCTTCTGGTGTAGGCTACTGCATGGCCAGCCGAGGCAGCCATTTGAATGAAATTATTTTCCATTATTAACCGAAAGGATTGTACTTTCAAATCAAAAAATATATTTGAGAAAATATTCAGTAGTTTTTTTAAAGCATTTTCAAAAAAAAAAAGTTATTTGGCGGACCCTTTATCTTACAGGAAAGTCAGGAGAACATCAAGCAATTATTGATTTCAGTAGATTGGTTATTTTCAATTTCAATATTATTTCAGAAATGTTCAGCTCCCACATAATAAAAGAGAATACATACATACATACATACATACATACATACATACATACATACATACATACATAATTGGTCATTACAATCCATTAGTCAGGATTATGGATCTAGTTTCTCACACCACTTATGTTGTGTGCGTTAATTTTTATACATGAGTGGTGGTACCTACAATTTAAAGCCGATTCCGAACGACAGATTTTTGAGAAACTTTTCATGGCAATTTTATTTACTTTCAGAGTTTTTGCCAGAAATCTGCTGAGAGGAAGTCGATGAAGAAGTATTTTTTCGTATTTTCGTTTAGTTGGAGATGCTTGACCTGAGGTTTGAACCGAGGCCTCACGTCTAATAAGCCAACGCAGTACCTACCAGACCACGGCGACAAATGAGAATACATTTTGCCCATATCAGAAGAAAACAGAAAAATCGAAGAAGAAACCATAAATCAGATCTTGTAAAATTAAATAAATATCTACACCTAAAATCCTTGCCACAGGACACTTAAATCCGCGTGTTTGCTTTTTTGCAAACTGTTCAGCTCGTATGGAATAAGTTGCAAAACTGGGTGCTCTGGTAGTCTAGTGGGTAGTGTGCTAGACTATTAGCGTGAGCGTCATGGGTTCGATTCCCACCAGAGACTCTGGTCTGTGACACTACACCGAGCATATGTATGGTCGAGTTACTCCGCTCGTATATAATTATAATATAATTTGTAATTGTATTGTAATTAATAAAAAAACTAGACAAGTTCGTAATTTTTGGATGGATGGATAAATGGATAAAACTTCATGGCACAGGCTTAAAAATACTAAACGCTCTCAATGTTTTCAATCCAGGCATTAGTGCTTATTTATTTCCAATGAACAATACCCGCAAAGTAGAAAAAACAGGGTAGAAGTATCTATTAAAGAAGGATTTGTTGAAATGTAAGTTCGGCAAAATCATATTGATGTACTGTATTCAAAGCAATCGTGATGGCCATAATTCAAGTTCTATTCAATTCTGAAGAACTTTAATTTCCTGTCAAAATAATGAAAATGAAAAAATTATAACACTTGTCTAATTAAGTATTTTCTTTTTTCTGTTTGTTTACCGTTAAAAAGTGGTTAATCAGCCGTTAATGGTGGATATGAGTTAACGTTTCACAAATGCAAACATTTGCTGTGACTACTACTACTACTACTACGACTACTACTACTGAAACATAAGAACAAAACAAATCACACCCGCTGATTTAAAGAGGCGATAATAAGATAAATTGAAAATGATTTTTCAGGATTTATTTTATTTTTTTTTTCTTCTTTTCTTTTGTCAGTTCTGTGTTGGTTGGTGTCGTTTATGGCGTTTTACAATGTAAATTGTTGTTTTATTTGCATTTTCCAACTTGGCACACATTGTAGAATTCATTTAATGCAACAGCGAGAGTGTATAAGATTCTTCTTCTTCTTTTTCTGCACTCTGCATTTATTTTTTATTTATTCCACTGTGAAGTAACAGAGCTGAAAATGCTTAAGCGACTGCATACATACGAGTACATACATACATTGTAATGCAACAACTAAAGTGGATTTGGAAAATCTGATTAAAATCGTAAAAAAACAATCTTTTGATTTCAATTGTGTGTTGAGTATTATTTTCTTTGCTTTTTTCACTCTTTTTTTTTTAATATAATGTGCCATTACTCTGCTGACTGATGTCAAAATGTTTTAATTGTGGAAAAAAAATCGGATTAAGTTGAAAAGAAAATGAAATCAAATGAAATGATTAAATGAATGAAAAAATTAAATATACATATAAAATAATTAACAAAACAAAATAAACCATACAATTTATCTGTGTTCAGTTTGATTTTTCTTTCTGTTGTGTGCTTTTCTAAATAAGATTTTCAACACTTTCGAATACCAATTGCAATTAACGCTTTTGGTTAATAAAATCATTCATATTCACACTCCATTGTGGCGCATAGCACTCTTCAGCAGTCGTTGCCTTAAAAAAAATGCACGCTCTATAAAAAAAATTTAATTTTTCTTTAATTTTTTTCTTCTTTTTTTTCATTTCATTTCATATGTATTTTTTGAGGCGATTTTTCCCAACAATTTATTACGCTTCAAACATTTTCCCACCATTTAGCTACGAAAAAAAAATTAAAAAATAATAAAATATGGCATTTAGAAATTATAATATATGGGCCGATATGCCGATAGATATAGTATGTATGTATGTTTGTATGTATGTATGAACCGGTGGCGTGGTGGTTGTTTTTAAAAATATTACCGTTTATATTGTATTTTGACATTTAAAATGGTTTTATATTAAATATTTTAACAACAACAACAAGTAAAAACACCAAGTATTAGAAAAAATTTATAAATATTTAACAAAAAATATTTCTCAGGGTCATAATTAATAACAATTATAACAATAACAAGTACAAAAACACAACTACAACCACAATCAAAAAAACAAAAATATTGATTTACTCGACCATATATATGTATGTACATATGTATGTAGAGTATGTACAAGAGCCATGCATTTTCATTTGGTGGAAACACGAGTCTGGTGGTAAAGTAGCCTGATTGAGTTGGCTGGCAATCGATAATTCAGCCAGTCAACCAACTAAACATAGCCTTCATTCCATCATCATTCATTCAATTTATTTGCAGACAAAAACCATTTATTCATTTCAACAATTCAGGTTGCAGGTTTTTATTGGTTTGCCGCTATCGTTTACTGAAGCAATGTTCAATTTAAATGTTTTCTTATATAATATTAGACTTTTTGATAATCATTTCACAGATTACTTTGTGGGCTATTATTTCTAACGATTCTGACTCTAGGACGCAAAAATAAATTTGCCTTTTAACAACAAAACCGTGGACGTATGAATGTGGCTCTATTTTTCCATTCGTTTTTTCTTTTTTTTCTTTTAAACAGGTCGCATGAATTTATTAATTCAAGTGCTAAAACAGATCCATATATTGAGTAAGATATGTATGTACATATATGAATGTTTATTTATCATACAGTACTTAGGAAACCATCAATCACAAGTCAAACAATTTAATCCATTAAATTTATTATTTTTCTCCTTCTTTTTTTCCTGTTGGTTGTCCTACTATTTCAATATGTATTGCAGTTTTCCTTTAGGGAATATAAAAATACAAAGTACATACACTTCAATAAATTAATTTTTAATTGCAGCTATTTTCTCTTTGTTTTCCTTCAATTTTTTATTCGATTTGCCACTTAAGAAATGAAGACTTTGCAAAAGTGTATTGGAAATTCAAGAAAAAAAGGAAATTATTATTGAAATTTATTGAAAATTATTATTATTGAACAAAGTGAAATACTTCAAGGTCATTATTAAATACATACATACGTCAGTTGGAATTTATTATTTATAGGCTATAGAGGAAAGGCACTAACGTTTTCAATTCAATTTAATTAAAATACAGATTGTGAACTGTTTCACATGAAAATGTTTTTCCAAAATGTTTTCCCCAAAAAAAAAAAAAAAAAATTTCTTAGATTTTAAGACTTTTACAAGGAATAAAAAGAGATAGCAGAATCGATTATTAGAATTCAATAAAGGGGTGTTCAAATGAAATGAAATTCACTTTAGTTTCAGTATTAAAGTAATTTTTCTTCATTAATTTCAATATATGAAATGATCTCTTGCCTACGAGGCAAGGCAATTATCTACAAAGTATTTGTGACCAGTTTAGTTCCTCTGTATTTTATTTATTTATTTATTTATTAATTACAATACAATTACAAATTATATTTCAATTATATACGAGCTGAGTAATTTTGACCATATGCTCGGTGTAGTGTCTCTGGTGGAGATCGAAC
This sequence comes from Sarcophaga carnaria, assembly GCA_958299815.1. Classification (NCBI taxonomy): domain Eukaryota; kingdom Metazoa; phylum Arthropoda; class Insecta; order Diptera; family Sarcophagidae; genus Sarcophaga; species Sarcophaga carnaria. The sequence goes on along the minus strand of OY283152.1, from coordinate 12,492,275 downwards.
CCACTACCCTCAACGCTAATAGTCTAGAACACTGCCCACTAGACTACCAGGGCAACCTGTATTTTATTTAAAAGTAAACTGATTGATACATGTTTTCGATTTAATTAAGACCATTTCTTATAAAACATAATTTAACCTGAATGAAATATGATTATTAATACGATATTATTGAACCGATTAATAAGTTGTAGGCAATGAAAATTAAAAATATTTCACTGCAAATACAAATGCAATTTTTTATTTTATTTTATTTATAAAAATTAACTTTGTTTTTATCACATATAACTGTTAATTATAACATGACATACAACGTACTCATATTGGCACATACAATATACATACATAAATATTATTAATACTATGTTCAGACATGCACTTTTATTGAGTCAGTATTCGGTTTATTGATTACAATATTTTAAGTGTTTAGACATAACAATATACCGCAGTTCAGCTGCTTATTCAATATTCATTTGACAGCTGGTAAACAAAACAGCTGGTTGTTTCAACAACATTGTTTTTGTTTTGTTCGTTGGTTTATTATTTTGCTTTTTTTGTTTGTCGTTGCTGATATTCGAGTTGTCAAATATCAATAGAAAGTGTTCGGAAAATTGTAATATGCTTACTTAACGTACTTATGACAGTGCTGTATTTGAAGTTTTAATCAATATTATAAGAATTTATGAATTTATTGAGCAATAATTAATTGACATTTTATATGAAATATTGAGATCAATAATGCCGTTTATAACGATTTACTCAATATAAGTGCATGTCTGAACATAGTATAACCCTGTAAACATCGAATATAGAAAAGCTTGTATTAAGTATTTTCTAAGAATATGTTCGAGGCTCCTTTCCCATTTTAATTTATGTAAAGAAATACACATTTGTGTATTTGTATTTAGAGAAGTGAAAATGTTTAATATTGTATATGTATACTAATAATATGAAATAATATTTATTTATTAAAAACAACTTAAATTGAAAACTAAAGCAGCCAGGTTACATAACTAACGATTTACTTGAACATTGAAAAAGGATTTAACAATCTTGTAAGAAGAAAGTTTTTATCTAGCGAAAATTCCTGTATTGGAATTTTCCTGTGACAATGAAATATTTGCTTGAATAATCTGGAAAACTGGAAACCGACACTCATAATTCGCTGTTTTATTGAGTTTACTGTACATCGGTCAGCCAAGTCAGTTTATTATTAAATTCGTATGGCAGTTAGTTACAACGATATAATGGGCATGGCTACACAGTTTACAATCCATACGAAGATTTCCCAAGCAAGCAGGTTAGAGGACGTGTACTTGTCAATTAAGACAAGTACAGTACCCGGAGATCGAATTGACCCATTGTACAAGCAAGCAATAATTATCAAAAAAATTGAAATAAAATCAGGGATAAAATACACAAGTAAAGAAAGAATCACTTAAAAAGAAAACATGAACACATTCCATAAAATGTGCTTAGGAATTATCTAAGTATTGTTGTATGCAATAAAAGATAATACGTGCATACATATATAAGTATGTATGTAAGTCGCCGTATTCTAGTAGGTAGTGTGTTGGCTTATTAGAGGTAAGGCCACTGTTTAAACTCCAGGTCAGACATCAAAACGAAAATATGAAAAAAAATTTCTTCGGCGACTTCCTCTCAGCAGATTTCTGACAAAAACTCTGAGGGTAAATAAAAAATTGCCATAAAGTTTCTCAAAAACCTGCTGTTTTCGACTTTAAACTTTTGGTCCCCGCCACTCATGTATAAAATTAAAGCACACAAGAGAAAGATGTAAGAAGCTAGGTCGTAATCCTGACTGAAGGGTTGTAATGACCAATTATGTTATGTATTATCCTCTAGGATAACAAAAGTGATAAGTAGAAAGAAAGTAATGTGAAATAAACATAAAAAAATTAAATCATACATCACTTCATTATAAAATGGATATTGAAGTGAGAAGTGAAAAATGCATTCGTTTTTCTAATGATTTGTGGCACTAAACGGTAGTAAAATTTTATTAAAATAACGTTAAAAAGAAATTTGTTTTTGTTTTTAAATTATATTTATTACGACTTATTTTGCATACAACGCAAAAAGAAGTTTTGCTCAAGTTTTTATCGATAACTATACTGTAACACAATGTAACATTAGAAGTCTTAAGTACAAGGTGGATAAGTTTTTCTAAGTTTAATACGTTATATAGAAGCAATATGAAGGTACCCCCGTGACTATATTATAAGCTATTTCACTTATTAGAAGAATTTACGTACAAACCTCGCTTTGATGTTGCATTCTGTTTTGTTAATGGAAAGATTTCATTGATTTTACACCAAATCCTTGATCTATCTACACGAACATGACAATTCAGAAGTAAATAAATAGTTGCTGTCGTAGACTATAGTAGTAGGAGATCGAGAGCATATGTATGTATGAGTGTATGCTATAAGTGAATGAATGTTCGTTCATGCGTGTTTGTTCGTTTTCATCTCCTGTTAACAATAAGTGTAACTGCATTTTAACAATAGAAGCAGGTTAAAAGAAATACGAAAAAAATAGCAAGAAAAAAAGGAAGAAAATGCAGAGGAACAAGTCCTTTTTTTATTGTTATTAAAATGCTTCAAACAGTGAGGCCCATATGTTACACATCGTTGCACGTTAAAAAAAACATAAAAAAATAAATAAATTTAGAATTATTTCAACGTATGGCCAAACATTTTTTAAATTTTTTCTTGCCAACAACAAACATTCAACAGAAATGTAAGAATGGCCAGCTAAAAAAAAAAAGAAACATTTTTTAGTGAAAGACAGATAGACAGACAGACAGACAGACAAGTTCTGATGTAAGTTTTCATTGAATATGAGTTTTTTCTTTTTTTGTTTTTATTTCTTCTTCTGCTTCTTTTTTATGCTTCTTTCGGTTGGTCTCGAATATGTATGTTGGATGGATGATGGTTGGATGAGTTATTAACCACTCACTTCACTTTGTTGTTTTTTAATGTTAAAGAAATTTTTTGATGAAACTTATGTCCTTGTTAATGATGAATAAACTGGTTATTAAACTGAAAAAGTGATGACGGCTGTTGGCTGTTGTTTACTGGCCCATATGTTGGCCTAACTACAGAAGTACGCAACGCAACGAACCAACGAATATGTTATGCGAACGAGTGTATGTATGTATGCTTTGTTAGACACTGTCGGCCTGCTGCTTGCTGCATTTACAATTATGACGCTGATGATGATGATGACGCTGACGATGTTTATGATACGGCAACATTGGTGATGGCTGCTCATAACAACAACGAAGATGATCTCTATCTACAAGATGCCCCCACCTGTGTGTGGTCATTTTTAAAACATTCTTTTTCGTTTTGTTATCATCTTCTAAAGTATTTTTTCTTTTCTTTTTCTCATACTCGTTATGAGAAAAGTGAGTGTATGTAGTAACAACTTATTGTGGAAAGAAAGGGAAAAAAATGTTTCCCAGTTTTATTCTTTTCTATGTAAAAAAGGCGGCACCTTAAGGCAGCAGTTAGCTACACGGCAAAGCATGTGTGAAAAAAAGGGAAATTATAAAAATCCTTAGAAGAAGGTAGAAAACAAAAGGAATTTTATTTGATAGTTACAGCTCAAGGCACGTTTGCAGTTAAAAACATACATACAGTGGTGGCCTTATAACTAGAAACGACTTAGCAACATGTATGTTTGTTAATTTCTTTTACAGTTTTCACTGTGTACCTGGGATCAAAGGCTTTGTTTGGAGCACGTCTTACATACGTTTTTCCATCAGATTGGAACAAATTAAACTTAGATTCGTCACTCCAGAGAACTCTGTTCCAGAAACATCGTTTCTAATTATAAGGCCACCACTGTACATATACATATGTTTGCCACTGAAGGAGTTGGCTTGACTGGTCTTGGTTTTCTGTACTAGAAATTCTACTTTAAAAAGAATAATTAATTCAGTTTTTTTAACTTAAAATAATTTATGCAAATATTAAAAGTATTACCGTTATTTTTCATATGTTCAACTCCTTTTGAGTTTCGTTCATTTATTACGAGAAATGCATTAAATGGCAAAATGCTTGATTTTTATTTTATGTTTCTCAACACGCTATATTTTTTTATACGCCGATAAAAACAAAAACGATCTTAATCCTTTGAGAGTTCAAATACTCGTGTTAAAGTTTGTGCGGCTAAAATCTAAATCTTGATAACATAACGTCTTACTTGATTTCTAAAATGGCTGGCTGGCTGTTGGAATAAAAAGTTATTGCCATTTCAACCAACAACGCCGTCACTGGTTACTGGTTAGTTTACATTTGCGATGGGTTTGAGATTTATTTAAATCATTACTATTATTATTGTTGTAGCAAACTTTCTGTTTTTTTTTTATTATTATTATTCGGTCGGTTTAATGTCCTTAAAACTAAAGAATTTAAGAACAGCATGAATGCGATTTTATTTTATTGCCCTAACGACTGCAATTTTATTTACATTCGGTCTGGTGATGTTTGTAAATGATTTTTTCCACAGGACGAAAAGTGAATACAAATTATACGTACGAAATTTAAAATATTTTTATAAATTTTTCACAGTCAAAAGAGATTTCTCGGTTTAAGGGTACATCCATCTCTATATTATAGTCATATGTGTATTTTACTTTATTGGAAATTACACAATCAAACACACTTACCTACAATGGTGGCCTTATAATTAGAAACGACTTAGCAACATGTATGTTTGTTAATTTGTTTTACAGTTTTCACTGTGTACCTGGGGGATCAAAGGCTTTGTTTGGAGGACGTCTTACATACGTTTTTCCATCAGATTGAGACAAATTAAACTTAGATTCGTCACTCCGGAGAACTCTGTTCCAGAAACATCGTTTCTAATTATAAGGCCACCACTGTAAATTTTATTAGAAATGATTTTTTAACTTTTCAAGAATACTGACTTTAGAAACAAAAAATTTCTATGTTTTAGAAATAAATGTAAAAGAATTTTACTTTACTTTACTTATTTAATGGCAAGTAATTCAAGGCATTAAAGTCGCCGTAGTCTAGTAGGTAGTGTGTCGACTTATTAGACGTAAGGCCACGGTTCAAATGCCAGGTCAGACATCATAACGAAAATATGAAAAAATATATTTCTTCGGCGACTGCCTATCAGCAGATTTCTGGCAAAAACTCAAAGTAAATAAAATTACCGTGAAAAGTTTCTCTAAAATCTGGTTATGTCCCTGATTATATTACTATTTTGTAAAGAATTAATTTTGTTTTTAATTGTTGAGTTCTAATCTGTCGAATTTTGTTTTTAAAATTACTTGAACTTCTAAAATGAGTTTAGGGGTGAGTCTGATATGCTCAGAAGCTGACTAATCATGGGTATAAAATTGTGACACCAGCTTAACCATATCAAAGTTTACATAATAGAAACTCTGAAGAATTGTTTCACAGTTCCCTTAGCTTACGGTCGATTACGGTCGCTAAAAACTACTGTATTGAAGTAACAGGCCACAAAATGCAAAAATTGAAAATTGTATGGAATTACAATCAAGCCACTGTGAAATGACCCGGAGCTAAATAAACCTGCGACGCAAAAATGTTTCAGAAATTGTGAATACTAAGAAAAGGATTATCTAAGTCGCCGTAGTCTAATAGGTAGTGTGTCGACTTATTAGACGTAAAGCTCGGGTTCGTATCCCAGGTCAGACATCAAAACGAAAATAGGGAAAAAAATATTTCTTCGGTGACTTCCTCTCAGCATTTTTCCTGCAAAAACTCTGAGAGTAAAATAAAAAATTGCCATGAAAAAGTTTCTCAAAAATCTGTCGTTCGGAGCTCCCCGCCACTCATGTATAAAATTAACACACACAACATAAGTGGTGTGAGAAACTAGGTCCATAATGCTGACTAAAGGGTTGTAATGACCAATTACATAGCCCTGCATGGGTTTTGCAAATAATATGGCTCCAGGTGTTTCGCTAAAAACCCTTGAGTAACAATTTTCAAGTAAATCTGATTAATTTTTAAGGACCTCCGTAATGTGTTTTATTTCACTTGCAACCGCCCCCTACTTTAAGGGTGCATGCAAACAGTTTGACTTTGGGCTCATTTTAAAGAGCAAATCATTCAATTGTCAATTTCTGACGATAGCGATGGTTCTAGCACGTCAGTGTTTATCTCTACAATGTTTCAAAAATGGCCCAAAACGAAAACCTGATGTGATGGTAAGTTTTTGAAACCAGATTCGTGTTCAGCGCGCAAAATACCTTCGAAATTTGCACAAAAAAGTCCAAATTTGCAGGGCTGTGTTATGTATGTATGAATTCAAGGCATTTCAAAAGTGATCAAATATTTCTCATGGAACAGTGAAATTAATAAAAAGAGGAATTTTCCAAACGATCCAAGTAAAAAAAAATTGATTTATTGAAATGATCTCAAACTACACAAAAATATCACTGTCATCTTAAGGTAAGAAGAAGAAAAAGAAAAATAGAAAAAAATTAAAAAAACATAATGACCGCCAAACAAGAAATTCTATATGATCGTAATACAAAAGCCATGCTCTTTACAAAATCACAAATGTTTCTACAAAAAATAGAATATAAAGACATAAACCTGTCTTAAGCCATTGTAGCAAGATATTTTTGCCCCCCCCTTTCTGGCTATCATATGCTCAAGAAAAGCCTAGATTTTCTTGTCGATTTTGGAAAAATACACAAAACAATAACTGAATTAAAGTTAAAGCGTCGTAGATTTGTATTGTTTTTCATTTTATATGTTGTTGTGGCTGTGGCTGGTAGGAAATAATATGTATAAATGTAATACAATAACAATAATATTAAAAGGCTGTATCATGAAAAATAGAAAAAAAATGAAAATGCTTTAACAATTTTATTTTTCTTCTTTTTCGACTGCATGCATACGGTGTGGTCGTCTATACTTTAGTACCAGCAATAGTATTGTTGTTGTTGTTGTTGTGGTAAGCTTTAAAATGGAATCTATATCATCCTCGTCAGCAAAACACATTTTATAAATGGCTGCCATCCATGAATGAGTGACTGAATGCCTTGCCTTGTGCATCATGCATGCAACAATAACCACATCAACCATTAAAGGCAGTGTATGAAAAACACAATAAAATTTCTGAAAAAACACTCGTGTTCAAAATTCAAATTCATGTGGTTTGTGAGAAGACAGTCGTCACTCAGTCAGATCAAACGAACAACACAATCAGACAACAACCAACAACAAAGTCAGTTAAAGCCTAAGTACGGCATTTATAAATAACTGAAGCGTTTGAAATACGATTATTTTACTGTGTTGTTCAAAACTCTCAAAAATATGTTTAAAAAAATTAAAAAAAAAGAAAAACAAATAAAAAAAAAGTAAATTTTCGATTAGATTTCCATTCTTTAACTGCATCTGACACAATTGCTACGAATAATGTTTCCTTTCGGTCTTAGAATACCATCTGTTTTTCGCTAATTTTAATTATTTTTGACAGGTGCTATGCACAGCATAAGATATTCTTTCAAACAATTCGAAAATGAAAACCTAGATAATTAGAAAATTCATTAACAAGCCTGTCAAATGGCCAGGGTCTCGAAAAGCTGAAAAAATTCCAACAGATTTTAATAATAATGAAACGACAGATGTTAACATTTCGGAATTATTTACTCCACCATTCACTCTGATCCTACCATGTTAATGATGATAGAAAGAGAAAGAATGATCAGATAAAATATTCGATTGTAAAGAAAACAGAATCAAGAAGAAAATTTTTAGAAAAATACACAGTTTTCTTTCAAAAGGACCACTGCTTACACTAGGCGTGTGTTTTCTTTTTTCTTTCAGACTAGCAGTGTTCAACAAAGGAAGAGAGAAGGTGCGTGTACGTACAAACGATAGAATATCAAACAGATGGTTTTAACCTTGTAAAAGAACGCTCCATGAAAAAAGACAAGTTCTTTCATTTTCCAAACAAAGGCATTTCCACTTTAAACGGAAGATCTTAAAAATATCATTAGAAAAGGTTATGTATGTACCCGCATTTGTGCGTTAGGAAGGAAACAAGTTTCTGGTGTCGTTTGTTAGGAAAAATGGTGGCATAAAAATTTAAAATTTAAATTTTTTTGTAAGTTATTTACATGTGATTGTATAGTAAAATGTAAAATTGAAAACTATTATGAAATTTGAAGCGACAAAACCGAAAAAAAAAACAATGTACGACGAGGGAAACGAAAATGTTTTCCCTGCACCATCCAGACAGAAGGTTTTCATTAATTAGAGCAAACCTGCTGCCAAATACGGTTTATGACCTCCTTAGTACTTTAAAGTTGTAGTTGTTGTGCTCATCAAAATTTCAAAACAAGGAGGCCAAATAGTTTTTCAATGCTTAACGGTCCAATAAATTCAAGTGGTTGATTGTGTAGTACAACGAAAATATTAAAAAAAAAGACACTCCCTCTATGAAGAACTGTAAAACAACCTTCTTTTAAAAGTAGCAACAGCTGCTACAAAATTAATAACGATTTCAAACAAACAAAGAAAACTACTACAAACTGTTATAAATGTTCTAAAATAAAATATTTAAAAAAAATAATAAAAATCGAAAGAAGAACTCTGAAAACGGAATACAATCATATTGAAGGATTCTTAACACTTTTTATAATTTCAAATTGAAATGAAAGGAACAATATTGAAATAATAACACTATGCAACAAAATTTAAAAAAAAAATCAAATACACCCAGCTAAAAACATTGTGAGTTTTGTTGAGTAAAACTCAAAAAATTTTTTTATATTTCATGAAGCCTCCAAACTTGTTTTATTTGACAAAAACTGTTTTTTTCACTTTACGTACAAATTTATTGTTTACACAAACATTTCCGAACCGATGTCCAAAATTTAAACCTTATTAGAAAGAAGAGGGATGGGCCTTTAAAACGATGTACATATATATACACACCTGGACAAAAAAGTAAATACATTACGTTTCATTACATTTTTTATTATGAAAATTTCATTTGGCTGTAAATATAAATGGCAATTCTGTGCTATTTTTTTTGGTTCGATATAGCAATACCATTTATAGTTAAAAAAGAAGCAGAAAGATCCGCTATTTTAAAATGTTGCATTTTTTATTCGTGGAGTGCTTTCGTTGTCTGGACAAAAAAATAAATACATTTTATTTATTTTTGAATTTTTCAGTTTTTAACAAATTTCTTTTAAAGGTTCGCTTGGTTTTTAAAAATTCCCATTTAGTTATTGTTAAATAAAAAGAAAAATATTTATTAGATGGGTCGAGGCAAGCATTGCACCGTCGAGGAGAGGAGAATTGCGTTAACGTTGAGAAATAAGGGAAAAAGTCTTCGTTTTATTGCTGAAACCTTAAATCGTTCTTTGTATTTTGTACAAAATGCCTTGAAGAAACAACCTTCAGTTGAACACCGTGGAAGGCCAAAGAAAACCTCTCTAACAACAGATAATCGCATTATTACTATGGCAAAAAGAGACCCCTTCATTTCTTCCAGAGCCATTTCTGCAGAGATTGGTAACATATGAAACAATGTTACCGAACGGTACGCAGAAGATAATATATTGCCAATTTACCTGGAAGAATAGCCAGAAAAATTCCTTTGCTTCGACAAAAAAATTTAAAGGCACGGCAAACCTTCGCCAGAGTTCATTCAAATTGGTCCGGGCCAGAAGGTGAAAAAAAGTGGCGCAATGTCTTATGGACCGACGAAACTAAAATTAATTTGTTCGGCAATGACTCGGCTAGGAACGTAAGACTCCCCAAAGGCTAAGAATTTCATGTTCGTTTTACTAAAAAGACAATTAAACACGGCGGGGGCAACATAATGGTTTGGGGTTGTTTTTGTGGAACGGCGTTGGTCCTATACATCGAATTTCCGACACTATGACACGGTTTCATTACAGGGACATTCTAGAAAATACTATGTTGCCCTATGCAAGCGAAAATATGCCTCTCCAATGGGTTTTTCAGCAGGATAATGATCCGAAGCACACCTCAAAGCTGTGTCAGGATTGGTTCAGGGATAATGATATTGTCGTAATGGACTGGCCAAGTCAGTCACCTGACCTAAACCCGATCGAAAACCTTTGGGGGGGGGGGGGGGTTAAAGCGAAGAATAGGAAAAATATTTCCAAAGTAAGGATCAGCTGTGGACCTTTGTTCAGAAAACGTGGTACGAAATTCCAGTGGAGACCTGTCGTAAATTGATCGCTAGTATGCCAAAAAGGTTGGACAAGGTTATTCAAAATAATGGTGGATACACAGGATACTAGTGAACTTCAATTACAAATAACAAAAAAATAAAAAAAATGAATTAGATATGCTTTTCTTGTACTTTTGCTAGGTGTATTTATTTTTTTGTCCACTTATGAAATCTGTTTTTAAACATTTTTTAGAAGACTAATTTTTATTTATAATTTAATTAACTTTGTATCTCTTAATTTTTGTACGAATCATATAAGAAAAAGAATTTTTGGCTACTTTTTCATTTATCTTCAATAAATATCTTATAAGAAACTGGAAAACAGAACTTTTAATAGTGTATTTATTTTTTTGTCCATGTGTGTATATTACTTGACTTAATATGCTATGAGGTTTGATGAGGTAAACTTGACAAATGCGAATTTTTTTCATACTTTTTCAAGTTTATCCGTTCATAGTAGCAAACTTTAACTAAAAAATATGAAATAAGTGATAACATTCTGAAAGTGCATTATCTTGTGAAGAGATTGACACTTCGTTTGATCAAATCGGACAGAAATTACCGGAATTATTTAAAAAGTATAGAAGTCGTGTTATATTTTTCATATACGAGTATACATATATTATTCAAATGAAGTTTTAGTTCAAAAATTTTCAAAATTTTTGATAGATCTTGATTGCTTATTGGAAAATGTGTCAATTTCAGGTTTGAGCGACCAACAGAAGTTGGCCAATTATTGAATTAATATTTGCAAGAAAACACAATTATTACCTGACTTCTGGCAGTTGCGCAAACGTGATATTGACACATTTTGCGATAAACAATCAAGATCCGTCAAATCTTTTGAAAAATTTGTGAACTGAAAGTTCATTTGATAAGATCACATATGTAAAAAGTATAATACGACTGTTATATTATTTAAATAATAACTACGGTAATTTTTATCCGATTTGATCAAACGAAGTATCAATCTCTGTACAAGATAATGCACTTTTAGAATGTGTTCATTTATTTTATATTTTTTAATTAAATTTTACAATTAAGAATGGCTAAACGTGAAAAAATAAGAAAAAAATCAAATTTTTCAAGTTTACCCGATCAAAACTCATAACATGTAAGTTTGAACAATATGTTTATGTATACCATTTGAAAGGCTCATCTGTCCCCTTTTCAAATAACTTTGGATTTTATAAATAGGTTAAAAAATATTTGGGTAATCAATAATTTTGGGTGAAAAAATTAAAAATACCGTTTTTGTCAATTAAAAGAAGTTTGGAGGATAAAAAAATATTTTTGAGTTCTACTCCACAAAACTCACAACGTACACTAAATCATTAGCTGGATGTATTTTAACTGTCGCACAGTGTAATCAATTGAAATTGAATCTAAATTTGAATTTATACAAATTAACTGCTATTACACTATGTATTGTTCGATATGAATAAATTTCAATCAGATTGACTTAATTGTGTGACCTCAACTGTCGCTTTAATTAGAAAAGGTTTTCAATTAACGTCGTGGTTCTGTGTTCAAATTTCATTAAGAAACAATAACTCTGTCATAAAAAATATATGTTTTTTAGGTCAACTTAAGTCAACTAAAATTAAAAATCACATCAAATATTCTATATTTAATACTGGCCGAGACTCCCCTCTCTACCACACCACACACACTCACACTCATTGATACTGCCAATACCCCAATCAATGATCGTTTAATAAAAAAAACACAACAAATAAAATAAACATCAATAAATGTCAGGAGATATTAAATCAATTCATAAATCGTTGATAAAAATGAAGAACAAAAAAAGAAAGAAACAGAGACACAACAGAAAAAAAAGGAAAAAAAAACTCGCACAAGAAAATTAAATTTAAGTTTGATGAGGTTAAAAGGAATCACAACAACAAAGTTGTTAAAAAAAAACAACAATAATAAATTACAAACTTAATAAGCAGGAACACTACATGGCATGGCTAAGAATTGAAAAAAATCTAAAATAAAAGCTAACACCTGCCTACACAATACTGCCAGAGAGTGAGAAAGAGAGAGAGAGCGAGAGAGGGTGAGAATATTATAAGGAAAAGCATGAGAGTAAGTGACTTTAATTTCTGTTCAATTTTAATACGATTTTTATTATTCTAGGGAGGGTTATTCCCTTGTATTGTATGAAATCATTTCTATAGGATCTTTTTTAAGCGGTTCCAATTTTTAAATTGAAATAAAACTAGGTTAGGTTAGGTTAGAGGACGTGTACTTGTCAATTAAGACAAGTACAGTACCAGGAGGTCGAATTGACCCATTGTACAACGTCCTAGTTTCTCACACCACTTATGTTGTGTATGGGACCTACAGTTTAAAGTCGACTCCGAAGGACAGATTTTTGAGAAACTTTTCAAGGCAATTTTTTATTTACCCTCAGAGTTTTTGCCAGAAATCTGCTGAGAGGAAGTCGCCGAAGAAATAATTTTTTGTATTTTTGTCTTGATGCCTGGCCTGGGGCTTGAACCCTGGCTTTACGTCTAATAGGCCAACACACTACCTACTAGACTACGGCGGCTTCAAATAAAACTAGGAGCGTGTGTAAGATTTCATCGACATTTTGTCTTCATTTTAAAGACCTCTCGATGCCATTAAGTGTAAAATCCAACGTGGTTTAAATGTGTGCCACGGCTTCTCTTCTAATCGGATGATCTCGGTAGCCAGTTAACATCACCTCCATGTGAGATGACCGCAGATCATCCAACTCAGGTCAAAAGAAAATGCTAACCAGCAACCTATAGTGCTCGCTGTTGATAGTAATGGCCTGATCAATGCCGTTTTCAAGGAAATATGGACCGATAATGACGCCATACCTATGCCCAAACCGAACAGTAACTTTCGCGATGCATTTTCTTTGTTCACTTAGCTCCTCATTCAGAAATAGGCCTAATCACAGGAGATGAATTTTCGTTGACGACTAGAATCAGCTGTCTGTTGATTATTGCCGCCCATGGTAATCTGGCAAAACATGCTGATAACTAATTTGACAGATGTAGCTTCAACAAGATGGCCGTTATTAAGTGTCAAAGTTCGAAAGTCCGTGTTAGGTTAGGTTAGGTTAGGTTAGAGGACGTGTACTTGTCAATTAAGACAAGTAGGGTACCCGGAGGTCGAATTGACCCCTTTGTACAACGTCCTAGTTTCTCACACCACTTAGATTGTGTGTGTTAATTTCTTATACATGAGTGGTGGGACCTACAGTTTAAAGTCGACTCCGAACGACAGATTTTTTGAGAAACTTTTTCATGGCAATTTTATTTACTCTCAGAGTTTTTGCCAGAAATCTGCTGAAAGTCCCTGTTGGTAGACCCTACATTTTATTACAACAAGAGAACTGCACAACACCATTTTTAGTTATCAAAATGAGGCATCAATTTGCGGTTATTCCAATATCTTCAACTGATATTTAAACCGTCACTCTTTGAAACAAATAAAAGCATAAACGTAGTCATTGTGATGAGATTATCAACCCTTTTTTCAACCAAAATACTCAGCTGGCCTCATGATATGAAAATCTCATAAAAGAATGAAAGAGTGAGAAAGAGAGAGAGTGAGAGAAGGGAGGAATAACTAAACAATTTTGTTTGTTTAAATTATTAACCCTTCATGATGACAATTTAATCGATTATCAGGAATATTTTATGCAATCGTCAATCTTTGCTTTGCTCTTTCATTGTGTGAGGGATTAAGCAAGAAAATAAATTGTAAATCGAAGCCAGAACGAAGAGTTACGAACACATTCATTGTGGTTAAATGTTGAACGTGTGTATGTATATTTTCTGGCTACATTGTTGCAAATAAATAAATAAAAAAATCCTTAAGGGGTTTAACCAAAAAACTGTTTTAGTTTCGCATGTTTGCGAAAAAAAAATTATTTTAATTAAGTTAAAAGACAAAAGATAATAAAAACGAAAAAGAAACAAAAGAAAATTTGCAAATGAAAAGGTGTGTGACCTGTAAACTATAATAAAAAAAAAAACTTCATAATTTATATACAAATTTTGGTTGCCAAATCCGAGAGGTTACAGAGACCAATGTGTTTATGGGATGGGAAATGAAACACACACGCACACGAAAAAGATGAAAGGCAAGTAAGGAGAAGGCACGTGTACATGTTCCCAAAAATTTATAACCTTTTCTAACACATACAAAAATACATACGGATACTGTTATACAATTAAATTATTTTTGTTTATATAAATGATTTTAATTTTGCATAAATTCATTAAATGCTGCTCCTTTTTTTCCGAAAAATGGCAAAAAGAAAGAAGCAAAAAACGAAAAAACACAAAAATAAACAACTTTATTACCTTTTTACCATTTTTCTCGCCCCCTATTAATCTTTCTCACCCTTTCTTCCTTCATTGTTTAGTATTTTTCTTTTGTCTTTTGGTTTTCTTCTTTTCAATTTTCTTTTTTATATTTTTATAAGCTTAATGACTCTTAGCTAATTACTGCGAGTATGTATAACTATTTCGCAAGTTTTTAAAGGTTTTTTTTTTAATTTGTTGACAACAAATAACAAACAAAACAATTTTTTTATAATCTTTTCCAAAACTTTTTCTTTCGGAATCGGAGAGGAGCACAATGTCGGTATTAAAAATGAAATTAAAAAAGTTTTAAATAAAACAAAAACAAAAAGTATACCGATTTATTAAGTAATTAGTAAAGTCGAGTCGAGTCTTGTTATTCTATGATTTGTAAAATATTAGATTTAGCTTTAAATAGAAACTTTATTAGCTGATAAGCATACAAGCATACATACGTAGATATACGCGATTTTTTTAGATAAAATATATCGTTGGTCTCATGTAGAAAGGCTCTAACTCACAATTTCTTCGAAATTGATTTTTTTTGTGATTCCAATGCATTTAACACAAAGACACTTAGGAATCACAGAAAAAATCAATTTCGAAAAAAGTGTGAGTTAGGGCCTTTCTACATGAGACCAACGTTATACGAAAATGTGGAAAAAAATAATGAAAATTTCCTGGTCTGTCCATAATGTAACACAAAAAGATCTTTTAATAAAGCTGCTAAAGATACAAAAATAAATTCAAAGTATGTGTACACCACTCAAGGCAACTTCATAAATTTCTAACGTGTATGTGCATTAGAGCACCGAGTCTACTAAGACCAAAAAATTAAATATTCAGAAGAAGAAAAAAATACTTTATTTTATCATATTGTCATAAGAAAACAGTCCAATTTAACTAATGCTCTAAAAAATTCAAAATTTCACTTTTATTCGAGTTATTCCAGTGCAAAATGAAACAATCGCACATTTATTTTGACGGTTTTTACTCTAAGGGGCCATTATTACAACTTGCCGTTAAATTTGGGTTTAGTTAAAGGTATCTTTAGCTAAAGTGAACTTTAAAGTCACCTTTAACTTCTTTTTGTTATTACAACCTACAAATAAAATAAAGTTTTGAAAAATATGACAGTGGCGGAGCAATGTCGAGAACGCTGCTCAAATGAAACAAGTTTTATTTAAACGCAGTGGCAACGACGGGCTTCTGTTTTTTTGTTGTGTTTGCTCACTTTGTTTTATTTGTAGTTGCCGTATTGAAAATAATATATAATATGTCAAGTTCAAACATAAACTTAACTTTAAAAGTTACCAGTAGGATGATCCTCCCTTTAGCTTAACGCTCACTTCTATCTTATTGGGTACTCATAATAATGAAAAACAATTTATCTGCCCGTTAAAATCCTCCCTTTAGTTAACGGCAAGTTGTAATAATGGCCCTAAATGTATCGGAAAACAGCCTACATATTCTTTATGAGAGGAGATTTCATATGCGGATGGCTAACAATATTGCAAATTGCAAAATCTCAAATTTCTAAAACTGAAACAGGCGGTAATGGTAACAAAAAACGTGTCAATTAAAACGATAACATTGGAAATTGTCTGTGGTCAAGGAAGGTGCTTCAAGTTTCACAATTTCAGTAACTTGAAGGTGCAAAGGTTTGAAGTAGCCGTAGTCTAGTAGGTAGTGTGTTGGCTTATTAGACGTAAAGCCAGTGTTCGAGCCACAGGCCAGACAAAAAGTATTTCTTCGGCGACTTCCTCTCAGCAGATTTCTGGCAAAAACTCCAAGAGTGAAATAAAATTTCCATGAAAAGTTTCTCAAAAATCTGTCGTTCGGAGTCGACTTTAAACTATAGGTCCCGCCACTTATGTATAAAATTAACACGCAACAACATAAGTGGTGTGAGAAGCTAGGTCGTAAATCTGACTGAAGGGTTGTAATGACCGATTATGTATGTATGAAGGTGCAAATGATTACATACAGGAGTCCAGTGTTAGCCCATATGACAATGACATGCTATTATGACTTAGATTCGGAAGCTTTCTAGGTGAGTATTTAAGAATACAGAAAAATCATTGTTTTTGCACATTGGCATCATGATTTCTATAAAGGACACACAGTGGAATTGCCCTTTATAAAATCCCAAGTTCGTGAAAGGAACATATAAAAATTATGAATTTCAACACTTTGTTTAACTTTAAACTTAACTTGAAAACTAAAATAGATTAAAATTATATTTAGTATTGTATGGCTGCCTTCCAAAATGTATCAATACAAAGTTTGTATGCAATTCTAATCCGGTATATAAATTATGTAGATATGCAAAGTAACCAAACTATGCATCAACTATAAATCCGATGACTGATAGCTTTTTGACTGCGTTAAAAATACACATTGGCTACGTTTTGAAATAGTATACATTGTAAATATTTTGTACAGTGGCATTATGAAACACGATACTTTGTTCAACACAAAGCAACTAACATTTTGGAAGGCAGCCTATATTTAAAACTGGTACACTACCATACAAAAACGTCTTAAGAATACGATAATGATAGAAAAGAAAACTTAAATTAAATTGACAACTGATTGCTAACAGTTCAAAATTATAAAATTTTATAAAAACATGCCTCATCAAACCATGGGAAATTCTCTTTAAAATTTCTTTAACATTTAAATAATAAAACTATTCTAAACCCAAAGTAAATAAAAATTAATAATAAAAAATTCCCATAATGTTAATTTATTTTACAATAATTGTGTTCTCTTTTTTTTCGATTTATTAGTTTGTCATTTTTTTATTTTTTTTTATTTTTTGTCTATTATTAAGAAAACATTCTTAAAGAATGTGTAATGTATGGCAGGGAAATGATTATTAAAGTTTATTTCCCTTTCTTGATTATTTACTTCTAAAAAAGCTGATTAATAATAACAAAAAGCATGTCTTGTAGAGGAAATATGCATTACAAGTGGTGCTAAATGCACTTTTGAAATGAAAATATTTAACACTTGATATTGTAGGTTTGTAAACAATCGAAAGGCCAAGTCTAAATGCAGAGAGTACTGTAGGAATGCCCATGGCAACGTCATAAGAGTCATTTACACTTACATTCGCATTAAGAATGCATGACGAACGAGCGAACGAAGAATACCTGTACTGTAGTTGCCTTGAGAAAACATTGATTGTTTATTATCTTATCACTGATAGGTATACTCTGGCTGTGGAATGTTTATTATTCTATAAACCAATAATAATAACAACAATTACAATAAAAGCAAACAATAATAAACATTTAACAAAACAATTGTCATATTAACAGACGCACTCCCTCTCTCTCTCTCTCTCTCTCTCGCTATCTACAATTTCTTACAGTGTACATACGGGCATACACACGTATGTACTTAGACATTGTTAAAGACTTTGGAATTTATTAAGAATTCTATTAGTCAATATTATTATATTAAATAAATAATTGTAAAGGGTGATTTCTTAGCTATTATATTTTTTGGCAACACTGGTTTAAACAGCTAACGCACGTTTCTCGTTTTGTCACACTGTCAAACATCTTCAGTTTGGTCTATAATTTAACCATGAATCGTCTTACAAACGAACAACGCTTACAAATCATTGAATTTTATTATCAAAATGCGTGCTCTGTTAAGAAAGTTCCTCGCGCGCCTCTTCCATTTTATGGTCAGTTTAATCGACCCATTGAAGCGGCTATTCTTCCTATTGTGACTAAATTTCGCACCAAATTTACATTGTTGGACATTAAACCACCAACACGCTTACGTAGAGTGCGAACTGAAGAAAATATCGCAACTGTATCGACCAGTGTTAATGATGGACCATCAATTATCGATTCGCCGCCGTTCGAAGCAATTGGGCCTCTGTTACTCAACAACGTGGACAATTTTGCTGAAGGATTTAGGTGTGAAGCCTTTCAAAATACAGCTGGTGCAAGAATTGCAGCCGAACGACCTACCGCAACGCAGAATTTTTGGTGAATGGGCTCTTGGAAAGTTGGCCGAAGATCCACTTCTTTATCGAAAAATTGTGTTCAGCGACGAAACTCATTTTTGGCTCAATGGATACGTAAATAAGCAGAATTGCCGATTTTGGAGTGAAGATCAGCCAGAAGTATTGCAAAAGCTACCAATGCCTCCAGAAAAAGTCACAGTTTGGTGCGGTTTATGGGCTGGTGGCATCATTGGACCGTACTTCTTCAAAGATGCTGCGAATCGTAACGTAACTGTGAATGGTGAGCGCTACCCTGAGATGATATCCAACTTTTTTTTGCCCAAAATGCAAGAGCTTGACTTGCATGACATGTGGTTTCAACAAGACAGTGCCACATGCCACACAGCACGCGTAACTATGGACTTATTGAGAGGCGAGTTGGTTGAACATTTTATTTCACGTTCGGGCCGCCTAGATCGTGCGATTTAACGCCTTTAAACTATTTTTTGTGGGGCTATGTTAAAGCTCATGTCTATACAGACAAGCCCGCTTCAATTGACGCATTGGAAGACAACATTGAAGCATTTATTCGTGAGATACCGGCCGAAATGTTGGAAAGAGTATGCCAAAATTGGACTAAGCGGATGGACCATTTGAGGCGCAGTCGCGGTCAACATTTGCATGAAATAATCTTCAAACATTTAATTATATGGACCGTACTATCGATTCAAATAATGATTTCATGCATTTTTTTGAATTTTATGTGTTTTTTTGAATAATTTTCCTATAGCTCTTAAAAAATCACCCATTACAATATATGTATGTATACATATGTAGATATATGTCCCAATTCAATAGTAATAGTAACAATAATAATATGTATGGTAAGAGTAGAAGAAGATTCATCATCATTATAACCTAAATATGTAAATAAATAATGAAATAAGTAATCAAATAAATAAATAAATAAATAAAGGTGTTAATATGCTAAATGTTAAATCAATAGCAAACAAAAGAAAATGATTCATTTATGTACTCATGCATTATGTATTAACGTAACGACCAACACGACCGAAATGGCCCTCCTCTATGTTACTGGATATCATTCATAAAAACATAACGAAATCAACCACATTTAATACAACATGGCAGGATAAGAACAACGTAACGTAAAGAGCAGCAAAGGGAAATTTTAATAGAGGAAATGGACTAACAATTTAAGAAATATCCGTTGATTATAATAATTTAAAATAAAAAAAATAAATGAATGACTAGTTGGCAAAGCAAATTAGGGAAAATTTCGTATTGTTAGAAGAATTGCTTTAGAAAATCGATATTTTTAAACAAAATTCGATAATGCTATGCATATTTATTTCTGCCAGCCAATGTACACACATTTATATACATATGTATGTACATATGTAATCATTTCATATAAAAATTACAAATTGTTTACTTTTTTCTCAAAAAAAAAATCGATATTTTTTTTTCGATATATTTTAATCGGTTTTTATTTTATTTTGAAATTTCCGATACAATTAAATAATAACATAAACAAACATTTTGTGTACTCTGGCGTTGAGTTATTTAATAAACTTGCAACAATTTCTATGATTTTTTTTCTTTTTTAATGTGGTCGTACAATTATTTTGACGGGGTATTGATTCACTTCTTTTCTTTTCTTTTTTTTTTTTTTTTTTTTTGTATATACCCAAGACATTTAATGATCAGCCAATATATATCGATATGAGCACAAATTTCTTAGAACTAAAAGCGGGGGTGGTATGTTATAATTTACAATATAAACGTTCAACATTTCTTTTTAAGATTTAAAAGGGTGTTCAATTAATAGGTGTAATATATTGCTTGTATATTTTGTAAATAATTAAATGCCGAAGATATTTTACTATTTTGTAAAGAATTGATTTTGTTTTTAATTGTTGAGTTCTAATCTGTCGAATTTTGTTTTGAAAACCACTTGAGCTACTAAAATGAGTTTAGTAGTGATTCGCATATGCTCAGAAGCTGACAAATCGTGGGTATTAGATTGGGACACTAGCTTCACCATATTCAAGGTTTATATAATAGAAACTCTGAAGAATTGTTTCACAGTTTCCTTAGCTTACTCGATTAAGGTCGCTAAAAGGTACTGTATTGAAGTAATAGCCCTTTTAGAGGATTGTAGCACAAAAGGCAAAAATTGAAAATTGTATGGAATTACAATCAAGCCACTGAGAAATGACCCGCGCTACGTAAACCTGCAACACAAAAACTGTTCCAGATATTGTGAACACTAAGGAAGGGATTAGCTACAGAATATGAAGTCGCCGTAGTCTAATAGGTAGTGTGTTGGCTTATTAGACGTAAAACCCGGGTTCGTATCCCAGGTCAGACATCAAAACGAAAATATGAAAAAAATATTTCTTCGGCGATTTCCTCTCAGCAGATTTCAGGCAAAGACTCTGAGAGTAAATAAAAATTGCCATGAAAGTTTCTCAATAATCTGTCGTTCGGAATCGACGTTAAACTGTAGGTCCCGCCTTTCTCGTATAAAATTAACACACACAACATTAGTGGCGTGAGAAACTAGGACGTTGTACAATGGGTCAATTCGACCACCGGGTACTGTACTTGTCTTAATTGACAAGTACACGTTCTCTAACCTAACCTAACCTAACAATCCTTCCGGTTAATAATGGAAAATAATTTCATTCAAATGGCTGCCTCGGCTGGCCATGCAGTAGCCTACACCAGAAGATGCCGATTTTGGCAAAAAATGATCTTTTCAGATGAAGGCCGACGCACCCAAAACGAGTCACTGTTTGGTGCGGATTTTGGTCCAGAGGCATAATTGGGCAATTTTTCTTCGAAAATATAAAAGGAGTGGCCGTTACAGTCAATGGCGATCGTTATATTGGCCATGTTGAACGAATGTTGAATATTGTAACACCCTGTTGATCTATTATTTTCATTTAAATAAAAACGATTAGAAATTTTTTCATCCACTATCACAAGACTGCATATGTATGTACATATTTTGTTTTTGTTTAATTACTTCTTCCCCCCCCCTCTTTCGATATTTTTTAAATCATTTCAGTATATTGTTTATGTCTGCTTATTAGAATGCTATTAAATGTATATTCGTGTATAATTTATACCGCATGATATGACGTCAAAAACTTAATACATTTTTTTATTCACAAAGGATTTTTAAAAATTTATTGTATTTAAAAAAGAAAACAGAAAAAAAATAAAAAAATTACTCGTGCTTAAATCTGTAAATAAAATTAACCCTAAACCGCACGTGCATTTAAAGGCAATAAAAAAATTTTTAAGCATAAAATATGTTTAAACCGATAAAAATCAAAACTAAAACAAAAATGAACCACAAATTAGTAGGACTGCTACTAATTTAAATACAGACAGACAAAGAGGCATACGAACGTACTATGTAACACGCATTTTGTAGTACACATTGGAATCAAATAAATTTATAAAATAAAACCCAGGAAAAAAAAACTTGCACTTAAACATGCATTCAAACCTTACATACATACATACATTAAAGTTTAAAATTAAAAAAAAAAGTAAAAATTACTGAACCACAAAAATAACATGAATCTGGCTGAAAATTCTTGGTAATTCTGTTTTGTTTTTAAGTTTTCTTGTTGTTGTTATTGTTGTTGTTGTTGTATTACTAAACATTAAAGGCAACAAATTATAGTCAACATACCAAAAATTAATGAACGAAAGAATAAACGCACTTGAAAAAAGTATGGCAACTTCAACACACACGCATACACATAAATACGTGCATTCATACTATGTAGCAGAAATGAAGTTGCATTGTTGGAATTGTTTTTTTTTATCCTTATTAATGTGTGTTCAGAGCGTTACAGTTACACTCATACGTGTATTACTCATTAACACAGAGAGAACAACAACAACTGCAACAAATATAAATATTATGATGATGAACATTCATTCATTCAATTCCTTCATTCATTGGATTTTTATTTTACTTACTCACTTATACAATCACTCTACGGGCTAGACGACGACGACGACATCATACAATATTTGTTTGTCATTGCACTTGTATTGTGTGACATTTGTATTCACTGTTTACATTTGTTTATAAATGTTCTTGTATTTGACGTTTGATGAGAAAGAAACCGGACGAATTGAATGGACGGACTGGCATACATATTTAACTATTTCTTATTTATTTGTTCTTGTTTTTGTTTTCAATTTTTACTGTGTTTTTCTTTTGTTTTAGTTTGAAAAAAAAACAAAACTGGAAGAGTTTTTGTGTGAGAAATGTTGATGGTGAAGTTATTAAAAAAATACTTTAAAATATACAGTGTTGGAGAAATATATACTCACTTGATACGATAGATTAAAAATGTATATGAAATATTATATGTATGTCAGGCTATCTAAACAATGCGAGCTTCGCAGTTTATTTAAAATAATTTGAAAATATTTGGAATATAGTACAACACCATTACGCTTGAACTAGATGAGATGAGATCACAATAACATCAATATTATGCAGTTCTGAAGGAATATAAGGAACACATCCTAATCAGTCAATTTTAATAACTTTTTTTTTTTCTATAAGTAAAGTGTGTTTTTTATAGAGGTATAGAACTTTAAGCTGGCATTACTTTTCAAGATGGCGACCGATTTAACAGCTGTCAAGTGATTTATTCTCAGTTTGGTTTGGCAATTCATCATGAATAGACTCACGCCTGAACAACGCTTGCAAATAGTGCAATTTTATTTCGAAAATAATGGTTCTGTGCGGAAAACGTATCGCCGCGCACTACGTTCATTTTATCGTCGACAAAATCGTCCATCAGAGCAGTTAATTCGATTAACCATGGAACGTTTTCGCACCACGTTTACTCTTATTGATAACTCGCATCCCCAGAGACGCTGTACGGTGCGTACAGAAGAAGCTATTGCTGCTGTAGAGCGTAGCATTGAGGAAGACCCGAATGAGTCCATCCGCCATCGAGCACAGGAATTGGATCTGTGTCCATTCGCTTTATGGACGATTTTGCGGAAGGATCTTGGTTTGCGTGCTTACAAAATTCAACTCGTGCAAGAATTGAAGTCAAACGATCATCAAGTAAGGCGTAGATTCGTCGAATGGGCCCAAAACGAGATTACCGTTGTTCCCGATTTTCATAAGCGAATTTTGTTTAGCGATGAAGCGCACTTCTGGTTGAATGGCTACGTCAACAAACAAAACTGCCGCATTTGGAGTGAAGGTAATCCTCAAGTGTATGTGGAAACACCGTTACATCCAGAAAAACTGACTGTTTGGTGCGCTTTATGGGCTGGTGGAATCATTGGTCCGTACTTTTTCAAAAACGATGGTGGCTAGAACGTTACAGTCAATAGTGATCGGTATAGAGCCATGATTACTAACTTTTTCATTCCCGAATTTAATAACCACGATGTCCAGGAGATGTGGTTTCAACAAGACGGCGCAACATGTCACACAGCTCGTGCCACAATAGATTTATTGAAAGACACGTTTGGGGACCGTCTAATTTCACGTTTTGGACCTGTGAATTGGCCTCCAAGATCTTGTGATTTAACACCGCTAGACTACTTTCTGTGGGACTATGTAAAGTCATTGGTCTATGCGGTAAAGCCACAAACGCTTAACCATTTGGAAGACAACATTCGCCGTATTATTGCCGATATACGGCCACAAATGTTGGAAAAAGTCATCGAAAATTGGACGTCCAGATTGGACTACATCCGCGCCAGCCGTGGCGGTCATATGCCAGAAATCATATTTAAAATGTAATGCCACAAGATTATCTTTCGGATAAATAAAATGCATGTCAATCGAATAATCCATCGTTGGTTTTATTGCAACTTAAAGTTCTATACCTCTATAAAAAACACCCTTTATTAAGTTTTTCGAAGTCGCCGTAGTCTAGTAGGTAGGGTGTTGGCTTATTAGATGTAAGGCCACGATTTATTGCCGTCGATTTATTTTTCCCTTTGATAAAAATAAAAACTATTGCCAAATGATTTTTAAAAAAATTTTTGTGAGCTCTTATATCTTCGTTCACCACTGTAAATGCAAAATTAACAATTTGCATTATAAAAACGCACTCGAACTAGAGAGACCAGATAGTATGTGACCAGTTTTATGTTTAAATTTTAAAAGAAAATGAAATTTTCTATTTTTAAATATTGAATGTGACGCTAACAATGCAATCGTTAAAGATAAATGAGCCTCAAGAAAATGGACAACAATTTTTATAAACTGTTGGTCCCAAATTAAAATCTTAACATTTTCAAATTTCCTAATAAGATAGTATAACGACCAACTATCGGAAGTATTTAAATACATACATATGTACATATATATGTAAGTGAATCGATCATAACATAAATGCAACACATATATCTCTAGTGTTTTTGCCAGCGCTGTATATTAAAAGAAAATTTCATAAGTACTCTATGGCAGCAACAGCAATAATAATAAAAATCCATGTTAAACATTACAAGCATGTTGTATTTTGTCCATGCTTGTTATTGTTGTCGTAGTAGCAGTAGTAGTAATAGTAGTAGTAGTAGTAGTAGTAGCAGTTTGTTTAAAATATAATATCGGTTGTACAAGTTAAAAAATTTGTATGTTCAAATAGCTGGTAACAATGACTAGTTAAACAGGCAACTTCTATGGTGTACAATTTATGTAGTTTACAGTGAAGAGGAAAAGTAATTAGCAAATATTGCTATTAGAAGTCAAATTCTACAAATAAAATAAATTTCTTATTTCTTATTTTATTTTATAATTTAATAAATCAATCAAATTGTGATTTAAATGCGTTAATTTTCTTTGTTTATTTTTGTTATACACTGTATTTTAAGTAGTTGTTGTTGTTATTATTATGTTTATATGGTGCTCGTAATTTTACGGATTCTATGTAAAACATTCTGTACTTATTCAGTACTTTTTTCCGTTTTTTTGTGTTGTTATTTCATTTTTTTTATTGTGCTGCCACTTTTCTTCTTCTCCTTATTGTTGTTGCTGATATTGCTATTGTACAAGTTAATACTTATGGAGAGTTCATACGTAAACAAATGCAGACTCTACTCTCTGCATTATGAAGAACCACAACATAGAGTTCAAAATACAAAAACATACACTGGGTTCTTTGTTTTGTTTTTTTTTTCTTTAGCTCCATGTACTGTAACATTGATCTCAACTGTGTTATTTGTTAAGCATTTATTTTTATTTATCGTTTTAATACCAAAGAGAAATATTTCTGTTCTATTGAAATTCCTTTTAAAATTAACATTCCCAAAAAAAAAATAAATTTTAAAAAAATATAGGAGACTCGAAAATGACAGATGTCAGGCAAAGCTGGCTTTGGCTATGCCTAGTTGGATGGAATAAGAATTAAGTGGAAAATTTAAAACAAAAAATATTTAAAAAAAACCTTCCCAAGTGTTGTTTATTTGTAGCTCTTGACATATGATACTTTAAAAAAGGACACGCGTAAGGTATTCAAACAAAGTGTATTTCCTTTTTGTGTTTCCAACAAGTGTTGCTTGAAACAAAAACAAGCAAAAAAAAAATACAAATTAAAATAATAACGGCAATTGAGAGGAACGTACGAACGAGCATCTGTCACAGTGCTAGTGTTAATATTATTTTTATTAAGACTTTTTAAATTATCCATCAGTCACAGACTATTCTATAAAATATGACATTGTGTGGTGTGCTGTACTCTGTTGGCTTCCTCCGTTGACGCCATTTCTAATATGGAATCATGACATTTTGAATCACGACAATAATGAAGATGATCATGATGATCATGATGGTCATAATGCTGTTATTAGACATCAATTATTATTTCTGTCTGGTTTAGTTCAGTTTAAGTCAGTGTTTAGTTGAAAAGAATTAAAGAATGCCATTCTAGCGTATAAACACACACACTTCAGTGATTAGTCAGAAAGTCAGTCAAGTCAGTTAAAGTTAAATCAGAGAAAAACTGTAATTATTCAATTGCCTTTGATTAAATGTGCAAATTTTCTAATGTCTCTCTAGTATATCGTTTAATACAAGACAAATAATCATCATCATTATAAGTATTTCAATATCTTAGACTGTATCTAGTTAGTGTACACAGCTAAGATATGAATACGAAAACATTTATTTGTTTTCTTTTTTATTTATTTTTTTTTTAATAAAAACGGAAATTGCAATTTATAAATCATTTTACAGAGAGTCTTTTCGTATAAAAAAAGAATGAGTTGCCATGTGGAAAATTTATTCATGCATTTATTCAAATTATTTAAAACATAAAATAAAAAAAAAAAAATAAATAAATAAAACAGAATATTTACTAGAGACAAAACAGCAGTATACACTGAGCGCCAAAAGTGAGTAAACACCATTGAAATAATTCATTTCGTTAGGATAGCGAGAAAAGTAAATGAGAATAGTCGAATAAATTTCCAAAAATAAAGACGTTTATTTATTACTTATAAAATGTTAAAACAAAAACAACAATTCAATTTAAATGAAATTTTTTTATACTTAAGAACAGAAGTGTTGACTCACTTATGGCGCTCAGTGTATATGTATGTATGTATATTAATTTGAGAAAAATATGAATATAATAATAATATCGTATATATACAGCAGAGTATGTACATGGAAAGCAGAAAGTGCTACGAAGAATTCAAATTAGCCTGCTAAAGTGCAATGTATTTGAAGGAAATTGATGAAAACTTTAATTTTTTCTTTTTTACATTTACTCTACTCTTCAAAACGATATTAAACAATATGGAATTGATTATGGAATTTCTCTATTGCACATCGAACTTTTTTTCAACTTTTTAACAATTATAAACATTTCTACCACATTACCATTCTTAAATTTTTTATATCGGGTTCGCCATCTAACGTTTTTTTTTTTCAACTAGAGCTTATATCGTGAATGGTAACACTGGGAATGCGATCGACTTTCAGAAGATGCCGATTTTGGCAAAAATAATTATCTTTTCAGATGAAGCTCCTTTTGATCTTGGCGGGTATGTAAACAAGCAAAATTGTCGCATTTGGGGCACAGAAAACCCGCACGCATTCATTGAAAAGCCGACGCACCCAAAACGAGTCACTCTTTGGTGCGGATTTTGGCCCATAGGCATAATTGGGCCGTTGTTCTTCTAAAATGAGCAAGGAGTGGCCATTACAGTCAATGGCGATCGTTATCGGGCCATGTTGAACGAATTTTTGTTCACAAAAATTGAAGAGGAGGATATTGGCAACATTTGGTTTCAACAGGACGAGGCTACGTGCCACACAGCCGAAGCTACACTCGATGTTTTGCGCCCTGTTCTTGAAGATCGCATTATCAGCCGCAGAGCTGATGTCGTTTGGCCACCTCGGAGCTGCGATTTGACACCGTTGGACTATTATTTGTGGGGTGCCGTCAAAGATAAGTGTTACGCCGACAAGCCAGAGACAATTGACGCTTTAAAGGACAATATTCGTGAAGCCATTGGTGAAATACAGCTGCACACAATCGATAATGTGCTTAAAAATATGACCGATCGTGTAGGCTGCTGCATGGCCAGCCAAGGCAGCCATTTGAATGAAATTATTTTCCATTATTAACCGGAAGGATTGTACTTTCAAATAAAAAAAGAAATTTGAGAAAATATTCAGCAGTTTTTTTTTTAAAGCATTTTCAAAAAAAAAAGTTATTCGGCGAACCCTTTACAATAATTTCTTATAACTTTCTTATAACATTTTTCAATTCAACCTTTAAGTTGATGTCAGCGTCAGTATATATATACATATGTAAATATGTACACATTGTATAATTCAAATGCAAATTTTTGTTAAGATGCATTTACATTTCCTTTATAAATTTATTTTCCAGCTGCTGCTGCTGTTATGGCGCTGATTTTTTAATAGAAACATCACGTTTATTTAAAAATTTATAGAAAAAAAGGCGTTTTTGGCCAAATAACCAACGGCAACACGTAAATAATAAATAAAAACAACAACAACAACAACAAAATAAGAATAGAATAAAATCAAAGAATTAAACAAAAAACAAGAGAGTATACAACACAATTTATAAATTAACAGAGAAAATTGTATAAACTTTTAAGAGAAAACAAAAAACCCCGAAACAATAAATAAAAACTACTAAACAAAAGCAAACTAAAAAAAAACTAAAAGAAAAAAATAAAAAAACATAACATAACAAAACAAATTATTTATTTTCAATCAATTTCACATTGATATGAAATTATAGCTGAAGGTGGAACAAATTTGTCTTGTCTTCATAATTAGTCATTCATGTTTCAGATCAATAAATAAACATTTTGTTTTTGTTTTTGTTTTTTTCTTCTTTTTTTGTTTCTTCTGTGTTTTCTTTTCATATTTTTCTTCTTACCAAAATAGAAATGCTACCGCTATAAATAAACAATAAGACTAATAATACTACACTAATAACAACAAACAACAAGTATAATATTGTTTGTAGTATGTATGTGTTGTACAACAAAATATATTCGAAATACATGCATACATACATACATTTGTATAACAACACACTGCGAGATATATTTTGTTAAATAACTAGACAAACAAATTGCGAACAGAAATCGAAACAAACAAACACAAACCCCATCCAAATCCACGTATTCCTACAAAGGGCAGTTTTTTAAATTACTGGTGATAAGGTACATATCGAATGTTTATTATTATTTCAATGCAATGTTACCACATACATAATAATAATTATAAACTAATTTATCATTTAAAATAAAAAATTATTTTCAAGTTTAAAATTTAACGAAATTACAAGAGTATGATAATTTCAATGTTATTCCCATTTAAATTGTGCAAATATTGGGTTGTTCGGAAAGTAATTTCGTTTTTTTTTTTTTTTTTTTTTTTTTTTTGTTAAAATGAAAGACAATTTTCGTATAATATCAATCAAGTGGTCATAAATTGTTGAATATGATCAATTTAACCTCAATCCGATCTCACGTGTTGTTATTCTCTGGTTCGCATCAACTAATGCCCCTTTCGAGTCTTTATCAGTTTCAACCGGCCTTCCCGAACATGGTGCATCTTCGACATTAAAGTGGCCGGATTGAAATTTAACGATCTAGTTCTGGCACTGGCGTACTGTCAACACACCAACTCCATACACTTCGGCCAATTTCTTTCTGCCTTGAACAGCATTTTTATCCTTTCTGTAGTAAAACAGTAAGATGGCTGCCTTCCAAAATGTTAGTTGCTTTGTGTTTGAACAAAGTATCGTGTTTCATAATGCCGCTGTACAAAATATATGCAATGTATTCTATTTCAAAACGTCGTCAATGTGTATTCTTAACGCAGTCAAGTTAAAGCAATCAGGCATCGGATTTATAGTTGATGCATAGTTTGATTACTTTGCATATCTACATAGTTTATATACAGTAGTAGAACTGCATACAAACTTTGTATTGATACATTTTGGAAGGCAACCTATATGTCGAAAATGCTGCTTATCGCTCTCCATACTTAAAGGGGCACCAATTTCTACTGCGTAGAATTAATTGGAATTTTTCACATACAAGCCTTGCTATATCAGCTCTCAAAGCATATAAAAATTATTCGGCTTAAGTGAGAAGTTGGGTGCAAAAAAATACAATTAAATCATATGTCGGGAAAAAAAACGAAATTACTTTCCGAACAACCCAATACATATGTATGTACATATGTATGTATGTGCATAAATAACTACAAATATCAAAAATTGTAAAATCTGTCACATTACATCATTTGAAAATAACGGTATATTTAAAAACTTTAAAGGGGAATTTCACACGAGTCAACTACTTTGCATCATTAATTTTGCTCAAAATTCAATGTTAAATGTCGAAGTTCAAACCCCAGGTCAGACATCTCCAACTGAACGAAATATGAAAAAATATTTCTTCGGCGACTTCCTCTCAGCAGATTTCTGGCAAAAACTCTGAGAGTAAAAACAAAATTTGCCATGAAAAGTTTCTCAAAAATCTGTCGCTCGAAGTCGACTTTAAACTGTAGGTCCCGCCTCTCATGTATAAAAATTAACGCACACAACACAAGTGGTGTGAGAAACTAGGTCGTAATCCTGACTAAAGGGTTGTAATGGCCAATTATGTTATGTATTATCATTATTGTATTATTATTTACAATTTAAAAGACGATCTTTCCTCAATACTTTTGATAAAAATTATTATTTTTTGGACTGGACTTTGCTAATATTGCAAAAAAAAAACTCACATCATTGGAGATTAGAATGTTATGGCAAACATTATACAATTGAAGGTTACATTAGAGTGGAAACTTATCACGTAGAATTGTACGATATCCCATAAGGCCGGATATTCGACTGGAGATGTTTGATAATGCGGCTGACGTATGTATGCACGTGAACTCTCCCATATGTGGTATGCAGGGGAAACGTGGTGATCTTTCTGCAGAATCCAATAAAGACCGCCTTAGAATATATGTAGCTAAGGCTTAAGAGCAACGAATTCAAGTCAGATCAAATAAACGGCTAAATATTCTGCATGTTAATATACATCGCGTGAAGGTGTAAGAGTTGTGGCGTATAGAATTAGAAGAGGCCGTTGAAGTGGGAACAAATCTACATAAATATATCCAAAGCTTGCATTCTACATTCAAACTTCATGCAAATAAACTCTTGAAGAATTTATAGAATATTTTGACCCCGCATAATGAAAAAGAAGAAAGATAGATATGGGAGGTATAATGGAAAATATTTAGAATGTATAGGTATCGAACAAATGCTTCATACACTATTTGAGGAAATTTGTTATCATTGACCAAGAGCCAATAAATTAGAAAAATACGATAGTCACAAACCAAGCCAACTGGCGATCATATCTGCTACAGAAAATAAACTCCATAACGCATAACCTTGATAGTAAGGGAATCTAAAGCAGTATTATAGCGCATCGGTAGAGAATATAGGCAGCTCGGAATCAGATGAAGATGAACTAAGCATTATATTAATATGTATGTACGTCTGTACTTCATTAATATATTCAGTTATTTATTATTTTTTTCATTTTAACAATTTTAGTTAAATTAGTTGAGCTACAAAAGAAATTATTAATCATTTCTCTATTCAGTTTGCATGCGTATATGTTGTAAACAGCTTATGACTCAGTTGATCCTGAGCTGAGCATCGACTTTTACTTGGTGCAATGGGGTTTTTTCGCCCACAAAAATGCCGGCAACTGTCACCTGCTTAAAAACATACGAGTATGTATGTTCGTATTTCCAACTCACTAATGTGAACGTTCAAACAAAAACAAAAACATTTTAAAAATGAATCGTATAAACACCAACAGTATGTACTGCCAGAATGAATGTGTGTGTTAAACAATCCTTATCCTTAGATTTGATTTGTTTGGCTGTATAGCAGCTTATGATTAAATTAATTAATTGTCAGAAATGGTACGCATGTACGTATCCTACGGTGTCTGACAAAAGCCATAGAATTCATAAGAAAATTTTTGAGGGATTAAACGATTGCCTCCTCATGAATTCATGAAAGTCACCAAAAAATTTAAGTGAATAGTGGTGAGTATTGTAGTGATTATAAACATAAAATGGTGTTTATGGTACATACAGTTTTAGCCAAAAGTTTGTATACAAATTTATAGTTTTTATATTTATTTTATTAATTTATTTCTGTTTTATTATAAAACAAACAATTTGTTAATGTTTTTTATAAAACAAGAGAAAAAAAGGAAAAGTTTCAGATGACTCCATAGGTACCCCCAAGAACTGTGAGTAAATTTAAAATTCAAAGAAAAAAAATTCCTAATATATGAAAATGTTATCCTTTGTATTTAGTAGAATATCCCTTAAGGTCAAGCACTCCATTTAACAAATTTGGAATTGAATGTACTAGTTTTGCTTAATGTTTTCTGGTGGCACCATGAGAAAGTTTTTCGTTTAACTTTTGTTTGAGGTTTAGCGATAACGTAAGCGTTCTTTCAAATGATCTCCTAAATACTCTCTTGAAGTCGTATCGAGACTTTGTGCAAGAGTATTAAACCTGTGTATATTGCCGTACTAAGACTTTTGCTGTCCACTGTATTTATTTGCCGAATGTTGTTGTTGTTGTAACCGTACTTATACACAGTTAATGTATTCAATGATTTTACAATGTCTTTAGAAATTTCAATAATTCTTTAATTTTTTCTAAACCGTTTTAGTTTTTTGTTTTTGTTTTTTCTATTGTTAATGTCGGATGGTCTATTATTTCTATAATATGACCCTTATTATTATGAATTTTTATTTAATTTTTGATTTCAAATATATTTCCTTCCTTTAAAAGAAAAAAATACATAGAATTGAA
This sequence comes from Sarcophaga carnaria, assembly GCA_958299815.1. Classification (NCBI taxonomy): domain Eukaryota; kingdom Metazoa; phylum Arthropoda; class Insecta; order Diptera; family Sarcophagidae; genus Sarcophaga; species Sarcophaga carnaria. The sequence continues at coordinate 12,459,279 of OY283152.1, read as the reverse complement.
GTTTTAATTTCTTTCTTTGCATTTTTTTTCTATAAAAACAATAAAGTTTACCTTCAAATACGCCCTCTTTGAAAGCATTTTATTTAGCTGTTTATGTATGTACATATGTATGTATGTATGTATGCGTCTATTTCCCAACATGGTCACGTAACTCAACCCAGTATTATACTATACTGACGACGAACATTGTTGTAATGAATTTATAACTCAGTTTGTTATACTTTTTCTTTCAATATTTCTTTTATTTTTTTTTTTAATTTTAATTTTTTCTTAAGGTTTTTCATTGTTACTTGGCTTGGCAATTTGAATTGTTTTCTGTTACTCCCAATACTTTTTATGCAAGTCATAGTTTTTATGAAGTGTGTGCCTTTGATGACGATGATGATGTTGGTTATTGTTTCGTTGTTTTCTAAGTTCGTTGGGATAGTTTTGAATTATTTTTCTTTCTTTCTGTTGTCGTTTTTCAATGTCTCCTGTTTTTTTTTTTTTTTGTTAGAGAAATGGCCTGTTTGTTCAAATAATATCCTTGATATACTCCATGTCAAGCACATATACATATACACATATACACACACATAATGTGTATGGTGGTATTCACTTATTTTCTCTTCAGTTTGTTTGTGGTTTTTCATAATTCCACAATCAAAGGAATACATACTATAGAGGTGGTATGTATATTTATTTCTATTTTCTTTTTTTTTTTTTGGTGTTCATATACGGATTTATATGTCTACGCATATACAATTGACCGCAAAATAAGTTTCGATTTTTTCTTTTCTGATTGTAAGAACAAAGGGGTGCAAAATTAAGGAGGACCTTACCTCACTGGGTTATTTCGGTCTTTAATATTATTGCAACAAAAACTATTTTACATGCCTAACTTTAAACATAGTATTTCGTTATGTAGAAAAGTGTGAGCTGTGTATGGATTATTACTTGTATTTTGTAATAATTTATGCAAAAATTATTCAAAAAATATGTATAATTTCTTTAAAAAAATGTATTTTTGTTTAGAATTTTTCTTTTTTTCTTCCCACATGCTGTGAGACGTTTTTAATGGCTTTTGCAGAAACCCATCGAATGTTGGTTCAATTCCAACAATATTTTTATTTAATATTTTTTTATTTATTTTACAAAACGCTATTGAACAACAATTTCGCTTTTTTATGAAACAAATGTGTTGTTGTTCCAATAAAAGTGTTTTATTGTCCATCCAATGCCACAAAGTTTCAATTTCATTTCGTATTTTATAACGCTCATCTTTTAAGGGGAATTGCCTGTCAATTGGCCAAGAATTGTGACGCTAAGGCAATGCTACACATACATACATAATTAGTCAGGATTACGACCTAGATTCTCACACCACTTGTGTTGTGTGCGTTAATTTTTTATACATGAGTGGCGGGACCTACAGTTTAAAGTCGACTCCGAACGACAAATTTTTGAAAAACTTTTCATTGCAATTTTATTTATTCTCCGAGTTTATGCCAGAAATCTGCTGAGAGAAAATCGCCGAAGAAATATTTTCTCATATTTCGTTTTGATATCTGACCTATGGTTTGAACAGAGGTCTAACCTCTAATAAGCCAACACACTACCTACTAGACAACGGCGACAAGGCAGTGCCTCCTGTTATATGACAGACATGTGTTTAATCATTTGAACAATACATTCGTAAAGTCTTTCAAGGAGTCATACAATCCTACTAATATTAAAAAACCCTTGGTTACAGAGGATTACAACGATAGGTTAGGTTAGGTTAGAGGACGTGTACTTGTCAATTAAGACAAGTACAGTACCCGGAGGTCGAATTGACCTTTTGTACAACGTCCTAGTTCATCACACCACTTATGTTGTGTGTGTTAATTTTATACATGAGTGGTGGGGCCTACAGTTTAAAGTCGACTCCGAACGACAGATTTTTGAGAAACTTTTTCATGGCAATTTTATTTATTCTCCGAGTTTTTGACAGAAATCTGCTGAGAGGAAGTCGCCGAAAAAATACTTTTTGTATTTTGTCTTTGATGTCTGTCCTGGGGCTCGAAACCTGGCTTTGCGTCTAATAAGCCAACACACCACCTACTAGACTACGACGACTACAAAACCATGGAAATGTTAAGTGGAAATACAACGATATCCGGTCTTAATTTGGGTTCATATAAAATTGTATCAGTAAATTGTGCTGCTTTCACGAAGGGCTCGTGAACACCGTAGTAATCTGTGAGTGTGATAACAATAATATGAAAATAGTAATGTGTGAAATTGAGTCATCAAAAATAATAAAAATGCAACATCAATCAGTTTCTATTCTCCTATAACTCACTCTCGATTATTCTAACATAATGTACTACTGACATTGCTATCTATCTATACCTTATAGTTACTACATAAAGAATTTTAAAACTGACTAAATTCAAAGGTTAATATTATTCTTCTGCTCCAGTACACTAGCACATGTAAATGAAACGAAATGAAGAAAGAGAGAAAATGAATTGAACTTTTAACCTCATTTCAATGGCACCATAAAATGGCATTTTGCTTTTTGGCCATTAAAGCCACTACAGTACCACTTTAAACAATTTTTCTAGCTCCACAGGAAATGAGATTAGTTTTGTGCATACTCGTATACCACTGCCAAAAAAACAAACAAAAAAAAACAAAAAATATAATCAGTAGAATAGAATATATAAACGCAGTAATTTATCACAGTGGATTCGGTTCGTTCACATTGTAATAAAAGATGAATCAAATCATTTTCCAATTTAGAATAATTTAATCTAAACGAGTAGAATGAAAAGCATCATTAAATATAATTACAATACAATAGCAAATTAGAAGTCCTTTTCATGTCATGCCCATAATGTTGCATACTTTGCGGGTGGCCAATGCCGTAAATGTTGGAAAAATTTCGATTCATATTGGGAAGCAAATTGTACATACATACATCCCTTATATAGCAAATAAAAGAGATCATTTATTAAACAGCAAGAATAGGGGTAGTAAATGGTAATATGTATTTCTCATTGGCATGCATTAGTACGAGATCAATTTTAGCAAATTTTTTTTTATTAAAATTTACTAAAAATACAATACATTTTAGACGTAAAAGGTTTTCATCAGTCATTGTCATTGTTTTCCCCAGTTATTTATTAAAACAGACAAAACCGGTGAAATGTTTTCATTTTGTATTCCTTGTCAGTTAGTGTGTGAATACTTATCTGGCGTAGCAAATCTAGAAAATAAATTCTATTCGCACATAAAAATATTCGTACATATATCTTTTACGGGTTATTTTCACATACATACATATGTACATATATACATATACATATTTGAGTGTGGGTGTGTGAGTTTCTTTTAAAAGTCAGGTTTATTTACCTGCCAACACCATTCACAGTTTCCCAGTATTGAATTGAGTGTCTTTTTTGCAGTTTCTTTTTTTATAACAACCGGAAAATGCGCCAAAAAATTTTAAATTTTGGTTATAGTTTGATATTGTTGTTGTTGTTGTTGGTAGTTTTTACTTAATCATTCGAGTTTATTGGTGCAAATGTGTGGGAAGCAGGAAGTTACTTAATGGAAATTTTCTTTTAAATGCAAAATTTTAAAGAAGGGTATGTATTTGGAAGAAAAATCCTTTTTTTGTTTTTCTTGGAAATTAAAAGAAACAATAGGAAAAATTAAACAGAGTATTACGATGATAAGCATCAATTTCGCCATCAATAGAAGGCCGAATATATGTATGTACACACAGTTACTAAAGTATACATACGGTTAACAAATTTCAGAAATTTTTTAACCAATCCGTTTTCGTTGAAAATCTTTAACGTTTCCTCGATTTTAAGACGGTCTTTTGCAGTGGTTAAAAAATTTCTGAAATTGAACTGAATTGTGACCCTGCACAGGCCCACAAAAGTATACAGCCGATTAACAAATTTCACAAATTTCTGAACCAATGCAAAAGACCGTCTTAAAATCGAAGAAAGATGTCAGACAATTATAAAGATGTTCAACGAAAACGGATTGGTTAAAAAATTTCTGAATTTTGTTAACCGTATGTATACTTTTGGGGCTGAGTGTATCGTAGCACTCGAAAGCTCTAAGTTTCTTATCAATTCCAGAAAGTTAAGATTTGTAGCTGCGTTTAGATAAACTATTACCAGCCTTTGCTGATCAGGATGTAGCATAGCACATCATAAAAGAGTTTGCTCGACTAAACACATAGGGGATCTGTGATTTTGAAAAGAAAACTAAGAAGTTCGTAGGATAGCTCAAATTGATTATTGTATTGTATTTAGTTCGTAAAATAATTTGTTCGCTTTTACGTTAGCAAAATTGAATGCCTTTGACAATTTTGCGTTAAAAAACAACTTAAATGTGGACAATGACAACGATGATTACGCTACAGAATTTATCTTGGATCCAACACAAATAAATATTTTCTTTGATTTTGAATTTTTAATCATTTCAACATTTTAGTTTTTAAAGGCATTCATGGGAAAGAAATGACATGAATTCTGTAGAACTATATTGGTCCTTAATATATCCAAATACCTTCGGAGGATTTATACATATGTATACGCAAAGGACGTATCGATTTGATAACATTACGACCGTCAAGGTGTAAAAATTCTTAGAAAATCCGAAAAATTATGAATCATTACTTACTTAACTTAATTGGCCATTAACAACCCCATTAACGGATTTCGGCGTGAATGAATCATTACTGATTGATTTTATTTGGACGGACGACAGATATCGAAAAGTGTAAAGTCGATAAGGCTATAATAATATACATATGTATGTATACCAAGTCTATGGTTAGTTTACTAGCTAATAAGGGGTTTGTGGCTTAGATCGGTCAAAGTCACTCGATACAATGCTATTAGCGTGCATATGTATGTATTTCAATTATTGGTATTTCAAAATTTAATGGATATTCTTAACGAAAATACTTTAAATCCAAAAAAAATTATTGTATAATGTGTTTCAGTTATAAGTATGTTATATGTATGTATACATATACATATATATACTCTCAAAATTTTTTATAATTCCTAGAGGACATGATCTATTTTATATTTACTTTCTGAGGAAAGCCATAAAATGATTGTGTTGTATACATATTATTGTTGTATGTATTCATTATAAATAAATAACAATAAATTTTTTACCCAATTCGAATTTATGGAACATTAAAAATGTATATAATTTTTTTTTTTCAAATTAAAACAATTCAGATTCAGATTCTTACATGAAAATTTGTTTTTAACAAAACTTACCTCAATAAAGAACAGTTGAGCGTACACACACACACACACACAGGAAAGTGAGAAAAATATTTAAAAATCCAAATGATGTTTTACTGTCTGATTGTCAATTTCGTATCATTTATGCTGGAGTGTGTAGTGTTGGAAAATTGTTCGACACAAACACCACCATCATCAATAAACACTGTCGCTAATACGCATTTATACTTGCACACAAACAGGGGCGACAATGAAAACTCGAAAGTAACACCTGCCAAAGGATAACAGCGACAGGCAACTAAAATTCCAAACGAAAACCTGACCGGCTTTTTGCCAATCTGAAACACAACTGTCTGTGTGATTCGCGAAATCCTCTAAACGAGATAATCGTGCAACACAAAATATAGCGAATAACCGAATAAGGTTTTGCAGACACGATATCTTTCTTTCATTAAAAAATACACACACAATGTTCGGTAACGTCGTAAGAAAGCGGAGCATAAACAAACTCCTCTAGAAGAATTCCATAGAGACGATGAAATAAAAAAAATGAGAATGACAGACGCAGCAGCACTCGTTTACTCGTTACAAAAGTAGTTGTGAGATTTTATGATTTTCTTTTTGTTTTACTTCTTTTTCTTCAATGAATGAATGAAGACAAAATAAACACAACAAACATTTACACAAATATACACCACACACGGTATGTTTCGATTTCTTGTTTTCTACTTCTTTTTTCCCGTGTTTTTCACTCTTTTCAAAGCAAGAACAAGTACACAAAAAGTAGAGAGAAATATTTCTAAAATATAACACAAAAATGTGACAAATTCTTTGAAAAGTTTACAGGTTTTCTATGCTATTTTCAATTTATTTTATGATTTTCCATAATTCCTAAACCAATTTTTTATTTTAGAACAATAATAAATAAAGTTTAGAAATTTTTCCAATTTATTATTTACTTGTATATGGGTTTTTTCTTTTTCACTCTGCACTTTTTTTTCACTTCTTGGATTTCTATAACATTGTTGTTGTATTTTCGTTTATAATATGGTATTTTTTTCTCTCTCTCTATTCACTCACACAAAAACAACATGCATTGGCTAAAATGGCTGGTTTAGGTTGGTTGGATGGCTTTTTCTGTCTGTCTTCTCCTTTTTTTCTTTTCTTTTTTTTTGTTTTTTCTTTGCTATTATTTTTTGTTGTTGTATGTTTTATATGAATGAAGAAGTTTTGTAGAAAAACGGATGACAGCAAAAGAAAATTAAGCAATTTAAGTAAAGCAAAGATACAAAAAAATGAAATAATTTAACAAAACAATTCGATTTATTTAATTTAATAACTTAGAAAAATTCCAGAAATAGACGAAATTTATTTTATTTCTTGCTGGTTATTTTAGATATCTACTATTTTATTTAGGCTTCTTTGCCACTTATTTTTATGTTTTTTGTTCACTACGTTTTCACACAATTCATAATTTATCTTTCATTTCCCAATTCTATTTCATGCCACCATTGGTTTTATTTCATTCGATATTCTTATTAAAAGAAAAACACCATTTTGTATTTATTTAGAAGGCACTATTTTAACATTGACTTGCTATATATTCCTTAAAGACTTTTCAAATCAATTTCCAGTTCATTTCTTTATATTCATTAGATTGGAGCGAATAAAAATAACACTCCATACACCGCGACACTCACTCTTCTCTTCAATTACCAAAAAACGAATGAAGTAGACGGATAATTGCAGGAAACAGTGTGATCTACAATATAAATTCTTATTGAACAAGCGTTTTTTAATTACACGGTAAAAAGCGTTTCAATTTAACAATTCTCGTAATAATATTCCCTAAATTATAATTTTAGATAAAAATACTTGTCTAACGAGTTTTACGATTATCAAACTACACTTTTCTCCGTGTATGGTCGTTATTCGGATATTATTCAAGTTTATTAATTTTTTAAAAAGAATTCTAATTATACAGTTCCCTATAAATGGCAACATCGAAAATTAGTGATGACACTTTTACGAAAATATATATTAAAACTAAAAAGTTAAAAGAAAAAGATGCCAGACGATACGAAATAGTGAAATACGTTTACAGGGCAGTTTACACGTTAAGAGTTTTACGTACTTAAAGTCAGAGAAAATCATATGACAAATTTTTTTGCGTTTACGCAGATATTTTTCAGTATAGGTATTTATTTGCATTGAAATATATCTCTGATCAATTGAATTAAATGGTGTTTTAAAAATTCTTAATGCAGTTTCCATGGCTTCATTTAATTTGCATTTCAATTATTACTATACTTGGCGTTTCATTGGGCAGTACTATTTTAATTGTTTACAATATTTTTGACATTCTCTGTTGTTCTCATTTTCATAACATAATTGTACAAGCACATGTAGTATTTTGTTACTGTTTTATTATATCGTTTTTAAATTGATTGTTTAAGTAATTAACAAAACTTTTATTATTTGACAAATAATGGGAGTACGTGGTTTAACTGGCTTTATAGCCAGACATGCGGAATTATATTTGACACCATATGAATTGCATGACTGTAACCTGGTTATTGATGGTGATAATTTGGCCTGTAATTTATACAAAGATGTGACGGGAAACTATTCAGCTTTTGGTGGTGATTATGATGATTTCTATAGGGCTGTAGTGAATTTCTTTGTGGTTTTGGCGGAATGTAATATCAGAGCGTATGTGCTAATGGATGGTGGCTACGAACAACGTAAACTACGAACAGTTGGCAAACGCATGAGAGGCAAAATTTCTGTTATTAAGCGTATTAATCCTTGTGCCTCCATAACAGTGTTTCCTTTAATGATGAAAGAAGTGTTCGTGGATGCTGTAAAAGATTGCGCAGTTCCGATCATGCGTTGCGTGTTCGAAGCTGACGATGAATTGGCAGCTTTAGGTCGCAAATTAAATTGCCCTGTTCTAAGCTACGATTCTGATTTTTATATACACAACGTCCGCTACATACCCCTGATCACTTTAACCGTTAAAGCTCACACTAAGATTTATGTGAATAATGAAATACCCAGCGCAGACGAGGATACGAGGAAATTGCGAAAAACTGAAGCAAAAAAGGTGGAAAAGCGTACAAAAGGCAACCGTATTATGGATGCTATCGTTGTGGACAATAAAGAAAAACCCAAAAGTGGAAAAACATACAAATATTTGGATTGTTGTATGTATCGGTTAGAGAATTTAATAACCAGAAGATCGTTATGCAAAGAAAAATTACCGTTATTTGCTGCCATGTTGGGTAACGACTATATATCCCGTTCATGTTTTAAAAACTTTTTTCAATCCGGCATGGGCAAAGCTGGTAGGAGTCGCAAAACAAAACAGCAACAGCGTAGGATAAAAGTCATTCTGCAGTGGTTGAAAACGGAGACAGCGGAGTCGGCCATGGACAAAATCATGACAAGACTACAAGCGGTCAGTAAAATTTAAATAAATTTTTTATCTGCTTTTGTAGCGTCTGTAGTTTATGTTGGTGGTTCTATTAAAGAATAAATAATGAACCACAAATTTTATCTAAAACCACATTAATACGTCAGAGACTAACAAAATATTAAATTGCTCATGTTAGAAAACAGTTTTTTATCCTACGAAATCATTTTTAATTTAACATAAAGTATGATTGAGTTTGACTGATTTGTTATTAATTTAAATATCAAACATTTTTAAAATCATCTTTCAGAGTCAACGTGAATCCTTAAAGGCTCAAGTAGAAGCTGCCACCAGTGGTTATTCGAATGAAAAATGTCGTTCGTATGAATTTTTTAAAAATAATTACGAGAATGTGTTTGAAGACATTATAGAAACAGACAACGATGATGAGGACTTGTACGAAATTGAGGGTGATGAAAGTGAGGATGATGAACAAAGTGAGGATGATTTGACAGAAGAGGAAGATATAGAAAATCAGGATGATGAAGAAGAAAATATTTCGTTGGAAGACGAAGAAGAAAATGATCAGGAAACTATAAAGGAAAATAAAGAAAATAAAGGTGGTGATGATTTGGAAGCAAATGATTCTACTGACCACTCTGAAATTGAAGAAGATGAAGATGCCAATACGGAAGATACCAACGATATTATTTCTACTTTTCCGCCCTGGTTTATTAATAAATTGTATCCCGCCAGTTTACCACGTTTCTTTGTCGATTTAATGCATTTACGCAAATACCTCAATAATCCCCAAATAGAACATTTTCCCTACAATGAGTGCAATGCTATAGCGCTGCCAATATTGAAGTTGACCTATGCTCTGTTAAATAATGTTAAGGGTCAAGAGTATGTGCCAAAAGTCATGGAAGATGGCAGTGTAAGAAACTTATTTTTTACATACCTAACAAGAGCTACTAGAGTTACTAACATACGTTATGACCACATCGAAATTGAGGAGAAACCCAAATATGATTTTGAACCTGAAAATCCAAATCCCATATTTCTTAAAGAGGTATTCAATAATAAAATGCCCGAACTACAACCTGACGAAATGTTTGATGATTTGGATAAACTGCCACACGATATAAGACTATACTTTATGGCCGTTGCGTATTGGTTGCAAAAGTCCCAGCATTGTGATCTGATGCATTTACATGCGCTTATTATTTGTCTAGTAGTGTTAAGGACTATAGACTCTAAAATACCAGCTGAAAGAGATTTGAAGGCCTTTCAGAAAAGGTTTGGTAAAATCATTAAAAAAGAACGCCAAGTACGCGACAAAGAATTGGCAAATGGTTCCAAGCGCATGATGAATGATGATGTACGTGCTTTACCCATACCGGAGCGTATGGCTTATATACCTAAATCCGATTGTTACTTGGTACAAAATGAATTACTCAAACATTTCCATATGCAGGACATATTTAAGAAGAAATATGATTTATACTCTAGTACTGTACTTCATGCTTTTGCAGAATTTCAGTCAGTAGTCTTCCAGTTGCATTCTTTAAATGCCTTACTTAATTTCCCATATGCGCCTGTCCGTATGGGTCAATTGTATTGTGGTGTATTCTTATATAATCTCTATGATTTGTTGAAAAACCGATTGGATATAGAATACTACGTTAGAAATTTCATCTTTAAGGATTCTCAAATGATGTTTGATTTCTATTTGTATTTGTGGCAATGGTGTGAAAAATATATACCATCTCGGAAGCAAATCAAAGAACAAAGTCTCAATCCTCTTGTAAATAAAAAACTGCTTAAGAAAAAACGACAGTTGGCTAGAAAAAATGCTGCGATGAATAACGCTACTGTAGAAGATCCAAATGCCGATATGCTGAGTGGTGACGATCAGGCAGATGACGACTATGTGGATTTAAATAATAAATTTTGTACTGTTTTAAAAATAAGCTAGTCAAAGAACATTTTATTACTGCATATGAACTACGTATGTATGCGGAATTATAGTGAAACATTACAATGTGAAACATTAATAAATATTGATTATTTTTATTCTGAATTTTAAAACATATTTTCTTAAATGTAGCTATCTATGATAAACTCACAAAGTATGTATATGCAGCGTTAGAGAGATATTATTTTATACAAAGGAAACGCTCGTCAAAAAAAGCTTCACCAGAGGCGCAATATTTTTATATTTTTTCAGTAGAGTATGCTGCTAATCGTGATACACTAAAGAAACAGGTGTTCGCGTAGTGCTGTTTTCACAAGATTATTTATGAGTCGAGAACTATGTCTATTCAGCACTTATCGTTCTGTTTAAAGAGACACAAATGGCATTGGATCAGCCATAGCTTTATCAGTTGTAATAAAGTAGAACACGTAGGGAAACTGATGAAGAGGATGATCTGCGTACACGTGAAACTGATAATCTTGAATCTCTTGAATCGGAACAAAGTTAAAACATTTCTGAAGGACTTACATAAGTGATAACAACGCCTAGGGAAAACGCTTGTGTGAGGGGGTTGAGGAGGGTATGATGCCGATTACAGTGAATTTGTATTTTTAGAAGCGGACTAAGAGCATTGTTTTCTAGCTCCAATTATATTATAAATTTTTTTGTTTTAAATTCTTTATTTATTTTACTTGGGAACATAGGTCTTCAACAGGTATTTTTCGAAGTTTATCTATTTTGATCATGATTGATCATTTGTTTATAATTAAATATTATTGTGAATATAATTTCCACTATGCTTAAATGAAATCCCTTTGATAAGAAACTACTGGGCGGTGGCAACTCTGTTGGCAACTCCATTTTAATTTTGACATTTGATTTGGCATTAGATCAAAGAGAAAAATCAACAATATTTAGTTCTTTGTTTTGCTATGCTAAGACGGAAATTTTCTAATCATTATAATTCCATAATAAAAACGATTTAAAACGCAAAAATAAGCCATCAAACTCAGGCCTTAGCACTGCCACATCAGTAAGCATTTGTGTAAAATCAAAGAGACTTGAAAAACTTAAAAAATATTAGAATTGAAAACCTAAGTAGAAACAAGCAAAAAGTTAAATATAAAAAAAATAATAAATATTGTACGGATGGTAGTGGTAGTGGCGGAGGTGGTGTTAATGATGATGATGACATTGTCATAAACAACAAACGAAAAAGGGAAGCAAATGGAAAAAGTAGTGAACGATTGAGAGAAGGAGAGCAATTGCTGTTATTGATAAGAAGTTAAGAGAACAAGCTGTTAAGGAAGAAAGAAACAACAAACAAACATACTGAAGGTAAACAAAATATTCATTGATGGATTGTTGTTATTTTTTTTAATTTTTCTTTTGTTACACTGGCATATTGAACGAGTGAAATGTGTTGTTCTTTTTTGTTATATTTTCAGTCGTTTGATTCATTAATTTAGGCCTTTCAACATACTATCGTGTAAAACAGCCACAGACAAAATTTTTGGAAGCTTACAAGAATTCTGGTCCAGCTGTTTGTTGTTGGTATACAACAGTAACAACAGCTATTGGGCTCTTGGTGTGATTATTTTACCATTGTTTGTTCTCATAATAATACACATAGTGGCTCATCAGCCTTGGCATCCCGAAGAACTCTATCGCCGTAGTCGCAGACTTTATTACCTGAGGTTACAGTGTATTGCCAATATTGATCAATTTATAGAGTTCTATACTAATGTTTCACGCAAAATGGACAGTGTGTTTGAAACATACTTAGGTCCGGACGGCGTCTTGGCAGGTGCCGTGGTGGGTGCTGTGGCCGGCGCTACCGGTGAGCCAGATGACATACCAAAGATAAATACCGCGGTATGGATTTTGGGTAAACGCTACAATGCAATACAGGAATTAGAGTTGATACGACGCGATGTCCAATCTCGATTATGGTGTACATACCGGCGTGGCTTTGTGCCTTTGGGTGAACCACAGCTAACCACCGACAAGGGTTGGGGTTGTATGTTGCGCTGTGGCCAAATGGTTTTGGCTCAGTCCCTTATCGACCTACATTTGGGTCGTGATTGGTTCTGGACACCTGAAACGAGAGACACAACCTATTTGAAGATAGTTAATCGTTTCGAAGACTCAAGAAAAAGTTATTTTTCAATACATCAAATTGCCTTAATGGGAGACTCGGAGGACAAGAAGGTTGGCCAATGGTTTGGCCCAAATACTGTGGCACAAGTGCTCAAGTAAGTATATGTTTATTAATTTTAGAAAGCTATCATTATGCCTCCAAAAGACCATTTAGTTGATTGTCAAAGCGTTGCAGTAAATTTTTCTAATAAAATTCAATTGAGTTTTGCAACTCGTTAACTTTGGTAAGACTTTATAAGTAAGGTTAATGCGTTTTAGATCCATTATAGGAAGGATTAAATGTATGTGCGATACGCTTTGGTTAAAGGATAGTTTTAGACAAGACTATCTCTGAAATAGTGTCACTTTATAAATCTACTGGCAAACAAAAATATTGCAGTTCATGTCGCATTCAGGCACAACTTTAAGATTACACGGGAATGACTGTTTAAACTGTTAAGATCAGATTAAGAAGATTCAGAATATTGTTTAAAAATATTGAGAAAACTTTAATCTGTAACTATACTGGCTAAAGAGATTCACAATGAAGTTCTATTTGATTTCTATTTCACGATACGAATGAGAAGTGCTTTATTAATATTCGTTATGTTTTTTCTGGTTTACTTTATAAACTAGCTTTTAGCTGTGACATGTTGCCCTAAGCAGAAAATTTCAATTTAATTTTAAAATTTAAGTTCCATATTTTGTATGTCTAAGTAAATATGCCTCTTTAATGCATGGATTATTTCAATTTAATGCAGAAAACTAGTTCGTTATGATGATTGGTGCAGTTTAATGATTCATGTGGCTATGGACAATACTATCGTTATAGATGACATAAGTAAGTGTAGTGTTTATTTAAAAACGTAATTTATGTCGTGTTCTAATGTATTTAAAAATTTCAATTGAATTTTAGTTTCGCTTTGCCTCGAAAATCCCAAAAATGAAGAATCCTGGAAACCATTGTTACTTATATTACCATTACGTTTGGGATTGAGTGATATCAATCCGATTTATATACCTGCACTTAAGAAATGTTTTGAATTGGTGGGAAATTGTGGCATGATTGGTGGACGACCTAATCAAGCCCTATACTTTTTGGGTTATGTAGATGATGAGGTCTTATACTTGGATCCACATACTACACAAAGATCGGGAGGCGTGGGTCAGAAGACTTCACAAGATGAAATTGATTTCGATGAAACATTTCATCAAAAATATGCTGGTCGAATACAATTCACACAAATGGATCCCTCATTAGCAGTGGTGAGTTATAGAAAATATTCTGGGAATATATTGTTCACTTATCCACAATTAAATTACTTTTCCAGTGTTTCCTTTGTAAATCTCGTATGGCATTTGATATACTTTTGGAAAATCTTAAAAATCAAGTATTAACGGCCAGCACCCAACCATTGTTTGAGATAACAAAGACACGTTCGCCTGAATGGGTGTCTAGTATGACAGGTATTATGGCTCCTACTAATACCACATATCAATATCCTTCTATTCCTTTAAACGACTCCACCATCAGTATAGAAACAGATACAGATACTGATACTGATGCAATAGAAAACTGTTATAATTCTTATGAAGAAGTTGCCAGTGATTTAAATACTTCCTATATAATTTGTACAACTTCAACCGATGATTTAATAGACTGTAGTTCCGTACGAACTATAAGTTGTGGAGATACAGAAGGTTTTTCTTTTGTTTTTTTTTTTTGGTTTCGTATTAGTCAATTCTAGCTTAGTTATATGAATGTGCTTGGAAACGTAATTAATTTGTTTCTAAATATTCTTTTTTTATAGATTTTGAAAGTGTTAACCATACAACAGTTGAAAGCAAACGAAGAAATTGCTGTGATGATAACGAAGGTTCCGATGACGATTTTGAATTTATATCCTAGTTTAGAATTATTTTCCTTTTGCTATTACTTAAATAAGCTATTTTAATTTAATTATTTTTCTTTTCTTTTTTTATAAAAATATTAACGCAACTATTTGTAAAAAAAAGATCTGATTGAAACTGTTTCTCTATGATTTTCTCAATCTGTGCTCTTTTTTTTTATCGATTTCTTTTGTATGTTTTTGTAATTAGTTTTATTCAAAAAGAAGACCATTTCTTTAGACTCAATTCATTCGTTTTTATATAAAATATATAAATATAATAAAATAAAATGAGCTAAATTAATTCAAATAATAAATTGAAAATGTTTCAATATCTACTCTACAACAACAGCCACAATACAATTGTTATAATCTATAAGTCCTTTATTTTAAGGAGTAAAAGGGGGGTTTGTAACTAATCACTTCTCTGTTGTATTATTTATAAACACTCTTTAAATAGTTTATGGTTTGTTATTAATTTGTCATTATAATTTGTAAACTCCTTGTAAAATGTTATCAATTTGTGACAAAGGTTAACAATTTATTTGCTTGCATTTATTAACTAACCCAACTTATTTCAGAATCTAAGAAACTTTAAAAGAATTGTTTCTCTTCGAGCATATTGATATTAAACATTTGAAATGCATTTAAATTTGAAACATGAATATGAATTTATTTATATAATTTTGTAATAAATATCGTATGTATATATATAGACAAATTATCAAATATAGGAGTATATGTGATTATGAGAACGTACGTACGCATATGTATCGGGTTATCCATTTCGTGGTTTCAAAAGTAAACGTAAATAAAACATTTTTTTCATGATATTTCTTTTTTATTGTAAAGTTTGAACGTTGACATTATGTTTGAAACACTACATCATTTAAATGACCTCCACGCGAAGTGTTGCAAGCATTGATTCTTTTGAGGTAATTTTCGACCACTTTTTGACACATATTGGGCGATATCTCAGCCATAACCTGACGAATGTTGGTTTTTAAGTGCTCAACCACCACAGCTAACCACCGACAAGGGTTGGGGTTGTATGTTGCGCTGTGGCCAAATGGTTTTGGCTCAGTCCCTTATCGACCTACATTTGGGTCGTGATTGGTTCTGGACACCTGAAACGAGAGACACAACCTATTTGAAGATAGTTAATCGTTTCGAAGACTCAAGAAAAAGTTATTTTTCAATACATCAAATTGCCTTAATGGGAGACTCGGAGGACAAGAAGGTTGGCCAATGGTTTGGCCCAAATACTGTGGCACAAGTGCTCAAGTAAGTATATGTTTATTAATTTTAGAAAGCTATCATTATGCCTCCAAAAGACCATTTAGTTGATTGTCAAAGCGTTGCAGTAAATTTTTCTAATAAAATTCAATTGAGTTTTGCAACTCGTTAACTTTGGTAAGACTTTATAAGTAAGGTTAATGCGTTTTAGATCCATTATAGGAAGGATTAAATGTATGTGCGATACGCTTTGGTTAAAGGATAGTTTTAGACAAGACTATCTCTGAAATAGTGTCACTTTATAAATCTACTGGCAAACAAAAATATTGCAGTTCATGTCGCATTCAGGCACAACTTTAAGATTACACGGGAATGACTGTTTAAACTGTTAAGATCAGATTAAGAAGATTCAGAATATTGTTTAAAAATATTGAGAAAACTTTAATCTGTAACTATACTGGCTAAAGAGATTCACAATGAAGTTCTATTTGATTTCTATTTCACGATACGAATGAGAAGTGCTTTATTAATATTCGTTATGTTTTTTCTGGTTTACTTTATAAACTAGCTTTTAGCTGTGACATGTTGCCCTAAGCAGAAAATTTCAATTTAATTTTAAAATTTAAGTTCCATATTTTGTATGTCTAAGTAAATATGCCTCTTTAATGCATGGATTATTTCAATTTAATGCAGAAAACTAGTTCGTTATGATGATTGGTGCAGTTTAATGATTCATGTGGCTATGGACAATACTATCGTTATAGATGACATAAGTAAGTGTAGTGTTTATTTAAAAACGTAATTTATGTCGTGTTCTAATGTATTTAAAAATTTCAATTGAATTTTAGTTTCGCTTTGCCTCGAAAATCCCAAAAATGAAGAATCCTGGAAACCATTGTTACTTATATTACCATTACGTTTGGGATTGAGTGATATCAATCCGATTTATATACCTGCACTTAAGAAATGTTTTGAATTGGTGGGAAATTGTGGCATGATTGGTGGACGACCTAATCAAGCCCTATACTTTTTGGGTTATGTAGATGATGAGGTCTTATACTTGGATCCACATACTACACAAAGATCGGGAGGCGTGGGTCAGAAGACTTCACAAGATGAAATTGATTTCGATGAAACATTTCATCAAAAATATGCTGGTCGAATACAATTCACACAAATGGATCCCTCATTAGCAGTGGTGAGTTATAGAAAATATTCTGGGAATATATTGTTCACTTATCCACAATTAAATTACTTTTCCAGTGTTTCCTTTGTAAATCTCGTATGGCATTTGATATACTTTTGGAAAATCTTAAAAATCAAGTATTAACGGCCAGCACCCAACCATTGTTTGAGATAACAAAGACACGTTCGCCTGAATGGGTGTCTAGTATGACAGGTATTATGGCTCCTACTAATACCACATATCAATATCCTTCTATTCCTTTAAACGACTCCACCATCAGTATAGAAACAGATACAGATACTGATACTGATGCAATAGAAAACTGTTATAATTCTTATGAAGAAGTTGCCAGTGATTTAAATACTTCCTATATAATTTGTACAACTTCAACCGATGATTTAATAGACTGTAGTTCCGTACGAACTATAAGTTGTGGAGATACAGAAGGTTTTTCTTTTGTTTTTTTTTTTTGGTTTCGTATTAGTCAATTCTAGCTTAGTTATATGAATGTGCTTGGAAACGTAATTAATTTGTTTCTAAATATTCTTTTTTTATAGATTTTGAAAGTGTTAACCATACAACAGTTGAAAGCAAACGAAGAAATTGCTGTGATGATAACGAAGGTTCCGATGACGATTTTGAATTTATATCCTAGTTTAGAATTATTTTCCTTTTGCTATTACTTAAATAAGCTATTTTAATTTAATTATTTTTCTTTTCTTTTTTTATAAAAATATTAACGCAACTATTTGTAAAAAAAAGATCTGATTGAAACTGTTTCTCTATGATTTTCTCAATCTGTGCTCTTTTTTTTTATCGATTTCTTTTGTATGTTTTTGTAATTAGTTTTATTCAAAAAGAAGACCATTTCTTTAGACTCAATTCATTCGTTTTTATATAAAATATATAAATATAATAAAATAAAATGAGCTAAATTAATTCAAATAATAAATTGAAAATGTTTCAATATCTACTCTACAACAACAGCCACAATACAATTGTTATAATCTATAAGTCCTTTATTTTAAGGAGTAAAAGGGGGGTTTGTAACTAATCACTTCTCTGTTGTATTATTTATAAACACTCTTTAAATAGTTTATGGTTTGTTATTAATTTGTCATTATAATTTGTAAACTCCTTGTAAAATGTTATCAATTTGTGACAAAGGTTAACAATTTATTTGCTTGCATTTATTAACTAACCCAACTTATTTCAGAATCTAAGAAACTTTAAAAGAATTGTTTCTCTTCGAGCATATTGA
The DNA here is from genome assembly GCA_958299815.1 of Sarcophaga carnaria. Lineage (NCBI taxonomy): Eukaryota > Metazoa > Arthropoda > Insecta > Diptera > Sarcophagidae > Sarcophaga > Sarcophaga carnaria. The sequence goes on along the minus strand of OY283152.1, from coordinate 12,440,926 downwards.
TATTAAACATTTGAAATGCATTTAAATTTGAAACATGAATATGAATTTATTTATATAATTTTGTAATAAATATCGTATGTATATATATAGACAAATTATCAAATATAGGAGTATATGTGATTATGAGAACGTACGTACGCATATGTATCGGGTTATCCATTTCGTGGTTTCAAAAGTAAACGTAAATAAAACATTTTTTTCATGATATTTCTTTTTTATTGTAAAGTTTGAACGTTGACATTATGTTTGAAACACTACATCATTTAAATGACCTCCACGCGAAGTGTTGCAAGCATTGATTCTTTTGAGGTAATTTTCGACCACTTTTTGACACATATTGGGCGATATCTCAGCCATAACCTGACGAATGTTGGTTTTTAAGTGCTCAAGAGTTGAAGGCTTATCTGCATAAACACGGTCTTTCGCGTAGCCCCACAAAAAAGTCTAATGGTGTCAAATCGCATGATCTTGGTGGCCAGTTGATATCGCCACGACGAGAAATTACGCAATATTGCCATAAAGCCATATCCGCACGAGTTGTGTGGCATGTGGCACCGTCTTGTTGAAACCACATATTCTCCCAGTCGTATTCTTCAATAGTAGGCAAAAACAAGTCGGTTATGATATGACCATAACGCACCGAATTGACGGTGACAGTCGTTCCATCATCGTTTTCGAAGATGTAAGGTCCAATCACAACTTCGGACCAAAGAGCGCACCAAACAGTGACTTTTTCTGGATGTAATGGCCTCTCTTCAATTACTTGAGGATTCTCAGAACCCCAAATACGACAATTTTGTTTATTAACATACCCACCGAGTGTGAAATGAGCTTCATCGCTGAAGAAAATTTTGTTCGAAAAATTGCCGTCCACCGCCTGTTGTTCAAGCACCCATTCCACGTATCTACGACGTTGTGAATGGTCAACTAGCTTCAGTTGTTGCGTGAGCTGGACTTTATATGGATGTAGGTGTAGATCTAAATGCAAAATACGCCATAATGTGCCGTAAGACAGACCTAATTCCTGAGAACGACGAGGAATCGACACATTCGGGTTTTCAGCAACACTTTCACTTACAATAGCGATATTTTCAGCGGAACGAGCGAAACGATGATGCACAGGCCATTCAATATTTGTCACCACTCCAGTCTTTTCAAATTTCTTCACAATTTTGCCAATTGCTTGCGTAGTTGGACGATTATGTAAATCATAATCTCCTCTTAAAGCACGATACTTGGCTGTGGCAGAATCGCCATTTTTGTAGTAGGTTTTGATAATTTTTATGCGTTGTGTGATAGTGAAGCGACCCATTTTCGTCAATGTCAGACTTTCAACTGAAAAGAAAAAATTGGTTTCACAACTTAGTTTGACAGATGTCGAATTCCAGTTCCATACTTTTGAAACCACGAAATGGATAGCCCTTTATATATCCATGGCGACAATACTGACTATTGTTTGTTGTCTAGTGAAGTTCTATTAGTAAAACAGTTTTTGTTTGTAAATAACTTGTAATCATTTGTTGTTGAAAACAATACTTTAAGCTTTGGCTTTAACTTTCACTACAAGATACATGTACATATTTGTACAAAATACAGACTTCATATAGAAAGAATTGTTAATCCCATTGGTGAGGGCTTAGCAAGTCAACTTGATGCAAATGGGCATGAGAACCTTGGTTGATCTCGTCTTCTTCAACCCAATAACCCTTCCTCAGTAAAATAATTACAATAAGCAATAATTAATAATTTTGCATTCCTTAGTACCTTACTTATCTTGTTGATCTAATTTACTTTATAACTGGCCATACCTTGTTCCAATATTAGTACTACTAATAATAGCAATTATTGCAATAATTTAAATACATACCCAATAAATTAAATGTACATATGTAAATGCATGCTTATATTTACACTCGATAACATTCAATTAAAGTCTTGTAATTCTAACTAAAAAAAACAAAAAAAAATTCTAAAAATTCTTATTAATTCCCATATCTTCCTTTTTGCTCTCATCTAAACGTTTTGGAAATAGTTAGGATATTGCAAAGGACCTTAAAAACGTTTGAACGTTTGATTGAGTGCCACATGTTTATTAAGAAAAAGCATAAAGTATTTATTATACATATATTTTATCGACTATTCACTGCCTTTAACTAAAGTTCAAGCTCTGTATTTAGTTTTGTTTGTAAGCGTGAGTAATTTTAAAACATTTGTCTGTTCTTGTTTTTGTACTGACTGTTTTAGTAGACCACACCTTAAAATTGTAAATGGACCTTGACTTTACTTTCATTTCATTTTGTTTAATAAACCATTAGACTTTCTGTTCTTAACAATTCTTAACAATTAATTTATGACGATTGTGAAAAGAAAAAATTCTTTGTTAATTTAATTTTGTGTTCTACCATCTAAAAACAAAATAAAACATTTTCAATTTTATTTCTATAATTTTGTTTTAAGTTTCCTTTTTGACTAAAAAAAGTTAAATTTACGATTATCAAGTGAATTAATTCGACATCAGTAGTTTGATAATAAATCCCTTAATGAGATTTGAATACGGCAAACATACAAAACAAAAAAAAAATCGTTTAAACAAAACAATTATCCAGTAATTAATCAAGTTTATTTCTTGTCTTATTTATTAAATTAATTAAAAACCAAAAAATAATTGAAACTTAAACACTCCTTAAATGGATTCTTTAACACCTCACTAGACACTAATAACAACAACAACAACAGAAACAAAATTTATAACACAATTAATTTGGTATTGCTTGCCGAAAATCTTTTTTAATTATTTAATTCTTCAAACTGAAATCTAATTTCATGAAATAAAGGAACACGTACATTTGGAAAGAACAAAAGAACACTTGTATTTATACTGGTTGTGTGATACTTTTGATCTTGAATATAAGCGGCGCCCTGATAATCAGTTTCTTTCTATTGCAGCATAACACAATCAACGATAAAGCATACTCTCACACACACATACATCCCAGGGTTTGGGTATGACCAGCACAAAAAAAAGTACCGCATGTCTAAGTTTTTCTCTTTTAATATATCGTTCTATTACAAGATCAAAGAGGAAGCAAAAAACCAAGAGAGATTTTAAAAATCAATTTCCAATTGTTGTTAAGTAATGAATTAAAATTTAAATTTTTATACACACATACTGTAAAGGGTCCGCAAAATAACTTTTTTTTTGAAAATGCTTTAAAAAAACTACTGAATATTTTCTTAAATTTCTTTTTTTATTTGAAAGTACAATCCATCCGGTTAATAATGGAAAATAATTTCATTCAAATGGCTGCCTCGGCTGGCCATGCAGTAGCCTACACCAGAAGATGCCAATTTTGGCAAAAAAATCATCTTTTCAGGTGAAGCTCATTTTGATCTAGGCGGGTATGTAAACAAGCAAAATTGTCGCATTATTCACAGAAAACCCGCACGCATACATTGAAAAGCCGACGCACACAACACGAGTCACTGTTTGGTGCGGATTTTGGTTCAGAGGCATAATTGGGCCATTTTTCTTCGAAAATGAGCAAGGAGTGGCCGTTACAGTCAATGGCGATCGTTATCGGGCCATGTTGAACGAAATTTTGTTCACAAAAATTGAAGAGGAGGATATTGGCAACATTTGGTTTCAACAGGACGGCGCTACGTGCCACACAGCCGAAGCTACACACGATGTTTTGCGCCCTGTTTTTGAAGATCGCATTATCAGCCGCAGAGTTGATGTCGTTTGGCCACCTCGGAGCTGCCATTTGACACCGTTGGACTATTATTTGTGGGGTGCCGTCAAAGATAAGTGTTACGCCGACAAGTCAGAGACAATTGACGCTTTAAAGGACAATATTCGTGAAGCCATTAGTGAAATACAGCTGCACACAATCGATAATGTGCTTAAAAATTGGACCGATCGTGTAGGCTCTTGCATGGCCAGCCGAGGCAGCCATTTGAATGAAATTATTTTCCTTTATTAACCGGATGGATTGTACTTTCAAATAAAAAAAGAAATTTGAGAAAATATTCAGTAGCTTTTTTTTAAGGCATTTTCGAAAAAAAGTTATTTGGCGGACCCTTTATATGATATATACATACGTATGTGCACCAGATATTAGCAATGAATCGTTTTTTGCTACTCATAAGCACTCATGAAATTTTGAATATAAGTGAGTCAACAATATTGAAATTGAACTATGTACCCTAATTCATTCGTACTCACTACAATGTTGATTTATAAGTACAGGTTGGAATGAGTATGCGTGCAACATTGACATCGAACTCATACCATTCGAATTATGTGTGATTCATAATCCTACTCAGTTAGATTCATAACTTTAGAAAAATACTTATAATACTTATAAATGATTTTCGAGTTACTCGAAGCATTCATTAAAATTTACAGTCTTAGTTGCATTTGCAAAAAAAAAAAAAAGGAAAAGGCAGAGCATCAAACAGAGCAAACACTCAACCTTTTAGTGAGTACTTTAGTGTTCATACTCGAGTTTTATTTATTTTGTTCTTCTTGTATATATTGAGTTATGAAGAGTCGAAATCAACAACATCATACGTGTTGTTAAGTATGAATATGATGAGCACTTTAAACTTTGAATATGAGTAGAGGTGCCATGATATTAAAATAAGTTTGAATGCGTTTGTGAAGTCGCCGTAGTCTAGTAGGTAGTGTGTTGGCTTATTAGACGTAAGGCCACGGTTCAAATCCCAGGTCAGACATCAAAACGAAAATATGAAAAAATATTTCTTCGGCGATTTCCTCTCAGCAGCTTTCCGGCAAAAACTCTGAGTGTGAAATAAAATTGCCATGAAAAGTTTCTCAAATATCTGTCGTTCGGAGTCGACTTTAAACTATAAGTCCCGCCACTTATGCAAAAAAATTATGTATTACTATATGTACGTATGAATGCGTTTGTAAGTATCCTGAAATTATGAGTATGATTCGATTCTACATATATTTTTGAATGCTCATTGCTGATCTCTAATGTACACACAATACAAATGTATTAATATTGCAACAATTAAATTCAATAAAAATTATTATTTGTCTCTAAGCAAACACCCTCAGTTAACAACAAAGCCAAGAACAACATGACACTGGTTTGTTAATTTTTAATTTTATTTTTAAGTTTAAAGTAGACCTGCTTTATAGAACAATGGTGACTATTGTTTCATCTAAATATTCTTATTTACACATACACATGTACTTACTGTGACTTATATAAGTATGTATGTACATCCAATTAGACCGTTATAAAAATGATAAAATCAATAGTAGTTTTATTATCTGTGTATACATACGCGAGTGTAAAGTGGCCAGCCATCATGTACTACTAATTATTGAAACTAATTGATGAAGAAAAAAAGAGAAACATTCATAGGTTTTCTTCTTTTTCTGATTAATTGTGTAACACTATTAAATATTTACTTTTATTAACAATAAAGTAAAAAAGCCTTTTGAAATGAATTAAGGCATTGATAACAATTTAAAATAAATTAAAATTAAAAATTAACGAGCTATGGACGCCATAACGAAATGGCTGCCTTCCAAAATGTATCAATACAAAGTTTGTATGCAGTTCTACTACGGTATATAAACTATGTAGATATGCAAAGTAACCAAACAAGGCATCAACTATAAATCCGATGCCTGATTGTTTTTTGACTGCGTTAAAAATACACATTGACGACGTTTTGAAATAGTATACATTGTATATATTTTGTACAGCGGCATTATGAAACACGATACTTTGTTCGAACACAAAGCATCTAACATTTTGGAAGGCAGTCAATTTGTAACCAAATTGTTTATACGCTTCTTAGCTAAAATAGTATAAGTAGGCTCTAAATGTTTCAAATCAAATCTAAATCATTCACCGCAAGAAGTTGAAGTCAATTTAAATTATAACAATTTATTTTTATTTATACTGGAGACAAATGACAATGACTTTAACAATTACGGTGTTGAGGAATTTGTGAAGCCACTACTACTACTACTTTTGAAATAAAAAAAGACGGAATGTTACTGGCTTTCCTTTAAGGATTTGAAGAAAACAAATGATTCAAATTAAAGAAAAAAAGAAACATTTTTATTTATTGGCCCAACTATTTAACAAATTATTTGAGAGACAGAAATCTTACGTTTGAGAACACAAAGGAAATAGTAATTAAAGGGCTATGAATTTGAAAAATCATGGCTTAAAGAACACGTTTCAAATTCCCGAAAACGAGCACTCTTTAAAGACTGTAAATGCTATAAATAGCATACAATCAGAGGTGTGAGAAGCGAGAAGCTAGGTCGTTGCAACCTTCCAGTCCGGATTACGACCTAGCTTCACAGGAGACATATTTTTTTATATTTTCTTTTTTAAATTCGCCCTGTTCTAAATTATTGTAAAACTTTATTGAAGTTTTTATAATCGATAAATTGTGTACGTACGCATGTATGTACATATATTTTTTAAAATAATAAAAAATTTATGTTGTTGTTGCACTAACAATGGTTTTCAGAAATATTATTAGTAAGTATTAAAAGAATAAAAACAATTAAAATTTAGAAAAAAAAAAATAAAAAAAATAAAAAAAAAAATAAAAAAAATAAAGAAATAACCGCCAATTACGATTTGAAATCAATAATAATAGTTATCCATAAAAATAACTGCATTTTTTTTTCAATATTTTCATAAATGTTGGACTATAAATTAATAACAAATAAAATAGCAAAAAAAATAAAATTAACAGAAATAAAATGTTATTTGTCATTATCAACGGCACGTTTAATTATTGTCTATGTATCTATTATATTGTCTATGTATGTAATGGGTGATTTTTTTAAGAGCTATAGGAAAATTTTTCAAAAAAAAAAACACATAAAATTCAGAAAAATGCTTGAAATCTTTATTTGAATCGATAGTATGGTTCATATAATTTAATGTTTGAAGATTATTTCATGCAAATGTTGACCGCGACTGCGCCTTAAATGGTCCATCCGCTTAGTCCAATTTTGGTATACTCTTTCCAACATTTCGACCGGTATCTCACGAATAAATGCTTCAATGTTTTCTTCCAATGCGTCAATTGAAGCGGGCTTGTCTTTATAGACATGAGCTTTAACATAGCCCCACAAAAACAAGGGTCTAAAGGCATTAAATCGCACAATCTAGGCGGCCAATTGACCGGTACCGAACGTGAAATAAAATGTTCACCGAACTCGCCTCTCAATAAGTCCAATGTTACGCGTGCTCTGTGGCATGTGGCACCGTCTTGTTGAAAACACATGTCATGCAAGTCAAGCTCTTGCATTTTGGGCAAAAAAAGTTGAATATCATCTCACGGTAGCGCTCACCTTTCACAGTTACGTTACGATTCGCAGCATCTTTGAAGAAGTACGATCCAATGATGCCGCCAGCCCATAAAACGCACCATACTGTGACTTTTTCTGGATGCATTGGTAGCTTTTGCAATGCTTCTGGCTGATCTTCACTCCAAAATCGACAATTCTGCTTATTTACGTATCCATTGAGCCAAAAATGAGCTTCGTCGCTGAACACAATTTTTCGATAAAGAAGTGGATCTTCGGCCAACTTTCCAAGTGCCCATTCACCAAAAATTCTGCGTTGCGGTAGGTCGTTCGGCTTCAATTCTTGCACCAGCTGTATTTCGAAAGGCTTCACACCTAAATCCTTCCGCAAAATTTTCCACGTTGTTGAGTAACAGAGGTCCAATTGCTGCGAACGGCAACGAATCGATAATTGATGGTCATCATTAACACTGGCCCATATAGCTGCGATATTTTCTTCAGTTCGCAATCTACGTAAGCGTGTTGGTGGTTTAATGTCCAACAATGTAAATTTGGTGCGAAATTTATTCACAATAGCCCGAATAGCCGATTCAGTGGGTCGATTAAACTGACCATAAAATGGAAGAAGCGCAAGATGAACTTTCTTAACATAACAGAGCACGCATTTTGATAATAAAATTCAATGATTTGCAAGCGTTGTTCGTTTGTCAGGCGATTCATGGTTAAATTATAGACCAAACTGAAGATGTTTGACTGTGAAACAAAACACGAAACGTGCGTGAGCTGTTTAAACCAGTGTTGCCAAAAAAGATAAGAGCTAAGAAATCACCCTTTATCTATCTATCTATTATAATTTAATTGTGCACATGTGCTCTTATTATTGTTCTGTTATGCTAGTGCATTACCAATATGGAAAGTGCAATAAAATATTTTTACAATTCACTTCAATTATTAAATTGTTTTGGTTTTGTTTTGTTTTGCTTGGCTGACAATTATTTGGCAACATTGACATTCGAATTTTTTCAACAGTTACGCCAAGGTGGGGTCAAAGATGCTTGGATCCAATCAAGATCGTTGTAAAATAAATAATTGTTGGCCTAAACAGATTGTAGAAAAATATAAAAAAAAAATTTTTCGTTTTTTTTTTTTAAATAATTCCACAAAACTTCCTCTACATAGGAATTGCTATGCAGAGTGCTGAATTTCTTATCCTTTACCTTGGAAAATACAAACATATCAATACTATACAATACAATTAAAAAAACGAATGTATGCAAGTACACATATGTATGTATGTACATACATACAATTGTACATAAGATTACATTGTTTTTATTACAATTTTGTCTCTTGAAATTTGTAATCTTTTAAGCATAAACATTTAAAGTATTTTACATGAGGTTTGAATATATTTTTTATTGTTATTTTACAAGTAGAGTTGAATTGTTTGTTTGTTTATTTTCTTCTCTTACTTAAGAAAACCACTTCAGTTTATTTTCATACTTAATAAAATTAAATATGAATTGTATTGCCATTAAATTATTGAAGAGGTCTTCGAAATATGGCATCTCTATCATTAAGCTCACAGTGACCCAATTCCTTACCAGCAATTATTAAATACGTAGTCAAGTTTTGACAAGTAGATCGTGTATTTATCAGTGTACAAATGTAAAAAATATAAACAAAATCATAATGTAATTATCGGAATTATTAAGTCTTTTTATATAAATAAAATAAAAGATTTCCTCTACTCTTCTAGTTGATTGACTATGTCACAGTCATTTGCAGTATATTTGCATTTAAACGTACATGAAGTTTGTGTCTTAAGTCTTTTGTTTAAAATTTTGTTGGGTCCGCCAAATAACTTTTATTTTTTTGAAAATGCTTAAAAAAACTACTGAATATTTTCTCAAATTTCTTTTTTTATTTGAAAGTAAAATCCTTCCGGTTAATAATGGAAAATAATTTCAATCAAATGGCTGCCTCGGCTGGTAATGCAGTAGCCTACACGATCGGTACAATTTTTACGCACATTATCGATTGTGTGCAGCTGTATTTCACCAATGGCTTCACGAATATTGTCCTTTAAAGCGTCAATTGTCTCTGGCTTGTCGGCATAACACTTATCTTTGATGGTACCCCACAAATAATAGTCCATAGGTGTCAAATCGCAGCTCCGAGGCTGATAATGCGATCTTCAAAAACAGGGCGCAAAACATCGAGTGTAGCTTCGGCTGTGTGGCACGTACGCCGTCCTGTTGAAACCAAATGTTGCCAATATCCTCCTCTTCAATTTTTGTGAACAAAAATTCGTTCAACATGGCCCGATAACGATCGCCATTGACTGTAACGGCCACTCCTTGCTCATTTTCAAAGAAAAATGGCCCAATTATGCCTATGGGCCAAAATCCGCACCAAAGAGTGACTCGTTTTGGGTGCGTCGGCTGCGGATTTTCTGTGCCTCAAATGCGGCAATTTTGCTTGTTTACATACCCGCCAAGATCAAACTGAGCTTCATCTGAAAAGATAATTTTTTGCCAAAATCGGCATCTTCTGTAAGTCGATCGCAGGCCCACTTAGCGAAGCGAAAACGCATTGGATGGTCAATTGGCTTCAACTACTGAACCAATTGGACTTTGTAGGGCGTCACACCAAGGTCTTTATGCAAAATTCGTCTCAATGGTGTCTCCGAAATGTTCAATTGTTGAGAACGACGGTGAATTGATGTTGATGGCGCTTCACGCACATTTTCTTCCTCAACAGCAATATTCTCGGGTGTACGCACTGTTTTTGGCTTTTCACGCTTTGGTCTATCGATGAGGAAGCCAGTTTCTTTCACTTTTTTCACAAGATAACGAACATACGGAGCTGACAGTGCTTCTCTTCTTCCAAAATCCGTACTCAAATTTCGTACACATTCTGCAACATTACCATGATTTTCAAAGTAATGTCGCAATATTTTCCCAGCGTTGTTCAAGTGTATACACAACCATATTCGTTCAGCGGAAGGATAAAACTAATTATCTGTCAAATCAGACATGAGCTAAGTGTTATCATTCACGAAATAAGCGCTAGTTGAAAAAAAAACGTTAGATGGCGGACCCGATATTAAGCCTATCATGAAAAACAATGCCGTGGCAGTCTTTTCGCTTTTCCCATTCCTCGTATTATTCATAAAAAATTCCCATTAAATTTCTCGCTTTTCCTTTTAATTGGCAAAAATTTTTTCTGAAGAAAAGCAAATTCAGTGAGAAAGAAATACTTACGGAATATTAGCTGTGATTGGGTTGAATAATTTCACTTTATATTTATAATGATGTTAGAGTAGCAGTAGAAGGAAATTTTATATGTAATATAGTGGCCCATGAATGCTTGACTTACTATGAATGCCAGCAAAGGAAAATATTTTGCAAATCCCCGATAAACGCCTAAGCGATTTCAAAACCGGTAACAATATGAGGCAGAAACTGTAATATGCATGGATTTATGCACAATTTTATTTTCGTCAATTTCAGTCAGGTAACTTTTTTTTCTTTGGCTTGAATTAGAATTGAATTTTCAACATTTCAATTGAATACGTAACTCTCCTACAGCTATTAATCGTTCCGATATCTGTTTATTGCCTTCATATTCTATGAAATGTTTTTCTCCTGAAAACAAAAAAAAAAAAAGACGAAAACACAGTCAAAATCAAGGCTAGTATCAAGGCGAATTCAATCCTATGAATTTGCCTTGGCTAGTATGATTCATTATTTTCATTATTCCGAAGTTGTTTTGAAGTTTTACGTATCGTATCGTACCTTTAATTTCATTTCATTATAATTCTCTCTTAGAATTTACATTTAAAAAACGAATCGAATAAATATTCATTCATTCTGTATTGCTTTTGTCCCTGAAACATTATATTTTTTTTCTTTTTTGCTTATAAATATAGGAACTAAAAAACTTAATAATTTTGCATGTCTTGTTCTTTATTTCTTTGATTTATATGTACATACGTATTACACAAGTAATTAATATCAGTTTGCGCATGAAACCTCTTTAATAATTTATAAGCTTCCTGTCACAGTCACATCAATCTCAATTCGTTCCTATACTTCCCAATTCCATACATCCACTTCGGTTTTAGATTCCATTGTATAACTTTTTTTCTTGTTTTTGTTTTTTTTCTTTTCTTGTATCAACCATGAAATCGAAAATACGATAGAATTTTATGGTTTTTTGATTAACTGAAATACAATTTAATACAAACAGCAACCAACACCCACATAAATTTGTATTTTGTTTTTTGTTTTGTTTTTGTTTTTTATTGATTTTTTATGACATTTCAAGAAGTCAACTACTACTGCTAAAATACTCGTACATTCACCGCAAGAAGTTGAAGTCAATTTAAATTATAACAAAATTTTTTTTATTTATACTGGAGACAAATGACAATGACTTTAAGAATTATGGTGTTGAGGAATTTCTGAAGCCACTACACTACTTTTGAAATAAAGAAAGACCTATTTAAACGTAATGTTAATGGGTCTGATCTAAGGATTTTGAATAAAACAAATGATTCGAATTAAAGAAAAAAACGAAACATTTTTATTTATTGGCCCAACTATTTAACAAATTATTTGAGAAACAGAAATCATACGTTTAAAAACACAAAGAAAATTCTAATAAAAGGGCCATGAATTTGAAAAATCATGGTTTAAAGAAGACGCTTCAAATTCTCGAAATCGAGCACTCTGTAAAGACTGTAAGCGCTATAAAATGCATAGCATCAGAGGTGTGAGAAGCGAGAAGCTAGGTCGTTACAACGTTTCAGTTAGAATAACGCCCAAGTTCCTCACACCATTTATGTTGTATGCGTCAATTTTATGCATGAGTGGCGGGACCTACAGTTTAAAGTCGCCTCCGAACGACAGATTTTTAAGAAACTTTTCATGGCAATTTTTATTTTACTCTCAGAGTTTTTCTCCGTAATCTGCTGAGTGGATAGGTTAGGTCGAAGTGGTAGCTCTGATATCAAAGAGCTCACTTGAGCACGTATAGCGGCCCGTTGTAATGCCACGAGTGAACGAAGTCTCTGTACTGATCAAGTTCCATCAAAATCAGGGAAGAGAGGTAAGTTGGTCAGCGCAGGGGCTGCACATCAAAGCATGACTACCCCACACTGGAAAACCAGCCAGAAAGTTTGATGAACGAAGCTATATCCTTACCACCAATAGATGGTAGCTCCGCCAAGCTGACAAGAAATGGAGAGCCAAACAACCTATATGTATCTGCACCTCGCAAGCGATGGGCACTGACAATGAAAGTGAATAACAGTCTCCTCTTCCTCAGCGGATCTGCATCCACGGCTGAAGTCGTTAAATGGGAGCCGCATCCTTTCCGTGTGTCTACCCATAACATGTAAGCATGGCCACTGTGATTGAAATGATGCCACGATCAAGTCCAAGTAACTGGTTGATACGCCAGGTGAGTCTAGTGGTGGAGCAGGAGTCCTCATTGGCCCAGGATAGGGAAGTCGCCGAAGAAATATTTTTTTTATATTTTCTGTTTTGATGTCTGACCTGAGTTTTGAACCGTGACCTTACATCTAATAAGCCAACACACTATCTATTAGACTACGGCGACTTCAATCACAGGTGTTTCGACTATAATTAATTTAGTTTTACATGTTTCTGCTGATATATTCTTCCTTTCCTACTTCCTCTCCTTTTATCTATCTCTTCTATTATCCCCTCTCCTATAGGACGTTGTACAATAAGTCAACTTGACCTCAGATAACTATGCTTGTCTCAATGGCAAGTACACGTCCTCTAACCTAAACTTAAACCTTCTGTTGCTATAACAACTCTGTAGAACTCTAGTTTTTTTTTTAACAATTCTTTGCACATTTAATGCAAGAGTTATTCTTTTGTTCTAATTTTGATCAATTTATGAAAGTCGCCGTAGTCTAGTAGGTAGTGTGTTGGCTTATTAGGCGTAAGGCCAGGGTTCGAGCCCCAGGTCAGACATCAAAACAGAAAATATGAAAAAATATTTCTTCGGCAACTTTCTCTCAGCAGATTTCTGGCAAAAACTCTAAGAATAAATAAAATTGCCATGAAAAGTTTCTAAAAAATCTGTCATTCTGAGTCCACTTTAAACTTTAGGTCCCGCCACTCATGTATAAAATTAACATACACAACATAAGCGGTGTGAGAACCTAGATCGTAATCCTGACTGAGGGGTTGTAATGACCAATTATGTTATGTATGTATGTATGTAAGAACTCCTATTTATTGTACGTTTAATTTTTATTATACATAATATTTGTTAGTGGAACATATCTCATAAAAGCGCCACAATTTCAATAAATTGTCCTGTTTAAGCCAATTACTGGTTTATACTGCCTTTCGAGATCAATTTCCAAATTCGTGACAAAAGAATCTGCAATAATGGCTTGTAATCAGACCTCATATACAAGATGACTTGGCCTGCCTTCTAAAATGTTAGTTGCTTTGTGTTGGAACAAAGTATCGTGTTTCATAATGCCGCTGTACAAAATATATATACAATGTATTCTATTTCAAAATGTCGTCAATGTGTATTTTTAACGCAGTCAAAAAGCAATCAGGCATCGGATTTATAGTTGATGCATTGTTTGGTTACTTTGCATATCTACATAATGTATATATAGTAGTAGAACTGCATACAAACTTTGTATTGATACATTTTGGAAGGCAGCCTTGATGTCAGGCTTAATTAGTGAAATCTCGTCCTTTTTATGCCACAAGAATAACTCTCATGACTCATGTCATTGAAGAAAACAAGAAACTGGCAAAACCCATTTTTTGAAAAGCTTAAAATTTGAGAGGAGCTTTAGTCGATGCGTGCCAACATTAACTTTATCAACATGTTCAAACAATAATATGCCAAATTATTAACAAAGTGGCTTACTTGTGTATCTGCATACATACATATTGTATGTTGTTTATAGCATTCAACATTAATGGCTCGATCTGTGTCTGTCATTATGTCAAATTAAATTCCTCCTTTAAAAGTGTAAAATGTCTTGTAATGCGATTTAACATGTTAGAAATAGAATAAAAAAAATAAAAAATTTTGATATTTAAACACAAAATTTCATGTGACTCCATGAGTCGTTTACAATTCGTAAAAGACCAACCGCTTAGCGTTTAATATTTAAATTTTTTTTTGTTTTATTGTTATTGTAGGATTTTTTTGTTTTTCTTTTGAAAGCCATATGCCTACTTTGACGTCTATATTTGACAGTTGAAAACAGAAAAAAGAAAAAAAAATTAAAAATTTTATGCAGATTTCAGCCAACATTTACTACAACAACGCTAACAACCGTATGAACAATGAATATTAAATACAAGTTGTTAAGGCAATGAGTCATTTAATTAAAGCCCTGCTTGGATTTTTATTGGGTTTTCAAGTCATTGTCATAAATAGATCAGTTAAAGGTTTTCGTTTTTTTTTTGTTTTTTTTTTTTTGTTACAAGTAATGGTGGTGGTCATTACAGTGTAGGGTTGTTGGCGTATGTTATATTGTTGTTGTTGTTATTATTGTTTTAATATTTATTTATTTAAATAGTTTTAGTTTAAATTAATTTCATTGAGAGCATATTATTTGCATTGAAATTGTTGGTGTGGTTATTATTAAAATCCGTCTAATCAAACATGTGCATATATTTTATGACATACAATTTGTTGTTGGGTGCATTAAGAACACGCGTTTAATGTTGCCATAAATTCTATGAACAAACATTTATTATACAAGTTAATTTAATTAATTTGTTTTGATATTGTTTTATCATTAAACTATATTGCAATATGGAAACAATCTAATAAAGAACACCAGCCTCACAACAATTATTATTGATTTCAATTAAAATCAAAGAGAATAAATTGAAATTAAAATCAAATATTACAAATCATAACACTATGCGACAAAATAAAAAAAAAAAAATTAATTACACCCAGCTAATGACATAGTGTAAGTTGTGAGTTTTGTTGAGTAGAACTCAAAACTATTTTTTTTTTATATTTCTTGAACCCTCCTGAACTGTTTCTTTTAGACTTTACGCACAAATTTATTGATTACACAAGCGTTTCTACACCGATGTCCAAGAATTAAACCTTATTAGAAAGGAGAGGGATGGAACTTTAAAACGATGTACATATATATATTATTTGACTTAATATGCTATGGGGTTTGATGAGGTAAACTTGACAAATGCGAATTTTTTTCATATTTTTCAAGTTTGTCCGTTCATAGTAGCAAACTTTAATTAAAAAATATAAAATAAGTGATAATATTCTAAAAGTGCATTATCTTGTGCACAGATTGACATTTCGTTTGATCAAATCGTACAAAAAATACCGTAGTTATTATTTAAAGAGTCTAACAGTCGAGTTATATTTTTCATATACGAGTATATATTTTTTCAAATGAATTTTTAGTTCAAAAATATTCAGAATTTTTGATAGATCTTGATAATTTATCGTTTGAGCGCCCACTAGAAGTTGGCCAATGTTTGCGCAAAGAGAAATAATAATATTTGCAAGAAAACACAAATATTAGCCGACTTCTGGTAGTCAGCCAAACTTGAAATTGACACATTTTACGGTAAACAATCAAGGTCCATCAAAACTTTTAAAAATTTTTGAACTGAAAGTTCATTTGATAAAATGACGTATATAAAAAATATACATAAGACGATTGTTATACTATTTAAAATATAACTACGCTAATTTTTGACAGATTTGATCAAACAATGTGTCAATCTCTTCAGAAGATAATACACTTTCA
This sequence comes from Sarcophaga carnaria, assembly GCA_958299815.1. Lineage (NCBI taxonomy): Eukaryota > Metazoa > Arthropoda > Insecta > Diptera > Sarcophagidae > Sarcophaga > Sarcophaga carnaria. The sequence continues at coordinate 12,424,793 of OY283152.1, read as the reverse complement.
GAATCTCATCACTTATTTTATAATTTTTAATTAAATTTTGCAATTAAGAATGGCCAAACTTGAAAAAAACTAGAAAAAAATTATATTTTCCAAGTTTACCCTATCAAAACTTATAACATATAAGTTTGAACAAAATATTTATGTATACCATTCTAAAGTCTTATCAATCCCCTTTTCAGGAAACTTTGGATTTTAAAAATAGGTTGAAAAAAATTTGTGTAGTCAATAATTTTGTGTGAAAAGATCAAAAATAACGTTTTCGACAAATAAAACGATTTTGGAGGCTTAGGTTAGGTTAGGTTAGAGGACGTGTACTTGCCAATTAAGACCAGAACAGTATCAGGAGATCGAATTGACCCATTGTACAATGTCCTAGTTTCTCACACCTCTTACGTTGTGTGTGTTAATTTTACACATGAGTGGTGGGACCTATAGTTTAAAGTCGACTCCGAACGACAAATTTTTGAGAAACTTTTTCATGGCAATTTTATTTCACTCTCAGAGATTTTGCCAGAAATCTGCTGAGAGAAAGTCGCCGAAGAAATACTTTTTGTATTTTATCTTGATGTCTGGCCTGGAGCTCGAACCCTGGCTTTTACGTCTAATAAGCCAACACACTACCTACTAGACTACGGCGACTTCAAAAGGGAGGGTTCGAGAAAAATATAAAAAAAATATTTTTGAGTTCTTCTCAACAAAACTCACAACCTACACTATGTCATTAGCTGGGTGTATTTTGTAATTATTGTCAAATACAAACAGGTGTATTAGAATCCTTTTTGGCAATTTGCTATGCTTAATTAAACGTAACAGCAAAAGAATTTATTTAAGAAATTGAAGGTGAATGGCCATAAAATTTTTATACAAGTTTGCTGTTTAAGTCTTTTGTTTTGTATTGTTCTATTCTTATTACAAATATCTTATATTCATTTATTGCAACGCCCTCAATGTTAGATAATAAAATTATTTAAATGTAACAAAACCTAAATATAGAATACGTTTGCTACAATTTGTTCATGAATATAGTATACAGATAAGGCTACCTACCTACCTACCACCACATTGCCATTGACCACCTCTGGCTACAAATCAGCAACAACAATCAGCCACACAATTGGGGAATTTCATACCGGACCTTTGAAAACACAATGCTGGGGTAGTACAAAGCATTGATATTCAATACTTGAGACAAATTTCCAAATCGTTTAAGAAACTTTATAACAAATGATTCTTTTCATTCCTATAACAGGTACAGAGAAGTATATTTTTTCCTTGTTTTTTTTTCTACTGTAGTTGTTGTACTCTTTAGCACACATTAACATTAACACCAGGCCAGCAGCACCAGCACAAGTTGAGCGAGCCATTTAATTTAATTAAATTTCCATTTGAGTTTGAGAAAACAAAAAACAAAAAGACAAAAAACTTTTTTCCATTTGTTTTGCGATCTCATTTAGAAAGACAAATAAATGGTATTTATTTTAATATTGTTTTAGTCTTCCATGCAATGCAATTGAATTTAATAAATTAGTTTTTATGCAAATGCAAAAAGACATTCTCGAAGACATTTCTTAAGATAAACACGTTTCAATTGATACTCAATAAATTAACTGAAAAACGTTTTGCAGAATTGAATTGAATTTATGGTGGGATAATCGCAGTGGCATGTTTATCGGGAAATCTAAATATAGAACAAGTGTTTTTGCCTATTACCCGTACCCATAACGGTGTAAAATTTTTCTGCAAAATCTTGCAGTTTTCCTTTAGTTGAAGTCGAGCCGAGCCAAGCCGAGCCTATTTCTCCATCTGTCCGGTTTATGTTGTGTGATTGTCATTATTTTACACTTGTTTTACAAACAATTAACGTGTGTTTGATATTTAAAAATATTAATAATTTTATTAAATCCGCATTACGAATTAAAATGTTACCATTAAGATACAATCCTAAAACAGGTTCATGCAACAGGTGGCACGTGCGATTTTCTCCACTTGCAAATTTTGTTTTCCTGTGTAATAGAGCCTTGGTTGGAAGGGAGAACACAAAATTAACTTTTGTTTTGTTTTTCGTTTTAAGGGATTGAAAGTTTAAATTTAATCTCTTAGACTAGCTGCCCAGACAATAGACAATCTCTGTAGCAGACTTTATTAATGCTTATGTTTGTTTATTTTTTTTTTTTGTTTTGTTTCAATTACAAACTAAGTTCACTTAATTAAACCTTGTAAAAATTGATTTAAATAATTTTAAAACATGCTAAAAGTCAAGGGTTAAAAATTGCCTTAAAGTACGTCCATATAG